>CM020505.1:4858128-5485628 GCA_009823395.1 Thamnaconus septentrionalis | reverse complement strand
TGGCAATTAAGCAGCGTTAAAAGCAAATTAAGACCTACATTAGCGGTGTAGAATTGTAAATACATATCCTCAATTTGTATGGTATCCCTTGGTATTGCTTTTGTGACAGTGTTGAAATATATTTTGTGCAGGTACAGGATCCTATTAAAGTAATTTCTTTATCCGAAGGGAAAAAAATAAAGAAAGTTTGAGACAATTTTGTCTTACTAACCTTCTAACATCTTTTTTCCTCTTTTTCTAATAAATGAGCGGAAGATTCATCCTGTGAGACGCAGTTTAACAAACCATCCCCGGCGGTGTCCGACTAAAGAGTTTTTTTTCTAACAGAAATATTTCCACACTTTATAAGTTTTGCGACTTCGCCATTTGTCTTGAACGCAACCTTTTTCAGTTTGCGCGACCTGCGGCCAGCGCGCTCGACTCTAAATCGTCGCCTTCGGAGCGTCATTACGCCTTTATTACGGACGCGCTGCTCCGACGCTCCGGCCAAACGACGGTCCACTGTGGTTGAAGACGCCGGCGTAATTGGATGGAGAACCCAGAAGGTTTTTGGGCCAAGTCCCAACCATCCTCCCTGCGTGAAAATAATTTGCAGAGCCGCGCGAAAAAGCAGCATTGGGTGTTTTTACTGCTCTTCAGAAGTCACCCAACAGCGATTTCCTCCGTTAATGAGATTTCAAGTGGTGCGTTTTCATTAGCTGCCAGGTATGGAGAGCCCTTCACTCCTGCAAATTTTTCTATCTTTCTTTTTTTATCGTCCTGGCCTCGCTCTCCCTCCCTCCCTCTGTCTGCCTCCCACTCGCTCTCATCGCTCTGCTCGACTTCCTGTTGCCATCTCTTTGTTTATTTCTCCCTCCGTAACGACACGAATTACCTGCCGGTCCCTAATTTTCCCCCCCTCCCTCTTTGCTAACAACCCTCCTTGCTTTCATCCCTCTCTTGCTGTCATTCCTATTGTCCTTTTTTTTTTTTTTTTGCTTCCCCCGTCGCCCCGACACGATTATTTTACTTTTTTCCTCCCTCTGGTTTTCCTCTGTCATCAACCACCTCCCACTTGTTTTCTGCCCAGTGTGTGTGTGTGTGTTGTCTCGTCAGGCTTGCTATTCCCCGCCAGTCGGTTGAATACATCCATATACATGTCGGCGTGTTGCGATGAAACGTCTCTCTGCAGCTATTCGGGGCCATATGGTGCACAGCAAACGTGCACGCAGCCTGCCTGCAACACCCCCCGCCCTCCGCTCCGCCCTCCTCCTCCCGCCGGTACCTGGCAGCACACACGGTATCCACTGTTCCCTTTTCATTTTTTTCTTTCTTTGCGAAACATTTCATGCGTCCGTCTCGACCCGTCTCGGAGAAAATAATGCGTCCCGTGGCAGGTTTGAAACATTATTTACACAGATGTCTCGGCATTATTTTTAAAATGACGCGGCCCAGCTCTGTAGGTGCGCCCGCGAAATGGCCTGCACTCTGTTATTTGTCCGTCAAAAAAAAGTATTGCCTGCAGTCCAAGCAGAAAAAAAGAAGCCCTTCCATAAGAAAAGCGCCGAACCGAAAATAGCACGGCAGGAACCTAAACTGCTTTTTAGCGGGGGAAGCACCAACACGCTCTCCTCCTGGCTTCCCAGAAGTACCGTGTGTGTGTGTGTGCGTGTGCGTGTGCGTGACATGCAACCGCTGAACTTGGTGTGCGCGCGCCACAAGCCTGGCACGACGTGAGCCGGCGGAGATGAAGGAGGAGAGGAGGCTTTTTTGTTCCGTCTGCAGGAGGCTGATGGAGACACAGAGACAGACAAAACCTGTCCGCTCACACACACACACACACACACACACACACACACACACACACACACACACAAACCGCCTGGCCTGAATTTGGGTTTGGATATTTCATTAAATTAAAAAGAAAACACTTTTAGAATGGAAAAGAATGGAATAGAATGACTTTATTAACCCCACTTTGGGGAATTCCAGCACCAATATAATGCAAAGAGAAGAAAAATGATTATACTCATTAAAAATAAATTAAGAAATCAAAATGGTGTTTGGTTTTTAGAGATTTGTACTGACACTGCACTACCTGGCTGTAGTTCCCTCCAAATGCTGGAGTTGAGGATACTGAGGGAGAAGTGAACTGGTCCTTTGGTCCCTCTGACCATTCAGCTCATTTTGAGACTTTTTGTTGAAATCAAGGGAAAGGAAAGACATACTTGAGATCCTGCCTGGCTGCTTGGTGACTGTTTTCTGTTCATGGGAGGAGAAGAAGAAGAAGAAGAAGGGCTCCTTTCAGCTCCGCCGGCTGCGTGCGAAGTGACAGTCAACAGCAGGGCTGCCACGGGTCAAGGAGCAAGCACCTTGACTTGTCAGCCAGCTCTCTGACTGAAACGTAATACCCTCCCCCTCCCTCCTGTCTCACCCCGGTGAGGCTCCGACCCCTCGGTGGCATGGTGACATCAAGCCTGTTTGCTCTTGGCACGCCACGGCAGCCAAACAGAGAGAATCCGAGGCTGACGCCGCACCTTCTCCGTGTGTTTCCATAAAACCTTTCTAGTGCGCGTTGAGAACAAATCAGCATACAGGAATTTCATGGAAACTATCTCACCCAAAGCAAAAAATGTTACTTAAAACTCATTGATCAATAAAAAAAAAAAACACCAGTCAGTCTTTAAAGTAGTTCCTAAATGTTAAAGAAAATTATTAAAAGATACCTTCCTGAAAAGAGATGTTGATGTTTGGTTTAAGCTACGCTTGTAGCTTACACTTTATGTAGCCTCGCTGATTTGCATTACACATTTTTTTGTTTTCCTTCAAGGTCGTTCAGCACTTTGCGGAAGCGGCCCAGAACAGAACATTGGCTCGGCTTGGAGTTGAATTTGTCCGCTATAAAACATTATCCATCCATTTTCAATACCCGCTTCTTCCTGCACTCAAGGTCATCGGGGTCTGCTGGAGGCTCTCCCAGCTATGACAGGGCGAGGGCAGGGTGACACCCTGGACAAGTCGCCAGTTCATCGCAGGGCCACATAGAGACAAACAACCTCTCACACTCACACACACACCTACGGACAACTTAGAGTTCCCATTTCACCTCCCATGCATGTTTTTGGAGTGTGGGAGGAAGCCGGAGAACCCGGAGAGAACCCACGCAGACACAGGGAGAACATGCAAACTCCACACATAAAGGCCCCAGGCCCAGAATCAAACCCACGACCTTCTTGCTGTGAGATGACAGAGCAGCTGATAGACAACCTGCCCCAGTAAGACACAGTCACTGGACGGGGAGGCCGAGCAGATCCTTGAAGCTCGGCTGTTTCCCGCCTGTCGTTTGGCCTCTTTGGGTGTAAAGTCAGTCATATTTAATCCTTCACTAGCGCGGAAGTCTTCCTCTCAGCCGCATTCAGACATTCACCTCATGGGGGCTTAAATGCGTTCTTCCTTTTGGCGTCGATGTGAATCTTTTGCAATAAAAACGGCCGACTTGAGCAGTTTGTTTGCTGCGTTCACGCAAATGCAATCTGCGTTACCGGCTGACAGTAATGGAGAGGGAGAGCGTCGCGGGGAGGAGCTGGGCGGACGGCCGGGACTACGGGTGGCTCGGTTAGTCGTTTGTGCGGCTGCCGGCTCCGTCGCAAGTTATTGTTTCTTGATTTAATCCAGAGCTGAGCGCCACCAGGATAATGCACCCAGAAGGCTTCTTTTGTTGTAAGTGGAACAGGAGCCTCCTCGGGATTTATTGCGAGGAACGCATTGTTCGCTCCCCAGAGGATTCATCTTTCTGCTCCATGAACCAGAGAGCGAGAGAGAGAGAGAATATCAAAAGCTGCATGTGTCATTTGTTTGCAAGCTTCACGTCGCTGCTTTGGATATTTGCTGAAGCTGCGGCGTTCAGCTAAACGGAGATGGTCGCCGTGCGAGTCGTCTCTTATTGGGGAATATGTTTTGACTGGCTGAGACGCAGCTGTTTATTCCATCGCACTGGGTTCTGTTTCCCACATCATTTCTTTTTCAGTAGCAACTGACAGATGTTTTGTTGTTCCTGCTGCCTGACTGCAGACACCCTGCTGTTGATTCTCGCTTCAGTTACTTACAATAAAACTTTAAACTCGGTATCGCTTTCCTGATCTTGTGTATTAGTTAACATTTGGACATTTATTCCTTACCAGGTTCCTGTCAGTGGAATATAAGCCAAGCATTGTGTTTTGGAAGTGCAGCGTGGGGACAGGAAGTAGAAGGTGTGACCTGCAGCGGCGGAGCAGGTTGGAGGGCGTGCGGTGTGACTGACCCCGGGGCTTAGAGAGAAGGAAGGGGTCAAAGACCGCAGCCGTGTTGCAACATGCAGCCTTGCTGCCGTGCCAGCCAAGTGTAATTTCTCCAGGCAGACGTGTCCCCGCCCACTTTACCAAGCATGCCATAACAGGAACTGAGACGCAGATCAGAGAGAAGGAAAGAAGAGAGGAAGCGGCGAGATGGGGAAAAAAGGCAAAGCAGGAATTGGAAAGGGGACAGCTGTGTACGCAAGACCGTCTTGTGGGGAGACAGCAGCGGTCCTCCAGAGGTGGTATCCAGGGGGGGGGCCCACCAGGGGGCGAGATTTCTTTTCCCCAGTAGGGAAAAATATGAATAACCAAACTCACCAAAACTCATTTGATTTGTCGCTGCAAAGTCTCTCACTTCTACCTCGAGTGCGCCACCTTTGGTGGCTGAAGGATAATCATATTGATCATCAGCGCTAGAGGTAACAGTTTACTTAATACAATGCATAGCGTATATGTGTAATCCAAACCTCCACAAGTGGACTTTCAAAGTCTCCGCTTCCTGGCCGCTTGCAGTGTTGACAACAAAGTTGGCAGAACCCCCCAGTTCCTTCCTTTTGTCAGCAGGTGTTACTCACCATTCTAAACGATGTCCTATAAATTACTGGTGGGCCATTCACTTTCCTTCGGTGGCCGATGGTGGCGCATGTAGCGCTCTCGATGGGAAATCAGCAAGATGACCCAAAAGAAGAACAGACGTTGCAGGGATCCAATCAAAAAAGTTTGGACTTTAAACCCCCCCAGGATACCAAGTTGCTTATTTGTCCCGCTCTCCCAGCTCGCTGTTTGTTGGTCTGCAGGGGAGGTGAGACCTGATTGGTCCAGGATCTCGCCGTATCTTTAAAAAAAAACCCTACCAGATCAAAGAGCGCAGCTGGGGATTATGGCCGGGATGCAGATGCAGATGCGGGCAGCAAACACCTCGCTCCACCTCACCTCACCTCACCTCACCCGCTCCGCCCACTGCTCTCACACCAGCAGCGGGTGGCTCCATTAGGCTCTGCGCATTGCTCATTTTTCCGCAAGAGCTCCCCCGGGCTAAGAGGCAATTATGTAGCAGTGTGGCATAATATTTCATTCTCTCGGAGTTGCATTACTCCGCGGTGGCGTCGGCCACTAACAGCTTCGTGAGGGAAGGGCGAAAGCTTGCTAACACACTTGGTGTGAGTAAAGAGGGGAGGGGTGGTGTGGGGGGGGGGCTCTCAAGGGAACGATGCTCGAGGCTTCATTAGCAGTGAGGTCTGAATTAAAAGGTGCCTTCGCTTTAGGTCAGGGTGTGGAAAGGTTTTGCTAAAATTTGGAGGCATTGAGGGCGACAGTGGTTTGCGCTGCCACCTCACAGCAGGAGGGTCGAGAGTTCGAGTCCAACCTAAAGCCTTTCTGTGTGGAGTCCTCTCCAGGTTCTCTGGCTTCCTCCCACAATCCAAAACCATGCATGTGAGGTGAATTGGAAACTATAAATTGACCGTAGGTTTTTCGCAAAATAAAGCAATATATTTCTAAAATTGCGATTTGCAGGTGTTTCCATTGAATGGTCTGAAGTGCATAAGCGGGAATTCTCTTAAAATCTCATCCCGCGAGATTTTACGTGAATTACGTTTTCTTTTGTTTGTTCACGTTTGTTTGCTGTCAAGAATGGTTGTTATATTTTTGTCTATGATTTCTTGTCAAAATATTCCATCTCCTCCTCCGTCCAAACGTAACGCTCCATTTTGTGTGTTTCCATGACACTTTTGCGATATACCTCTATATCGATGTGTCTGAAAAACCACCTCATGAGAGCGTCAAAACCTTTTAGCGATATTTGAGAGGTTTTTTGAAGTTTAGGTGTTTGCATTATTTATTTTTTTTCAATGTTTTCTTCACGTCTACTTTTGGTCATAGTAGTAATAGGTTGTCATCTTCAAGGCTTCCTTTAGCTGGCACTTTTTCCGGTAGGTTGGGCGAACGGGAAATCACCGCTTTTCTTTCCCCCTTTTTTCCTGTGTTCTGACACAGCAGGCATGTGAAGCCTGGAGCAACGCCGCTCTGGAGTGTTGGATGATTTAGCGGCGGTGCCGGTGGTTGCACGGCGTGCTCACGCAGGTGCTCAGCCGACCCTCTTCCCCAGCTGTCGGCCTCGTTTTGACTCTCTTTACCACTTTTGCGCTCCTGTCATCGCTTCAAGAACAACCGACATCCATCATCCACTCACTCCACGCCGAGAGGCCCCTTTCCCGACCGCTCACCATTTTAGATGTACACACATTTCTTTTTTTCATGAATTTTGATGGTTGTAAGCCAAAGATAATAGACTTCCAGGGTAAAACATGTAACGTTTTCCTAACAAGTTATGATGTGAAATATTCTTGCATTTTTTGGCAAATGTCTCTAACACGCGGAAGGTCCAACAAAGCATCAGTAGTTTTTTTTGCAAGATGCAGTAAACAGAGGGCTAAATGTGCTATTTCTTTTTTTGTTTTCGCTATTTCTGATAAATTGTGTGAAGGCATCCTACTGAGGTCTTGAATTAAATCTAAGAAAGGTGGTGTGCTATTCCACCTGTATGCATTTGAATTTTCCCTTTTCATCAAACATCTTCCCCCTGCAAAGTCAACTGTGACGTATAACAAATCACAAAAATCATGTAATCATTCATAAAGCAGAGTTAGACTTGTCAATATGAGTTGGACTATTCCAATCTTTCTACGTTATGGCTCTGTTGCAGAGGTCTTACTTTAATGGTTTTTTTTCCCCTTCTCTTTGTGCAGAAATCCGATCTGGTGGCCGAGGAGCCAAGGACGGGTCTTTGCGGCAGCTGCCGCTGTACGACACGCCGTACGAGCCGGCCGAGAACGGCGGCGACTCCGACCCGGAGCGCTTGAATTGCCCCAGAGAGAGCCGGCTGCCTCAGGATGATGAGCGACCCCCCGAGGAGTACGATCAGCCCTGGGAGTGGAAGAAGGAAAGGATTTCCAAAGCTTTTGCAGGTAATGAATTCTACGGCGTGAGGCCGAAACGGCTCGTAGAAAAAGAGCTTTGGATGGGAAATATTTTGTTTTCTCCCCTGCTGAATTGTTTCAAAGTACAATTTGAAAGCAAAGGAAGACTTCTTTCTTTCTTACTCAGCTTCACTTGTTGCATACTTGTATTGCTTATGATAAAAGTTCAGTCTGTCTGTCCGTGTAAACTAATCCACTCTAAGCATGACTGCATTTCTATGGGGATTTTTTTCTCTTCTAACTAACTCAGGTGTTTTTTCCCGGCATTAACCAACAAGCCTTTGGTTTCTGTCAGGTGTCGAAGGTCGTAGTGCTGCTTCCACTCCCGCCTTCATTTCTTTGGTTTAACGCATCCTCTTTTTGTCTTCTCTCTTTAAGCGCTTGATAAGTCCAACGGCGCGTCTGCCTCTGTTTTGTACTCAGCTGCTGCTTGTTTTAAACTAAGGCGACACCTGTGCTGCTGGGGGAGGCATGATTGATTGTGCAGGTGCATGTAGGTGCAGGAAGTGTGGTTTGAGAGCTTGTAGCATGGCTAACACAGCCATAGCATCAAACAGGGCTGTTCCTGGAAACATTATGGCTTTGGAATATAAATATGCAACCCAATTTTTTTTTTTTTTGTGAATAAAATGCCAAGCAGTTGAACATATTGAAATAGGGAGGAAAATCATCACCCCGTTTGTCTTTATATACTTTTTTTTTTTTTTTTTTATCCTTGAACAGCTCTGCTTTGTTATGACTGCATTAGCTACGAGGGCTCTGTAAGTGACACTGGATCAGGTCCCCACGGAAGAAAGGACTCCACCACTAAATCTCGCACAGGTACCTTTAGAGACGGGTGGGGGAGGGGTTTTTCTGTCTTTCTTTTATGTTATCTCAATCATTGACTTTGACCTTGACCTGCTCGGACGTGATGGGGTGCACTTACAAATCAAGGATTCCAGTTACTGACATGCACTTGTAACATGCTGCTCACAAAGGCTCAATGTTTGTCGCCTGAGCAGCATCTATAGTCATGAGTCTTGTGATTCCAAAGTTTTTACAATCTACTGAAAAAAAATAAGTTGTTTCTTTTTGTTTCTTTGGGAAGTTGCCTGATTCAACCATTTGTATTTCATAAAATAGAACTGCAACGAGTGTTATATAGTAGCACATCCATTAGACTGATGTTTATTGTGACATGATATAAAGTAAAAGGTGGTATTAGTGATACCAATACCTACTGGTACTACCTACTGGTACAATACCTTTTTTCAAATTGATTCCAGCCACACAGTCACACTCAATCACAGCTTTCTTCCTTATTATTTTATCCCCGGAGGAAACAAAACACTGAAGAAATGTAGCACAATTATGAAAAGACACTGCATGGTCAAAGCAGGAAATACTTGTTAAAAATCCTTTTTAAAAAAGGGCACTAGTGAAGTGACATTGGCATCAGGCTTCTTGAATATTTTTGCATCTTAATGTTAATCAGGCTTCCCCTCTTACTTTGATGGATGGAAGTAGATGCATGAGTGCAGACTGCTAGAAGTATCATTGTTACAATGTCCATCTCCATTGTTGTGAAAACAGATGGTTTTCACAAGTTGGAGTCAACTGCTTCCGTGCTTTTAACCTAATTCTAATGCAATGTCGCATTGTACAGATAAATAACAAAACAAACATAAATATGGAACAAAACATGAACAATAACTGTTTCAGTATTTTTCTTTTGTTTTGGAGGCAAACGTTTTTCAGTTGGAGGCCTTGTCTGCAAGGAGCAGCGTAAAGCTTTATTGGATTATTGTACATAAGAAATAAGGTGTTATTACATGGATACATCTGAAATATGGTAATTTCTACAGCACACACATCATATCTTAACGTGTCTTATTTTTTATGCCTAATTTCAACCCGGTTTTGTTTGGAAATTGCAATTGTGTGGGATTTTAATAAAGCAATTGGACAGGGAATTAGAAAATAGGAAAGAGAGGGAAAAGCCATCCACAAAGCAGGTGGCAGAAGTAAAATAAAAAAAACAAACGAAAGTATTGGGCAACCTTTAGTGTAATTCGAAAGCAGCCAACATGAAAAGAGCATTTCCATTTTTTTTAAATCCATTTTTCGTTGTCATTCTCTTGGTGCGACGGGCTGCTGCGTTCTATGCGGTATCGCAGCAGACAGACAGCCAGTGGCAGAAGCACAGAGCTCGTCAGTACCTCACCTTCACTGTGGGATGCGCTTAATTTCAGGCAGCCAAATGAGCTCTGTGGCGTTGCGGTGAAAAAATGAGAGGGCGGAAGAAGTGCTTAGTGCAAAATGTGCAGGTAACGGTGTGCACTTAGCTCGCAGCTTTAGCGATGCAGGGTGTGATCTTTAAATTGCAAATGAGGAACACGGAGAGCTTATTTGTCTCCTCCTCACCCTCATTATGCTTCTGTCGAGCGCCACTTTAACTTTAAACTATTTGTTACCGGGCATTATGGTATTATCATTACCGTATGCCTCCTGTGTAAACGCTGTCCCTTTGTGGTGATGATTATTTTTTATTTCCCCTGGATGTCAAATGTTTCTCTCCAAACAGGGTTTTTAGCCCTCGGAGTCGGCGCAAAGCTCCCGAAATCTGTTTGATTTGTTTGTTCAGGTAAAAAAACAAACTAATAAATACAATCCGTTGTTTGGAAGAAAAGAGCAAAGGATGAACGAGGAAGACGAGCCTCGTCAACACAGACCTGCTTGTCTCTCAGGTGTCTGCAGGAAATTGTCCCGACATCAAGGGGCCTGGAGAAACTTTGCCACCTTCTGAGACTCATGCACTCCGCTCGCAGCTCATCTGCTCCTGTCAAGAAATAATGAACAGTTTAAGCATTCAAAGCAAATCCTCCTGCAGACAGTCACACTTCACCAGCCGCTCTGCTCTTAATCTCCGCAGCAGTTGTGGGGTGTTGACACCGGGTCTCATTCTCATTTTCTCCCCTCCTGCCAAATACTCTCAATCAAATTCTCATATTTCTCATCATGGTCAGAGTAGGATTGTTCAGCGTGCACTCCGAGGCCGGTGGTGTGGTGCGCTATATTTGAAAGTTTAGAGCTCAGTGAGGTCGTGGGCGCACTGTCGCTTGGAGATTGAGATGTCTTGACATGTTTGCTGGAGCAGTTGTGGAATCTGGGCTGCGATTGGATTTCACGGCAGGTTAAGAGTCTCTTTTTTTTTTTTTGTTGGTATTTTGCTTCCTCTTTCTGGAGGTCTGACTGCGGCAGAGATATTTTTGCTTTCTAAAAACCAAGAATCATTGGGTTTTTGCAATAATCCTCGTGAGAGCTGCTAGTACTCGTTTTAGTTGTTGGAATAAGTGAAAAATTCCTTAATGTGTGATGGTTTTTTCAGGCCAGCAGAAAGGGGGACACCCTGTTGTGTTCCCTCCTTTTGGTGTTGTCCCGTCCCCACAGTGACAACAGTCAAATTATTAATTTAGCAAGATTATTAAAACCAAAAACAAAAGACAAGACTGGCCATTTTTCAAGCCTGTTGCTCACTGCACCCTCAAGTCCAGCTCGGCGTGACGGTTAGTTTCCGCAAAGCAATTTTCACCCAGTCAGGATTGTGCGACTGCTGGAGCGTGACGTCCGGCTGGACAATCTCAATGACCGACGACGCCGCTCGTTGCCGGAGGGAGGTGGGGGGTGGGTGAGGGGGATCGGCGGCTCTTCGCTGTGCTCATCAAAACATTCCCAGCTTTAAAATCTGACCATTATGCGGGAAGTGAAAGTGTCTGCAAGCGAGGTATTAACACAGAATGAAAAGTTTGGACACAGCCGATGAATTTAATGTCTTTTCTTTCATTGTCGTTACTATTGACATTGCGGTTTCTCACTGAAGGCATCAAAACCACGTATGAACACACATGGAATTATGTAGGAAACAATAAAAGTGAAAAATAACTCAAACATGTTGTATATTTATTTATATTTCAAAATAGCCATCTTTCATAAAAAACACATTTAGAGTTATTCACCATGTATTTTTTGCTGCATAATTACTGTATGTATGTATCCAAACATATATAATATAGACATATATATATATGGGTGTGTGTGTGTATATATATATATATATGTCTATATATATTGACATATACACACACTCATATGCCTATATATAAAAAGGAGAGAGAGAACAAAGTGCTGGTGCTGCCTTCCTACCACGGTAATGCAATCTGCATAAAAGACTATTTATCTTCATTAATGATGGGGAAGGCAGGCAGTCTGATCTCCCTGCTCGCGGCCCTTCTCCCCAGCTGTCTCACCGCTATCACGGCCCGAAGGCTCCCTTCTCAACACGGCCCGGCGTTATTATTCACTGCTGGCCCGTCTCCCGACAGGGATGCAATGGAATGTAAATTCCCTGCCTTGTTACGGTGTCGGGAGGCTGTGTACTCACCGTTGGGCCGATCAGTCACACACACACACACACACACACACAAGCGCACACAGAAACTCACCCTTGTCCAACCTGCTGCCCGTGCTACCGACTGTGTGATGGATGAGGTCAAAGGTTAAGAGCAGAGATGACACATGAGAATGGAGAAGCCTCGGTGTGTGTGTGTGTGTGTGTGTGCAGTGTGCGCGGTACTCGACTTTGCATATGGCATGCTCACACACACACACACACACACACACACACACACACACACACACACACACACACACACAGACACGTACATCCTGACAGGCAAGCCAGCATCGAAGAGTCCAAGGTCTCCGGTCTCTGATTGGGCAGGAAAGTACTAAAGTTTTCACACCTTCATTTACCTTCATTTGGTTTTGAGTTGCTCATTGCTTTTTCGCGCAAACCCACCAGAACAACGTTGTGCAATTTCAACAGTCGTTTGTTTGTGGGTGATATGAACCAGGAGGAGCTCTGAACAAAAAGACAAAAAGCAGAAAGAAGACGAAAACTGATATGCATCGATCCAACATTGAAAATCCACAACTTTGAGCAATTTGAAAGCGCCCTTATTCTGCTGGCCTTGTTACCTGCTAACTTAGTTCGTGGCCTCCGGCCAAGGTGCTATTCGGAATTTAACCGAGCCGATAAAGGTCGCCTGCGCCTGAGGTCTGAGAAGCCTTACAATTTTTTTCCCCCAGTGACTATTTCCAGACTTAATGACTGAGATATCCGAGGCTTAAGGTTAACCTTTCCAAACTGAATTCCAGATTTTGCGGCGTGGCGGTAATTATTTTCCAGAGGTTTTGTTTCTCCTCGGCCGGGTCACTCCTCCCCTGCGCTGCCTATCACTCCTTGGCTCGGCCTCGTCTCCCCCGGGGCCTCTGCAGCGGCATCTTGCTGATAACCTCGCTGACAGCCCTCTGTCATGACTCTCAAATGTGTCCCGCCGTCGTCCACTAAAGGTCCGCCACAGGTCTTATCTTCACTCACACACATTGGCCACACACAACAGCGCCGCAGACCTTTTCCCTCGCACAGTACGCACACCGATCTCCTGCTTGGGGCTCCTGATGGCCGACCGTCACCAAACGCTCTCGCACTTCTTTTTCCCCGATAGCAGTTCAGTGAAAATGCCTCACTGTCATCTCATCTCCTTTACTATTTTTTTTGCCACTGTCCCTTTTTAAATGCAGATGCACATTTCAGCTATGCTTTGAAAAGGGGGGCTTGATTGTATAAAGTGATGGACACAGTGTGCAGAGACTTCTGAGATGGTATTTCATTTCCCCAGGTAACATTTTCACAGTTGTTATCTGTAATGATTTGCGCCGCAGATGGAACAAACAGGTCAACAGAGGCAGTGGGTCCCTGAAAGTCTGTTCGCAAACACGGCGGTCTCGCCGCTCGTTTTGAATACGTGCGCAATTATGCCGGCAAATTGGGCAGAACTAAATGAAATGAAGTTAGTTGAAACAAGCACGGCTGATTTATGGAGCTCGCCGCGCTGACGTGCTGCCGGCTAATAAGGAGTCAAGGTCAACAAATACCTGCTTTTAAGGAATAGATCTGCACCTGGGCAGAAAAGGAGGAGGGCAAACAAGTGGAGAGGCAAAGACCCTTCCTTGTTGTTCAGATCATGACCTCGAATGGAGCATCCTGTCAAGCTAGCTGCTAAATATGAACGATACGAACGTCCCTCCTCAGGCGGCCGCTCGACCTCGGTGGGTTTCCAATGCGGAGGCATCGAGTGAGCGAGCGCCGAACGCAATTTGCAAATGGGCGATTTTGCGCAGTTGCTGTGTCGATCGCACATCGATTAAAGTCTCGACTATGTCAACAGAAAAAAAAATCCATCAGATGAGGGCTCGCACAGATGGAGGGTATTGATCAAATGCAGGATAAATATGTGGTCATCCTCGGCTCTGCTCCCTCGAAAATGCATTTGTTAAACCCGACTCTGCCTGAAGCGCTGAGAGCAGACGCCTTTAAAAAAAAAACAAACAGCATAGAAAAGGTCACAGCATTTACATGTTATGTATAGAGCAGTTAGCATCGTCTCCAGCCTGTTGTTGACATTCAGAGGTGGTTCTGGGGACGGCAATCTTGAAAACTATTATGTATATGAATTCGAAGGGAGACAGATTTTAGTTTCCCACTGCTGAATAAAAAATAAAAAATAAATAAAAAATGGCCGTTGAATCAGCTTACCTTAATTTTCGCAGGGGCTAAAATGCCATAATTCAGCTGCTCAACCAAGCAAATCGGAGCCACACGCGGCCCAGATTGTCTCCCCGTCCTCCTCGAGTGCTGGCAGCTTCCTGCTCCCCAAACAATTACACGCTAATCTGCAACGTGAAATGAGTATTAGGCTTTTAATCTCATAGGAAGAGAGTCCCCTACTTCACCCCAAAGTGGGGGAAGATTTTGCTATCTCGCCGAGTTTTTCAACCTCCTGCTTCAGTCCCCCGCACTTTGCCCGCCTCACCGTCTCCACCGTCACTCCGAGACGGTAAGCAGCCGCTCCTTCCAGCGCCCCCCGTTTCTCCGGCTTAGCCCGCTGACGCTGCAGGCTGAGCTATTTAATTACTTGTCAGATTGAATACTCTCCAGTTTCTTCTGGCTCCATGATACCGCTTCTCATTAGCTCGTCGTGTTGCCTCACCTCTGCGCAATCCCTTCAGCTGGAATCGGACAGGTTCGCAACCTCAGGCCAGGCAGCAGGAGATGGTGACTTGCTCGAGTGGTTGATCAAAAGAGCCTCATTTTTATGACTCCCAGCCAACTTCAGAAGCTCGTCATCAACATCCTTCAAACTTAAGGACGTGCACTCACCCTCCCCCTCCCAAGCTTGCCAGTGAACTACGGTTGCCTGCGCACACAAAACTGGATACCTGATTGGTTTATTTGAGGACACAAGCGTTCACCATAAATAGGAAATGCAATGTTAGGCAGCTGGATTGTCCACACCGGGCTTCCTTAGAAATATGGTGGTGCGCAATGGAAGCTAACTGGGAGCAAGACCCTTGCTGTATGTATATTCTTATCGACCTGGACCTTTGAAAACAGAATAAGAAGTAAAATATTCTTCACCTTCTGGACATATCCCGCCAGTGACCACTTTCTACCACTTTTCTCCGGTGTTTGCCCACTTCCTCCTTACATCTTTGTTTTTTTTATTTGTTTTATTCTAATCTTTTAAGTTTCCTCTCCACCTCTATTGCAGAACGTCTTTCCACCTCGTATAGCACAGGGAGTAACAGCACAAACTTTGATGGTCCGATGGAGGATGATATGGCTGCGATGCCCACCCCAGACATGTTTCAAACTGCTTCTGCGTCTCATCGACCCTTTTCCTTCCTGCCATTTGTTTCCATTTTATTCAACGTCCTTGGATGCTGCTCTTGAGAATTGGTGGAACCTTTCAAAAGTGTTCTGCATTGTGTCAGCCAGGGTGGCCTTTGACATATTTCAAATTTATAAACTAGTTAACAGGATAAAAGGTGACGGTATAAATACTAATGCCAGTAGAACATTTTGTATTTGAGCATTTATACAAATATTGTATTCATACCGCTGTCTTCCAAAGCTGTAAAGCTAATCTCTACTCCTCCACTTAAACTTGAACTGACTGACTGAACTTCTCTTTGACTTGAAATTGTCATTATACAAGGCACAACGGGCCACCACTGTTCTGAGGTTCAACAATGCCAAGAATGACATCAGGGTTTATGCAGATGTAGCACATTATTAAACTGTCTGACCTGGACTTGCTGTTGAAGTGAAATCTTCCTTACAGCAAATCACGCCAGACTCTGACTTTTGGACCTAGTTTTTCAAGTGGGGTTGGTGCTTGATAGCATTATCAAAGACAAACTTCAGTGACTTGATTATTGAGTCATCAATTTCCTCCTAATTGTGGTTCAGCTTTTAAGCTACTATCTTTTGCCAGCAGACCCTATTTTTCCATCAGTCCAGGTCAAACCCCATGTGAAGTTTAGTGAGTCTATCAGAACCCAACCCTACTTTTTGACTGACTAATCTCACTTCTTTTCCAGTCTTGCAGCATTCCTCTCCTTTTCTAGCTCACAACTGCTGCTGATTCTGGGATCACATGGTCAACCGACTCTGTATCACTATGCTGGCGTCCTTTGCCATAGTGTTTCACTCACCCTTTCTCTTCTCTTTTCTCTTGTGCTCTCTGCTTCCGCTCATCTCCTTCTTGCTGGTGCGCCTCCGTGCATCTACCTTCCACTTTCCTCCTCCCCCTCCATCTCTTCCCTGGCTGGTGACGTTGGGGGGAAAACACTTGCAGTAGAGATTAAAGTGATCAAGGACCTGCCGTGGCCGCCTCCTGTCGGCCAGCTCAACACCGGCCCTCCATTGGTGGAGGAGCTGGAGTCTCCGTCCCAGACAGCTCAGCCCCAGCCGGGACAGACAAGTTGCGACCAGCACCACCATGGTGGGTGTTGGTGTTCACACTGTAACAGCGTCATCCACACACTCCTAACCCGCCGCCTGTCAGTCCACCCATACCCCCAAAAACTGCTCAGTGTTGTATCTCACCGTCTGTATGAGGTGACCTTTCGTTATGGCGTGGTATGATTGGTGAAGAGTGTGCATGGGATAACCAAGGCTCAGTTTTTACAATGATTTATGGATGAAACTCAAAGATTTTAATGCGTTTTGCCCTCCAATTTACATAGAACTGGAATTTTAGACTACATGAAACAGATTTTTTTTTTTATTACGGCCCCCGGAACCAACTTCTTTTCATCAGGATTTTGAATTCTCGTTGGATTCAGTCCATCATAAAGTGTGATTTCCAAGCCTACAGGTAAACAAAGATGCCTGACCACTATAAAATTCCGTCCATGGCCCAGAATGCGTCATGGCATGATGTTGGTCCTCACACTGCCGACTGCTGGTCTGGCATGCTTACGACAACGTATTCAGTCCCTTTTGTGTTCCAAAGTAAACACACATTGTTTTGTTTTTACACACTGCCACAAAAAAAAGCATAGGAAATACATTTGTGTATTTTGGGATCAAACACTGTCCCTTGGTCTCAATGTCCACCACGTCCTACCATGTCCTAGCTCCCCTACAAGGGGACCTAGGCGCCGATGATATGACTTCAGGTAATAATGCATGATGACCGTCAACTCCATCTGGATTACATGTGGCAGAAAATCACCAATTTGTGTGCAGGTTTTAGGGCCGGAGGCTCATTAGTTTTAATTGTGCTGAACTGCCTCCTGCATGTGTAATTTGCCATCCACTGTGGCCCCCATTTCCTCCTGTCAACACACTCGTAAGCGTCCCAGATGTCCCCTCGGCTTTTGCTGCTCTCCACAAGTGGCTAACATGAATTGAAATATCAAACTAATCACGGTTGGTTCAGAGCTTTCGGTGGAGCAGTATTTACTATTTACTTATCTATTTTCACCCAGTGGAGCAGTTTGTTGCTTTTTGAAGCGCTTCAACACTTTCACACGTTTTTTACAGTAACTGCCAAGAGCAAAAAAAAAAGGGATTTGTTGCAGAACTAATGCCAGGAATGGGACTTCCCCTGGCAGGGCGAGGAGATGGAGAGTGGAACCATGTAAAAGGACACCGCGGCGCCGTGCAGTAGGCGAGAAAAAGGGCAATGAGTTGATTTATTTCCACAAGTCCATGGGAAAGATTCTGGTTCCCTCTGAGATACGAGCAGATTTAAGGTTTGGCATCCAGCTGTAAAGTGATCCTGCCTCTGTCTGTCGGAGTTCATTTGGCCCCACTCTGCCTCTCAGGGGTCAAAGGTCACTGTGCCAGACATTGGGGGGTGATGGCCTCCATGACCCCGGTGAATACAGTTACAATGAACTCTCTTGACCTCAAACACACACATAGGCTCTTGTCGCACACAAAGAAGTCAGTCATATATTGTTTGTGTGTGTGTGTGTGTGTGTTTGATAAAGCTCTTGTGATTTTTCAAGGAAGAACAAAATCATTAGTGTATTCACAATGCAGGGTTATCTGTCATATCTGCCCAACCGTCATTATCAAAATGTAAATGCACTTTGACATGGTAGCTATTACATCTACATATAAATGGAGGACACTTTTGTTTGAGTATAATGTGGAGCTTTTGGCTTTTGTTTTCTTTTGCATGAAGTAATTATCCACACTGCAACTTTTCTTACTTTTTCCCTCCTCTAATCCATATAGACTTCAGAAAAAGTGATTACAAAGGGATCCGTATTTAATTTGAAAAGAAATTTGCTGCGAATGAGACTTTAGAGGCTCATTTCTTTCTCTTTGAAAATCTAATTAGTTTCATTTTTAGTCTCACATAAAGGAAAAGGAGCGTATTCCCATATTTAAAAAAAAAAAAAAATCTTTTCCAACAAATCATTGCTAGAGTTCCCAATGCACATGATTAATATAAGTGAGTGATTTTCAAAGCCACCTGTTTCAGGGTGTCACGCTACGCCATCGAGCACCACCGTGAATGCCAATGAGGTGCAGGCCTGTTAATCATTTCCCACGGCCTGGCGGGAAAACATCATTTTCACCTCTGGGTACAGTGGTCGATGGCTCCCTTTACCCTCCAGGCTTGTCATCCTTTCCGATAGGAGTGGCATTACTTAATGAGAATTAATTTAGACGGTGTAATTAGAGGAACCTGCTCAGGAATGGGAGCCTGGGGAAAAGTGGAATGAGACGTCTCGGCTTGGCGCGTGCCATTTTCTGTGTGTTTAGTTGCTGTTATCCAGGCCACCCAGACACATCCACCATTTTCTTTCATTTTGTCTCCATTTGGCTGAAGCTGAAGCGAAAACCCGTCTTCTCCACCACGGCCCTTTGTCTTGCAGTTTTGCCACAGCAGAGTCGAGCCGAATCTCTGCTTTTATACGCGTCCTTGTTTCTGTTCTGTCAGGCGATACCCCTCCTCCTTCCCCTCTGTGTGTGTGTGTGTGTGTGCGCTCCACAGGAAGCGGTGTTTGAGTGCAGAGGGCAGGTCCTTCAGCCATTCGTCACCATCTGACTGACAGTTCAATCTGATACGCAGATTCCATTTGCCGCGCTTCGCGAGTAACAACACTTATAACATGCAAGGGCACTTATAGCAAGCCCCCCACCCCCCACACACACACACACACACATACACACACACACGTGTCTGTGTATTTATTATCTTGTCTCCTACGCTGTGTCTGGGAGCTTTCGTTCTCTTTGGCCAATCCTCTCCTAAACTCTCCGCCACCGTGTTTCTGACTGGGTGCTGAAGAGAATTAACATAAGTTTGGCTCATCAACCCTAAAAACTAACTCATACAGCTGTTTGTCTTGAGGACAATTAGTCACAGTCTGTTTTCCAAGCAGAAGCTTTTCCTTCCTTTTTTTGAGCTACCCCCCTGACCCCCCCCTCACGAAACTACACAATACGCCTGTAGAAAAGTCTGAGCTCTGACAGGAAAGGTTGATGGGGTGGGCTCCGCTGAGAATAGCCACCCGAGTCGTTCCCGGGGAGGTGGAGGCGAAATGGGTTTAATCAAGGTCACATAAAACACTGATTGTGCTGAATCTTGGGGAAGAGGTGGAGGAATTAGCGTGGGCGCTGGGTGAGTGGAGGAAATGTGAAGCGCTGAGGTCAGGCGGACGCTCGAGTGGGCAGGCGACAGCGTGAGGGATGAACTGCGCGGGGAGAGAAAACCCAGATAGCAAACCTTCAGCCTGGGGCCACACTGGCGAGCGCGTTTGTCAGCCTGGGCGCACTCGGCGCACTCCGTCCACCATCAACAGGATCATTTTGTGATTACACGTCACTCCCCTTTATATTCTTGTTTAGATTTTCAATTAAGCTTTTGCCCTGGGCCAGATGTAATCAGTGACTGATCCCCCTCCTCTGGGCCCTGTGAAGATAATGTGGAAGAGAGGTTACCGCTCCTCTTTTTTCACCTGCAGACAATCAGTCGTTCCTCCGCAGTCCATTTCCTGCCGTCTCTTTCATTTCTTGACGGACCAACATTGAAAAAGACTGGGAGACGAGTCGACTCCCTGCCAGACGGTGGGGGGGTGGGTGCCGTGTGAGATGGAGCGATCAAAGAAGGAAAGGTCAGGCGGAGGAAGCGGAGGGAGGGCCAAGCCGGAAGCCCCGGGAAGAGGAGAGAGCAGGCAAAACAGGCTGCGTCCTGGTTGTTGTGGTCCGTCAGCGTTGACGGTGATGAGCTGCGCCAGCGTGCATCTCCGTTGTCCCCTTGGTCAGTTTCCATGGAAACTCACCATGTTTCTCATCCTTACACATATACACGCTGTTGATCCCACCTAGACTGTAATCCCAGTGGCACGTGAGGTTCAAACGGGCTGAGTCAAAAACTCCTTGAACTCCTAATGGTGTCTTTCCCTTTGGTTTCGCATGCCACATGGAGATGCAGCGTGAACCTGAGGAAGCGAAGCTCAAGGTCGGAGTCGGGCTAAGGTGTAAGGTTAGAACCCCGGTGGACAAGCTGCCGTGCAATTTGGCTGCCGTTCCTCTGTTCTGCCAAGGCTCCATCGTGAGCAAAAGTGTGAAGGGTCAGAATAACGCTGGTGTTTGTCTTTTGGAATGAGTCTTATGGAATCCACGAGCTTATTCTTAGGGAAACGCGTAACAGCTGAACCTGGACTGGAGGGGAAAGGGGCCCCTTGTGGTCAGAATAATAACTACAGTATTGTGGCCCCGGTAGGTACCCATTGCAGGGGATTAAAAATACGCTGGTGTTCCTCTTTACCCTCTAAAGGTGGTCACAAAGGGAGACGACGTACCAGAATCCAGAGAACTCCCTCTCTGTTGCTCTTTAACAAGCGGATTTGAAGGGAAAGTCATTTACAGTGAGGTGCAGAGGTCATATAAGAAGATTTGTGGCACAGTTAAATCATGGAATATTACATACAAAAATCTAATTTACCTCACAGGGAAAGATAGATGAGGTGCGATCTAGTTTATTGTCTGTCCCAAAAGGTGACAGACATTCTTCTTTGTCATGGCCCACAGACACATGCTGTGAATGCCAGTGTGAATTCTACCTGTATTTTCTGAAGGTTTTGCTCAGTCCAAATCCTCAGATTTTGTCTCTCCTCACAAAAATAGTTTTCCTTAACGGTATTCCAAATAAAAACACATTTTCAAACTCTGCCCCCAAGTTCCTCCAAGTTTTCTTGCCCCCAAAATATAAACATTGTGATTTTTTTCTTACTGAAATAAAACCCCTCCTTTTTTTTTCCCGCTCGTGCCGACGCTACCAGTCAATAGAGATCAGTTTCCTGCGCCGCTCTCTCAACGTTGCCCAGATTGATTGATTGCTTCTATTTAGTCCGCTGCTGCTGACAGAGTGCAACATGTAATGGGACCTCCCCAACCCCCGACTGCTGCACTGCAGTCTAGACTCTAGACGGACGCGCCGCCGTCTCTGTCGACAAGCGGCGGTGATCACTGTTGCCCGTCTGTCTCCGCCGGCTCAGTCGAAGCCTCGGTAACTCGACGCGAGTTGCGAGGCTAGCCCCTGGCTAATTGGCTCGCCGGGAGTTTCACACTGCATTAACTCCCTTCATCAGAGGGCTCGGCTTTTGACGGGCTGATGGTGAATATGTCAGCAGCCACAGCTCGTCATAAAGGTGCCGAGCGTGTCAGCAGCTGCGAACAGGTCCTTTACCCAAGCCTGGCGTGATTCAGAATCGGTTTGAGTGTTTAGCTGCGTTTCCATTGCAGTTTTTCGCAAAATAAAAGCAATACTCCTAAAATTTCAGCAAAGTACAATTGCGATTTGCAGGTGTTTCCATTGAATGGTGTGAGATTTTATGAGAATTGCGTTTGCTTTTGTTTGTTTGCTGTCAAGAATGGTTGTTATATTTTTTTCTTTTTGATTACTTCTAAAAAATATTCTGCATCCTCCTCCGTTCAAATATAATGTGCCAATTTCATGTGACCGCATACCTCGCGTCCGCTGACGTGTAAATGCGAAAGAAGTGTTTTCATCACACTTTTGCGATATGCCTCTATATCAATCCGTCTAAAAAACCACCTAATGAGAGCGTCAAAACCTTTTAGCCATATTTGAGAGGTCTTTCGAAGTTTAGATGTTTCCATGACCAGTTTTTTATTGCGATATTTACCTTTTGCGCAGTCCTAGTGGCAATGCAAGCGCAGCTACTCATGACGGGGGAGAAACCCACGTTGGTCCGAGCGGACAGCGGGATGACCTCTCACGCTGGCACCGTCCAGCGTTTCATGGTTCCGACTGTGAGAATCCACTTTCAGCCGTCCCGGCGCGCACAGTTATCTCCTCCTCTCAGGCCGCTGTAAATAACGCCAGAGGCCCGTCTGCCCGTTGGCTGCCAGTCATGTCGGGAGCGCAAGTCACCTTCAGCCGTC
Organism: Thamnaconus septentrionalis; assembly: GCA_009823395.1. Lineage (NCBI taxonomy): Eukaryota > Metazoa > Chordata > Actinopteri > Tetraodontiformes > Monacanthidae > Thamnaconus > Thamnaconus septentrionalis. The sequence goes on along the minus strand of CM020505.1, from coordinate 5,463,513 downwards.
GCCAAACACACACACACACACACAAACCATGACACGCATCACCAAACACTGTCCTGTGACGTCTCCAGCTTATCGCGTTCGCAGTTGACCGTGAGAGTTTTGGAGGACCAGTTAAATGTTTCACGGCCAGTGAGTGTGCGTCATGGTATTTGTGCGCACACGTCAACGTAGGTGCAAAGCTTTTTTTTTTCTTTTTTCCCCCCCGTGTGTGTGTGTGTTGTTTGGCGAGAATGTGTACACTGTGGGGCAGCTTTGACTGATGGGCCCTCGGCTGTGTGTGTGTGTGTGTGTGCGCGTGTGAACGTCCTTCAGCTAGAGACACACACAGAGCGACACTCTGTTCAAAGCGCAGCCTTGGTCACGGTTCTCACACGGCCTCGTCGGCCCGTCGATGCCTTTCGCCATGACGTAAGGCGCAAAAACTTTTGTGTGCGCACTTCCTGTTAAGCACATTTTTTTTGCTGGTTAGTTTAGTCTTTTGTTTTGTTTTTCACAAGTGACCTTACCACAACAAACGCACACCACCACCACCACCGCTAGTTTACAACCGCCGCACTCTCTGTCGCTATTCTGGTTGTCAAACGTCGCTTCTCTTCAATTTTTCTCCCCCCGCCTCCTCGACCGCAGTCCAATTCGACGGCGTGGAGAAGCCCCGCATGTCGCCCACCAAGGACGGCAAAGGGCGGCCGTTGCAGCGGCACTCCAGCGGCTGCCTGGTCAACACCAAGATGACGTCGCTGGACCACTGCGGCTCCTCCCTGGGCGAGCGGATCGACCCCAGCATGCCCCTGGAGAGCCAGATGTGAGCGTCGACCGCCACTGCGTCCCATTTTATTCAAGCCCTCAACCATCACCCACTTATTAATTCCCGTCTTTGCCGCAGCTGGTACCACGGAGCCATCAGCCGGACTGACGCCGAGTCCCTGCTGCGGCTGTGCAAAGAGGCGAGCTACCTGGTGAGGAACAGCGAGACCAGCAAGAACGACTTCTCCCTGTCCCTCAAGTAAGCAGAGCTGCGCAGAGTGCACGTGACAGCCGGTGGAGAGAGTGATGGCTCACTTCCTTCAAAGGATATGTCACCTTCTGCTTTCAATGATGCTGGGAGGGTGGTGGAAGGTGGTGGTGGTGGTTGGGTGGAGGGAGGAGGGAGGCCGAATGTGTTTTTTGTTTTCCTCTGATGTCTGCGCACGACGCGAGTGTCAGCAGTTATTCGCATCAGGGGACGCCTGTTGTTTGGCAAACGCACACACACACGCACACACACACAAATGCACACTGGAGGATAATAAAGGCAGAGAGTAGCTGCTTTCACACAGAGGACAAACCTGACATGACATGTCAGTTTTATATATACATATATGTATATGTATATTTATGTGTATGTATGTATGTGTGTGTGTGTGTATGTATGTACATATAGATAGACATGTATGTCTATCTATATGTATATACATGCATACATACATACATACACACATACACCTCCTTTCCAGCATGTTGGTCATTTTCTCCTCTCAGGTTCCCTTCGCTCATCCTTCCTTCCCGCTGTGCCCCCGCTACGATAACCCCTCTGACTTTGTGGCCTCGCTTAATTTTCTTATGTTCTCCTCAACAAAGTTAACGGCGGCCTTTGATCCCCGTGGCGTCGGTGCGGTTCAAAGGAGCCTGGCTGATTTGTTTAGTCTGCTCTGACCTTTACTTAAGGTTATTTAGCCACGCGTGCGGTCGCATCTCGTTCTCCCGACGGGAACGCCACGACTCCTTGTAGACTTTGTTTTATGAATTCTTCCAACGTGGTCGGCCCCACTGCTGCCGTCGTGAGCTGATTTCTGTTGCGCAACCTCAATGACGATAATCAAAGAAATGAATTTATGATCATTTGTGCAGTGAATAAAACACCGACGTGCTTTTTTTTTGATGCAGTGAGTGACAACCTTTTGTTGAAGCTTCATGTGTTTTGTAAGGAACATGTGCTTCTCGTTGCTGCACTCTAGATAACCACAGGACTGCCTTAACACCATTGCAATGGGAGTTTTAAAGCGCATGAAGACTTTGCTCTTAATGTTGGACGTAACACAAAATATTAAAGTACCATTTCATATTGTCCCTTAAAATGTCATTAATAAATACAAAAAAAGATGATATGCACCAATACAAACACATTTTTGACAAAACCATTATATTTTGGAATAGCTTCTAGAAGCCTTGGCAGATTTTGCCCTTGGTATAATGTAGAACTATCAAACACAAGTGTCTGAATAAACCTTTGCAAAAGACAGTGACAACAAACTTTCATGATTGGTGTAATACGCAGTCATCTTCAAATGTAACACATCGGCTACACCTATAATGACAAAGAATGGAATTCTAATTTGGTTGTGACAACATATTCACGTTTCATTAATTTTTCCAGGCTGCTGTGGCAAATCGCTAAGTGTAGAAATGCCCTTGAAAATAAAGTAAACTAAAACTAGAGTGATCTCCAAGGATTTCCTCCTAAGTAGAGCAAAGGAATTTTAAAACTCCAATTCAGCTTTGAAGGAAGAAACCTGAAATGAGACTTTTCTGAAGCTAGATAGAAGTAATCCGCCCATCTCTGTATAGTGGCGAGAAAGAGATCATGTTTTATCTCCCTGAATAAAATGGAGAAATAGTTGAATGGCAATGAATGCCAAATCGGCTGAGTGAATAAAGTTTTGGGGGAGAGGAAGGACAGGGAGTTCTTGAAACGTGCCGGCTCGTCTGGAGCTGAACGCTTTCATTGGAATGATGGTGGGGAATTTCATTCTTGAACCTTGATTAACCTTGATGTTGATGATGTGGTCAGTTTCTTTGGCGAAACGCTTAAATGCCATGCAATCAAAGCCACTTTATTGGCAATTTTTCTGTTGTAAAAATATCCCAAAATATGTACAAGGAAACCGAAGCCCTGCACTTCCTGTTTCACAGAGAAATTGGGTTTTTTGGGGGGTTAGTGGGAGTAATTTCTTCCTTCTCTTTCCCTGTTTGAGGTTTCACACTCACCCTTTGAGGCAAGTTGTTTTTTGTGAACCCGGGCCGTACCAATTAAAACTCAGTTTGATTGGATTTGCCCATAGTTACGTCAGCAAACGTCTTTTTCTTCAATCGCTTCCCAGTTTTTCATTCCTGCCTTTGCCAGGAAGACCTGAAACTCCTGATCGGATGCGCTTATTAATTTTCACCGGTTTCACCAGCGTGAGCGATGTAGTGACGGTGATTGTCACCACATGAGAAGAAGTGTGAGCCTGTAGAGCTGGAGGGCTCTTTTATGATCTATTCATTATTTCAAAAGTAAGCGACATCGAGGCGGGAGGCCGGGCAGCAGGCTCTGGCGTTTAGGAGTAAAAAAAAAAAACAACTCTTGATGTCGGCAAAGCGGACTGTGCCTCTGCGGTGGCGTCAGTTCCTCGCAGCGATAACGCCGACACGTGGCCTATCTCAATTTTTTTTTTTGTTTTGTTTTTTTTTTCCGGCTGAACGGCCGACGGGTGGGAAAAGCGACCTGCAGGAGGATAAAGTCGACAGAAAACATCAGCATAAATGTCGGCGTGCGACGCGCCCGCAAGCAATTTGTCAGGCGGAGTCACGGGGGGGGGGAGTCGAGATACGCCGCCTTCGGTATCAGCAGTCGGCAGGCCGCTCTTTACCCAGATGACAGATGGTGGTGGGGCGGGGGGGTTGTGGCGGGTGTGTGTCCGGGGGGGGGGCGTTAACCCCGAAGTCGGCCCGCTCGCGTGAGTCGCCGCTGCGGCAGAAAACGGCCGAAGACGCCGAGGTGACGATCCCCCGTGTTGTCTCGGAGCTGTTGAAAAATATATAAGGCCGCGGGCGTGTGAATTGAATTATTGATAAAGACAAACGTTGGCGAGACCCCGGCGACCGCCGAGCACCGCTGACGGCCAGAGAGCGTGCAGAGCCCCGCTGCTCTCCCGTCACCTTGCCCCCACCAGTGGGAGTCTTTCTCCCCTCGCTTCTCTTCTTCCTCTCTGCCAGATTTTGATCAAAATCTCCTTCAACTCCTCCACGTTGCCCTAAAGGCCGCTGCCCCCGCAGGAGAGTCCCGTGTACTGCGTCTTTACCCCCCACCGAGCCCAGCGCAAGGGATCGTCGGCTGTTTTCGACGCCACCGACGCAGAGCAAATCCGACATCAAGAGGCGAAACGAAAAGCCCGACAGCAGCGTCACTCACAGCGGTGCAATTTCACCGTTTTTAGAAGAGAGGAATGACGAAATTGTCCTTTACTGCATCATTTTGCTGCTCAAACAAATGGATTTGTGCTCCATCGCTTGGGTTGTGAGGGGATCGTGTTGTGTTTTTTGAATACTGTGATTTTGTGGAGCGGCCTCATGCAGCAGTTGACCGATAAGCTCTCTAGATATTCAGAAAACATCCTATTTAACCCTGTGTTTGCAGCCTTCCTCTTAAAACCCTTTGGCTTCCTGTTGAGAAGTGGTTCTCTGTTGCACCGACCACACGTGGGGATGAAAGCCAAGCTTTTTTCTCAGAGGGTGGACTGACAGCCTTGCCGGAGGTGATCTCGCCAACCGAGGAGGGTTATCGATGGAGTTTTGTCGCCCTTTGTGACATCACAAATGGCTGGGATCCCAAATTCTGCATTGAAACGCACAGACAAAGTTAAATATGGACTTTTGTCATGTCTGGGTAAGAAACCTGGGTGAAGTGAGTTTTTACCTCCAGTCCGGGTGCCTCTTGTCGTGCTTGTTCATTTCTAAATGAAAGCCACAGACGTTGAGTGAATTCTCATATGCAATAACTGTCACAAACAAAATTGTCTCATGTCAGTTTCCACTTTAGAACGCCATGATTTCCACCTGCGATCGTTATCTCCATAGAGTGACTTTGCCCTCTCCGGTGATATAGATTCATAACCCTGAGAGCATCATTCATGGTGCCATCCGATACTTTGAAGGGGGAGATAAGCAGCAATTTCTTCCCCCCACCAATCTGGCTCTCCCTGCGTTGAGCGTTCAAACCTCCATGAGCAAGAACGGGAGACCTCCCCAGTCGGATCAATCAAGATTAGGCAGCCGAGGCCTTTTAAGCAGGGAGGTGCGATAACATTACAATCGTCCCTTCGTCGCACTGCTTCCACGTCACGTCTTCGGCCCCTGCGGGACTGTAACGTGATAAGGGGGCCTTGAACGGAAGTTGAGCGGAAAAGAATCCGCTGGGAATCCAAAAGCGATGCCATCGATGTGTCCTCCCCTCAAAACGTGGCCCCGTGTAACCCGACAGCCGTCTCCGAGCGTGAAGGTTCAAGTGCACCTTGCAGGGCGAGGTTTTTCTCTCCTGGCACCACCTGCACATGGGTCGGAGCTGCGGAGAGAAATTCCCCTTGCGCTCTTCAAATCACAACCACCCTGTTAATTACGTGCTGAAGAAGTGGCTGACAGTTGCGCTTGAGTCCGTTTGTCTTGGCTTATATCTTCACCTGAGCTCTTTTATCTAGGTGGGCGGGGGGGGAAAAATCTGTTTTGTCTGAAACATTGTCCATCACCTGCTATCTGAGTCCAAAAAAGGGCCGCATGGATAACTTTATCTGATCGTCCGTAATAACCAGAATATTTACAGGAGCAAGTGGAAAATGCAGCAACACTGAATGGTCTCACAGGAAGGAATCGCCGTTTATCGCATTAAATCTATTCTTGCTCCTGACGGACGCCTCTAAATTGAACCCCTGTTCGCTTCTGCACTCAAGCCTTATCTCAGTGCCGGGAGGGAGACGCTCTGTGCATCAGGGCAAAGAAGCCATCCGCGGGCTTTACGCGTGCAATTACCAGATAAAGGGAAGAATGGCCTCGCTTTATGTTCAAGGTGCCCAAAGCTCGGCTCTCGCTGCTGTTCATCACCGATAATGAGCGCCGTCGCCAAAACTTACGCGCGGGGATAAACAAGTTGACCTCGGGAAGGATGAATTCGGAGGAAGTTCTCTCGCGGGGAGCGTCGCGGAGAATCGAGCGCCGGTGGGGGGGCGGGGGTGAGAGGTGAGAGCGCTCGCCACTTCATGGGAACGCTCCTGTTTGCCAGCGCCAAACATGAAGCGATTCCGCATCTGCGAAAATCCCGCACGTCCGCCGCCGTCCTCGCGAGGACCTTGTTCCCGCACAGTCTTGGGCGCAAACAGAATGTTCAGCGCAGATAACAGCAACAGGCCACATGAGTCGGGCTTACTTGCCCGTGCTTGGCGGCTCTTCACAGAGGCAGCTGGCGAAAATGCTAATGCGCAAGCTTTTTTTTTTTTTTCAGCAACAACATGCCTTGGTTTAAAATGTTAAGAAAAACATTTAAGAAATTTACAGAGTTGGAGACATCAGCCTAATCTTTAATCTGTGTTTTGAGAAAAGAAAAAAAAAATAGCATGTACGCTACAAACACTAAAGCAAAGTAATCTAAAGTGTCCATGTACTGCAAGTGTTTATCTATTTTCAATGTTCATATCAAATAAAGTAAATAAACATAAACGCACTTGCTGGAAGAATCAGCCTCTGATTTTTAAATCTGCAGCGTGGAGATAAATGACCAGAAGTTGCATCTTCCCACCCACAAACGGACTAATTGTTGGCTGTGTTGTAAAGCGTGAATCGACCCAACAAAAAACGAACAAAACAAAACAAATCCCTGAAGCGCACGGATAACAACACGCTGTAAAAATGTATGGATCGGAATGCTCAGAGGAACGCGCGGTGGTTTTTAATTTGCCTCGCGTTCATCCCTCAAGCTTGCGCTGCGCATCCTTCGGGTTCGTTAGTCTCGTGCTGGTGCTGTGCACGTGACACCCAGCGGCTTGAGCAACCTTCCTTTCAGCCTCATCATCCCCAGGCGGAACATTCCCACACAAAATCCAGCTTCCAAGAGGCCGTAGGGTCTGCATTTATCAGCAAATATGTTGTTGTTTTTGTTTTTTGTTTTTGTTGTTGCATGAGGCGCCGTTTAGATCAGTGGGTGGTCAAACTTTTTGACTGGTGGGGCCACAATGGGTTCAAAAATTTGACAGAGGGGCTGGAGCAGGAGCAGATGGATGGAGTGTTTTGGTGACCCACCTCATAGGAGAAAAAATACATCATGGGATATGTAGAAAGCATAGAAAGTGTGCCTTAATGTCTTTTGAAAATGAAAAAAAACCTCACAGTATCTAGCTTTGCTGAAATTACTATTAAAACATTGAAAAAAAATGATGAAATGCAGCTATTTTATTACTTACTTAGTATTAATATAATTTTTTACAAGTTTGGCGGGCCAGACTAAAAAGCTTAATGGGCCGCATCTGGCCCCCGGGCCGTAGTTTGCCCAATGCCGGGTTTAGCTCGTCCTCGAGGTGGCTTTAGACTCCAACACTCGCGCCGTACTTATCCAGGCTTTCTGTTCAGTCTGCTGCGAGGCTCTAAATCTTAATGGTGTTGATCCCTCGACACTTTTTTGCTGAGCGCTGCCAGCAGGTCATGGACCGAGCGCTTGATTTTATCCGTCCCGTATGAGGTGTTTGCTTAAACATGCAATTTAACACCTGCGCTAACGGAGTGCTTCCAAGACCCAACCAGGCTCTCTTGGCTCAGTCCAGCCTTCTTAACTGTCACGGCTAAAAAATAAATAAATAAATAAAAGCAAACAAAAACATCACCCTTGGGTCACTACTTGAGGGCCAGCATGGGAGAAGCAGCCTCGGCTAACGATAATAAGTCAGGTTTAGTGGTGAAAGCACTGGACAGCGAGGCGGGAACTCCATTAGCAAGAGTTTGAAGGTTAACAAGCTCCCATTTATGTTGAAATAAGTAAAAAAAATAAAAATAAAAATCCTGCTTTTTGTAAAAGGCCTTCGAGTCAGCCTCTGTTTTGTCCTCTGCAACCATCAGGTTCAAGTTTGGCCGTTGAGGGTTTTCACCTTTTTGCTGTACAAGCCTGTCACTGATCTGCTCATCTTCCACCACCATTTGGAGGTGGTGGCTGATTAGCAAAGACCACTTACTTTGGCAGCATCGCAAAGACCAAAGCTTTTAAATGAGGTTTCACCGATCTCTTGAAATGTCCTTTTTTTTTAATAGTCTGCACAATATCTCGGATTAAAACAGCTAAATAATTTATTGCTGAATGGAAATTCAGCACTTTCCAAATTCCACTTTCCACCCTGTGTTCACTCACAAATGTTATACATACACACATGTATGTGTATATGTGTATGTGTGTGTGTGTGTAGATGTATAAAGACATACATATGTGTATGAATATATATATATACATACATTTATATGTAAATACGTATAGATCTATTTGCCTTCTTTTGCTCTCTGTTTCTACTTGTACACGTTGAGTTGGAGTTGCAACAGAAAGTAATTTCCCCCTCAGGGATGAACAAAGCGTTCAGATTCTGACTCTGACTGGAAACATAACTCCGGCGTGTTCATGTTCAAACAGCTGAATTCCGCTCGCTGACATTTCCCCCCACCCTTCTGCTCTGCCTCCGCCTCTCCCTTTAGGAGCAGCCAGGGCTTCATGCACATGAAGCTGTCGCGGACCAAGGAGAACAAGTACGTCCTGGGTCAGAACAGCTCCCCCTTTGACAGCGTGCCGGAGATCATCCACTTCTACTCCAGCCGCAAGCTGCCCATCAACGGTGCGGAACACATGTCTCTGCTCTACCCGGTGGCCATCAGGACACTATAGTGCTGCGGCTCGGTCCGGCTGCAGCGCTCACTGGGTGGACGGAGCCCGGGAGGCTCGTGTAGCGGGAAGATGGAACATTGACGTCCCAAAACTTGCTGACCCGCCACCGCCAACGGCCCCCAGACTGGGCTCACGAGGCTGACTGATGACAGAACTGCAGGCTTCTTTCCGACGCTGAATCATAACAAACAGGCCTCGGCGCTTGGCGGAGGCCTCCATCATTTTCTATTCTGTTTTATTTATGGCAGACGGCCACTTTGTTACGTCGCTGACCCGACTCTCCCGCTGCGGACGTCCGTTCCATCGCTTCTCGAGCTGAGTCCCCGAAGCACTTACCACTCAAAGGAAAAAAAAAAAAAAAAAAATGAAAAAAGGTACAACGTCATAACCGCGGTCACTGGGGTGTACCTTCCTTCATCAAAAAATACAATAAAAAAAAAATAACATACATTTTCCCCTGGAGTTTATGCCGGGCAAACCGTGGACTCAGTGGGGTTGAGGTCTTTTGTGCTGTAATTGTCTGTGAGGTGGGGGGACTTGAAGATTGCACCCGCGCCGTTGGAGAAGAGGCATTTATGAGGGATATCGTCCGGCCGGGGCGTTTTTAATAAACCGGCCGGTTGCGTCCCCGAGCTGCGCAAAGGAAAAAAACAAAAACAAATGAAAAACAAATGAAAAAAAACTGCCACGCCACGGCAAACGGTCGCAGACTGATCTCTCTATCTTGTCGTCGTGCATGCTGTCTGCTCTCCATCACCGGCTGGGTGAATCATATCACTGACAGTGTAAGTACCATAGTGGTGAGACGTGTAGGGGGGGGGGGGTAAAAATCATGATGGATGGATGGGCCGAGCCGTCTGACGTTGGTGCAATTGGCCGAGTGCTGGTGGGGGGTGGGGCAGACCACACCCCCGTGTCCCCACACCCCCAGCAACCGCTAACCCCCCCCCTGGTTCAGAATGGCTTCGCATCGGGACGACGGACTACGCCTGCACTGTCTACCTCAAGAAATAAATCCATTTCGTTTGGCCGCCTGCAGATCAATAGGTACAAAGGGATTGCGGGCCATCGATCCTGCCCCTCCCCCGCCGACATGTCATTGTGTCAAGGAAAATCTGCTTTTTTTTTTTTTTTTTGGAGTCTGGTCAATCCACAATTTTGGTTTTTGATTTGTTTTGTTTCCCCCAATAAAAAAAAAAACGAAGAAGATTTTCACGGTCGGCAGTTGTTACGTAGAGTCGCTCCCGCTGTGTGACGTCAGCGACAAATGTCAATGCCTTATAGCGCAATGGGTCAAATCAGTCCGCTAGACTTTGTTTTGTTTTGTTTTCCTGTCCCGATTCCGCTTGAAACGATTGTTCTGTGACTGTAATTTATTGGCTGGGTGGGCTGGGCTTCCGTAATTATTGCTGATGTGTTACTGGTCACCAACCCCTGTACCCGTCTGTGTGTGTTTGGAGGCCACTCCACTCCAGCCCAGTAGGGGGGTAGTGGTTGGTGTTGGAGGTGGTGGGGGTTGTCACCTGTTAACAGAGCCACCAGAGGGCGACATTAAAGCGAACCGCCGCGACCCCGACCACTGCCCGCCTTCAACACGTCTCGCTTCCACTGCCTTCAAACCACCAATTGTGCATAACGTGTGTGAGCGCAGTCGAGGTGTATGCGTGCGTGTGCGTGTACTGTGCGTGTACTGTATGAGGGCGTGTGCGCAGACTGTGTGTCGTTGTGTGTGTTGGTACAAAAAAAAAAAAAAAAACGGTTCATTCTAACGCAACAGCGACGGCTGAGACGGACCTGATGGAAGGAACCGACTTCTGGCGCCAAAACACAAAGAAGGACCGACTTCCTAGCGCTCACCCGAGAAATGGCACTTCCTCCCCCTGCTGGAACTTCCAGGAATTGACTTTGATTTGCTGTGTCCTGTCTTGTTTCGCCGCTTTTTTTTTTTTACTGCGGCGTCTTTCATTGCTGACCAGCTACGGCGAGAAGGACGCCGCTGACCCAACGGCGAGAACTTTAACTGAACGGCGCAAATTTGTGCCCGATTGTTTGGTGGCAAAACGGGAGGTTGAGCGAATGTGGTGCTGGAGAAAAGGGCAAAGAGTGAGGAGGTGGAAGAGGCCGAGGAGGAGAAATGACTGACTTGAGAATATTGGACCAGTGTGAGCGATGTCGGTACCGGAGCCAAACAACTGTGTTTTTTTTTTTCCCACTTTGGTTTCCGCTCTGTCTCCTCCGTGTTTGTGTGTGTTTGTGTGTGTGTGTGTGTGTGTGTGTGTGTGTGTGTGTGCGTGTGCGTGTGTGTGTGTGCTATGCAACTCGTGATGCAGTCATTGAAGGGGGACAAGGTTGTGTGCCTCGACCAAAAAAAATATACAACAACAAAATGATGGTACAAGCTGTCCACCAGGGGGAGATGTGCAGTAAGTCAGCGTAACGACAGTAGAGAGAAGAAAAATACTTGTTTTGCAGAAAGTTGGATGTATTCAGATGTTTATTTTGGGGCTGCAGTAAGTGAGCGAGACCCCTCCCTCCCTGGCGGGTCGGGGGTCGGGGGGCACCGGGGCACCTTGTGCAGCTTTTACATGAACTGATGCTATGCCTGCCGTGGAAGTGGACCTATGAAAAGTTCCCCTTAGGAAGAAACTCTATTGGTATAAAATTATACGTGTGATGTGTCGTCTTGTTTTTTTTTTTTTTTTTTTCTTTTCTTTTCGTCCTCCCCCGGAATGTTGTCCGCTCAAGAGGTCAGAGGTCGGCGGTGAAAGCTCTTTATTTACTTCTGCTGCTGATGAGCGTCACTCCGCCGGTCGAGGGGGGCGGGGAGGGGCGGCCTTAGCTTTGCAAAGAGGGATAGGGGAGGGGGGAGTAGGGGAGTGAGATAGAGTGAGATGGGTGAGGGATGCGCTGCAATCAGCAGACGCGCACTTCACATTCATATATTTCTCTTGGAAGAATCTATGAGACCCCCCCCTTCAGAAGTGTCTTAAAGAGCATGTGTGTGCGTCTACACACAGTTGTGCAACAGTGTTTATGCGGGTGAGAGAGAGAGAGAGAGCGAGAGAGAGATAACTGGTGTAAGCGACCATCTGCCATTGATTGCCCCTTCATTTGTGTGTGTGCGCTAGTATGTGTGTGTGTGTGTGTGTGTGTACCTTGTGCATCACTTTACTGTGGTGAAGTGGCATGTGTGAGTCTCCTCTGTATACATTTTCATGCCACGTATGTATGCACTACTCCGACATATCTGTACAGATCTCCATGGCCAAATGTATATACTGAATGTATTGTATGGGGACATAAAGGCATCGAGGTTCAACAAATAAAGAAAATTGGGTTTACGACTTGCGGTGTGGTCTATTTTCACCCAGAGACGTACGACGACGACAGCAACGACAACAAAAAGCTAATGATCAAGCTGCAAATTTGCTGCGTCCTCGCCCTCACTGGTTACCATGGTGAAGCCCTGCGATAAATAGCGAAGAGCGACCGCTGTTTGAGTCAAGGACAGAGTGCCGGGAGCCGTTATCAAGCCCGTATTCCAGCACTTGTTGTCCTTTATTGATCCACTTTGTTTCTCAGCACCGTTACATTTTTGTTCTGCTCTCTTTTTAATCCCAGGAGCATTTTGTCTTTGTTTACTGCTTCCTGCCCAGGAAAAGTGCCGTCCTTGTTCTCTGCACTTGTTCCCGCCTCCATCCACCACTTTTGCACAACAATTAAGCCACAATTTAGAGGGTACACATTTCAATATGGCACCCAATTACAAATGTACGATATAATATAATACAAGACAAATACTACAGGAAGGAGATTTTTATTTAAATTTTCATTTTGAGTTTTGAGTTGGAATTTCGGGAATAAAGTCGACGTGAAAAAAGTCAACATTTTGTGAATAAAGTTGACGTTGAAAAAGAGGAAATTTCATGATTAAAGTCGGCACAAATAAAGTGGAAATTGGCGAGTAGGCTGGATGGATGGTGGATGACCCATATCCATATGATGCCATATACATATTGGGAGGTCCGTTCTTTCCCTCATTGGGGGGACTGCCACAGCGTTGACATACAAACAGTTGCTTTAAATCCGCAACGGTCAAACACAGGCAGCCTTTCTGGACCGCTCCTGCCACTGTGTCTGTAAACCTTTGTTAGCACTTCTTCTGCATCCACAATCAAATCCCAGCTCCCCGACTTCAAAAGCTCAACTCCTTGCACCTCGTTCTCTGCTGAGGATATTCAGCCCGACGTTTCACTGCCACACCGGCTATCACCCCCCTGTGATTTAGCTGCATGTAAATGAAGCTGTTGTCAGTAGCGTTGGAAGCCCCAATCCGTCACCCTAAAAAAGCCTCTCAGGGCTGTCACCCTGAAAAGTCTTTTCTTGTTTTTTCTTTTCTTTTCTTTTCTTTTTTTTTTACAACGGCACATTTCGGCCACTAAACACGTGGCAGGCACAGCACCAGATGGAGGCTGAGGGAAGGAAAACCTTTGCAGCTTCCTGATCTGTAATCCATACATCCCCAGCCTGGCTTTTACAATGACCGATGGCCACTGAAATAATAATAGTCTGAAGATAGAAGACATCCATATTTTATGTTATAACCACGCGGAAAAGAAACAACACTGCAGGACTCTACATGGTATATAGTGCATTTTTTTTTTTTTTTTTTAACAATCATTTCAAAATTTTCACATTGAAACAGAAATTGCTCTTTCTTTTATGAAACCCACAACTTCGGACTAAAGCGGGAAACTATTTCCTGTTTCGATTCCAGTGGTTTGTGCACAATCTTCCTCGCCTGCCCTCCGCTTCGCTGATCCCCTTCTCTGGAGAAGCTGCATGGAGGGTTAAAGCACCTGGGATGAAATGCATCAAAAGAAGCTTTTGTGGACAAAAAAGGGTGCTGGGAGAAAAAAAAAAAAAGACGGGGGGGTGGGGGGGGAGAATAAAGGCATGAAAGCTTGAAAGCAATGAATGGGCCACAAGGGCATAAAATAACCTCCGTGTCCATCAGACGCTCATTTCATATTCCGCTCAGTCACGTCGGCCAGAAAGCAATCTCAGGTAACAGACCTTGCGTTAATAACACCTGGGTTGCCTCCTTTCAGAGAGACAAAAGCGCGCGGATGGCATTGTAGCCGCCGCGCTGCTCTTCTCCTGTGGCATGTCGGAGGATTTCACTGGGAGAGAATGGCCATTCTATTGTTCTGCTTGTCTGTGGAGGCTTGATTAGACCGACTTTTAGGCCGTATCACAAGGTCTGGCAGTGATGATTTCTATTGCCTCAACACATTTCACATAATAGCGAGGTGCGCGCACCTTGCTCTGCGTCAGAATCCCAGGTCACCGTGGGAGCAATTGGTCGAACGTGTGCCGACTTCAAGCGCCAGCCCCCAAATATTAGCGAGGCATCTCTTTGGTTGTTGAAGCATTTCCTGTCTTTCCACAAGTCTTGTACTCATTTACATCCATTCTTTCTCTGTATTGACAAAAAATTGAATTGAATTGAAAATACCCAAAGGAGATTTAACCCTTTTTTATGGCGTTTTAGGAATGGCCAATAAAAAGTCCAAGTTTAAAACTCATGTACTCTTTCTACTTTGAAATGAATAATTGTTGAATGGATGTTTCAAAAATCATTCTAATGATTTGTTGACGGATGGAATGGCACATTCCTGGTCCCACTTCTCCTTTCTCAGCCTTTTCTTCAACCTCTTTTTTAACTGAATCTCTCTGGTGAATGTGTCAATAGAAACATTCTAGTCTAAGGAGCCAGTTAGCTTTCTGTAGCCAGGCAAGAGGTGCCGATGTTGGGGTATGAAACGTGAGACGGTCAGAGAGGGAACCAAACCGATATGGTCCAATAGGAGGGCCAGGTACACACTATGAACTGCAAAGGTGCCGCTCCCTGATGCAGTTCGATGAACGCAATTACAAAGTTGCAATTACAAAAGAAGAAAATGCATACAGCGCTGGTTAAGGAAATCAAAGGTGGTAACATCCAGGTCCAACGTTAACAGAGTGCTGACGAAACGGTCTTCAAACAATAACTAGCCTTTCACACAGGAGCCGTAATTTTCGCCCCAACCTGTCTCACAGATGATGGCAGCGGGGAACTGACTGTGGTCTAATAACAGCTTTTGCAACCTCAGCTGTTGTGTTAAAAAGGTCGTCAGCTACTTTGCCTTTGTTGTAGCTGCCCTGCCCTTGCCTCTGTTTAGACATAGATAATACAGATTAAAGCTAAGGTCAAACGGAGACGATAAAGCAATAACATGCACTTATGAGCTTTGTAAGCTATGTACTCTCTTCTTCATCTCTTCTTCATCTCTCCTAGGACTACCTTTGATTGGAAGACTTACCTTATTTAAGCTCTTTCTACTTCCATCGAGTGTTGTGTCTGGAACTGCCTAAGAGCAGGTTACATCAAAAGTACTGACCGGCTTGCCACAGTCATTTGAAATATCCAACAACCTTGCATACTATTTATGGATGCTCCTTTGAGCCCCATAAGCGCATTATGGGTGGGAAGTAACCAAACAATTAAGAATGCTGGCCCATCTACCAGGAGACTTGCAGAGGAGGGCATCACGTACAAGGGTGCAGCATGCCACAGAGCCTCGCCAACAGACAGTTAGGTTCAGCAAGAAGGCCAAGGGTAGCGCTGGAGGATGAAGGAAATGAAAGAGTGAATTAAAGGAGTGATCACAACCCTCTCAAAGCAGACCGGTATGATTGCAGGACTCAAACATCACCCCTCTGCTCCTCCATGTCAACCACCTCAAGAGTTCTATCGAGAGTTCCTGACCGACTCTCCTCGTCATTTGAAACATCCAACAACCTGCCACACTGGTTTTCATAGTGCCTCCACAATAACATGACAAAAGAGGACAAGAGACAGTCAGCACAACCTGCGCGGCACATCTTAACCCACAGTGTAATCTCCACATTTACTTGAGCAAGAACAACGCTGTTTTTTTGTTTGCTTTTGAGAATGAATGGATTAAAAACCTCACAGTCCAAAATTATGCATGTGAGGTCAATTGAACATTCTAAATTGTCCGTAGGTGTGCATGTGAGTGTGAATGGTTGTTTGTTTCTATGTGGCCCTGCGATGAGCTGGCGACTTGTCCAGGGTGTCACCCTGCCTTCACCCTAAGACAGCTGGGATAGGCTCCAGCAGACCCCCGTGACCCTGAATAGGAAGAAGCGGGTATAGAAGATGAATGAATGAATGAATGAATGAATGAATGAATTAAAAACCTGTCAACTCCCACTGCACTACTGTAAATATATCCAACATTTCACTACTGCATAACTTATCTATCACATACTTATATTTATAACATATTATATTTATCTGTCATATAGTTATATCTATAGTCTGTTTATAGCCTTCATATTTATAACCATATGTATAATCTGTTCATAGCCTGTACATACTTATAGTTATAGCATATTCATAACAATGTTACATACTTGGATATACCAATGTATACATTTCCTTCATACTGTGTAGATTTGTTAAAAATGTTTATACTTGCTAAGCACTTCTGGATGGATGCAAACTGCATTTCGTTGCTCTGTACTTGTGACATGCAATGACAATAAAGTTGAATTCTATTGTATTCTATTCTATGAACTGTATTCGTTTATATATATATATATATATATATATATATATATATATATATATATATATATATATATGTGTGTGTGTGTGTGTACACACACACACACACACACACGGTTGGCCTCAGCAGGGTTTCAATGCTTAATGTTACCCTTGGAGGCAGTTTGAGGTGGAAATGGCCCACAGGTACTTGCGCATATAAAACGGGGACAGACGGACACAAAGCATTGATAGGGTGCTGTGATCATGAAAGGCCAATCTACTGATTGCGCTGTCTCGTAAAACCAAGCAGAGTAATTACCGTTGATGGGGAAGTGTAGGAAGCACGGGGGCTCCAGACGGAACCGAAACAAAGCAGTGCCGCCCTCCCTGCAATAAAAGGTGCTGAGGGTGGTCGCTCAGCAGCAACAATGCTCTGACAAGCACAGCAACATTTCACGAGACGTTAATCAAGACATCACATTATCTCGGCATCTCCCTTCATCAAGAAACTAGCTGCGTAAGCAGTTCGCCAGGTCCACGAGCTAAAGTCCCTAGTTTCTTAAGAGAGTGACTGCTATATGAGCTCCAGTCCAGAGACTCAATATATTTAAACTTAGAAGACGGATAGAATGACGAACAAAAAGACAAAATGAAAAAATAAAAAAATAGTTTCATTGATACGGATTACGTCACTGCCATCTAGTGTACACATTGGGGAATTACAAGAGGCTGAGAGGTAGACGGAAAGTCAGCCATGGGGAATTCGGAAGAAAACCACAACGAACAAAATAATAATAATAAAAAATAAAAAAAAAAATCCTGGAATTAAAGTCGTGCCTCGCTAATGCAACTCCAGTAATTACACGTAGGTATTTGCAATGAGATGCAGTTAAATTTGATTCAAAAGCAGTCACAAAGAAGAGTGACAGACAGTACATTGGGGGTGTGATGCTTATATCTTAGTGATTAAAGCAATTATGGCACCGTCAATTTGAGTGAAAATTTCAGTTTGTTGATGTCCTGCATTTGCCTGAATCTGTCGGCATCATTAAGAGACAGGAAATGTCCAGTCTGCAATTCAATGCAAGCATGTTTTGTTTCACAAATACTGTAAGTATTTAAAGTCTACTTGTAAGCAGTCGATATTATTCCACCACGTATCTACAGCGTGCCAGAACATGGAGGGTTTCGTGATGTTACCCTTTCACAATTCAAATAGGAAAGATTTAGTAGTCAAGTGGTGCTTTAGAAAACAGTGATTAACAGCAGGCTGGCCTTGACTGGGTGGAATGATTAGGGGAAAGTCGGTTATGTTGCTGTAATCATGGAGCCCACCGGTGTGATTGCAATTATTTTTGGGCAGCTGAAGGGAAAGTGGCAACACAGTAAGGGGCAAAGCACGATGAATGGTAAATGAACAGCTATTCAGTAATATGCTTTCTTACTGCTAGAACCTTTTGATTCTTACAAATTGGACCTTTATTTTAATCCATCTTTGGTCCATCAGGCTCTTTCTATTCTAATTCCTTAGTTATTTTCCACCAGTGAGTCCACAGCCTGATCACAATCAGGTCAATTTCATCACATGGGAAAATAAACATTACTACCGTCAAGTCTTTTGTAAAGGCTCTAGCGTGACACCATATTCATATTTACAGTAAATACAGAAACAACAATTTATGAATATTTGCTTTTGCTTGCCATTTGCCAGTCTTGTTGTGTGAAAGCACCGTTAGTCTCATTGGACAAGCGAGGTCATCTGTGGGTCACAAACAGTCTTAAAAGATCAGAAGTCAAGCATTCTCACATTTATTTAAAAGTAAAAACACATATAAATATGGACAAAGACTTTATTGAACTTGTAGATCTGAAGACGTATTGTATATGAAATTAATGTATGAATTATCGCTGTAGCAAGGGAAGCTTTTTGTGCTCTCCTCTCCACAAAGCCCTCTGCTATGGGGGTCTGGGGCCTCAGAGTCCAGGGCCTCCAGCAAAAATGAGCTCAAGGGCAGCCTGGATGTCACCATCTGTGGCCTGCAGCGCCCTCAGCATCAGCTCCTCATCCTGGATCCCCATGTCCCTGAGCTGCTGCATCTGGGACTGCCAGCGGCCCTAGCAAAACAAAAGCGTCTTCTCTGAATACCTCTTTCAAACAAGCGCCTGCACCAGAGCTGGAAGAAGTCAATGTTGTTGTTTTTTTTAACAGAGTGCTGAAACTATCTTTTAATGTTATTGGAAAAAATAAAATAAAATAAAAAATACAGGAGGGTGAAGGTCCCTCTGTGGATTGAATGTTCAGGATCTAATCTGCGGCCTCACCTGCAGAGCGGACATGTTGGAGGCTTGCAGAGCTTGCTGCAGGGCCTGGCTGAAGAGATCATTACTGACTGGGGTCCCTGCAGGCATCGGAGCCGCATTATTGGAGGAGTCTCCCTGAATCAAAGGCCCGAGAGGAAGAAAAAGAAGAACAACATGGCTCCGCTGTGCAAACGCAGGCATAATTTGGCAGCGGAAATATGTTCCCGCCGTCTGTCCCGTCAGACTCCACGATTCTCACCTGGCTGGACGTTGTAGGCGTGACCGCACTGCTGTCGGGAGTGCTGGCGAGAGCCAGAGCCGTCGCCAGCTCGCTCTGCGTGATCGGCCGAGGCCCCGCCGCCCCGCTGTGGCTCAGCGATATGGGCCGCATGCCCGCTGAGCCTCCCGCTCGGCTGGAGGGGCCCGCTGGGCTCCCCTGTTAACAAACATTCACACGCGGAGAAAGGACACTTTGAGCTCCTCCGTCGTCTCCGGGTCACCCACGCGCTCCGTCTGAGGGATCAAGCGGCGTGACTCACCGACTGGAAATCTTCCTCGTCGTCAGACATGCCCTCAAACATGAAGCCTCCTGCCGAAAGGAAAGTTTTTTTGTTTTTTTTCTTAACATCCCTCTTAGAATCAAAGAAAAACAATAATTCAAAGCAGTGGGTGAAATAACCTCTCCGTGAACTCACCAGAAATGAGCAAAGTCTATCTTTTACATCTTTTGCTTGCTCTACTTTATAAAAAAAGAAGAAGTGTTTGCTAAAATACTCAGTTCTGAACACAGCCATTTGGTGATGTCACAAAGGGCACTGAAACTTCACTGGATAGGTCTCGCAGGTTAGTGTCAACGTCCCCAGCAAGGTGTTTGTTCTGGCCTAAGACACAACACTCGCAGCTATGCTGCCTCAATGTTTCATGCTTTCCAAAAAAACCTCAGTTTTAATAGGAGGCTGTTAACAGGGGGTTAAATGTGATGTTTTTTCTGATATCTTAAAAGCTTTCTTGAAAATGACTCATGCAAGGTGTAGGTGCCTAAATGTACATTTTATTTCGGTACGTAAGTAATTGTATGAATAATTTGCTTTAGAGAACCATTTCATGATTTATCTTTAATTCTATTTCATTATAAGCTGGAAATGAAACATTTTATTTTGAAAGGTAACCTGCAGCTATTTTAGGTCGAGAAAAAAAATGGCCGAAATGTTTTGTTTGTTTGAAAGTGGGTCAAGCCGGAGTGGTCGGAGAGCCCAAAAATTCTTTGACCTCATATTGTCTTTGTTGCCTCAAAAAACTCAAGAAGGAAAATAAACGAGTTCAGTGGAACCCACATCTGACTGATTTAGGAGTGATAGTGGTGCTGGGACGACGGACGGACAGTGAAGACACTAGAGCGTCAAAGGTAAAAGAGCTGCTACCTTGAATGAAACCCGTGGAACTACACAAGGCAGCTCTGTGGGCGTCTGGGATGAAAAATCTGAATGACTTTAATGGAGTTTAACAGCCTCTTTAGGCTGAGTGAGCGGAACACTTGCTTTGTAAGACCTGTTCATTTCCAACTAGGGACCAAACAAACATTGTTGAAGTGTTATTAAATCTGGCAATGTCCATAATCGAGCTTATTAAATACAGGACCAATAAAATGCATTGTAATAAGAAACAAATTATGTTTAAAGTATGTTTATGGTCTTGTATATACAGTATATATAATAAAGAACCCTTTTGCCGGTTTTATTGTTTCTATTATTAAAAGAAAAATGAAAGAAATTTCCTTTTTCTGGTTCTGCACATTTCTGTAACAACAGCGCCATCTTCCTTGCCCACCTGGCATATCACTGTAGGAGCTGGCAGAGACATTGCGAGAAGAGCTGCCGCTGGACTGCGAGGGCATACTGCCGGCCACGGAGTGCAGCACCAGGATGATGGCGTTGACGAGGGCTGGGTGAGAGCCGATCAACCTGCCACACAGAAACAAATGTGAATGTGAGTCACTTTCCTCTGACACTTCAACCAGCGTGCGATGTCGGACACACGGTCACAACTCACATGTCCAGCATGTTGGGGTCTGTGAACTGCACAAACAGATCTTTGTCTTGGAGCACTCCTGCAAAGATACAGATGTATTTTTTGGAGGACATGGTCATGTATTTCTTAAATACGTCTTTGCATCATGCAAAAGATTAGCGGTGCCTGTACCATTTATTACTCCAGACATGTCTTACCTAAAGCGACTGGGTCTGACCTGAGCCCCGGAGTGGCCACAATGATCTGATCCAGGGACTCTTTGTTTGTCAGCATCTTATACACCTAAGCGAGAAAGGCAGAAAATCTCATCCGTTTAGATGGAACTGATACTATTAGCTGGTCAGCCTCTGGTCAAAGTAGCCTAAGAGTCGTACTTCAAAACAGAACCTTTGGAGGGAATGATATCAGCTACTCACAAACAAATAAATTGCCTTAGGCTGAACTTAAATACTTCCTATATTTCCATGTACAGGCTTCACAACAGAGAACATTGCATTACATTCAGTCGCTGTGGTCTCTTATTGGCAGTTAGATCATTGATTGTTTTGACAGCAGGTGAGATGTGCTTTGTCTACAGCCATGTCTTCACTGGTTTAACATCACGACTCAGTAGCCCAGACGAGTTTACCTGAGAGACTAAGCTCACTACCAGTTTAGCTCATTAAACACAGATTCAATCGTTCATTTTTCAGTGGGATGATCGGCTTTATAGTGTAATATTGCAAAAAAACAGGTGACTTTAATAGAAATGGGCACGCCGGCCGAGTGAGGAGAAGATCTGTGAATCATTTATTTCCCCAATAGTTTACTGTATCCTTTGCACTGAACATGGTTGCTGTCTGAGCACCGGAGCCTTGCTTTAGATGGATGGCTTCATAGGATACAACTGGACGATCGGAACCCAATTTGCGAGATGACAGTCTCTTTACACATCAGAATCAGATTGAGGTTGAAATACACTGGGTGAAAAAAAATTAGCAATAACACAAGGAGCGTGTTGTCTTGTAGCCGTTTGGCTCCTCTATTAAAAACGTGGCAAAATATGTCTGTGTCTCCTTCACTTACTGAATCTCTGTAAGCTGAATTGAGAGAGTGGAGAGCAGCGTGAAACACACGGAACTCCCTGGCTGCAGTTGCTCTGTTCACAGGCTCTAAAGTTTAGAAAACAAACATAATCAGTTAACCTGCAGAGATGCTCGCAATTACAGTCGAGGAGCCGACAGACCTGGGCTGCTCTCTGGCTCCGGCCAAGTCCTTTTCAGGACGTGTATGGTGGCTCCAGACTGGATCCCACAGGCATCCAGTGTCAGGTCATCTTTGAGTTTGCGCCCACAGTGCACCAGCTCTGATATGAGGACAAAGCAAGCAAACAAGTTTAGTGAATGTTTACATCGCTGTCACGAGGAATACATACTTCTGTACGAGCTCCGCAGGTGCAGCGGACCTATCAGATCTGGGTCTGGGATGGAGTCCGGGAGCTGCGCCGCCACCAGTTGTTTTAAGGTAGCGACTCTGTATCCTCCAGGCGGAACATCGCCGGGCATCATCTCCGGGAAGGTGAAGGTGGACTTGGGTTGGTCCACCAGCTTCAAAGACAGCTGCCAGTCCGTGGCCGACATCTCTACCTTATGGATCGAGGTGGGGAAATACGCTTTAAAGGGACGCGCGCAAAGACAGTCTGCATAAGTAAACGACACGTACTCAACTTCCGGGGGGGAAACTCAAGAGAAAATCAGGAGGAGAATGGAGACGTAAACACTGCGACTCTGACTTTGGAAGGTACGTCAGCAAACGTGCTCAACTCGAATAAGACTATCGGCAGCTTAACCATTCCCATTAGTCAATTAGGCCAGCGTATACGAGGTTTAAACACTATTTACGCTATCTGTCACAATAAAAAAAACACCATTCTTTTATTTGAAACAAATACTGCCCACTCACCATCATAGTGTTGATATACGATATACTTCCTGGTTTTAGTCACGTGGTCGCGCTACGTTCACAGCCACTCGGACAAACGAGGACCTTCCGTCGCTTTGATTTATATATTTACAACCAACGCCTAATCCGTCGCAACCTCCGTTCAACAGTCTGTACATCTCGCCACGAAATTAGCTTGTATCCCTGTCGTGGATTTGTGTGCTTCTAGCGTGTCACATTCATTTCACATTCATGTCCGTTCATTTTGATTGAGAAAAACCGCGTTCACACCTTTTGTTGTAAGCAGTTAAAAAAAAAAAAAAAATAGGTCTCAGGTTACGATGAATAGTTGCATGTCGATTAAAATGTGCAATGTTCTCCCATCCATTCCAGTTATATTCCCGACACACGAACTTTGTTCTTTGTCCCAGCCACCTAGTGCGGTGCTTTTCCTTTTACCGCGGTGACACGTTTACGTCCCGTACGACATTTCCCGAGTGTACAACTGTAAAACTGAAATTCCGGCTGGAATATGAGCATCTACAACTGTAGCGTTGGCAAACGACAAAAGCAAACCCGTATTTGATACACACGGTTGTCACGAGCGATATGAGAAACTGGTGTGTGTTCACAAACGGTTAACAGCGGGGTCGCTACCCCGGTGGAGACTCTTTCCCCCCTCTGGATGACATCACTGCTGGACGGAGCAGCTAGGAGTGGTTTCTCTTGAAGAGAGAGGGAGAGAGAGACGTCCCAAATCAATGAAGCATACCCACACACTTAAAGGAGGAAAAGGGGCATCTCATAGCCTTTGTTCGCGGACTAATTTAGTCGCATAGCCTCGCTGACACTAGTTCATCACGCCCGCCAGAGGAATGAACTGCCGCTGAAACACACCGTCGGCTGCGCAGACCGCCGCCGCCACCGCTGGATGCTTTTGTGAATTTTAACTTTCGACCTCCCTAACATGGTAAGACTTCAACGGACATGTGCTCGAAAAACACGAGCAAGAGCTAACAGTCACTCTTTCGCCCCCCCTGTGGTAGCTCGCAAAGAGAGAAATGAATGTGAACTTTTGTCTGTGAAAACGAGCAACAGCTGTTGGAGGGAGGGGGGGACTGGGACAGGGGAGCCTACTGGACCCCGGGCCGGGAGGGGAAGCTAGGGCGCATAGTTGGCACTGCTGTCTGGCATGGCTGCTGTGTGTGTGTGTGTGTGTGTGTGTGTGTGTGTGTGTGTGTGTGTGTGTGTGTGTGTGTGTGTTTTAAGTTTTAATACAGGACAGAGGGCCGCTTCTCAGCAAGACAAGAATCCGAGGCACTGCGCCCTCATTTGGCAAAAAGTGGGCACTGCGTTCTTTCCTTCACCAGCGTCCACTGCCCCAAAGCTAGCACTGTTCTCTCAGATTGTGTGTTAAATTACAGGAATAGTGTTGTTAGTTTTGTTTGAGCCAAACATAGTGTATTTGACAGTCTTTCCCTCTGTGTCCGTGTTTGGTATAAGTGCTGTCAGCGTTCTCCCATCTGCTCCAAACTGAAAACAAAACACTAGCGCTCGCAAGCAGAGGCAGATGATTGAATATTTCAAAGAAGGCTCACAAGAGAAAGTATTTGCAAACGCTATGCCGTGGAAGTTTGGTATGGTTATCCATCTATCTATCTATCTATCTGAAACAGTTGGTAGAGTGAACCCCCCATCTTATTAATTAATGATCAGTCAGGTGAAGAATTTCAGTCATTCACACAGCAGCACTGTGTGAGATTGAATCCAGGCCTCTGTATAATTGTATCTTTAGACACAATCAGAACTGGCTATGCAATGTTTTTATAACAGAGCTGCTGTCAGACTGTGACTGTCCTTGTACCTTTATACCTCACACATCACTGAGATCTCACGTTGCCATCAGATCAGGCTCTATTCCGTCCGATTTCACAACCTCGGTTTTGTCAGACCAAATGGAGAGAATGTGTTTTGGCGGTGACTTTGTCCTTCACCCACAGTGTTTCTCCTATTTCTTTCATTTTCTTTTCTCAGGACCCATTTCCAAGTCTTCTTCCATCCCGTAGCGCCACCAAAAGGTTAATAACGCGGAAAACTCTATGGACCTCAGGAAAACATCATATTTAGCCCTCTGTTTAGAGCGTTCTACTAAAACTGATGCTCTGTTGTGCCTTCCACATGTTTGGAAGTGGACAAAACAAGGGGGCTAGTAGAAGGTGGTCTGAGAGAGGGGAACAAACACCTGGCTGGGGTTGTTGTCACTAACCTTTGACAAGTACTCAAGAGGTATCAGTGCCCGTTGTGACGTCAATGTTTGGTAAAGTCAATTTTTTGAAAATACCACTTCCACCTAATGATTGAGCTCTCGTGTTTTTCTTTGTGTGTCGAGCTAAGCGCCAGTTTGCCTACACAAGGTCTTTCCACTTGCAGTTATTGTATCTGAGATACATTTGCTTTTACACTTTACTTGATTGTAGTTATTACCCTGTCGGCTGTTGGAAGTGGTCGGGCAGATTCATGGTTGCAGACACTCATTTCTGCTCTACCCAACTACAATCACGTTACGAATAATAACAATAATGCCAGGTGTAAGAGACTCCTGACAGTTTCAGTAATTATGAAAAATGTTTCGACAGCAGGTGCAACTTCCATAAAACTCCTGAGTCATAAAACTCTCTTGGGGTTTTATGGCACAGTATTTCCTTCGATTTAATGAACTCATGTGTAATTAATGGACTCATTGACTTGACTATTGCAAGCAAAGAAAATTCCCTGGATGAAGTGAGCGCAGCCAACCCCTAACAGAGTTTGCTAATTTCCTGTTACCGCCATATGGATTTGATAGGCTCACTTCATCTTATGATGCAGTCGTTGGTGTTGAAAATGTCGCAATGATGAGGGGCTGAATGGTCCCCAATGGTCTGAGCGACTTGGTTATGATTCCAGCCATATGCCAGGGAGACATTCGGTCCCTTAAGGTCAGTCATTTTCATTGTTGTTTCTGGCCTTGCTGTCCCGACAAAAGAGCAAAGAAGCAGTAAAAAAAGACAAACGGCGCGGGCATCACGGTCCGAGAAATCTTAATAGTGCGAAGCGATTCAACAGTGATCACGGAAAAGCTTGGAGATCCAAAGTTATTTATTTTTTTTTATTATTTATTTATTTATTTATTTTTAATGTTGCAGAAACATTTGTCTTTTCCTTGACTTTACTAGGGGGTGCTTAATAACCCCTCGAATTGTGTCAGGGTGAATTGAGTCTGAGATTATACGCCAAGGCAGGAGAACTTCTGGATGTGAACACTGCGTCAGTCTTGACCATTTCTTCAGTGGTTGTCGTCTTAGTGTTGCTTTGCGTCGTGATTTAGCAGCAACTAATGGCAATAATGCATATATATCAAAAAAACAAAGTTAATGTTAATTTCTGGTATTTCCATTTTATGTGATGTCTACAAGTAGTGATATCGATTTTTACATTGCCAAAAGCAGATCCACAGTCTGGGCTTCTGTCATTTTGTTTTGTTCTTCTCACGAGTGGACCTGCCCTACTTTGCTCATAGCAAATGTGAAAACACAACAGCTATTTATGTTTAGTATTTGTTTCTGACTAAGCACATATATATTTTTTAATAATTTATGTATCTTTTGTATTTTACATCCAGTCCACCGGGCCTCTAAAGCCTGCTGTTACTAGTTGCACTGCTACTAGTCGTTAAAATACTTGCATTATAAGTAACACAGCTTCTTTCTGACATTTTCCTGACTTTCTTACTGCGGCACGACACTCCACAGGTTTTGACCTCTCGGGGGCGTTTGTGTGTTTTTGCCTCGTGACATTGAACTAAATCATTAAATCTGAATTATTAAAGGAAGCAAAAAAGATTAAGGCAATCCCATGCTGGCTCGGGGTCGGTTTAATGCTTGACTCACAAAGCAACAAACCCCTTTGAAGGCCTCCTGCTGTCTGCACACCACTGAGACTCAGACGGTGGTTTGGTGTGTTGGCACTTTTTAAGCTCATGCTGCCTTAAACAGACATCCAACCCTTTTGGAAACGGTGGCTTTGATTTTGTCTGGTCTTCTCTTTATTGAATACCTTTTCCCTGAAAAGAAAAAAAAACTGTGAGTGGTGAAGCACTTTTTACTTTCAGCACTGCAGAGTTGACTTTCTTTTTTCTTTTCTTTTTATTTCTTCTTAATGAATGTAAAATTTCCTTCTCTTTGCGCTACTTTTAGTTAATTGTAATTATGCAAATTTCCCCAATGTGGGATTAATAATGGTGTTCTATTCTATTCTGGGGTATTCTATTCTATTCTTTTCCTAACTTAAACCTGAAATGTATAGTTTAATACAAAATATTGTTAGCTCGGCTAGCTCGCACAATAAACATTGAAGTTCATGTACACTACCAGTCAAAAGTTTGGACACACTCCATGAATTTAATAATTTCATAAAAAGCATATATAAAGTTATTTAATGTGTTTTTCTTTGCTGGAAAATCACGTTGTTTTTTTTCTCATGTATTTGATGTCTTCATTACCTATCTGCAGTGTAGAAAGTTGTACAGATAAAAAAAAATAAATGCATGAAGGTGTGTCCAAACTTTCGACTGCTAGGGTATGTACAGTACATCTTTGGTATCACACCTCTCAGATGTTTTACACTGAGCATTTTTGCAGTGATGATAAAAATAAATAAATAAATAAATAATCACATGCGCTTTCTCAAGGGGTTAACACTTCAACTTCATGTCGCCCTCTTGAGTCGCTCGCCAACTCGCTAATGCCTGTTAAAGGTCGAAGCAGCCGGCAAGCGAGTGTGCAGTTGTGGAAACTTGTGATGAAGCTGCACTTTCTGCCCACATCCTCTCTGCTGAAGCCATAACGTGGACAGATGGAAAAGGTTTGGGCTGATGAGGAGGAGCTGTAGGTGGCAGCAGTGCTGACAGGATGGTTGCTAACAGGGCCCTGGGTGTCTCTTACCCTCTTTCGTCCCATCAAATGTCCATCCCACGTGTATAATCCAAAGGTGATTCACATTGTAATTATGAAGTCGCGCAGAATTTTCAGCCTGGCAATTGCAGGGTTTCACTCGTGTAGACGAAGGGGAGTTTTTCGCCACGCCTCAGCGTTTGAAGATGCGAAGAAGCCGCAGTTGTTCCCTGTAAACTTTGCGTAACTCAGCAACAGCTGCTGGAAAACGTAAAAGAAATCAAACGACAACACCGGCACGCACATGCAAACATTGTAACATCAGGAGCCTTTCTGTCACAGACTCAACAGTAATAGGAATTTTAAGTGAAGTTTTTTTAAGTCAAGTTAAGAAGAGAATAATTGTGAGACAGAAAATGTTTATTTGCTAGTGTACCAGCGAGATTTAGGCCACAACTCAACTGTTAAGTTCTCATATAGTTTTTTTTTTTTCGAGAGATTTTTCTTTCTTACCATTGGGTGCTTCTAAATTTTACTCCCTGCACCTTTAATGTGTCACTGTCTGGCTCGTGGACCAACCAAAGATGACCATGCAATGTAAACGGAGCCATTGCTTTAATTCAGGCATACCCCGACATACATACAGTATCCATCAAACAGGATACCAGTTACATTTGTGGTATTTTTGGGGTCATTCATCCCCTAAAACTCAACTCGTGTTTTCAGTTGGGGTCAGCCAATCTGACAGTAGATCACAAAAAGGCTGCAGATGGTCATCTGTGTGAGATAAATATGACACATATCTTTGAATAAATCCACTGTGGGCCACGCTGAAAAAACAAACAAACAAACAAAAACACACGAGAAGAACATCATCATATCCATCTCTCCATCTATTATTTGCCTCCTGAAAAAGAGGAACAGAGCATCATGAGCAAGTGAGCGTGGAGAAGCAAACAGGAAGCTCACCATGTGTCACTTCCGTGCGTGCTGAGAGATATTGGCACAGGAAGCAACTTATTGACTGGAAACCAAACAATTTGCTCACCGCTGCTTTTTCTCACATCCCTCTCTGCTTCCCTCCCACCCTTCCCCATCATGAAAAACGACTGACAAACTCTGATCCGCACGCAGTTTTAACATGATGGTAGCTGTGCCGTCATCCAAATCACAGTTGACGCTGATCAAACTATGGTGTTTTAATCATAACTTTAAAAAAGTAAAGCTCTGTTTACACTTTCAAAACTCCTTATCTTTATTTTGTGGCTGCTCTGTATACTCTACACAAATGCACACAGTGCACCCTTTAGTGTTAACCCATCTCCAGCATTTTGTCTTTCTTGTTGCTCTCATC
Source organism: Thamnaconus septentrionalis (assembly GCA_009823395.1). NCBI lineage: Eukaryota > Metazoa > Chordata > Actinopteri > Tetraodontiformes > Monacanthidae > Thamnaconus > Thamnaconus septentrionalis. The sequence continues at coordinate 5,434,660 of CM020505.1, read as the reverse complement.
ATCAAGGAGGCAGGAGACTATAAACATGGACACTGCCAAAAGAAGATAAGAAGCGTCATACTCGTCCTTTACTGTCTGGGTTAGAAAACAGGTTGATCGCCGAGCCGTGAAAAGAAATATTTTTCGGACAAACGTGTTTTTCTTTCACCGTATCTGTTTAATGTTGACCTCTCCCGGCCTCTCCGAGTGCGCAGACCTCATGAATATTTCATGCGTTGCCGATGGGGATTTGTTCTTGTCTCTCCTCGCGGCGGCCACTTTTCAGAGCCTTTAGCCAGTCAAAAGTGAGGGAAATGACTCTGCTCTTTCCTGTCAACAGTGGAAATCCCCGTTTGTCATCAAAGCTCCCCTCCCTGTGGAGGAGAGAAGAATGAATGAGGCAGGGGAAAAAATAAGACTTAAACAGTCACCTCCAGAAGAACCTAGACACGTGGACAAGAACCCCCCCCACCACCACCACCCTTCCTGAGATTGGACCTTTTTTTAAGGGTCTCAGTCTAGTCTCGGACTCTGGGGCATTTTTACTCTGTCTTGTCTCCGACAGGGTGGACTTGTGATTTTTGATCAAGACTGGTCCAGACTCGACTCAGCCTCAACACTACAGTGACAGATAATAACAGAAAAGAATCCAGCTGCTGCTATGTTTCTTTGATATATATAAAGTCTTGGTCTTGTCTCGATCTCGATCCTCTCTAGTCCTTGATAATGTCTTGGTCTCGGTTGGTGCAGTCTTGACGACAGCACAACCTCAGCGTGCTTTAGTGGATGAAATATGTTGGGATTGCCCTCTAAGTTCCTTCATCTAGTAAGTTAAAAATAAATACAGAAAAAAACACTCCTTTCTGTGTGTGTGTGTGTGTGTGTGTGTGTGTGTGTGTGTGTGTGTGTTTACTTTATACACTCAGCCTCCTCACAGGTTCTCTGTTTCCCCCCCTGCAGCACAGCGCCTGAAGAAGTTGACCCGCTGTTTATGATCCACTTGAGACGACCATGCTGCCCGTCCTGCTGCTGCTCACAGTGCTGGCCGCCCAAGCCACGGGTGAGTGTCGCCCCCTTTCTGCACCCTGTCGTAAAAGCGGAATCCTCCGCAGTAGAAGCCTCCATTCCTATCATTTAGCAAGGCCGTTTGTGTAAAAACCAGCATTCCGCTAAGTGTGCGCAGTCACGAGGTAAATCAAACCCAAGCATATTATTTCGGGCTGGTTTAAAAACTCTCAGGAATGCTATAAATATATTTATGTGTATGTGAGTTGCTTGCAAAATTAAAAAAAAAAAGAAAGAAAAAGAAAGAGGCCGTGCTGACCTTTTCCAGACAAATGGGGATTATTGCTTCAGGATCGACTGAGGCCCGGACCAAAAAGTGCTAGAATCGCAGTTTGTCTGTGGTGAATCACAGAGCGCAGGAGTGTGGAAGTCATATTTATAGGGGAGGGGAAGCAGGTTTGTGGCTGATGTTGCAATCGAGGATTCATAACTCACCCGCTCCGGGTTTTGACTTGAGGAGGGAGGGAAAACACCCGTCATCATAAAAGCAGGGAGGAGCGGCTTGTGCAGGCGAAAGACAAAGTCTCCAGACGCAGATGAAATAAGGCAGGGAATTGAGGCCGTTGGGCGCGGCGTGTATTTTCAAACGCAGCGGCTTTTCCCCCTTTCGGTTTTTCGCGGCTGTCACAATTAAGCGCGTCTGGGAATTAGAGGTATTGCTGTGGCTGAATGTCATTGCACTTAATAAAAAAATGATGTTACCTCTTGTGTGCAGTTTAAAACATCATTCATTCACCTCCTATACCTGTTTCTCCTGCACTCAGGCTCACAGGAGCGGGGTAGGGAGGTCCTGGGGGTGCCGCAGCCTCTCCCAGCTGTCTTCAGGCGAAGGCGGGTTTAAACCCCGGACAGGCGGGTGGACAGTTTATTAGAGGGCCACATAAAGAAAGACAAACAACCATTCGTCGTCGCGCCCACACCTACGGACAATTTAGAGTTCCCAGTTGACCTCACGTGCATGATTGTGGGAGGAAGCCCGAGTGCTGGGAGCGCTGGGAGTTCTACACGCAGGCACTGGGAGAACACAAGACCGGACTCTACGGCAATCAGTGAGATAAATGATGCGATTGCGGCATTTTCTGCTTTTCCAGTCTTGTGTAGATACGTCACCTCTCCTAGTTTTAAAATACCATCCACGCATCCATTTTCAATAACCGCTTCGTCCTGGACTGAGGGTCACGGGGGTCTGCTGGAGCCAATCACAGCTGTCATATTGCGAGGGCAGGTTTCACCCTGGACAAGTCATCAGTTCATCGCAGGGCCACATAGAGACAAACAACCATTCGCACTCACATGCACACCTACGGACACTTTAGAGTTTCCATTTCACCTCACATGCATGTTTTTGGAGTGTGGGAGGAAGCCAGAGAACCCAGAGAGAAGCCACGCAGACACAGGGAGAACATGCAAACTCCACACAGAAAGGCCCCTGGCCCGGAATCGAACCTGCGACCTTCTTGCTGTGAGGCACCACCATGTCCCCTGTTTTAAAATACCTAAAGAACCCAATTGAAAAAGCTGCATTCCAGGAAATTTGCCGGCTAGGAGCATGTGAAAATGGCTGCCCCTGTTGAAAATCACAGCTATTTTTTTTTTATGGCAATTTACATGCATTCTAGTGAAAAGATGGCTTGAGTCATGGAACCTCCTCCTTTGAAATTGATGTTGAACAATGTACATTGCCTGTGTAGAAACAGGCGGAGACGGGAAAATCAACGTTCTTGCCCTGAGAACCTTTGTCTCTGGGAACACGGTGGTTTACACATAGCCGGTTTTCCGCCTTCCCAACTGCCTGGTCGATCTCGCACAACCTCCTGCTGGCCATCGGTGGCACATTTCTATAGTGTCTCAGTGGACCCTGAGTGTCTTCAGTGGTTCATTAGGGGCCTATTGTCTCCCAGCTACAAATGAGCCCACGGCCCGCTCATTATTGGCTGTGCGGCATCCACTGCCTGACTGGCTCCTCACACCGGGAGGGAAGAGGAGGAGGTGTCGGAGGCTGATGGAGTTCTTTAAGTCTTTGGTAATGGGCTGGTGTGATTCTGCTCCTCTGTGCTAACTGGCGCACTAAGTGAATTAGTTGGAGCCTTGTTTGGTGCTACGGAGCGTGTCTCTCCGACACACTGGGATGAAAACTTCCCCTTTATCTCTTTCACTTATTAGAATTGCTTTTTTGTATTCTTTTCTTTGTTGTTTTTATTCTTTGCATCGAGCTTTGTCTGCTCCTTTCCCCACCTCGTGAATGCAGAGATGTTTTACAAACCCATTTCCCCTCTCTGTCCATTCTGTGACTTGTGCAAGGTGTCACCCTGCTTTTTCCCTGTGACAGCTGGGATAGGCTGCCCTGATTTCAGGAAGAAGTGCATATTGAAATGGATATATGGATGGATGGATGGATGGATGGGATGGATGGATGGATGGATGTCCATTCTGTCCACCACAGAGCCTCCGACAGGACGCACAACACGACTGTAAATGTTCAAAACGAGTGTGCCGCATCACTAGGGGGCGATATACAATCAGCCCGATTAGCTTGTTGTTAGTCTGTCTGCGCTCCTAAACTAGAAGGCAGCTGAAGAAGAGTTAGTCACCATGTTAGCAAACTTAAGAATAGCTGTTAAATGTCAGGGACAGAATGTCAAAAGATGTCTCGTGGCACATTGACAGATTCTTCCTAACATGGCAACACTCTGTACACATTAATGGTTATGAGGAGTATGAAGAGCCAGGTGAGCAAAACAACAGGCCAATAAGTAGAAGTCAACCAATCAGTTGGTCGACCTATTTGTCTTTTTATATCATATATGTTCATTGAAGCGCAGTCATATGTTTTCCCACAGTTGTTATTAAGATATTATTGCATTTTATCAAATACAGAAATGCTAAAACATCATATTAGCTGTCAGCCGGCCTTTCAGCACATCGTCTGCCATCAATCAAAGACAAATCCATACCAGCGGCCACCACCAGTTCTGGACTGGAGTTATTTGGTGCACCTTCCCCTCACTGGGAAGCGTTCTAAAAAGTCTCAGTTTGTGGCCCAAATCTTTCAGTTTTCTATTGAGGACAAAACATGTAAATCAAATCACATATAGCTGTGTGGTGTGGTTTGCCTGTGTGGACATGAGTCGGGGGTCCCCCTGGTTCCCCGCTGGGATCACTGGCTGCAGTCTCACATGTTCAACCTCGTCATTGCACCGCAAGCGGGCGTATCAGCGGACAAGAAAACGCCGCTGTGTTTCCTGCCAGCACACTTCCCTCAACGAGAGGAACATTATTTGCGGAAGGGAAAAAAACAAAACAAAACAAAACGAAACAAAACACAAGGACAGAGAATGACAGCGCTGCCGTCCCGAGGCAGTAACGCTGTCTCCGCGGCCTCCAGCTGCATCCTGACTCAGTACTTGGATGATGGATCATTCTCCCCGATGTTACTCATTCAGCATTGCACAGCTGTCGTGTCTCAGGCACCACGAAGGATACCCTTTACGAACAGGGTTTTGTGTTTTGTTTTTGTTGTTTTTGTGGCTTTAGTGAGGCTCGAGTACACAGGAAATGGTGGCTTTGACCACCGACGTTACTGGTTGCGCGCCCGTCAAACTCGGGACCCGTATGGACCCATTTTTACTCCAAGAGTTTTTCTCTTCTCGTCCAATGAGCTGCAGACAATAGCAGCATTGTCATCTTCTGTCATCTGTCTTGTGTGTGGCCATGGGCAGGTCGTCTGAAAGTCAGGACCATGTAAATGCTACAGTGAACAGCTCACCTCGGTTAACATATACCATATATAACATATACACTACCAGTCAAAAGTTTGGACACACCTGTTTCTTCTTTATCTTTACTACTTTCTACATTGTAGGTACAAACTAAAGACATGAAATATATGACAAAGATATGTGGATTAATGTGGCAAAAAAAAAAATGTTAAATACTGAAATGTGTTATGTTTTTATATATATATTATATGATGGGTGGCTATTAATATATAATATAAATATAAAACTTGTTTGAGTTATTTCTCACTTTTTCTTGAATACATATTCCATACGTGTTCATTTATAGTTTTGATGCTTTGAGTGACAATCTACAATGTAAATAGTCACGAAAATGAAAGAAATAAACATTAAATCAGAAGTATATGTCCAAACGTTTGACTGGTAGTGTAATTGGGAATTATTGTAGTCACAAAAACATGATGGATGTCAATGGAAAGACACAATTTAAAGATATTTCGACGGGATCGATGGCTCACGGTTTGGTTGGAGTTTGTTGAATGATCCCAAAAAATAAGACTTTCCCTCTTTCATGTATTCTTTTGCTTTCATGGTTATAGCCTTTTCATCTGTTTTTTGTTTGTTTTGTTTTTGTTTCAATAATCTTTCTGAGCTTTAATGCTCTCATCAAAGGACTTGCTGCTGAGCCGATCGGGGCCCATTCTCAGGCTGATCACTGAAACTGTGGGGGTGTGCGAGCCACATTAGTTCTAATCACAACAGGGGTGTCTATAAGCAGCTCTGTGCCAGGTGGCGTCCAGTTCCATCGCGCTCCACCCCCTCCCAGAACTAGCCCACACCTTTGAGCTCAGCAGGAATCCCTTCATTAAATTCACGGGTGCGTATTGGACCGATACCATTCACCGAGATTTCCAACATGGCACAATAGATAGAGGCGTTTCAACACAAATTGAAAGAAAAAAACCAAAACACATCGGAGTCAGCTGCAGTTGTGCTGCCTCAACTGTGCATTGTATCTATTAAAAAAATTCATGGATATTGTTGTTATGTTATATTGTTATACGCGAATAGCCGATGTGTCCCACCCACAGCCACACACACACACACACCCACACACACACACACACACACACACACACACACACACACACTCTGCACAGGAGGTTTCCTTGATACAGACATCACAAAAAAAAAAACCCAGCACCCACATGTGGTCTCAGATAACAATGCCACCCACCATCGTTAGTGGTGAACTTGCCCTGCCATGGAGGGAAGATGCAGGCTCTGCGTGTGGCAGGAGCCAGTGGGGCAGCAGCGGCGGATCTGGGCATGCTGAGAATATCTGACCCTCGGCTGGCTGATGAGTCTGAGATCGAGCCCATTGTGTGTGTGAGTGTGTTCGTGCGTGTGTGTGGGGCAGTCAGGCTGCTTTCCCGGGCCCGCTTCAGGCTGCAACACGCAGCGGCGTCGGCCAGTTAGTTAATCGTCCGTGTTCGCGCTCTTTGCTCGGTTAGCGCGGTGACTTCGCTGCCAATTCCTCGGCCCCTTCGCAGTCAACGAGATCTGCATCGGGTGACGGGCGCAGAAGGGTTGTTATTGCGCGAATGCCGAAACCGAAAATGGACTGGATGACGGGGGGAGAGCCTGTAAGGAAACCTCAAAATTAGTTAACACCATCGGCTAGAATTACCCTGCACTGTAGCGTTGTTAGCCCGGCGTTAAAGCGGGTCAGCGACGCATGTTAATCGCCCACTGGCGCCCGCGTCTCCGGTGCACTTTTTAAAGGTCCGCTGACTATGAATGTCCTCCTCCTGTCCTCCCTCTCTCTCCCCACAGCAATTGATTCTGCAGCGGAGGGGGACACTAGTGGGTGCGGAGGGGGTGGGCCTGTGCAGAAATTCAATTTAGGGTTATTACCCCATATCAGTGATGTTCTTGTTAATTTGATTGCGTCCACTGAAGTATCCTTTTAAAAACAATCGAGGGCAAGCTCAACAGAGATTGGTTTCGCCGCAGTGCACGCACAATGACCCCGAGACTGGGCCGGGGCTGAGCCGGGCCGGGCCGGGCTGGGCCGGGCCGGGACAGCCCCCCCCCCCCGTCTTCCACCTCAACTGAAACCCCCTCCTCCTAGCTGCTCTTCACTAGCAACGTCCCCATTGAAACGTCGTATTACTCAACAAGCACCTCATGATTATTTCAACAAGTCCTAAAAATGCTGCCTCGTGGGGTTGTTCAAAAATTGATGCGGATGAAATGCAGAGATTGCACTCGTGGAAGAGGAGGGGGGTGGACGGGGGAGGGCGGGCGAGGGGGTCTGGGCGGGGAAGCCCGGAGCCATATGTGGCTCTGCTGTGCAGGCCCGTGATGAATGGCGCGCTGCAGACGCCGATCTGTGCTTGGAAAGCATCGCGGGCGGCACGGAGGCACAACCGGCAGCCGACATACGGAGGCACCTACCCCCCCGCCGCCGCCCCTCCGGGGGGGTGGTGATGGTGGTTGTGGTGGTGGTGGTGGGGGGTGTCGTCACCAGCCCTAGCGGCGAGGCGATGTGGCGGCTCCGTCACAGAGACGGGCTGACCCCGGGTTAACCTCGCGTCGCCCCGGCGCGTGAAGCCGTGATTCAGCAGAGGACGTGCGCCGATGATTTCATTTGATACGACAGCAGATGTGGGAGCACCTGCTTCAACCCGGGGAGAGATCAGAAGGAGGAGCCCGCGCACTCGTCCCGGCTCCTCCGCCGTTCTTCTCAAAGTAGCGGCGCTTCTTCCCGGATCTGACTCCTTGACCCCTCCCACGGTGCCGTTACGCCCCCTCCGCCCCCCCAGGCCTCCCGTCACCCGCCCCTCACCCCCGCGCCCCCAGCACCCTCCAGGCTTCATGCTCATCACAAGCTCCCTGTCTGTCATCCCCGTAAGCCAGAAGCTTGGCCCTTATCTGCTCCCTGTTCTTCAGCCCGGGACTATTATCTGACTGCCAGAGCCCATTAACAGGTTATTGACGGGATATGAGATGGCGTACGCCTGTGCACAAAGCAGGTCGCTCACAAGAGACGAGGAGATGGAGGGTGGGGTGGATGAGAGCAGAAATATGGTGGTGAGGGTGGGGGGGTGGAGGGTGGCAAACACACAACACAGTACAATACAGAGTCCCATCTTGATTTATGTTGCCGCTGAAAATAAGCAAGTCGCAGTCGTTGTCGCTCCCATCTGCCATCACCTGCACGTCACTCTGAGTGAGTGAGGACGCTGTGCTGTCGTGTGTGTCTGTGTGTGTGTGTGTGTGTGTGTGTGTGTGTGTGTGTGGGGGGCAGAGATAATGCTCAGCCTTTAAAAGTGAAAAGTGATCCCCCTTTTACAACACGCCGCCGCTTCAAGTCGCGCCTTATCTCGTCCCGATTTCGGCTTTCACCCCCCCGACAGGTCATTGGACAAATCTCCGCTGCAGACACGGACCCCTTCTCGGCCGGCTAATTTTCAATCAGATCATGGCTGCTCCGTGCACGCTTTCATCTTCCTTTTAATGTTCTCCGCATGCCATCCGCCCCCCCACTTCTTTTGGATGGACATCTGCTCCTAACAGCCTAAAATCAAAAGACACCCCCCCCTCCCCGCCCCCAGACTTTTACAGGGAGTGACTATATCATAAGAATTATTGGTAAGACAGGGCTCACACATCCTTTGAGGAAAAATCTTTTGATGTTTGGGGGTTGCAAAATTTCCAGAAGGAAAGCGTGTGTGGGGGGGCGCTGCAGTTGTCTGAAAGAACAGCGGGGGGCACTGTTGTAAAGGCTTATTCCTCACACGCAGCTCGTCTTGCTGGCAGGAGTTGCAGTCTGTTAGTGTTGCACCTGTTTGCTTTGTTGTGTCAATATTACCCTCTCCTGTGCTGCTGCTGCTCGATTTTTCTTATTTGTCGAAATTGTATGAGCACCACCTCCCTTGTCAAATGTTTCTGCACGACTCCCCCCGCAAAAAAAAAAAACCAAAAAAAAAACAAAACGTGTACTCGCTGTGTTTGGTGAACGGCTCACGAAGCTCTTTGTTTGCCTCTGAACTGCGGCGGTACTCTCCTCCGTTCTCGCTACGTATGTCGAAAGGCAATTTGTGTGTACGGTGGATTTTGGATCACGGCTGTACTGGCTAGAACAGACATGAGCGTCAGAGTGGCCTCTGTAAAGTATCGCCCACTTGAACAGAGAAGTCTACGCTATGTTTGGGGAGGTTGTGGACAAGCTGTTCTCGGTTTCGAACAGCGAGGAGGTCATGGACTCGATGCCGACTTTGTGTGTGGAGCTTACGTGTTCTCTGTGTGTGCCTGTGTGAGGTTCTCCCCAGGTGACGGCTTCCTCCTACAGTCCGAAGACACGAGCATTCGGTTGACTGGCAACTGTGGATTGTCTGTCCGTGCAAGTGGTGTGGGTGTGTGTGGGTGTTTGTGTGTGTTTGTGTGTGTTGTGATAAACTGGTGATCCTAAGACAACTGGGATAGACTCCTGCACCACCACGGCCCTGAGTGCAAGACAGTGATTGATGGACGGATGGGATGGGTAAAGGGATGGATGGATGGGATGGGATGGGATGATGGGATGGGATGGGTAAAGGGATGGATGGATGGGAAGGGATTGGTGGATGGATGATAGGATGGATGGATGATGGGATGGACGGATGAATGGAATGAATGGATGTTGAAGGGATGGATGGATGATGATGGGATGGATGATGGGATGAACGGATGAATGGGATGAATGGATGATGAAGGGATGGATGGATAGGTAGTTGCTCTCCATTTACGCTGTCTTAGCCATTGCCATGTCAAATTGCTGACATTGGCAAGATATTCACGCTTCAAGTCTCTGACAGTAAGACCTCACAGCCACAGTCCCTCTCCACCATCCTGCTCTCCAAGCGTCACACGTCTCAAATGGTTTCACCGAGATGTCTCTTGCCAGGCTACCGGTTGGTACATTGTACTTGTGCTTCAGTGCAGACGACTCTCACTCAGATCACAGGCCCACAGTCGCAGCGAATAGAAGTCCGTATGCGGAGGATATTAGCTGAAACTATTTATCAGACTAATCCAAAAACAATTTGGAGCACACATGAGTGATTTAAACCTTTAAATATCTTCCACAGTGTGTGTTGAAAACAGAGGGTAGAGGTATCATTATCTTGCACCGCAGGTGTTCTGTAATCTCCCTTTCCTTGGTTGTGCTCATGATTACCTGGCTGCTCAGGTAATCAGTGTACACCACTGTATTGGAGTACAGGCATTTTTTTTCTTGCTCTTGGGCTCTTTGTATATGAATCTGGGTCGAAGGCTACAAATACCTGGCAGTGTTAGTGTCATACAGGTACAGCCCAAGGTCAAATGGTGCTCCTCACGTTTCATCTCGTAATGAGCATTGCACTTTAGCAACAATCGCTTAACATTTATTTTGCAAACAGACTAACCTGTATAACGGGCTTTGTTTCTGGTCTGCAGGGGATAAATTCAGGCTTAATTTATTTTGCTGCAAAGTCAAGTTGGCATTACACACAAGCGGGCTCCCTGTCTGTAGATGAAAATTGACGATGATCAAAAGATTTTTAAAACTTCTGAGGAGGTTTGCTCCATTTGGTTGGTTTGAATATCAATCTCGCACTCATTTGCATGTTCAAAATGTGAGTGAACCACTAGTCAATGAATATTGCTCTTCAGAGCGCTGAGAAAAGCAGGTATGATGTCGTGGCACAATTCACTTCCAGAAGCCCGTCATGTATTTGCAGGGGTTTGTGTTCATACGTCACTTCTTCAGCATGCTTGTCTGATCTTTGAGTCTCCGAGTGGGGATTTACGAGCCACCGCACTGTTGCATGCAAGTGTTGAATGAAGAAGAAGAAGAGCGACAACTGCAGGGACGACACCCCGGCATCTGGCGCTGCATTTTGTTGCTCCACTGCCCTTCGATGACGAGCAACGAATGGCTAAACGGACACACACCTTACAGCATACAGCTCTTAATCAGTCGCACTGTGCAATTTGTTTTTAGCTCGTTAAATACCTATTTTGAGCTCAATTTCTTTTCTTTTTATTTTTAAAATATTCCACAATTAGTCCTGATTATCTCATGAATGCATTAGTCCAGTTTATCTCATCAAGATGTAGGCAGTGGCAGCGAACCACATGAGTTCAACCCAGAATACAAATAGAAATCTGCGCAAGTGCTCAGTGATCGTCTTTCCAGGCGGGTCTTTTTTTTTTTTTCTTCTCTTCTCTCAATAGCTGCGTTTCCATTACCACTAGAATTGCGCAAAACCTAAATATCGCAATAAAAAAACTGGTGTTGGAAACACCTAAACTTCGAAAAACCTGTCAAATATCACTAAAAGGTTTTTACGCTCTCACGAGGTGGTTTTTCAGAAGGATCGATATAGAGATGTATCGCAAAAGTGTCATGGAAACACTTTTTTTTCGCATTTACACGTCACTGAACGTGACGTGCGGAGTCACGTGACAAGCTACAAGTAATCAAAGAGAAACATATAACATCCATTCTTGACAGCAAACAAATGTAAACAGACAAAAGCAAGCACCGCAAGTTTTTACGAGAATTATGGCCTATGCGCTTGACACCATTCAATGGAAACACCTGCAAATCGCAATTGTACTTTGTCGAAATTTTAGAAATGGCGATAACGCAGCTGATGAAAGTCCAGCTATGTTTATCACCCGTGAAACAGCTACTTCGCTGCTCCAACGGGACCGAAATAAGAAAGACCTTCCACGCTCACGCAGGCCGCACCCATTTAGCACGTGCTCGCGTGCACGTGCGCCAAACCGCCGCTGGTCCGCGCCGGATGACGCGGAGACGAAGGCGTCGGCCAGCCGCCTCGAATAATCACCCGGCTGGAGCCGATCCAGCGGCCCGCCGTGGAAGCGGTCGTTGGCTGCGAGAAGAGACGCCTCGGTCACGGTGAGGAGGACGGAGGAGGACGGAGGAAGAGCGCAGATCAATCACGCTTCTTCCGCCGCCGTCCCTGCGCCACGCTGCTAAGTAGAGCCTGTTGCTAACACTCGCAAAACTGTAATGAGTCCCCCCCCCCCTTCTCCTCCTCTTTCATGGCAGTGAAAGTGCCTTTCTCTGTCTCGCAGGCACTCAAACGGGGGCCGAGGCCCCATAAACACAAAGTGCGGAGTGTAAATCCCCCTCCCCAGCCCCCCACACCCACGGTCTGACATCTCCAGGCCCGCCCTCTCCGGCTGCTGAGCATCTCTTTATTGAGCGGAAGCGCCGAAAGGCGGCCAGATTTCCCCATTCCCCCTCCACCCCCATGATGACCCCCATCCACCGATGTTTCGGCGCCTCTCATCAGAAAGGCTTCCTGGCTTCAGCGCGCTGTAATGTTTTGACGCGGAGAGCAGATCCTAGCTAAGCGGGACGGTGGCGCGGCGGAGCTGCGAGAGGAGTGATATTTGTTGTGAAAATCAGCAGCCCCCAACCACCCCCCGCCCCCTCCAAAGAAAAAAAACAAAAAACAAAAAAGCATACATAGCAGCCAAGTGCGCAGCGGCTTCACTTTGGCTGGCGCTACTTCTCCCTGACCAATAGGACATGTGATGCTCACTTCTTTCCATGACGTCAGCCAGCCCAGCTTGCCACCCCCCCACCCCACCCCCTCCTGCCCTCGATGCGATGCAAACATTGCCCCCCTCCACCACCACCGCCACCCTCCCCTGCACGCTCCTCCCTCCCTCCTCCTCCGAGCTCACGTACACTGTAGGCGCCCCGACGCAAGGTCGCCGTACGGAGCGGCGTTCTCCCGGGGCTCCGGAGCCAATGACAGGTCACCGGTGAGAAAAAAAAGCCAGCCGGTGGAGGCAGGAGGAGGAAGAGGAGGAGGAGATGTAGAAGAAGAGAGAGAGACGACTTTGTATCTCTCTGTCTCTCTGTCTCTCTCTCTCTATCTCTCTCTCTCTCTCTCTCCCTCTCTCTCTCTCTCGCTCTCTCTCTATCTCTCCCTGACACGGCTCCGGTCCGTGTTGAGGGATTAGTGTGTGAGGCTGCGCTACAGCCTCTTCCCCGGCTTGTTTCCAGATATTATCTTTAAGTGTGAGGCTCGACGTCGGACTCTGTTCCTCACCACCCCCCGAGCCCCCCATCACACCCTCACCCCCTCCCCTCCGGCCACCCCGACCCCCGTTTCCGTATGAACTCGGTGGTGTGAGTCATCCCAGGCTGCCCGGGGAGTGATTTAATTGCTCTCTCTCTCTCTCTCTCTCTCTCTCTCTCTCTCTCTCTCCTCCTCCTCCTCCTCCTCCTCCTCCCCTCCAGCGTGCATGTCTGGCAGAGGTCTGTCACTGACCCTCCCACTCTGCCAACAAAACAAAAAAATAAAATAAAATAAAAATAAAGACGCACGCGACCCATTCATCACCCCAAAGGTTTGACCGTCTCCAACGACAGCCAAAGAAATGAAAATAATTTACACACTGGAGAATTTTGCTCCGTTATCTCCGTTGATGGCGGCGGCGCAAGGCTGGCGCTTCCTGCCACGCGTCGCCCTGATAGCTCTCTTCCTCTTTTGTTTGCTGAAGTGCAGGCCGGATGAGTGAATGTGGCCTCAATGAGGGGGCGATAAACCTCCACCACCGCAGCATCAAAGGGGCATTTGTGATGACAGGAAAAAAAAAAATGGGAGGGGAGGTTCCCTCTTCCAGTTACACAAAAAGGGGGAGGACCACGAGATTGATTCGTATCAAGGCTTTGATTTGTTCAGGGTTAAAATTATGGAGCAAGATAGTTTTTTATTATTATTTAATAAAAATAAATAGAAAGAAGCAGCCATGCCAGTAATGCTATAATCAAGTTTATATAATAGAGTTCCGACATTGATAAACAATGTGACACTCCCCCTCTGTCATAAAGGGACCCAGTGCCATTGGTTGTTTTCACGTGATGTCACACGGCTGGAGACGGAGGGCAGGAAGTGAGAAGCGGGTTGGTTGCTGAGGATCCTCTTATAGAAAAAAGACAATGTTTTGTTTAGTTTGCCGACGCTCTAATCGCTCAGTCCGATCAGCTCCATTTCTACTCCCTGCCCTCCATCTGATATTGGCGCCACCTTTGCGCGTCATCACGACCACGTGACTGAAACGTTGGAGGGCTCGAGTGCGGCGCGTTTGTGGAGCAATCCCGAGCGCCGCTCCGCTTGCCTTTCACGCACTTGCGAGGTCAGGCAGTAGGTGGCAGTGTTTTTCCAGCTGAACGTGTTGGGAGGGTGTGAGGGGGATGGGAGGGTTGTTGAGTGAGTCCCGGCTTAGCCACATCCGCTCGCATTCCAGTGAAAGATGTGTTGGTTGTTAACCGGGAGAGTCGTTAATGCAGCGGCCCCGACTCAGAAGGGGCGCAGCGGCTAAAATGCCACTATGATTACAACAATTGGAGGGGGGAGGGAGTGTGAGGCTAAAGCAGAGTGTATTGCTCAAGGGGGTTGGGGGGGACTAGCTTCTTCTTCTTCTTCTTCTTCTTCTTCTTCTTCTTCTGTTTTCCCTCCTTCTCTCCTGCGAGGCCGATGAGTGTCTCGGGAAGAGAGCGGCGCGGCGCCAGAGATCAGTGGAGAATGCTGACAACTATGGGATGCATTGTGGACGGCCTGAGATGGCTGCCAGCACGGAGTGATTATGGCAGCGTCGTGTTTGATCGCTGCCCTCGTCTACGCCAACAACATGCCCGCGGAACAAAAATCCGCCGCCGTGGAGCTCGAGCCTTTGACACTCAAGGGTTTAACAGCAGATAAAATTCAAGTGAAAGTCCCAGCGATTGTCACATCCCAAAGGATGCAAAATTTGCCCTCTGCATTTGTGCCCGGGAATCATTGAGTGATTTAACCCCCCAATTCCAACCCTGAATACTGAGTGCCAAGCACAGAGGCAATGGGTACCATTGCCATACCAACCTTTCTCAGGGCGGACACTGAACACTTTTGGCTGAAAATGACTTCTAACCACCCCCGGTGGTTGTTTCCATTCTGTTCTACTAAGCCATCACCAGCAGCAGCCCGGCTCCTGGTGCTTGACTCCGGATTAGTGTTCGGACACCCACACTCGTTCATTCATTCATCAATTTCCAAAGCAAACATCTTTGATCTTTTGAACAATTTGACCCACCAATGATGCCACACTGCCACAGTTTCTCGACAGAGACCGACAGCGGTGTGGGTGTCGCTCTTGAACGCAGCATCCAGCGAGCTCAAGCTGTGATTCACCGAGTCCTGTGTGTTTACGCAACACCTGAGAAGAACTGTGTTTACTATGGCAGCAGTCTATTTCAGACTGCCTTGGTGGCAATTGGTGCTTGTTTGGCATATCAGATTGACAGAGTGAAGGCTGCCAAATATATAAATATACATAGAATTCTTTTCAAATTTGACTCCCCCCATCCCACTTTCTAACATTTCCACAGCCCATCTTCCCAGTTGGTATAAAGGCAATATATATATTTTTTCCCTTTATTTAAAAATGTATGTCTCTCCCCCATCCCTCCTGTCTCTTTGTAGCTTTGATGGAAGTGAACGTTCCAGAGCAGCCAGTGGTGGCGCTGCACGGCGGGGACGCCACCCTCAATTGCTCCTTCAGCCCCGTCGCCCGCTTCAACCTGTCCGATCTGACCGTCTTCTGGCAGCTGACAGACACCAAGCGCAGCGTGTACGGCTACAGGGACGGACACGACCAGCTGGCGGACCAGGCCGACAGCTTCGTAAACCGCACCAGCCTGTTCCCCGCCCAGCTGGGCCTGGGCAACGTCTCGCTCCTGTTGAGGAGGGTGGGCGTGGCCGACGAGGGCAGCTACACCTGCTTCGTCAGAGTCCGGGAGTACGGCAGCGCAGCTTTGCTCCTGCAGGTGGCCGGTGAGTCAGAGCTATGACGTCCGTCCGTGGCATTTGTCGAAACAGATGAAGGAGCACATGGAGAAGATACAGGAGACGCTAAGATAGGAAAAAACAAAAACAAGCCTCCATAGTCATGGACGGAGTGGAAGATTTGGCTGCGGCCCCTCTCTAAATATAGAGCATCATTTGTTCTCCGGTGCTTTTTCATTTGCATGATGTGTTAAATGATCTAGAAACACATTGAGTTAAAAGATTACTTTATAACAGTGATTAGGTGCAGTCCTAAATCTGCTCAACCCTTTGGCTAATTCCTTTTTATATTGAAGAGGTAATTTAGTATAGCAGGTCCATAAAAGTTAAAGGATTTACAAGAGCCAAAGGTAAGTGTTACACTAGAGTGAGAGTGAGTTATCTTGAATGTAAAAAAAAAGAAAACATTTAGCATTTCCCATGATGCAAGATCTTATCTTATGTAAAGCATCTCCCTCCTGGCAAATTGACTTTTTTAAACACTTTACACCACAAGTAGAACATAACCACAGGTCTATATAGAAATGTAAGCCATAATCAATGTCATAGTCAAGTTCAGTCTTCTTTGTAAAATGTGGTGCAACTGCCTTCACGCGTGCTCACGCACAGCTCATCTTGTTTGGAAATGAGGTAATTATAAAGCTTTTAAGAATCCTGCAAATGAAAATGAAATGTTATTATGTTGTTTGGGGTGTATGTGTGTGTGTGTGTGTGTGTGGGGGGGTGTTGTGCTTCGCTCAATACATCGACAAGATAATAGACAACGGCGGTTAAATAAGCTCACGTTTGCGCCGTAGCTTCGCTTCGCACCTCGCATTGATTGTTGCATGCGGCGCCCGTAATCCGACCTCGGCGCTTATACTCGCACTAATAGTATGCAATAAAATGTATTTTGCACTCGCCCCTGGAAGAGGTGATTTATGAACATTCTTCTCCCACACAATCTAAACAGGTGATAAACTGTTTCCTTGGGGCTGCCGAGCAGTGTTTTTAGTCAATAAGCGCTGATTGTGGTCTCTGTCATGGTCAATATGTGCTGACTTTGATTATTAGCCGTTGTTACGGTCAATCAGGCACCGCCAACATTCTCTCCGCCGCGCGAATACATTGCCCACCTTCATAGCTGAGAGCCTTTTATTTATTTATAATGACGCCGTGTGCCGTTCCCTCTCCCTTCTCCAGTTTCTATATCTGTTTGCGAGACACTTTGCCGTACCCTCAGAGGGTGGATGTGCATTAGGCGGTGTTAATGAATAACATTCTTCCCTCCTGGCTGGGGAGAAGGAAAACAATGTCTCCAGCAGTGACAAATTGGTTCCATTTTATGCATTAGTTTTTATAGGCTTTCTATTTTTAGCCAGCATTTACAGTGCCGTAGAATTCATCTGCTGAAATTAGAAGAGAGAAGAAGAAGAAGAAGAAAAAATGACGCGGGATTTCTCCCTGTCAATCAAATGGCCGGCTGCGTCGGATAAATCTGTCTCCGTGCGAGTGAGGGGATCGCTTTTCAAAAGCGTCGTAGAACCCGGGGGCTAATTTTAGTCACTCTCAGCCTCTGTTCGTTGTTTGCCGTGCGCCGCCTGGTCTTGGGGAACGCACCTCGGCACCGACAGTCTCAGCCTGGGGGGCGTGGGATAGTGGGAGAGACGTGGTTTGATGACTCACCCCTCACCTTCACCCTTCTGGGCTCTTCTCCGCCATCCTCAAATCTCCGAGGCCAACAGTTTCCTCCTGGGCCTCCGCCTTCTCGTCGCTGCACCCTATTTCCTCTCTGGAAGTGGCCCCAGTGCTTTGGCTCTCCTCAGAAAAGAAAAAAAAAAAAAGTGGAGTTAGAGTGCAGGCATGCGGCATCACAATCACCCACAATGCTGCCTGCGTCTGTGAGACCTTAAGCACCGCATTATGCTGAGCTCCCTAAATATAATTAAGAATTTAATGGGAATCATGTCAAGCAGTTCCTGGGCTGACTCTCAGCGCTGGGAATTTAACTAACGTCGCTCTGTGTCTGTTTATCCTCCCGCTCCCGCCTTCCACCCTCACCCACCTATGCCCCCCTACACCCCCATTTTCCAATTCTAAATCCTTACCGCTCCTCTCTTTCCCCCTTCCACTTTTCAGCCTCTTACTCCAAGCCGGTTGTAACTTTGGAGCCTGGATCCAACTGGCGCCCTGGAGATGAGGTGACCCTGAGCTGCGTGGCCTACGGCGGCTATCCGCAGGCCGACGTACTCTGGCAGGATGGGAGTGGACGCAACCTGACAGACAATATCACAAATTCGCTGGTGGCCAACGAGGAGGGGCTCTTCACGATGACCAGCATGCTGACCGTGGTGCTGGAGCCCAACAGCACCTACAGCTGCAGGGTGATCAACCCACTTCTGGGCGAGGAGGGCTACGCCTCCGTCACCGTCACAGGTGAGTGACTTGTCTTGTTGTCGTGGGTCGATAGAGGGGGTGTTTGCCATTTGCCAGAGCTGAGTGAGTTACACAACTTTTTTTTTTCTGAAATCTCTGTCGGTGCCAAGTGCTTCTTCCAGCAGTCCGACACCGATGGGAAAAGCAACGCGAACTAACCAATTTGACCGTCGCTCAGTAGGTCGTGATGTTAAAGGTGAAGTGCGGACTATTTGGAGATTTTGAGAAGAAACAGTGACATCAAGTGGTTACATTTTAGATTGCAGCGCCCTTTCGCTCCCTCTCCCAAGTTTGCCAGTGAGCTACGGTGGCCCTTTGCATGCAAACCTGGATACCTCGTCCACCTTCTTCTCCTTTAGATTATTTGAAGACGTGAACATTCAACCTAAATACGAAACACAATCCCAGGCAGGCTGGATTGTCCATACCGGCTGTCCTGAAAAATATGGCAGTGGGAACTGTTCTATGGGTAGGAAAACCAAATTACTTTTATTGTAATGTAATATTGAATGTATTTATGGGCAATATATTAAGCTTTTACCAATATCAAAATCATAAATCGGGCTAAATTTTACACACTGGTCCTTTCAGTACTAGAAGGTTCACAGTGTGAGTCCAGCATGTTGCGTTGCAGTGCTGGACGTGGTGTTAATGCAACCATGGACTCGTAGATTCCGTCGCCGCCAGTCAACTTGTTTACTGCCTTTTTCTGTGAAGTGCGGACAAGATCACTTTCACTCGCCGGCGCCTTCTCCTGGTGTTTGGATGTTAAGAGCAGAGGATAATCTTGTTGACAGTCATGCCTACATAGTTTTCGATTAAAACCGCGCATGCCTGTGCACATCAGTCCATCAGTCAAGTTCAATGCTGTTGTTGTCTCTTTTTGCTTTTTACCCCCCTGTTTAAATTCTTCCAAGAGGTTCTGCTCCAGCGGTTTAGAAAGAAACAAAATGAAAAATAAATAAATCAGGCAGGTCACTAGCACGGTTGAATGACACCAGTATGCAGTGGTTTTGGTGATGACAACCTGCTGTGTGTGTGTTTTAATCAACAATACGGTCTTCCGGGAGCATTGGGAGGACAAAACCAGCTTTTACCACCAGTAAGCGGATGGACATGTTTGCCTTGATTTTATTCTTTGACACCGCCACTTCCTCCAGGTCTAATGGTTTCTTCAACCCGACCGCCCTCCACCTTTGCCCCGCCCTACACCACCCCGCAGACTTCAGCCAGCGCTCCTTGTGTGTGTGTGTTAAGTGCAGGGAGAGTGCCGTGTAAGGCTGTGCCAAGGCTGGGTCTCTGATGGGAGTAGCACTGTGTGAAATGGCTCATAAATAAGCAGAGGTGGCTTGAGTCTGCTGTCTAGGCCGGAGCTGGTGGAGCTGGAACTGGGTGGGATGAGGGTGCGGGGGGGTTGTTGAGGAGGAGGTCGAGGCAGAGGTCAGGTGGCGATGCTCCACTGGGCTGGGAAATGACTGCGCTGTCTGGAAACAGGATGGCCGATTGGCGGGGCGCACTCGGTGGCCGGCGAAGGGAGTGCGGCCTCGCCAATGGATTGGTGGGCCTCTTCCAAACCAGCGCCTGATAACCAGCGAGAAGGAATCTTTGGGGGAGTGGAAAGGTATTAAGCACACGCCAAAAGTGAGATATGACGACAAGGAAGCCGCGTTAGAAGACCCCCTGGCTGCTATTATCCTTTGACCTTTTCTGGATGGATGGGCTGCAGCAGGTTTGGTTGAAACGGATATGATGGTATCATCATCATTGACTCCTGTCCTTTCTTGAGTCCTCTTCTGTTTCCTCAAAGGACAAGTCACAAACGTGTCCGATCGGTCATCTGGACAGATTGGACGGTTTTACAATTTGTCTTTCTTTTACAACTTTTCCACTGACCGTAGCCCCTCATGGTTCAGACTCTTATATATCAGCCATCTGGCCTGAAATACTTCAGTATGCACCAAGTTTTAGTATCTTTGATATTGTTCAGCCTACATTGCAAGATAAGAAGTCTCTAGATTCAGGACGCACCGTTGCCCAGATATCTGTTACTTTGCCGTGGTTAAAAGTGTGACCAATTGTATTGGTATTTCAATCACTCAGGGAAAATGGCAAGTCACAAATCATTTTAGGCAAAAGATCAGCTGCTTTTTTTCTACCTTGGCTTTGCTCTAAGAAGTTCTTGTAATGACTCAGAATTTTAGTGTCTGTGTTAATGTTCTGTTTTGCGCTGCACATCAATCAGCAGCAGTCCACCTCTTTGAATGTATCTTGGAAGAGATGTCACTTCAGTAGCTGGGCAACTGTTAATAGTGTTGTTCAAATGAAAATGGATGGACAAATGGCTCAAGCAACCAATCAGTGAACCACACAAGCAAATGAAAACGTGATTGAACTGTTATGACTGCCATTCTTGAATTCTTTTTGACCAAGACATAACATCATTCTACCTATCTATCAACTTTAAAGTTAGTTTAGTTTAGTTATACTTTCAGGCAACATGGAAATTTGACTTTGAACTTGATGGATCTTGTAATATTGTCAAATCCAAGTAAATAAATACACCCACTCGAGGTCTATTGTGGCCAAGGACTCAGAAACGGGCAATAAACAATACCTCCAAAACTTCTCGGAATGTGTCATCCGAGTGTCAGGAAAACTCTGAGACTCTGAGTAGCTATTTGTGTTAATGAGCAGTTGAACATACTGCCGTATAAATTGGCCACATATATAACATTACTGTTTTTAATTTAGAGACAAACAAAGAGATTATTTGTTTGGTGTTTACTTTAGGTGTTTATTTTAATTGTGGAACAATGGCATCTGAAAAAAAGACCCTGTCAGAGAAGGAAGGTTTCAGCCTTTGTGTGAAACTTGTCAAGTTAAACTAAAAATGCAAATGCACAACATTTGTCGACGAATAAGCTGCAAAAAAACCCCTTTTCATTAAATAAGTTGTGACCATGATTTTCAGCATCTGGGTGTAAACGACCTAATTGCTCCCAACAACCGCGTTGCCTCTTCTGCTCGGAGCTGTTTGTAGAGACGTAGGCAGTGTGGAATTTTGTGTGCCGATATACAAGGGAACCTGTTTGAAATGAAAATATATTTGCATTTGTTTACAACAGCTGGTATGCGCTTTGCAGCTTCTCTAATTAATTTTGACCCAGCAGAACTCTTCTGCTGGAGTAGCATCGCAGGGTGTGCCGAGCTGGAGTTGTGAAAAAAACACACACACACACACACACACACAAAAAACAAACACACTGGCTGTCTGTCGCTGAAACAGAGTGCAGGGGAAGAGAGAAGAGAATCCTGTTGTGAGGATGGGCGAAATCTGCTTAAAATTCTAAATGGACGACTGTGTTGGAAAAAGAAAAAATCAAACGGGGAGGGAGTGAGACAGGGACGGTGGGGGAAGGTAGAGAGGGAGCCGGCCTGCTAAATTTCACACACCCCTCAATTTCTGATTGGAAAAATTGCAACAGTAATACAAATGTCCCCCGGACAGAGCTGAAGTTTGACAAGGTTAATATTGAGAAAATGAACCTTTTACCCTCACTGAGCACGCCGCCGTGTGAAACCGCCGTCCATGCTAATCCCACCGCCACCGATTTCACAGCCAAACCAAAGACATCCAGACTGCCGGCAACACGCGCTCGCCGCTCCTCGTGCGCTTTGCATTCATCGGACGGCCTCCAAGACACCCGCAGGTTTTGTCTTTTTTTTTTTGTCTTTTTTTCACGCAATCGCGCTAACGTTAGTAGCAGCAAGCCGTCATTATTTAAGCCGAGCCCTGGAATGGGTTGTGTATTTTTTTTTTTTTTTTTTTTTTTTTGAGTTTTCTGGGATTATTGATTGATTTCTGCACGGGCTGGCAAAGGCTTTAGGTGCAGGGAGACCCACAGGAACAGCTTGTATTAATGAACAGCCCGGTGATGGAAGGGAGCCGATTCAGTCCTCAAATGAACCGTGGCCTGTCTGCTCGCCTGCTCTGCAAGATTACACATCCCCACCTGGCCTGATGGGCTGCACTGTCTCACTGACAAATTCCCTACTTTGTTCTCCCCCGAAAAGAGATGAGTTTTTTTTTTTTTTTTTTTTGGCGGGGGAGGTAGGGGTTTGGTATGGTACACGAAGAAGCGCACGTGCCACCCTCTCCTCGGCCACCCCCGTCCGTTGTTTTTTTTTTTTTTGTTTGCTTTTTTCCCCCGGACAGCGCACTGCTGGCACAGCGTTTGCGGCCCCGCGGATAGAAATATATCGGGTGGGGAAAAGGGAGCAGACAGGGAGATAAGCGGGGAGGCGGGGGAGGGGCGGCGGGCTCGGAAGTGCGAGAGAAGCAGGATGACAGAGAGCGAGATAGAGACACAAACATTTGCTGAGCCCAGAGTCCCGCCGCTCCGGCCCCCGATGGGCAGAGGAGATAGACGTGAAGCGGAGCTCAGTGCCGCGTGGCGTTCCGGACTCCTTCTCGTTAAGTATTAGAGAGCGGATCTTCTCCCGGGGAGGCGACGCAGCAGCGTTTCTAGCGGCGAGAGCGCGTGCGTGATTCAACCCTCGTTTTTTGACTGATTTTCATGCTCTCATAGTGGTCACAGAGCATTCAAGATCATTATTTCATTAAAAAGTTCAACGCATAAATGAGTCTGTGACCCCAAACTTTTCCACGGCAGTGTACCTGCGAGTGGTTTTCAATGTATTTTTTTCCCCCAACCTGAATACAGGATGTTCAGTATAAAGTGATTATCGTCAAACAGTGTTTGATCATGAGGGGAAGACAGTGTTACTTTTAAACCAACACCGATGACTGATCGTTGCGAGCGACGCACAGATCACAGAGTCTCAATTCGCTCTCAAATCCAGCCATTGAAAGGGACAAACGTTTGGAGGAGAAGAAGAATCCATTCGGAAAGCCTTGCATGTGGGAGGGCGACTATACAGCTTGACATATTGCCAAGTGACATCTGCAACATATGGCCCCCCCATCCCTCCCCACACCCCCTCTGCGTTCGGTCACCAGGAAGAGGACGAGACAAAGGAGATTAGCGAAAATCTGCGCGAGCTCAAATTCTACTGGCAGGGATGGTTCATGTGAGAAAGCCAAGGGGGAGCCATGTGAGGGCCACAGGTCCAGAGTCCAAGGAGTTCACGAGGTCGGTCAGCCAGAAGAGATATGAGGTCTGTTGGACGCTCCGGTCAAGCGGAGAGAGGCAGAATTAAAGGGGAAGCACATGTGAGGGCTGAGAGGGAGGAGAGAGAGAGCCAACTCGAGCACGAGCTCCTGCGAAAAGAAAGAGCGAGAGATCCTCTCCAGAACTCCTTCAGGAATCTCATTTATTCAGACAAGAACAAACTCTTTCTGAACGGCAACATGCATTAAACTGCACTCATTCCATCATTCCTCTTTTCTGGGAGAGAGCGTCAGCGAGCCTGACCCGTCCCCCATCGCTCACTCTGCTTCTAATGTCCCAAACTGAATCTCGTCGTTCCGAGCTCTTTCTGAGTCCCATGCACGCAAGACTCAATCGACTTGACTGCTTCATTAGACCGCGCGCTTTCGAAAATGCTCTTCTTATATAATTCATTTGGTTTCGCGCACAGAACTTCATTTGCGTGGCCACATTTCCCCCCGGAGAGAGAATCATTTGTACTGTGCGACTCTGAGAGCAGCCACGCTAAACAAAACATTGGCCGGGTAAATCAAGGTTAAAAGAAAAAAACAACAACATTGTTTAACTGCTGTGAAGACATTGGTGCTTGCAGTGGTTGATGGACTCTAACGCAGGTGGTAAAGGCAAAATGGTCTGTGCGAAGGCGGTCTCCTACTCGGTCCGCCTCACAGTTCCTTTGTTTATTGTGTAGTTCACTTCCTGCCCATGATTTTGTGTTAATGTTTAAAAGGTCTTTAAGAAAGTTCTATCTATCTATCTATCTATCTATCTATCTATCTATCTATCTATCTATCTATCTATCTATCTATCTATCTATCTATCTATCTATCTATCTATCTATCTATCTATCTACCTTCGAATTCTCTGAAAGTACCAGTTGGCAGTTCAGTTTGAAGCCATGAAAAACAGCATTGTGGGACTATTGCCAAAGGGCCGAAGAGAAAATGGCAACCCAATGCCGGCTCTCCAGTTGCAACGGTGGTCCAACTGCGTCGCTTCCCCCTGATGCTCTGTCAATCAACCTCAGGGATAATATAGCCCCAAAATTGTTGTGCTTTGCTTACAGCCTTTACAAAAGCCACCGTGCCGGGCCTTTTATTTGGAAGTGAACAAGGGCTAATTTAAATGCAATTAATGGAGCCTTTTCGGAGAAAGCAGGAAACGGCGGTATAAATGAATCTGTTGTCAGAAGAGCAGCAAGCAGGCAAACTTTCCCAACGGAGCACTGTATTAATTAGTGTTCAGCGCACAAATAGGCCTTCGTTCTCCTGCTGAATGTGTGCTCTGTGTTATCAGGGAGCCAGCCAGGGGAAAAACAACTGAATAGACAGATGAGGTAATGTGGGCAATCTAAAATAAATTCAGGTAAGCAGCAACAGCACCATTGTAAGCACATCCATTTTTATCAGGATTATTAACGACGGCCACTTGCCGCTCTTAGTGGACAGACTGTTCACCGTCCCTTTCTTGGCTTTCAGTGTCGGGCGTTTTATGTCTTTATCACTGGCTGGCCAAGGCCGGCGGTCAACCTCCAGGTCCTTGCAACTTTGTTGAGTCGAGTTTAGCTCCCCGGCTGTTTCCCTCTTGCCACTCATGTCTTTACTAAAGCTCTCACCAAGGTCAGTCGTATTGTAGGTTTTGTTGCTGTTGTTGTCGTCGTTAACTTTTGTTTGATATGCCTTGGAGTCGTTTGTATTGATATTTGTTTGCATGCTGATGCAGGGTTTTTCACTGCCCTGTTGCATAACAACGCAAAACCACCGTCCATCCTCTTCACTAGAGGTGAAATACAAAATCAAAACTTGATTCATTCCGCAGACTGTTAAAAAAAAAAGGTCACCAGTTCCTCTTTGCTTTATTTATTTATTTATTTTTGGAAAGCATGCTTAGATTCTTCATTGCAGCACACTTGTGTGTGGAACACTTCTTTCGACATTGGTAGTGCCGTCCTGAGTACTTTTTCTGAACGTGAAAAAGTATTTGTTGACCTCTCCCTCTCATTGTTTCCCCATCTTTTGTGATAACAAATGTCAAACCGGTGGTGAAGGCAGCAAAGGTGAGATTTAACACACTTGATGTCATGTCACCAACTAGATGCTGGTGTTGGCTTTCGCACTAGTGCCCTTGTGCCACTTCTGCTACGTCGCTTATCATGGCGTTTGGTTGAACGTACGAAGCGTCGGCCAATCCACACTCAATCTTTTGGACCATTTTTGGGTTTGCAACTGGTAAACTGATTTTTTTTTTTTTTTTTTCGATTGCTTCTCACTCTGTGTTATCTACATGTATCAAGTACTTAGCACAGAAGGTATGCAGTTTGTGACAAACCTGCTGTATTTGTGTTATAATTTTACAAAAGTCATTTTTTTTTTTTGGTTTTTTTTAGAAATATGGCTTTTATTTTGTGAAAAACTGTAATGGGAATGCAGCTATTGCTGCAGTGGTGCCCTGCAGTGTAAATTTCCCACACACCCCTCTCCCAGATGAATGCTACCCCCCTCGGTAGCATTCATCTGGGGGAGGGTGGAGGTGTGTAGGGGTGGGGGTGTCTGGCATCAGTCTTGGCTTCACATTATTTTCAGCTTTTCACAGACCCGGAAAATAGCCGCCGACAAATGGCTGGGCAGAACTTCAAAGTTTGCTTATTTAGTTATTCAGCCCGTTTTATTTGATGTTTCCGCCCTGCACCTGATAACGCCGTGAATTATCGTCCGGCAGAGGATGTTTGCAACCTCGGTAAATTGCTTTGTTCACAGCATGCAGAAAGGTCCAGATTTGTGGCTTTGCGACACGCACGAGAAAAGCGCCGTCTGGCGATATAGTGTGTTTTCAATTAGGAGGCAAGAGACATTTAGCTTATCCCTGGTATAAGTCTTTTTCCCCCTCCCCTCCTTCTTCTTCGAAAGCTCTGGGCAAGAGTAATTGATTGCAAAGTGTGACACTGAGTGATTAAAGTGGACTGTGTATCGCTGTGGGAAGGAGTAGCAGGACGCTGTTGGCATCTGGGTGGCGATTCATTGTGTGATAAGGAACACACCTGTCGCCAAACCTTTACCGTCACCCCGTGCCAAATATCATTGTGATGAACCGCTGCCGCAGCTGCGCTCTTTATGGTCGGCCTCGTACGCACGCCGATGACTCACTTCCCCTTCTCGTTGCGTTAACGTCTCGCCACGGGTCCCGCCTCCCCGGCACTCGCAACTTTCTTACGCCGTCCAAACGGTCCACGAGGAAGCGGCCGTGCCCCCCCCTTTTTACCTTATGAATGCTCTCACCCGTATTTAATTTCATCACTCGCCACCCCCGTTTGTTGCCTCAGGAAGTGGAAATCTCTGTCAACAGCGGCGACAGCTCGCTGACCCACCGGGCCGGACTGTGTCATATCAATTTTGCAAATGTCTCGATGCTCTCAGCCACTTACTCTTCCGATGAAGAGTGATGGGTCGTTACCCTGATAGAGTAGTTAGCGGGGGTCCAATTGGGGTCAACTATTTGTATTGGCGCTCTCCACTGCTGCTGGTCCGCTGTGCAGCCAGGAAA
The DNA here is from genome assembly GCA_009823395.1 of Thamnaconus septentrionalis. Taxonomy (NCBI): domain Eukaryota; kingdom Metazoa; phylum Chordata; class Actinopteri; order Tetraodontiformes; family Monacanthidae; genus Thamnaconus; species Thamnaconus septentrionalis. The sequence continues at coordinate 5,407,852 of CM020505.1, read as the reverse complement.
TTAAAAAGAGGGCTGTGGCCACTGATATCACTCTCTAATCTGTCCATTAAAACAACAATAAAGCCACAACCGGGTGCCAGTCAGCTTGTTTTTATTTATTTATTTATTTTTTAAAGCACAAAGGGAACAAGAGTAAACTGGAATCAGCATGCAGGTCCCATCCAGAGAAAACAGGCCTAGCTAGCTGTCTCTCCTGCTTCCAGCCCAGCGTGAGCAAAGCTAGCTGGTTCATTTTGTTATTTTAGCAGAGAATTTGTTAATGACATTACCAATTTCCCAACAGTCTTTTTAAAGTCTTTCCCCCCAATATATGTAAAATATATATAGCCAGTGACACATTAAATAGCCAATATGTGATTTTCATTATTTTCATGATTGATTTAGATGAATAACAAATTCCTATGTGAAGCTAGTTGGTGTCATTTCATCTGGGGTAGATGAAATCTATCATAAATCATATGCCCTCGCTGGCTGTTCATATTGAGCCCTTTCTATCCCTTTTGTACAAAGCCGAGCATGTGAATCTCTACCTCCTCCCGCTCATCAGAACTGTTGCCCTACCACCATCATGAATAGCGAGAAGAAACTGCCGCAGCTTTGGAAAACGCATGCAAATAGCATGAAACTCGCTACATAGGAATGCTAAAATGATGCTAGCGGTGAAAACAATCACTTATTGCCACTTTCAGAATAAGGAAATACAAGAAAATATGAATGCAATTCAAACTTATCCCCCATTCTGTATCAAAAAAGATATATAAATTGCTACATTATACATGTGTTTAAAGTTGAGTTAAGGCCATGTGACCCGATTAACAATGCCACGATGCAACAAGTAATGGTTTTGAAATATGTGCTGCTCCAGCAGAGTGACGACTTGCATGCAGGAATAAAAGCCAACTGTTTCCTTTCTGCTATTGTGTTGCGTAAGAAGAATTAGTGCCGGTAGTCCAAAAGCAGGGAGAGAAGCTGTCAAGGTTACAGAGTAAAATAGGATTCAAGTTGTAATCCTGCGCATTGTAAATCTGTCACTGATGTACAAGAATGCCTTAAATAATTCTGGCGGTATTATTTGTTATTTATCTGCCATGCTGGAGCAGGAGTGGAGGCAGCTTCACAGACGGCAGCGGCGCGCATCGCAGTCCTGTCAAAATATGATATGACGGGAGAGAAAGAGAAGGCAAATTCCTTTTAACTTTTGCTTCGAGGTCTCCTCATCACTTCAGCGTGGCAGAGTGGTGCAGTTAGAAGGTCTGGTGCGGTACACGGTGTCAGGACCTAATTGGAGGAAGTGTAACAGCCCATTTGACGCAACCCTTTGCTGGAGTTTGTGAGCTTTGCTCTCATTTGGATTCATTGGCTGTTCCACGAAACAAGTCGAGACTTTTCTTTTAATCTAACGGAACTGATCTCAAAGTCCTCCTCGGGAATCGTCAGTTTACGGGCCTGCGCCGCACTAGCAGCACCACGGACAGCTCCGGTTCGCTCTTCCAGCCTGGAGCCGCTCCACGTTCGCTTCTTGCAGTTATTATCACCCCAACAAAGTGATCAGGGCGAAAAGTTACACACACATATTTTGAGCCAATCAGCTGTTGTTGGTTACTATGTTTTGTACTCTTATCCTACCAATGCTGCCACCTTTTTGTTTCAGTAGTGATGTCCATTGCTTCCTGTAAAGTATTCAGCTCTTAGAGCATGACAGTTTTTTCTGTTTACCAGGTTATGATGAAAGTTTGACCAAAGCCAGGTCTTAAAAAAAGAAAAAAATATCCATACATTGTTAAAGTTGAGTATTTTTAGGCAGCTAGCTATTAGAAGCCGTGCTAGACTGTGATTTTAAAGCCATTCTCATTAAACTCTGAAAGAAATGACCAAAAATCGTGGTCCCCTGAGTGTTTTTTTTCCCTGTAAAATAAAAGCAGTAGCAGTTAGATTTTACTGCCATTTGCTTTTTAATAAAATCTTCTCTTATTGTTTAATGATTTAAACTCACTATTATATAAAGTTTCTCCAAGGAGCTGCTAATAAATTAAACTCTTCATGGAAATGTCCAGATGCCTTTGAAAGTGTCAAGGCTTTAATTAGCCCTTGTAATACAAAATATCTGGGCTAAATTACTCTCATCATTTTAACCACAGCCACTTTAAATGCTGGATGAAGCAGCAATACAGCCTAGAATTATCTTTATCCTCGAAACATCAACTTAAAAGGGTCACACTATTGATCAAGCCAGACAACATTATAAAAAAAATAGTTAGCTTTAGCTGACATAAATACCTGAATGTGTCAATTTGATTTACCACTATCAAAAAGTTTAAAAAAAGTTTTGAAATCCTAAAATTCTCCTGAATTGTCTATTTTGCTATGTTGCACTGCCTCTGATTCTAGTGTGTGTATGTGTGTGTTTCACAAAAGTGAATTTCTCTCAGACGCAACTTTTTCTTTTTTGATTCCATGATGAGTTTAAGGACGCGCGGGTATTCACTAAAATGGCATAACGCAGCAGTCCTACTTTCAATCTTCGCACCTTCTAGTCATGTGAATAGGTGTGGTGTTGTTTCAAGGATGAAAGGCTGATGGAGGGAACTTTCCCGAGGCCTGCTCGGCGCCGGTGCCGTGCCAGTCTTCATCTGGCTCTCCAGTGGCCACCAAAGACTGCAGCGGAGGAGAATGAGAAACGCTGTTTTATAACGAGAGCCCAAGGCAAAGACATACAGAGACACGTCTTTAAACATTGCTGTCATTATATATTCTCCTAGTAATTCTGCGCTGAGAGATGCATACTAAGAACTTGAGCTCTTTGAAGTGGCCATGATAGTCTTAATTTTACTTTATTTTGAAAATGGCTTTTTGGTGAAAGTAACAAGGTTTTGTGATGTATGCTCTAGTTAACATCTAGTCACTTAAAGTGGCAGTACGTGGTTTTTTTTTCCCCCCGCTAGAGAGCACAGCTGTGCACAGCGTAAACCAAAACAAAGAGGCTTCACGCTCCATTCACCCCCTTCTCTACGTGAAGCATCGAACACGCTGTGCGTGGAAGAAAAATGTTGAGTGATGATTGAATGAGCCAGACGTGCTAACGTTAGCTAAAATTATGCTGGATATAATCCTAAATCCGCAGGGTCACCGTCTGTTCCCAGTATCGTTTTTCCGAGGGGAACGCTGTCTGTGACGAATTTTTATTCATCCAAAGCAAGTTACAATAAAACTAAAGTGCTGTCGTCTGCTTGGAAACACAACATTTTAAAAGTTCTGGTGACGAAAGGCGAGTCTCCGGATTTAGGGTTATATCCACCATCATTTTAGTAACTTTAGCTGTTAGCATTTATTTCATCATATTTGTGTGCGGTTTCTGTATTTGAAGGTGATAAAGACAGAGTGAGACCCACTATGGTGTCTTATCAGTTCAACAACCAGCTTGCTCAAATATAATTTTGACGCACTTGATTCACCTGAAGAAGTTTTTTTTTTTTTTTCCAGGAAAATATCAACTTTCATTCTCCACCTTTCTGCAAGTGTTATAGTAATTGTCTTCAACGTATTATTTGTCCCTAAAAAAAAAAAAATGAGTGTGATCCCGAAATGAGCTTCATGGCTGGGCAGCCTCTCGTGGTGACGGTGATGAAGACACACTGAGTCAGGGTAATGTCACGGCGTACTTGGAATCGCTTTTATTGAAATCAAAGTTAATTACATACTCTGTCACACAAGCATAATAAAGTTGTCTGTCATGGTGTCTCACGAGCGCATTGGATGCATCTCATCGCTGTTAATGCCAGCCACACGAAGTCACCGCTCCTGACTGAGATTAAATTGCGTTCAAAGTCTGTAATTGACGTATTAATACCACTAATTGCTTCTGTTGTTGTTGTTGTTGTTGTTGTTGTGGAGGTCTTAGAGGAGGTCTTAAAGATCTCTAGTGGAAGATACACCTGCTGTGCCAGTAACAGGCTGGCACGGTTGAGGAGCTCACCTTTTTTGTTGCGTGTGTGGATGTTTTCACTGGCAGTGGCACTGGGCATCAGGAATACAGCAAGGGTAGAAACCAAATGTATTATTGCAGTGTGGCTGAATTGACTTGAATAAACTCAACGGGTAACAATTATCAAGAGGGTCCTTGGTAAGTTCAGTTAAATCTCCTGCAAAGTGGCAGCTTCATTTGTGTCACTTATTGCGTCCCAGCAGTGGGTCAACTCGACACTTGGAGCAAACTTGGATTCTTAAAAAGAGAGAGAAAGGGAGAGAGAGCGAGCGAGGGGAGGGGGCGTGGGGTGGAGGCGGTGGAGAAGAAGCTGTTTAGGGCTTTTATTCCTATTTGTTCCTGCCACTTTGCTCCTCGCCGCTCTACTTCACGCTATCAGCCAGCCCAATCTTTGTCTGTTTGGGTGCTGATGGCTGTCACAAGTGATTTTCTCCTGCACATCCTGGCCGGCTCACGGGCGGCGCTCGTTTTAAAACTGATTAAAAATTTAGACAAAGCCCAGAGTTGCGGCCAAATTTGGGCTGAATTGTGAAGTTTCGCTGAGAGAAGAAATGGAGCAGCCCGCCGCCCAATAACAAAATAAATAAAAAAACTACGGGCGAGGAGGAAAATCAATAGTCCACTCTGCCTCAAACAGCTTAATGCCTTACTCAGTGTAGAGGGATGTGTGGAAGTGATGGAGTCTCTGTCAGTCACTGGACATCGGAAGAGTTTTTAATTGAGGCCCCAGCGGAGGTACGAGGGACACGGCGACGTGGACAGAGAGAGATAGAGAGACAGAGGGAGAGAGAGACAGAGAGAGAGAGAGGGAGGGGCTGGTGTTGGCTGAAAAGGGCAGCGCAGAAGGAAGACGGCGATGTTGTTCATATTTCATCCCTCTTGTCAGATGACCAGTCATGAAAGTCTTGGTTAAGGCTTAAAATTGAATTGGTGCGAGAAAAAAACAAATCAAAATCCTCTTGTTTCTGGTTCCATTCACAATAGTTTGGTTGGGACTGAGTTCTGTGACTTTCTTCTTTTTAACACACACACGTACAGGTACATACATACATGGCGCATGGCGGGGGGCGCGTGTTGGACAGCTGCAGAACACCAGAACTGGTGTTGAACTGTGAGAGATGTAAACGTTAACATATCAGTTCAAAGTTATTTTGGTACAAGAACACATGGTTCACAGTCCAATTGTAAATTACAGGTGGTCCACAATTTTTATTTTTATATGTACGTTTATGTTAATGTATTTAGTGAACAGGTTTTTGGTAATTGCTGAGCGTATAACTCCTCCAACACCTCACATTCTTCAGGGCGGTGGTACCTGAACGGGTCTTTTTAGTGCAACGCCGCAGCCGTGGCTCGAGTGCTGTTTTGGCGGGACGAATCCGCTCATACGTCTGTGGGTTTTTTGTACTTTCCTTCCACGGCCCAGCTGACTCCTGCAATCATACGGAAACTGACCGGAACAAGCGTGTCCGCCCTGTGCTTCCCCTCCTCACACCTGTGCCCACGTGCTGCCGCTGTCACTCTGGAACACATTTCAGACTTTCCTGGTGCTCGCCGACACGCTCCCTGCGCTTTGCTTCGCTCTGCTCCCGTCTCAATCGAGCCGTCGGACCCGCTTTCTTCGCCCACCAGCTTTTATTTTTGTGGGTGTGTTGTTTTTGTGATGTTTTTTCAAGCATGAAAACGCATGTTTTAATGCGAGAAGGACAGCGTATGCTCACTGGTTACCGTGCAGTATGGCGCCGGCGCCAGCTGTGCACTTTGATGTGACATTTAAAAATCCATTCGACGCCAAGCACAAAGGATGTGGCCCAGTCCGCGTCGGGGCACACATCTCCACTGATGTGGAGTTTATCGCGGTTATACTGCCCACCTCCACCCTCAGGCCATTGTTTTTGAAATCCCAACGCAGAGCCGTAACACAGTTTCACACAGGCTCTGCGAGCAGCGCCGTCGCTGCTTTTCCAACACCAACAACGATGCGGTTTGGCTCTGGGCAGTACATTGGATTAATTAGCCAGTCTACTGGGTATGGCAGTACCTTCAGGTGGAACTTTGCCCCTCAGCATTTTTGACTAAGACTCGGGATCATCCCCTCTAATGTGCTCCTTGACTCAGCTGCCCTCTATCTCGGGAAATTATCGTCTCGCCGTTCAACTGGTTGCTTAGCGCACAAGCTACTTGACTCATTACAAATGTTTAAAGTTGACCTCTTTGCTTGCCGTAGTCGCATGAAGCAACTCTGGATTGCGACTCTGAGGAAAAACAAGAAATTCAGTGGAAAAAAATGCACTGCCAAAAATGCTTTGGGTACTGAGTAACGAAATACCACTGCCACAACTGCTATTGCTTCCAATTACCACTATAGTTTACTACAGTGTACTACTAGAGCAGTATATCTTTGTATTTCTCTCTCTCTCTGCTCTCATTTCTTGTAAATGTGTCATTGTGAGGACAATATAGATGTTTTGGCCGACTCCAACAGTTAGCAATAATTTCAGGATGACTTCTTAAGTTTAAAGCCATTTTTTGAATTGAGATGGATTCCATCCATCTTGCCATCCATTTTTCCATCGGTGCCTCTCCCGCACTCACGGTCATAGAGGTGCTGGAGCCCATCCCAGTCGTCTGGGAGTGGAGGCGGGGTGCCACCCGGGACAAGTCGCCAGTTCATCACAGGGTTGGACTGTCCAAGAGACTGTAAAAATGAATAAAATCTTGTCTTTGGAGTCTATTTTTGGTTGTGCAATATGATCAACGCCTTTCACCCTCCGGCCCTTCGTTAAAGTCACTCGCTCTCGAACAGGTGATATTGTTCCACTTCTTTTCAAACCGACGCCCGACTCGCCGCGTTTGAAAGTCGGCCTTTTTCTCGCCAGTTTATGGCTGTAAATCCGTCTCGCTGCGCCCTCGGCTGGGTTCCTCGTGAATGTGAGCGGCCGTGAAAGGTCAGCGATAGCCTGATGCGACGGGGACAGCGTCTTACGAGTTAATGCCGGAGCAGCGGCGGAGCAGCGGCGGAGCAGTGGCGGAGCATCCCATTGTCGTTCCGCCTCAGCATTCATGCAGCGAGCGGCCAAAACTGAAAACTCGCTCAGCCGCTTTTGTTTCCCCTCCCACTCGCTCTCCCGACCTACCGCATCCCTCCAACCTCCAGTGACTCACGCGCTCGCTCGCTCGCTCGCTCACTCGTTCACCGTCCTCTCCTCCCCACCTTCCTCCCCCCACGAACGCCAGATGGGTTTTATGGTTCTCCCGCCGATGAAGGGGGGAAAAAAGAAAAAGCGGGCTGTTAGAAACTTTATTCCTATAAATGCGAGAGCCATTACTCTGTTTTAATGTGCACGTCTGTACACCGCACAGTCTCGTGTTTGCCACGGGCCCATGGCGTCGGGGGGGCAGGTGGGGGAGGGATGGAGGAGCAATAATGTCGGACAAATTGTGTAAGTAAATGGGCGCCGGGTCGTCCTAGAGACGTGCGCGTCACTTCGCTGCATGCCAATGAGTCTGAAAGGTAGCGTAGCACCCAGAAAACAATTTATTGAAATGCAAAAAAATAAATAAAACGGGGGGGGGGGAGCTCAGAGTAAAGATGCTGACAGGACAGAAAGCTGTCGCCATTTATCTCAGTTTGCCAAGTTCTCCTCCACAGGTTAGCCTGTCCCTCCTCCGCTCCTGGGGAGCAGAGCTTCTCCTCAGAAAATTGAATAAGAAAAACAGATGAGCCTGTGCGACCACTGGCTATTTCTCCTGGGCTGAGTGGAGGGTGTGGTGGGTGTGGGAGGGATGAGGGGGGGGAGGGGGGGGGGTTGACAGACAGCTCCTGAGGTCGACGGTAAAAGCTGCTCGTTGAAACTGAAGCTGCGACTAATTCAAAGTCATTTGTTCTGTGTAATCCTAATAGTCACGCTGGTATTTTTATGCAGATACATTTTTTTTTTACATTCAGGTTGCGCGTGTCCTCCGACACTCTTTTCAGTCACGTCTCTCCAAAAGCGCTGTTGTTTTTACCCATCCGTCTCCCCCCTTGTGAGATTCGCAGTCGCATGTGGAAACTGAGTAATTATTATCATCATATTTTCTTTTTTTTGCCACGTCCGCTTGACACAAATGTTTCGTAAAATGGGATCAATTATAGTGTAGCGCCTCACAAAACAAGAGTTTGAAGGTGGGAGCCCTTGTTGTGTATCTCAGCCTGCGTTCACACAGATGGAAACATATTTTTTTCCCTCAATGAACCCCCCTAGCCCCCTCCTTTTATCCCGCTCCCACTGGAGGAAGTGCACCGGGTCACATGTACAGTATGTGGCGGTTTTTAAAACCTCGGCTTTGTCGTGGGCTTTAGAGTATCTGCGTTTTTATCGGCCCGGGGCACAGCTGTGTGCGGATGAAAGGCCACGAGTGCAATCAAATCAATAGAAATTTGGAACATTTCCCCGCCTCAGTGTTTTTTTGGTCCTAAAGAGATGCCTTTATCTCCTCCCTGTGACTCTGTTTTACGGAGATATATAAGCCTATTTCTATTCTGACGTCTGGCTTTTGGTCTCTTTGGTCTTCGGGGCTGTACACGCCCTCTAGCACGGCTCGGCTTTGTTGCTGCTAAACCCGTGGGCTAGCCCCTAGTCTGCCTCAGCCTTCTGTGATTAGCATTCCTTCGCTGCATGTCCCACCTTTCTGCCCCTTTTATTCTCACACGCAGGCAGGAAGGGGCCAGGTTGTTCATCCTCACAATGAAAGAGGGGGTGGTGGAAAAAAAAAACCTAATTGACTCTTCCTCTCCCTTCCGTCATCCCCCCAGCTCCACGGCGGTGAGCTCGGGGAAGGGGACATTATTCTCCTTTGGTCACAGCTTAAGAGGCTGGGTTTCTTCTAGGCAGGTAAAACTGGGTTGACAGTTGGGAGTAAGAGCAGCTTTGATCTTCACTGTCTTCACGTTGCAGAACCCAGATGACAGGCGAAGGGAGTCTTAGGAGCACTTTATTCCACCGAGGGTGCTGGGGAGAAAACACTTGGGCTTGTTAAAAAGCCTGCAAATCTTGGCTTTTCACATTTACTGGAGCCCAAACAAACCTAATCTGGTCTCTTGCCAGTCCCCCTACAGTGTCTCCCAGAGACCGAGGCTGGATCGACTGGAGTGTTGGCTTGTGGACACTGGCACGGAAAAAAAAGAGTTGCTGTTCAAGACCAAAATTCTGACTAGAAGCGACACAACCTTATGTCTTCCAAGGTTGCAGGCCATGTTATCATATTACGCACAACCGTAGTGCATTTTTATCGTTATCCCGTCATTGTTCCACACGGTTTTTAATAACATTTAATAAAACCAGCATGATGTGGGTTTCCTAAAAAAATTGCTCAGGGAATAAAAGAAAATGTAATTTTTTTGACCTTTGAATTATACGTGTGGAAATAAATCTTTAATTAAGGGCAAGACCGCTTTGGCCTGCACTCAGTTTTGTTTTATTCACTGCTGTGCATGGGAAACACTTTTGATTTAAGTAGATGTAACACAGCGATGGAACTGGGGCTGTGTGTCGGTTTCAATGTCAGGCTATAAAAACACGATCACGCTGTTCTTTTTATCATTACTGGTCGGCTAATTTAGTTTCCACCTAAGATGCCAATGAACTCAACAACATTCCGCTGCTTTGAGTTTGATTTCTCACTGCACTCGTCAAACGAGCCTAGCCTTTTTTTAAATAGCATACTTCCCTCCCCTGCCTGTGATGGCGCTGCATCAACAACAACCTCACAAGTTTGAAAACTTATGCTCACAAGAAATTGTAATGTATTCGCATATTTTTTATAATCTTACACCAACCGGAGTTTGTGCCTTTTAACGTGCATCAGAAGTCAGTTGCACACCCCTCACACCTCCACAAACTTGAGTTTGATTAAAGGTATATTGTGTAAAATTATGCCATCAAGTGTTCAGATTTTAGATTGCAGTGCATTCACTCACTGTCCCTCTCCCAAGCTTGCCATTGAACTACAGTGGCCTGCACACACAAACCTGGATACCTCGTCCACCTTCTTCTTCATTTGTTATTTGAGGACGCGAGTGTTCACCCTCAATATGAAACACGCTGTCGCGGGGACTGGATTGTCCACACTAGGCTTCCTTAGAAACAGTGTAAGATGGCAGCTAACTGGGAGCAAGACCCTTGTATTTTTATATATGTAAATAATCTGGGTAGGAAAACCATTAATTTTATTCTACTGTGAGTATACACTTTTATCAACACATTATTTACAGGCAGTATAATATATTATATATATATATATATATATATATATATATATATATATATATATATATATATATATATATATATATATATATATATATATATATATATATATATATATATATATATATATATATATATATATATATATATATATATATATATATATATATATATATATATATATATATATATATATATATATATATATATATATATATATATATATATATATATATATATATATATATATATATATATATATATATATATATATATATATATATATATATATATATATATATATATATATATATATATATATATATATATATATATATATATATATATATATATATATATATATATATATATATATATATATATATATATATATATTTTTTTTTTATCAATATAAAATCATATTTCAGGCCAGATTTTACACACTGGACAGTTAGGCAGAGCTGGTGTTACCACACCCTCAGATTTCATGCTGATGATTTTTTGCATTTTTTTGCATTTTTGCCTTTACTTTTGTTTTTCTTCTACCAGACATCAGACCACATGGCTCATTTAGTCCTGTGTGCTTACTCCTTCCTCATTTGACATCCACTTAACATGTTATTCTCATTCATGCTCCAAAATCAAACAGCTGTGAAGCTTTGAAGTCTCCAGACGCTGCTGCCCAAAGTCCTCCATCCTCACCCCCCTTGCACAGGAGGGAATAGAGGACAGTGGAAGAGGGTGGCTGGGTAAACAGAGCCATTAGAGACAAATCTATTTCTGAAGAAAACAAAATCACATCATCAAACAAGAGAAAAAGAAAAATATGATCCTGCAGCCCTTGGGGCCCCGGCGTCGCCATGATACTTGACTATGGCATTTGTCTTTATCAGTCTGCCTCGAGGGAGGGAGAGTGTTATGGGGAGGTGTGAGAAGAAAAGGAGAATTGCGAGAGCCGAGCGGCTTCTTGGCTCATCACATGCGCCTCAACATATTTGTCACTTTCCCTGGACGGCCCACGTACGATCATCTCTCCTCTCATACATGTTGTGCTGTCTGGGAGAAGTGGCTCTCGGACGGTCATCCTTTAAAGGCGACGGAGTGAAGGGGCTCGGCGGATGGCGAGCCACAAGGTCATCAGTCATGAGCAGCCTGCGGAGGGATCCAGAGCTTTATCAAAATGACAAGATTGACTCTCCAGATTTTGTCCTTTCCCACTGACATTCGTTGGTTTATCCTCCTTTTAATCCGGTGGCGCACTCGAAGACTCTTTTGAACCTAATTTGAGGTGATGGCTAGCCAGGTATTACATTGATGCAGCTACTTGAGTGAAAATGTATATACTTTGATGTACAATTATGTCTGGTTCAGCAATATCATATTGCATATTGGATTACAGTTTTTTTTTTATTGTGCATGAAATGCTTCTCAGTGACATGTAACCTGAGCTGTATAAATCATTTCTAAATTATGGTACACAATCAATATACAGAATCAATCAATAAATATCAGATCTGTTTACAATTCAAGTCACAAAAAACTGTGAGGACCTGTTATTGTCTCACTCGTGTGTCTTCATGTTGGAACAAAGCTTTATAAAGTATCCACACAATCGCTGCTAAAACTCTGCTAACGCTAAAAGTGTGAAGATTGCGTCGCCGTGTTTTCATTTACGCTGCAAAGATGAGGATGTCATGCGATTGCATTTGTGATCTGTCGCAAGTGCACAACATCTTTTAGCACAGTCCCCCGTATGCTCCCCATATGTACTATTCCACCTCGGCTCAAAAACTGGATGTTTCAGCAAGATTTAGACACAAACCCAATGGACTCCACGACGTTCATGTCTGGTTGGAATGGCACTGCCAATAGGCACACATCCCTTTTAAAGCACAGTCACTCCACAATGGAAGTTTACTATTATTTTTTAGACCAATTAAGTGAAATTGGATAATTTTTCAAGCACGCCTGACGTAATTTCACAGTACACTAGTGTACCATGGTACAGTCGTTGAAAAACACTGCACTACATCACGACCTCAAGGTTGTGGTTGAGCGTAGGAGTGTTAGCGGTGATGGTTGTGTTCTGAATACTCACTCAATGTGAATGTAGTAGTAGTGTAATAGTGCGCGGCCCCTTTCCCTGTCCTTTCATTAACTCCTGTTTTCGGCACGCAGTCAGGTGCAGCTGCTCCTCTGTACCAGACGGACAGACGTGGTCGATTCCAACAGAATGCGTCAATTTGTCCAGTTTGTCCACGTCCGTCGCTGGTGCCAAGTCCTTACAGATGCCTCATCGTTTTCCTCTTTTCAGTGCCAGTCATTTTTCAGCCGCATTTTTTCCCCTCCTTCTTCTTCTTGTCTTCTTTTACTCCCTCGCCACCCTCGTTTGTATTATTATTATCTGCCCAGAGCGGGCACTGTCTGAAAGAGGCCTGTTTGTGCTGCAGCCAGGCACACGGCTCTTTAGTGGCTCCGCTGTTTTCTTTCCCTCTCCCTCTGTTCCCTCTCAATACCCTGGGGAAATTTGCTTTTGTCTCTGACATCTCTTTTTTTCCCCTCCTTTTCTTGTCCTGCTGACCACTTTCTATTTCCCCTCATCAATTTAAAACTTTGCCAAGATTCTGTCAATCATTTTGACTTCTAATTGTCTCCGTGGTCTTCTTTGCACAGCGCTGTCTAAAAGATATATAGAGCTCTTACTTGTCTAAAGAAGAAATCAAAAAATGACAAACATTACCAGAAGTTGTTTCTTTTTTTTTCCCTTACACTTGGGGCTCTTTTCAAGGTACCGCTTTAGGATATGTCGATACTGAGATGTAAAGCCCTAAAACTTCATGTGTGGTAGTCCATTAAATTAACGGGTTACGGGATAGCTGCAAAACACTTAAAGAAAACACATCAGAATGATGGACTTCTGACTCGCCTGCAGCAGACGGAAAGGTGCCAGTCTGCTCTTAGATCTGTGCCAGTGTTTTTTTTTTTTTTTGTGCCAGGAAAAAAAAAAAAAACGGCGCCTCATTGGACAGTTGAGCTATCTGCCATCTGGGCTCTAATGAAAGACGCGAGTGTCTTAACTGGATGATAGGACGTTCTTAATCCGCTCGCACAAAGAAAAGGTTCATGCTGGCTCCTCATTTCCTCTTGAGAGTCGCGCCGACTGCCAAAACCAATATAGAGCTGACGTGACGCTGACGCAAAATGATCAGGACGGTGATGTCGCCGCCGACGATGAGGATGTTGATGATGATGCTGATGATGATGATGATGTTGATGAGGAGGACGGCGATGCCAGTAATTATCATCAGCTTCTCCGTGTTTGTGCCTTGGTAGTTTTGCAGCACGGCTGATTCACTGTTTAGCCGTTTCACTGGCAAATGGCGACAGTGATGTGACGGTGATGGATACAGAAGTGACAGTTGCGCTTTTTTTCTTTTTTTTTTTTTTTTTTTTTTTTACTTCCGTTCTCTGAGAGCAAGTAATGAGGCCGCCTTGACTTTGCCTCTCCCTCTTCCCTCTGCTTCAGGTCAGAACATTGCGTTCCCTCCCGTGGCTCTGTGGGTTACTGTCGGCCTGGCTGTGTGTCTGCTGGTACTGCTCATCGCTCTGTCTGCCGTCTGCCGGAGGAAGATCAAGGAGAGCTGCGAGGAGGCCAGAAGAGAAGGTGAGGCCAGCGGCGCACGGCCGTGCCAGGAGTGCAACGCAGTGCAAATGCAAACGGTGGTCAAAGAGAGAAAGACGTTTCATCGTGTGCAAACCAAACACAGGCCACATGGCGGCGCCCTCGCTCGGTCATGCTAGCTAACTAGCCGATGCCTTGCTGAGTCATGCCTGGCAGGTGCGGAGATGCTAGTTAGCACACAAGCGCTATTATGCAGACTCAACTTTTGGCCTATTTCAAGTCTGTAAATAGTGCACATGCCAAATGTCCGCATATTTCTCATAGCATTTTGCGCATTTACTTGCTCATAATACCAAAGGCCCTGTGTTTAACACTTGGTGACAGCTAATGGTACAAATTAGAATTATACAATGTTAATCTTATTGCCTCTACGTCCCTCTCTCTTCTTGTCGTGAAAGTCATAGCAGACCAACACTCTTGGCTGCTGTGGAAACACAGTGTTGCAATATGGCCGCCTCCTTACAACTGCAACTGCTCTTTATGTAAATATCAATACGTGTTACTTGTGAATGAATGCACCACCGTTCATTTCTAGTGACTTTTTCTATCTAGAAACATGCATGTTCATTTTCATCCCATGCCATTCCAGTAGAGCCCTTTAAATGTCAAACACGGGTTTCTCTTTATACGATCTGAATATTCATGACAAACCCAAGTTCAAGTAGTGTTTGGTCTGTATTGGCTTCATGCAAAGCGAAAGGAGAAGATTATTGCAGTTCAGGCACAGCTTCAAAACACGGTAAGTCAAAAATAACTTATTAAGCACTGTGAGCCTGTTTTGCCCTTTGGCCCCTCTGGATCCTTGCGAGGACCCTCATTGAAATGCATGGTAGAGCAGTAGATGGTGCGCTACGCCTAACTGTGATGTGTCAGCTCGATTATGTAGAAGGTGCAGCCGGAGTGGAATAACCACTGTAGAAATCCGTGATGAGATATTAATCGCCCAAGTAACTTCTTCCCGATGTATATTGTCAGTATCTTTGGACAGTGTGACACGTATCTTCAGCAAAAGAGGAACATCATTACTCGGCTCCAGTAATTAGCGCGGCGGAACAGCCGAAGATCCCCGCAAGTGCAAAGGCAAAAAAAAAAAAAAAAGAACTTTTGAAATGAGATAGCGCAGAGCCACCAGCCCCCGCTGTAATGAGATCCGCTCAGAGTGGAGGAGACATTTAAAATAAAGGTCAGCCAGTGTCTGCACCAGGGCCCAGAGGTTTGAAAATAAATATGGAAGTGACACCGACTCGGAGGATAAAGTAAATAGCTCTATGGAACATATGAAATCAAATGAAATGGAAGAGGGAAGACTATAATGCCGCTCCTCCCAAAGGGAAAATAGCTTCCGAGGTTGCCAGGCCCTTTTCTCCGCTACTGGCTGGCACTAGTGGCCTGCCTGCGTTAGCCGCCTGTAGCTCTGACTCCGAAGGCTGGATTGATTGCGCGGTCATTCGCACAAAGATGACGGCCATATTTGAAATGTTAAGTCTCATTCTGTGTCCTTCCAGCCCAGCGTCGCGCTCGCAGCCCTGCGCTGTTTTCTTAAAGGGTGTGATTGCCGACTTATGCGGGTAGTACGCCAACTCTCTCACGCCCCCTGATGGACTGATAGCACGTGAACACAAATGTGGCAGGGTCGTTGTAGATTTTTTTTTTCCCCAGATGCACGTATCCCCAGCTGAAAGGACGGCAGGATGCAGGGAAGCGCAACCTAATTGTGGTTGTCTTATCTTTTAATGGCGCTCCCCCCGGAACGGGCCGGATTGAAGTTGACTCTCCCCTTGCTCGTTGCGTCTGTGCAGCGACGGTGGAAGGGTCAGCGGAGGAAGAGAAGTGAGCAAGTCGTTTTTCTTCCCTGTCATAACGCATGCGGAGGAATCCGAGTGTTCGCCGCGACAGCGCAGAGCAGGTCGCGGCGTTCCGGTAGAAAGTGAAAGCTCATTTTCCAGGCTCTCTGTTGCATCGGAATACCGGCCCTGCTTTTTTTCCCCTTCAAATTTTCCTCTTGTCACCCCACTTCCACTCCCTCCACCTCCTTCTCCCTCGTCCTTCCTCGCACCGAGGACTGCGCACACATATATCTGGAACCATGTTCGCCTAAAGTGACCCATCTACTTATCCGAAGCTCATTTTACATTTAGATAAGCGCATGATTCAATCACAGCCCCTCCACCGCTCTCCTCCTCCCCCGCTCGCACATCGTGCTGTGTGCGGTGGATGGAAATCGCGAGGGGAAGGCGGCGCCGCAACCTCAGGGTTTTTACCACAGGGACGGATGTGTTTCGCAGGGGTTAAGCCTCGGGGTCTGACCCCGAATAAATGCTGTGATTGATCACCTTCAGGTGAGGTTTGCATCGGTAACAGCATGTTAATTTTTTAGCTCGGGCCTCTCTAGGGAAGCCTAGCGAAGCATGCAAAGTCAGAGCAGTGGCAATGGTCAAGTACAAATACTTTGTTGCTGCACTTAAGTAGATTTTTCAGGTGCCCGGACTTTACTTAGTATTTCTTTTTTCTGACAGCCTTGTTTTTTTACTCCCTACCTTTTTTTTTTTTATACTTTTATAATGTTTTTTTTCTACTCCTTACTTTCAATAAATCAAGTTTTATTTGTACAGCGCTAAATCACACCCAAAGGTGTCTCCAATTGCTTGGTACAATCAGAAGAAAACCAACTGAACCAACTGGTCACTGGAAAAACATGCTTGTCGGAATCAACCAAAAATCCGTCCATTAAATCAGTGTCTGTGCGGGCACACAAACACTCAACAAGTGGCGTCGCGGCCGGAAGACTTTTGAGGGCGAGAGTCTCGGACCGTTTCCATGTCGGAGCGACGGGGAACGGTGGAGCTCTTACGGCTTCGCGCCTCCCGACTCGCTCGCCTTTCATGCGGTACGTCCAGCTTAAGCCGCCACAGCCTCTCTTCGCCCGCCCGCGTCTCAGATGCAGTCAACGGGGCCATGAAATTGCAATAGTCCTCGCCGCTGCCCTGCGGATGTCCTCGCCTTCGCCCCGACTCTCGGGTGCCTTCACGAGACCCCCTCGCTTGGCTATTGCTAGCGCTGCCCCAGAGGTACTCCAAGCTACTGCCAATTTGAAGCTGCCGAATGGAGCGGCGAAGGTAAACAGGCTCACGCCACGTCTGTATGGGGAGCCCCACCACAACTCGCGACGAGATGAAGGGACGTCACGAATCACTACACCACTGGTGTCAAACGGTGCCCACAGCGTAATTATTCTTGGCCCACGAAGCAATATTAAACGACTACTACAGCTAGCCCGCTGGTATTATACAGCACATGTACTGCTAACACTACAAATCCCAGAATGCTGCTGGTGTTTGGCAGACTATTTACTTTAACAGACTATAATTAACGTTTTCTTCATGGACTTTTTCTTGCTACTTCAAGACATGGGTTTAAATGGTTGCATGTTCATTGAAGGATATTATTATTAGTGAATTGGTTCATTATAGTTATTTTATTTTCAAATGTATTATTAGCCCGTGGAAAAGAGTTACTGTTGAAATTTAAATCAAAAGGCTGCAAATAAAAATGAGGCATACGATTTCTATTTACATTTCATTTATTTCCGTGTTGTTGTTTTTTTTATTTGAAATTCGATTGCATGTGTGCAATATGAAGTTATTTATTGTGTAGTGTCAAGTGTTACTTGTTCCATAATCAGTATTGAAGTCAAACTTGTTTAGGTCCATATAAAAAGGTTCACTGTTCTATCTGGAGGAAGTTTTTTTTTTCAATAAATATCAATATTGGCCCAAGACTTTGTCCAAGTTTTACATGTTGACCCCACTGTGTATTTTAGTTTGGCACCCCGGCTATAGTCAGTGTGATTTATTTATTTTTTTTTTAAATATACACTTTCATAACGGTGAAATCTGCTTTGTGTGTTCGGCGGAGGATGACTTTATCTAAAGTCTAAATGAGCCTCAGAGTAGCGCAGTCGTCCCTGACGAAGTCACGCGAGAACCTGAGAAAAAAAAGGCAGAGGCTGCGTCCAACTGCGCCGCCTTCGCCCGGTTTCATTTTGTGGTTAATTAAAAATGTAATTGCATGTGTCAGACACTAAAGAGTAAATAGCTGGTTTTCAACCTCATTTAGAAAACAGCGTCGTTAAATCACGATCAGCTGCTCGGGTCCCCTCGCCGTCTATTTTTAGCCTGCGAGTGAGCGTGCGCGTGCGTGCACGTGTGCAAAGTGTGACGCCTCGTCACAGAGGAGTCTGTTGACAGTGGGCTTTTTCGGAGAGCCAGCGGCTAAAGCCTAATGTGATTACTGTCTTTGTGAAAGGGCCGGATAAGAGGTTAAGGGTGGGCTCGGCCCCGCGTGTACGATATGGTGAGGGCGCCATTGTGTGCAGCTTCTCCGCTGCCTCGCTCCCTCTCTCTCTCTCTCCTCTCTCTCTCTCTCTCTCTCTCTCTCTCTCTCTCTCTCTCTCTCTCACTCTTTCTCTCTCTCTGCAGCTGCCTTTGAGCTGCAGCCTTTGTACTCTGGCTCCCACTGATAATGACTCCTCTGTCTTTCCGCAGCTGAAGAGGCCAAGGAGCTGGAAGAAGAGGAGTCAAAGACAGGTCAGCCAATCCACACCTGTGTCGGCCCCCGGCCCGCATCAGGGTCCTGCTTTGTGTCTAGGTGCCTGGCACTGCGCCGCCACTGTGCCAGTGCGCTTTTGCGCTCATGTTAAGCAGCTCACGGCTCTGGCAAACAAAAAACTAAACTAAAAAAATGAATCGTCAAAGCTTTTTAAAGGGCTCATGAAATGCAAAATTCACTTTGCCAGTGTTTTCCTTGTAATCGTCTGTCTGTCCTGTGAATTCACTTCCGAAAATGAGAAAGGCCCAGCCTTTATTTATTTTCTGTCTTCCCTGTATGCTAAAAGACACCCTTTGTGACGTAATTAAAGGTCCCGATAGTTCTTTTAGGTCAGTCACAACACCGTCAGCTAGTTGTTTTTTTCCACCATCTGAAACCTCACGGCCTCCTCATTTCACGTTGAAGGAATCAGTTTTAGCACAAAGCTAAAATTGAGCATTCACACAGAAGACTGCAAACACAGGGCTAAACACGCTGTTTTCTGCAGAACTCTCTAGGGTTTTTGGATAATTAATACGTCAAGCCGCTCACTAGAGCAGAGATTTGAAAATGGCTGCACTGTGGGACCTTTAAACATTTGTATCCACTTGCAATTGCTCGCTCTGTTTTTGGTTGTTTGTTTCTATGTGGCCCTGCGATGAAGTGGCGACTTGTCCATGGCGTCACCCTGCCTTCGCCCTAAGACAGCTGGGATAGGCTCCAGCAGACCCCCGTGACCCTGAATAGGAATAAGCGGGTATAGAAGATGGATGGATGGATGAAGTCTACACCAGTTTCATCGCAAAAGAAAAAATAAATAAAACATCTGCCCAGTGGACCTTCCTCAAAACTAAAACGAAGAAAAAGAAAATTGAAATCAAATGTTCAAATGTTAAGTTGGATAACTGAAGTGTGAGTGGTGAAACCAGCTTGAGGTGGCAAATCCATTCAGCGCAGCAGCCCGGTGGCATCGCTCTCTGAACCAGCTCCGTGTTTCTGTGCAAGTCTTCCAGGCGGTGCTCTAATTTAGTGCTGCTCCATGCGGCTTCACATTGGATGGTCCTCTTCTCCGAAGCTGCAGCAGTCAAATCCAACTCATCCCGAGTGGATTTAATGGCAGCAAGTTCTCGCTGATTTTCTGCTAAGAACGAAGAAAAGATTCGGGAGACAATAGTGCGTAGCTGCCTGCAGTCATCTGATTTGTGTAATGTTTGGCAACGAGTACTGCACAGTGACATTTACCTACATTTGGGTGGTGTGATTAGAGATACAGCGATCGCTGGTTGGTAAGAAACCAATGCAGCAGAACGGACGGGAATCCCAAATAACAGCGATTGTGTTGCTGTGTTTTTCTTTCAAATTGGATCCAACCAACAAGTATATTGACCATAACTAGCCATGATCAACATGTACCAATATTGCCCCTTTGCTGCAAACACACTCTGTATTTTTCAATGTTAAGAATATACAGGGCGAAACAACGTGAGACAGAGTGTCCACAGCAAAGCGAAGAATGAAGTGCTCTCACGTGCTCTCGAGTGGCGTTGGAAACGTCTGCTGAATGGAGCAGTGACAGTAAACACACTGCCTACACTGGGCCCAGTGTGCATTCATTTTCTCATTGGGTTTTCTTAATATATTTAATTAGGAGTCAGCGAAGGAGCAAAATCAGAAACTCGGGAAAGTTGATGTGAATTTGGTTTTTGTACGCTCTACTTTTAAAAATGCATTACTTTGCATGTTCTGTAATGATCATGGCTAATTTATGCTAAATTGGAACTAACATTTTGTTTTCCGAGTAAAGTCACAGAGGCTCTGAGAAATAAGTGTAAGGCTCCGAATTGCACTGCCTCCCATTTCATTCTGGTTAATGATCAACTTAATTGCATGTGTCGCACACTAAATTTTCAACCTCATTTAGAGGGAAAAATAAACAAAAGCTTTGTCACCAGCAGGTTAACAAGCTCGCAGTGACGGTGATATGATTCTGAATTCTCTTTCGCTGTACCAGCAAACCAGGAGGGGGGAAAAAAACCCATCTAACTGTGTCCTCCTTTTTCTTAGATGAGGCCGATGTGATATTTTGCTCATTGTGACCTTATGAGTCCAGAATTAATTTCTACATTAGCAAGCAGAGCAGAGCCGCTTCTGGCTGCCCGGCCGCAGTGACTTCGCCTCGCAGTTTCGAGCAGTCCTCCCTGAAGCGTTAATGTCATTAGAGTTATTCATTTGACTCCTTCTTTAGTCTGATTGAATTATTTAGCTTTTCTGTGAACGCCAAAGTTAATACCATGTGATTTTAATAAGCTGAGAGCTGAAGGGGAGCCTCCGAGTGAAGGGGGACAATGACTTTTATTCTCCGACGCCTCGCTCATGAATGTTTCAGGGAGCTCGGCGCCAGAAAACCAGGAGTTTAGGGGTCAGCCGTCCCGCAGCCGCAACTGGGTTAAATAGTCGGCAGCGTCGGGGAGAAGCGGCAGCTCGGGAGGTGAAGCAAGCGTAGGCCTCCGCGCACGCACTTATCCCGGCACCTGGTCGGCCCAGGTGGATGTTGTGGGCGGTAAAGTGGTGAAGTCGAGCTAATGGCTCTGTCTTTCGAGATCGCTCCGTAAGCACTCCTCACAGGCGGGCCGCTTTGTGTCGCCATCTGGCTCCAATTGCGCTGACAAAGGCGGAGGTTCCCGCGCGAGAGACAAAGGAGCCGAAATGAGCCCCGTTTTAATAAACCACGCATGACGGGGGAGCCGCGCTTGTGTGTTATCTTAATGAGCTGTCCAAAAAAAAGAGAGGAGAAGCACCGCTTCCCTTTTCAAAGCCCGCCTGATTTAAAACAATAAGCGGTGATAACTGGGTGGGGTGGAGTGGCGGAGTGCCGGGGGGGACAACGGTGCTCAAGGGCGGGACTTCTTTGCGGGCCATCCGACCGACCTTCCTTTGCACAAGAACTGAAAAGGTGGCCGGACCATGAATTTCAATGGAGTCGCTCTCCCACGAATACGTCGAAAAAGTTTTGGACCTCCAGGTTACTTCTGCATTATGCGGCCCCATAGACGACTGTATGCGCAATAGTGTAAGTCATCCGATGCATCGGGACGCGTCAGTGAATGAGAACGAGCCGAGAGACAGCACATAAAACTCTTCCGTAGGGATTTTCTGGCCTCTATAATTTTTTGAAAGATTAAAAGTGCATCATGAATTAAAAATCTATAATTGAAAGATTTATTATGACCCGCGTTTCAGGTCGCAGTCGTCCTGTCAGCCGTTTATTTTTGTATTGCGGTTCATGGGGAAAATACAATTTGGGCTGTATGAGGTTTTTGGCTGCAGTACCTCGAGTGGCCACTGGAAGAGAATCGCTGCGTCTCCGTATTGGCAGCCTGGTATCCAGCCCTTATTATACATTCATGGTGCGCACAAGAGGGCGCGTGCCACGCAGCAGCAGCGCCGTAGCTCTCCGCCGGCTTCATCCTTCACCTCCCCACCTCCTCCCCCCTGAACGTGCTCAGTAAACTGAGCGCGATGCGCCGTTTAGCGGCGGCGGCGCTCACGCAATCGCAGTCTGGCTCTGTTTGCGCGTGCAGAGGGCGGCGTCTCGCTAAAACCCCGGGCTCTGAGGACTAAGCAAGGCCTGAGCAAAACGAAAAAAAAAGAGCATCAGTCAGTGACCCAGTTCTTTCATAGACAAAGAGTTGTCTGTAATAGAAAAAAAAGAAAGCAGCTTGACACGCCTTGTGATAGGAGAGCTCCGGGTGAAAAATAGTTTCATTAGTGGCCATTAGCGGAGGCAAAGCAGCCTTGAACGCGGAAGGTTGGGGAACGTCGGGGAAAATCAGGCAGGAGGACGGAAGCCCCGACCTTCACCACCCCCTCCCCCCCATCCTCCCCACTCCCCAGTAACCAAGGCCGCCCGCTGGAAGCGTCGCAAATTCCCAGCAGAACCTCGAGTGGCGTCGTTCCCGACGCTTTCGTCTCGCAGCCAGGGAAGGGCGGAGCGAGCGCGAGCGGAACGACGAGGAAAACCAGAACAGCTGCGGCGGCGGTCAAAGTCACCTCGGCGCCCGTTACTCGTCCTCGCCGTCTATCTGCGCCGTGGCCCGAGATGAAAACATCGCAGGGCGTTGGGGGAAACATAATATTCACATTATCCCTCCCACGGGAGTGGAGAGGTGCGTCGTGGCAAATGAATGAATGAATGAGTGCGGAGCCGGAGGTGGCTCGGAAATTCCGCATCCTGCTGCTCATGGGAGTAAAAAATACGCCGAGCGTGAGCTGAAGTTGTGGCACGATGTCGCTTGAGCTGCCTTGTGCACGAGGTTCAGAGATGAGAGTGTTTTGTGCAAACAGTTCCTGCCACTGACATGAAAATTATTCTCAAAAATCAAAAGATGTCCCGGTATAGTTTTAAACTAGTAGGGGCGCCATTGAGCTTGGGTTTTCCCACAAGGCTTCGCGTTCTAGTTTTTTATCTGTCAGAAATATCGGCACTCAATGGCTGTAATGCACATACAAAAAATAAAATCACAGTGAACCTCTGCACCCACATTTTATTTCAGCCAGTCGCTGTGTAATATATTAAACAATAATAGAATATGCAGATTTTATATGAAACATCACAAGAAATACAGTAAACTTGTTAAATAACTTCATTCAATATATATGTGCATAATATTTTAACACTGGGCCCAATGAAAACATTTTTTCCCCAAAAAATTTTGCACAAATTTTCAGTCCTTTAATTCAATGAATTTCAATATAGATTTTTAACCTTTTCAATTGATGAGTGTGAGCAATGTGACTTTAGCGACCTCCATGTTCAACAATATTTCATTCACAGGACTCGGTGTTTGCGGACATCACAGCATTCAACGTTCACCAAAAACAACAGTGCACTGCTCCTTTAAAGCCGCTCTCATGCTTGGATTTAGAATCTCTGTTAAAGTAGACTTGCCTGATATCTGCGGGCTCATTAAGAAGTTCTTCTCTGTGTTTGTTTAACCCAGTTTGACGGAGCTGCAGGTTACAATCTGTTCAGCGTTGCCATGGCTGGAATGGAGAGGGCCTTTGGAAGGCAGCTCCAGGCATTTTCCCCGGCGCTACCCACTCATCCACCGGGCTCCCCCGACAGCCGCACGTTACTCACTGAAGCTACGTAAATAGAGCATCCGTGTTGCCTTCATTATTAGATGTGGGTCACCGGATGACTTCGAGAGCGACAATTAAATAAGTTCTTTGCACAACAGGGGCCGGGGTAGCTGCGCGCCCGGTCTTCAAGCCCTGCTCCCGTCGCCCAGCAGCAGACAGCAAACTAGATGTTTACTACGAGGCTGCTGGTTGCGCTTTTCTCTCGGGGGGGGACCCAGAGCGACGCCGCGCTGGTGTAAAAGGTCGACGCGACGCTGACTGAGACGAACCCTGTAATCCCTTAATCACTGCCACCACAGAGGTCTCACACTGTTCGGTCGTCAAAGAGTGAACGCAAATATTTCCTTTGCACGGCGTTATACAAAGGGTTTGGGACACTCTTCAAAATGGACCCAACCTCAAAAATGTTCCAATGAAGCATTTGCTGAAACATCGAAATCTGGACAAAAAAAAGTGTTTTTCAAAAGATGCGATTTTTGTAGAGAAGAAGAGAAGAAAATAACAAAGAACTAAATGATTACTTATCCTGGATGGGTTGCAATGGCTGTTATTTTGCTGTTTTGAGCTGGATGGAGCAGTGCACGTACAGAAGGGAGCATGTGGGTTAATGGGGTGGGGGGTGGGTGGGGATTGTACTGAAAGAGACTTCAGACAGATGCGTAATGCAATTATACATCAAAAATGCATTGGGTGTCCCAAAACGTTTTATTTATTTATTTAATGCTGCCCCCTCCCTCCCCCCACCACTGCATATCATATCTATATGTCACATTATGTTTTGGATGAAAATCTCAAACGAGCTGAATCTGAGTATCTGAGTAAAAAAACAAAAAAAACAAAACACCATTTCCGAGGTTATTTGCGGCTCAAAATGCCACCTGATATTCGTCACACCATTTGGATCGCGCCCCCCAATCATTTGTCTTATCTGGGAGGGGAGGGGAGGGGGCAGGGCGGGCGTTGGCGGCGGGAGGGGGGGGGGGTAACTCACAGCGCGTTGCTGGCCAAACATAACAGCCGGCCTAAATGATGCGTTTGCAATGGGCCGCGGGTACTTTACGAGGGGAAGCGCCCTCTTCCCAGAAATGGATCCCGCCCCCCCCCCACCCTCCTGCATACGAGCCTTTACATCCTCCTGCCACTGCCGCCACCCCCCTCACTCCCCCCTTTTGTCATGTAATCTACACTCCTCTGACAGCTCAGGCAAGGCCCGGTGGGAGAGTGCCCATCCATCTCGCTGCCCCAATCTGCCTCCCCTGTTTGGTTCCACATGAGCACTCAGCTGCTGTGACTAATTAAATAAAGCGCCGTGCCCTCTGCTTCCTGTTAGCCATGGCAAGGTTGCTGGTGCACAGAGATGGAGCGGAGAAAAATGGAGGAGAGCGTGTGTGTGTGTGTGTGTTTGTGTCTGTGTGAGCGGCTGCCCCGTAAAGGAGGAGGGGGGGGGGCACCGGAACCGAGCCTGTAATGAAGCTTCTGTCCACAGCATGATAGACACGCGAGTCACACAAGTGGCCGCTGCTTTTTAGTGTTTGCTCAACGAGCGACACAGTGACACAGCCCTTTTTTTTTCTTTTGTTTGTTTCTTCTCCCCCCAGTATTCATGTTTGTTTTCTCTCTCTCTGTCTCTCCTTCTCTTTAGCCATGATGCTGTTGAAAAGCTAAAGCCTGAGAGATCAGAGGTGAGTGTGTTACTGTTGCTCAGGTGTCGTACCCTATATCCCGCCCCTCCCTCCCCAAACCTCCCCCTCTTTCTTCTTGTCACAATCGGTACCGGTGTATTTTTAGCAGGCGGTGCTCAGGAGGACCGGCCGTCTCTGGAGGCTACGGGTAAGTGCTGCCGTAATGAGGCTGGGCCGCATTAATTCAGCAGACAGTCGGAAAATACGACGAGTCTTGACATTTTGATTGGAGGCATGGCGGGGTCACGGGCCGATATGACAAATCTATTTCTTTCTTTTTTGACTTTATCGGTTGTGTAAACACGAACCTGCTGGCCTTCTGAAAGAAGCTTCGAGAGGCAAATTAATGATAAACATTTTAGGCTGGGGGCGAGCGGCCTGTCGCTCTTTTTTCCCTCTGTCTGTCGGAAATGATCCTCCCGGAGTCTCCACTCTGCCGCCAATAGCCAGCGGCCGAAAAATGAGGTTTTTATTATGATTAATCCTTCTTTTTCTTTTTCGCCAACCTCAATAAATTACATTGTCTCATTTGAATCTGCCAAATTTAGTGGAGAGAAAGAGAGTCTTTGTTGAAAAGGCAAATTCTCCTGAGAAACTTAAGATGGAGACAACAGGAAAAAAAATAATCCAAGACTTTGGAAATCTTCACTTTTCATTTTGATCCCCTAAGCTGAGGAATTATGTTTGCCCCCAACCAGTTAAAGCACTGTTGCCTCAGTGACATCTCCGTCGTCTCAGAAAAAGTCACTGTTTGATCTGTTTGAGTTCACCCCAGTGAGGTTGAACTTGCACGTCAAGATAGTCTATAATGGCATAATTATAATAAAATGTGTTCCGCATACAAACCTGTAGTGTTGAACAGTGCAATTTTATCATTTGCTTGCAAAAATGTTTTTTAATTATCACACACAGTCTGTGCTTTTGTGTGCTGTCAGTGTTTGTTCAGCACCATGGACAGTTCTCTTTATTCCTCTGTACAAGAAGGTTGTTCTGCCTATTTATAGCTGTTGGCTGTATTTTTCTTTCCTTTTCCAGTGGCTTGGATGTAAATTGTTTTTTAGACACATGCCCTGATTAGGAGCTGCGTATAATCAACAGTGCAAAACAGTGAAGCAGGTCGCATTTTTGAAAATGTGCACAAAGTGCCGACCTGTTGATTGTGTCTGGCGCCCTGCCAGGATTAGTACGTGACCTCGAGGAAGGAACCGACTGGTCTGTAGGAAACTGGCAACACTGACAGATTAGCTACTGTACTCTGACTCAGAAACATGTTGGGAATTGTGTTTTGTTGTTTTGTTTTCCGAGGGGAATCGTGTAACTATGATGGGAGTTTATTTACAAGCTTCTCTGGAATTACCTTTCAGAGATTCTTCTTTGGCTTTTCCTGCTCCCACTTGTAATATATATATTTTTTGTTCCTACATACACCGTTAACTAGACTGGGTTTGTGTATGTTAGGGCCAAATTGTGAAGGAGACAGAAAATGAATGTGGTCATCATTCACTGTAGAAACAAGTGTTGCTAAAGATTCAATGACCTTAATTAAAAACTAATTTACTTCCATGCTTAACACTGATAAAAGACACATAGAGCATTAACCATACTCCCTATTTGGTCCGTGTTGGTCATCCAGTCTGACCTCCAATATGCTGTGATCCTTCAGCCCTAGACTGAGAGGTGCTGACCTGTACGTCAGTGAAATGCCAGAATCAACGTGATAACAAAAAGAAAGAAAGAAAGACAAAGAAACAAATGAATAAAGAAAGTGTTTTCAGCCACTTTTCTGGGTTTTTTCAAAATATGATTTATATTAGTTCAGTTGTTTCTATAATGGGACAGCTTTTTTGTGTTTTAATATCATTCTTTTTCGGCGGCTTATGACATCCTCTCGGTACAGGGCTAAATAATGGCTGCACTCTGCTGTTTGTGATGACTGTCCTCTCTTTGAGGACTCTACTCCACTCTGCTGACCTGAAGCAGCGGCATTAATACAGTGGTAGGTAGGCATTACAGATAGTGATGGGAGCAGGGGTGCTGGCTGTGTTATACCCCGTGGCCCTTGGGGAGAGAAATAGGACACTCCATGCACTGGCCCCATGTTTGCTCAACCATGGACAGCCTGTGTCAAGCTTTATATTCCTTCATGGATACAGCACACGGGCCTCCGTGGGCCGGAAAAACCCGAGACCTCGGAGCTATTTTAGGGAAGCGGGAGCGCTGTAAGCGACAAAGGTCACAAGTTGTCAGGACAAGGTTCTATATCTGCGTAAACAGCATTTTTTTTTGCAATAGTAAAGAATAAAGATGTTGTTCTTTTTGCTGAAATACAGACGTAGTGAGTGCTGGCGAAAATGGGAGAGGGAGGGTGAGCGAATGAGCCCTGCAATCTCAAATCGGACCACAAGATGGCAGAATTTTACACACTGTACCTTTAAAAACAGAGAGAAATGAGATAACATCACCTGAGCCTCTGGTGAGAAGCAAATCAGTGAACATTCTGCCTGTAGTGAACTGTTCTTGCAGTTCAGGTCGCTGGGTTTTCCTGTCTGCCTTTCACCTCGAATGTACCTGCACCAGGCACTAACACGCTTGTATGGTGGTAGGCACACAGCAGAGATGAAGGTGATGGTGCTCCTCAGCCTCTCCGCCGCTCCTCAGCAGCAAGCCCTCTCCATTAGCTCACACAGCATGGACCCGCACTTGTCTTCACCAAGCCTCTTACTCTCACTTTAAAGGCCGCCACTGTCTGATGTGTGAATACCTTTTATTACCAGGTCGGACAGTTACAGCTTGTTTTTATTACACCCTGATTGGCCATCGCCGTAAAGCTGCAGCATGCAAAGTGAATGGAAAATGATCGAAGGCGCCGCAAGTAATTCCCTGTTACCAGCCAAAATAAAATCCAGCCAGTGGAAGTGAAGGAGAGGACATTTGCCATTGCTCTAGTGTGTACTGACCTTCAGCGGGACTTTTAATGCCAGGTAATATTCCGTCGGCCTCGGGACCTCTCTGCTGCTGAATCATCCCGGATCGATTATTGTAATATTTCTGTGGCAGTTTTGCCCATCGATTAGTGGCTGTTTGCAGCGTGGCATATCTTAGTGAATACAGCAGGGTTTTGCATTTCATTAAGGTGTTTGTCGAGTCGGCCGGCAATTTCTCTCCGTGAACCCCTCGCCTCATCAATATTTGCGCTCATTGGTAACTTACGTCCAGACACTCAAACAGTTATTCCCTCATTACGAGCCGCCGGACAAACACCGTAAATATCTGGCTGGAATAGACCTTGCATTGTGCTTGTAGCCTGTATCGTCACCTCATTGGGTGAAGTACATAAATACACTGAACATCTGGCGACACCCCTTCCCCCTCCACCCGCCTTTCGCATTTCCATAAGCTCTTAAAATACATCCTATGTCGTTGGTATTCGCATTTTTGTCGAAAATAAAGCCTCAATTAAAAACGTATCATCTGCTTGCATCTAAATTACTTCTCGTGCAATTCATCTTCCCTCCTCTTCGCACTGGCTCAGAAGTATCAACATACCATGGATCATAAACCCCACCCCACCCGTTTTCTCTAAACGTTTCAGTCCTCTGAATGTGCATCTTTTAGCCACAGCTAATGTGAAGATGACTCAGGGTGATGACTAAACGTCTTGCCACTTTTTTTTTTTTTTTTTAGAGGTCCCATATTATGCAAAATTCACTTGACCATTTATTTTCAGTGATGGACAATAGTGTGTTTCTATCTTGTCATTGAAGTCCTCCGAGAGAACAAAAGTCCATCTGTTACTTTTTTGAAATGAAAAAATGGCTTTGTAACATCACAAAGAGGATATGTACATTCTAGTTTTGTGACACTATGCCCATCCAGTTGAGACTGCAAAAAAAAGCATCAGGAAGAATCATTTTGCTGTAGTCTCAATATGGTGATTCCTTGTTGATATAGCATGTGTGTTTTCTGTTTTTTGATCATTTTCTGACCAAGGCTGCTCCACTGGAGTCTGGGATGAAACGTTTTGAACCTTTAAATGTCCTCTTTGTGTGTCTGTACCATCGAAAATAGAGTCTTTTACTATACAATCATCCTTTCAGGAAAACTTTAAATGAGGAAGACAATGGCGTTTGTTGTTGTTTTTTTCAAGCTTCTATTATCTCCTAAACAAGTGATGCTCAGTTGACATCATGGCTAAGGCCATGCTATGGTCGTTGCCAACTTTTTTTTTTCCTTAAATTGATGCCTACATGCTTGCTGGAATGAATAAGAATAAGTAGTCTTGAAGAAAAAGAATATAAAGAAACGGTAATGGAAGAGCACCGTGGTTGGTCCTGGTTATACACCCTGCGACTTTCAATGAATTTCAATGAAAGTGCAAATTACATTTTGATCACAGATTGGCCCTATAGGTGCAATTAGTGCCACGTAATGGCTCTTTTTCAAGTCATTCAGCCGACGTGTGAAATATTGATTTTTAGTTGCCCCCTACATATTCACTTTAGCTCAGGAGCTTCAAGTATAGAATGTATTTCATTGTTAAACTTGTAATAACTTTGGGATTTGTCAAAAGAGAGGAGAGACGCACAAAAGAGGAGGGGGAGGGGAGGAGGGACGTCAAATTGGAACAGAGAAAACTAGTCTGAAAGTTCATATATATATATATGAAAGCCTTTTCCAACAAAGAGCACATCGAGAGGATATGGACTCTCTTCTGATTTGATTTTTGTTTTTTGTTTTTTTTGTTTTTTTAGTATTTGGTGAGAACAGGAAGCCAGAGGACAAACAGGGATGAGCGCCTCCGGTCTCCTCCTGCTGTATTGGGCAGGTGAGGCCCGGCAGACGCTGATGATGTCAGACAGGACACTCGCGTTCGACTCTCTCCCAGGGGCTTTTCTTGAAGTGGAGTTTGGCTCACTGTTGCAGTACCACTGATCTCTGCATTATTTATGCTTTTGTCTCAGCGATTTATCAGCCGTTTTATACCTCACAGCTTCATTCCACAGTACATCTCTGCTGATGGAATTGGCTGCAGCAACGATAGCCTCTGAGGGAGGCTAATAACGGAATGTAGTGGCTCATATTGATACCAGGAAAGTGTTGAATGGGCTGAATGCGTGCCTGGAGACCAGAATCCGAACGGTTTTGACGTGCAAACAACATCAGAATAGTGAAATAAAAATGAGCTGTAAAGAGAAAATTGCCTTGCCTGGCTCTACTTTCTTACCTTTATATTAATTCCAGGACATGGAAGTGCTAATATGCGAGCCGTGGTAGGAGTTGCACAGCAACTGAATCACTGATCAATTGCAGCTAATGAACACGGCAGGAGTTCTGCTCCATTTCCCCCCTCGACAGAGAGCTGCCTTCTCCGGAGAGCTCTTTCTCTCCGGCTTTTGCCAGAAAAGCACAGGAGCCTTCATTGAAACCAAGTGCCTCTGGGCTCAATTATCTGCCATAGATAAACTCATAATGCAGATGAGAGACTGTGTGCGAGAGACGTTGCGGCGTCGAAAAATCACAGGCAGACCTCCGAGTTGCACGGATACGGGCTGCTGGGAGCTTCTGAGGCGGCGAGGCGGGAATCGCACGCGCGGATGCGTCGGCACCGGGCGACTTCATCTACTGCATTCAAAAGACGCGCTCGCCGCGTGATTCCCGCGTGCCAAAGTGTAGTTGTTGGACGGAGCCGTGGAAAGTGATAGATCAAAAGCGAAAAAGTTTTTTGATCTGGATTATCGCCGTCTCCATGGATACAAAGTCTTCCTAATACAGATGAGAGCTCCATGGCGATGACCTCATCCGCTTTGATCGTGGCCACCAGCTCACGGCCTTTTGTCGCGTCCTAATTGTATCACTTAATATCCCCGCTCGGAGACGAGTTTGCCGCACTCTCTTGTCTTCGCAACACGTCGGGGAGAACTTGAGCTCCGTCACTGCGGGCCAAGCTCAGGAAAGGTTTGCCTGCGTCGCTCTCCGTCGCAGCTGAGATCAAGTTTGGCTGCAGCAACAAAACAAGTTTCGCTCTTGAACGGTAATTGCTATTAGTTTTCTTGTTTTGAGCAGGGGCCAGGATTTTTAAAACAGCCTTGCCGTTCTCACAAAGAGCTGGGACCAAAGAGGGCGTTCCGGCGCCAGAGAATTTGCAGATGGCGCAAAGCTTAATCCTGAGCAGCCCCCCCACTGTCATGAGAATATGAAGAGCATATTGCCCGTTGAATGGAGGGACGGCTTTTATGTGTCGCTTTTTGAAGAGAGCGCACGCTACGCCAAAGCCACGGGACTTTGTGCGTCTCTGCGGGCTGACCAACTGTTTCCTTTATTTTCTTCCCCCTGCAACAATACATCTACTAATGAGATGAGGGCGACGGTGATAAAACGTGCAAAACAAGTCGTTCATTTTCAAGTGCGCTAAAATGTGCTGGTGAGATTTGCATGGTTTCACTGCTGAACGTGCAAACAATCCATCTGTGTTTGAGACTCTTTAACCTCGTGTTCTGACGTAAAGCAGCTCTTATTTGCTTTAGTTTGGCAATTCTCTTAGCCTCTCTGCCATTCATCATTTAAGTCTTTGCCATTGTTGTCTGTTGTGTTTCATGGCAATTGTCCAACGGTCTGATTCATTTTCTTCTTGCTTTGCTGCCTCTCAGTTGGCATCAAGTTGAATGAACGAAATGTGACTCAGGCGGCAACGACTCAATAAAAATTGTGTATGGTGGGGAAAATGGAGCGCACATATCATAAAACAGCAGTCCTTACTCAACATGAAGACTTTTCAGGGAGCAAGGTCCTGGTAAAGGCAAATTTATTTGTTAGTGAGTTTAATTCTGGTTAAAACTTGATTTACTAAATTAAATTGATTTAAAGAGAGAGAAAGAGAGAGATTCAGTATGGGTTTTTCCTAAATTGTGTTGATCCATGGCGAGTACTAAGTACTGTGAGAGGTACAGTGGAAATGACTTGTGGGCACAGGAAAATGGTGAGTCTTTTCTTCTCCCCACGCACCTTCCTCTTGGCACTCCTGAAGTCGCACCGCCTCTGGGGCTCACGGCCAGAGTCTCTTCAGACGATCCTTTAGACTGAAGTGAAGAATCAAGATTAATGCACTTCCACGTTTTACCCAGCTTCGGGCCTTGGGGTTGGGTGAGGGTCTTATAATTAACACCAGGGGGCTGCAGGCTGCTGCTGGAAAGAGGTCGAAGACCTGGTAGGGAAGAACATGGAGGGGGAAGAAATGGTAAAGATGAAAGACTGAGGGTGAAATGCATGCACTTGCTTTATAGTGGCAGCAGCAGAGTGACCTGGCTGAGGCAACACTCCGGCTTATTGATGCTGGAACGGAGTGAAAGGGCCTCGAAGCGACAGCTGCCGCATTACTGCATCTGTTATAGTGGTAATCGTTATATTGTGATCTATGTGAATTAACTCACTGATACAAATCACCAGAGTTTTTTTCTGTCCTGCATGGAGTTTGACCCACAAGGGAGTTTTTCAGATTTAGGCAACCCTACACATAACTCAATAAGAAATGCATTGGTCATCTTAAAAAACATCATACAGTTCAAGACTGCCTGTGTGTCTCTGTGTGATGATAAGATTTTTGCAATCAATTTCTCAATATATCAATGACACACGGAGGAGCTACAGAGACGTTTCTCTCACCTATGCATTAGTGCTGTACACCTGGCAAGAGGGGAAGATAAAGACATTTTTGAAGAAAAACAAACATCAACCTGACTGACTGTTGTGCTTTATCATAGCATCCATGGCAGACGTAGACGTCCTTCAAGTACTCAAATACTTCCTCACAATGCACAGCAGTGTTATTGAGAAATATCACATGCAGGCAGTGCTGTTGCAGTCACTATGTGGAAAAAACAGCATTCAGTCCCTGACTGTTGTACTGAATGCTAACAAACCAACACGATGAACTCCGGTTATAATAATGTAATAAAAGCGTTTCTTTTTTATGTGAATAAGTGATCAGATCACCTTTGAGACAGTGCGATATCCAAAATTCAAAGTCCGCAGTACTGTTGTACTTTGTATCCTTGCTTGTGGAAAACACCACGTCCAATCGGAAGGCTCGGTCAGGACTAGCTGTCGTACAACAACCCATAATTTCTGTCCTGCAGTCCCGCAAGACGGAATCAATTACTGCTCCCCTATATATTGGCGCTTGGACGACAGCGGTGGATCCGTGTATCCTCTATGGGACGCAGTGTATATTATTTCATAATTACCCGTTCTTGCTGAGAAATCGTCATGGGGTGTTTGATCATCCTGTAATGATCCTTGAGGTGCACCAAGGTCTGGCTGCTTCCTCATTATCTTCAGCACTCCTCCAAGGTTACTCCCAAGATGTTCTTACAAAGTCCGATGCCTGGCGTTTTCTTTTCCGCGTGGTTATTTCTGTCGCTGTCACGCACACAAAAAAAAAAGCGACAGCCCCGTCATATCTGACGGCGTGATGTTCGGCGAGCACCTTATAGAGACTGCAGGGGGGCGGGGAGGAGGCAGGAAGTTAATGACAGAGAGAATGAGAAATGCCACTTAGATTTCAGTGTAAATGAGCAACGAAATGGGCACAGTGTGGATTTACAATGATTCATTAGATTGGATCCCAGTGCTGCTGTATCTTCTGCGTGAACAGTCTCCTATAGCTCAGGTACATTAGTGTGCAATCTCGTGGACCTGCTGTTAATGAATCTGTCCATCAGCTTGTGTCTGGGGTGTTTCAGCAGTGACGGCGGCGTTGGAGGACTGGAGTCTGCCAAGCCGCGGCTGCTTCGGCTTCATGCAGTCAGTCTTAAAGCCTTTTATCAAAAAACTTTAGGCAAAGTTTTCTTTATTTTTTTATTTACGTAATTTAGAATTTTTTCGCGTTTTTGCAACATTCAAAGGAGTCTTTACAGTGACTTTAACAGGATGAGTTAAGAATAAAGATTTTTGGTACATTGGCCTCCTTTTTGAAACCCAAAAGCACCATCTTTGAGACTCTGAACACTTAGTCAATTGTGAGGTCACTAAGGGCCCAAGTGCCACTCACGTTAAGGACAGCCACCTGTATGTTCCACTGTCTGAGATCATTTCAGAGTCGCCTTGTTTTTATCTCCAAACATGTAGATGGTACAAACAAAGCGTCACATGCCAGGAAGTGAAGGACCTGGCATTTTTGGAGGCGTATCTAAAGAGAAGGCTGTTTCCTGAGGATCTAGAAGTGATAAAAATGTGAAAATTTGTACAAAATGCAGCTATTAAACCCTATTGAAGGTGTTTTTTTTTTTTAGATGACTACACTGCATCTTTTCTTTCCACTCTTGATTCTTGGACTCGACAGCCGGCGTGACACCATAGCGAGTTTGAATTCGATGAGAAAAAGGCGGTGTGGAAATTGGGCTGTGTTAATTTGGGTGACGGATAAGTTGGCAAGTTAGATTACCCTCTGACAGGGAGCAAATGGAAGCCCGACTGCATTTCCAAACGCAGCGCTGCTCCGCTGAACAGAGTCCTATCATTTGGAATGACAGTCTTTATTACCGTTTCAGTTTTTGCTTTGACATTTGGAAGCTGTTAGCAATGCCCTTAGGGTTTCATTTAGAATTCATCCACATCATACCAACTCATCATGTGTAGAATGTAATAAAGGCATAACAATGAACGTCAATTACGAGGTGGGAGACACTCGCAGACCAAAATATTTTCTGTATTTCCTGCAATGAGATATCTGGGTCGCCACTGCGGGTGATTCAAACATACCGGCACACTGGAAGCGGAAGCAATTTCAGTTGCAGTACATCTTAATCAAGAGAGGAGAGCTGTAGTCGACAAGTACAACCAGGGTCCTGATGGAACATGGAGCATGGGCAAAAATTCCCCTTTTGTAAGAGATTATTGGCTCTGGGGTTATTAATGTTGGATATCTCTCCAGGAAACATAATTCAAAGGGTCAGTCTGGATGAGTCAGTCCGCCGTTTTCATTTTAGAAGTCCGGCTGCACGCAGATACGGCCGGCTGACTTGAATAATGTATCTTAAAGCTGAACCTTAAAGCATATGGGCAACTCTATCGCCTTTAAAAGCTTGGAGTGGGGGAGCTTCATGTGTGACATAATTAAATTCAAGCCAAGCTAATTCAAACTGTTTAATGATGCAGGGAGAACAATTTCTTTAGCTGTGCTAGCAGTGGGGTGGTCCACAGGGGCCACCAGTGAGGAGAGGCATTAAAAGTTCAGCACTTGCCATGCAGAGAGGAGGATGTCGAGATGGGGAAAACATGTCGAGGGCCCATCCAGTCTTTTGGAAATGCAGAGTCCCGTTTGGCTTCGCTGCATTGCGCTACGTGCTTGACGCGTTGCTTTGTCTTCCTTTCCTTTAGTGACATTCTGATCTACTGTGTGCATGTAACAGCTTGTTCCTTGTCAGGAAATGTCACTTGAGGGACTCTGACGAATTGCGACGAATCGTTGGCACGTTAGAAGAGCGACATGGAAATTATTTGGTGGCATTGAGATTTGTCTTTGCAGTTTGTGTGTGCGTTGCCTCCGTGGGATTTTCCTTCTCTTTCATACGTTTCTGGAGGTGAAATCCTCATTGGTAGATGCCCATCATCATACACAATAAAGCAAATATTGAAAGACAAAAACTATCATTGATGAAAAACAGTATCAAGTAAAGTGTATCTATAGATTTATTTGGAAGAAATTGATTCCGCATGGATCTTCATTTGGCAGGTTTCCCCAGCTGAAAAGGTAGCAGCTGTTGTGAGGAAACTATTACGTATCACCAGCTTCAGCCGCAGCTTTCCTATTAGCAGAGCTCAGTGTCAGGATATGACAGGTCATGGCTTGAGGCTAGATGCAGCACTTAAAGGGCATGGCATCGGACGTGGTGAGTACATTCTCTCAATAATGTGCCGTTATATGCAGCAACATCCCTGACCTCTTGGTTTGTTGCGGTGCTTGTGCTTTTATTTTGAAATCTTTGAGGCAAAGCTGCAATGTGGGTGGAGGGAGTCGCTCCGTCGACACTGTGGACTGGATGGACAAGTGCAAGCTGGCAGATTGTCGGCATAGATGAGCTGCAGTTCCAGTTACTAATTGCAGCTGAGATGCTGGTTGTACATATCGGCAACTAAATGTTACGATGATCTCAGCCGACCATACTTAAAGGTACAGTGTGTAAAATTCTGCCATCTAGTGGTCAGATTTTAGATTGCAGTGCTCATTCGCTTACCCTACCTCTCTTAAGGTTACCGGTCAGCTAGGGTGGCCCGCGCACACCAACCTGGATACCTCTTCCACCTTCTTCTTCGTTGGTTTATTTGAGGATGCCTGCGTTAAATAACTACGCTCAATACGAAATGCACTGTGAGGTGGGCAGGATTGTCCACACCAGGCTTCCTTAGAATTATGATGGCACAAGATGGCAGCTAACTGGGAGCAAGACCCTTGATCTATGTGTATTCTTATGTACGCATATAAGAAGCATTCTATGGGTAGGGAAACCAACCCACTATTGTACTGAATGACCACAACGCTGTTTTTTTTTTGGGTTTCTTTCTGATGTAGCAGTGAAGTGAAGAGGCCTTGACTTCCTCCTCTTTGCTTCTTGTTGGGGAAGAGAAAAAAACAATGTCTTGACAGATAAGTGTGTGCGACTCCTGTGCTAACAAAACAGGAGCGACATTAAAAAGAAGAAGACAATCTCACAGACAAGCTGAGACTAATCTCTTCTCACTGTTTACATCCCCTTAGCTAACTGGTGACCTTCGCTATCCCACTGACTAAAGTACTTAACGATCTGCTACTGAATAAAGAGTTGCACACTCTGACATTTACATTAACTAATGTGATTATATCACTAATGGACCTACTACATGGGTGACTGACTGCTGGCTCTACCGATATAATGAATTTGCATGCCACCACAGCAGCAACATGTGTCGCTCCCTCTTAATTGCCTCTAAACATGCTGCTTGAACCATTCAAACGATCAGATCGATGCAGTAAGCATACATCTTAGGAAAAAAAAAAATACTCCCTACACCGGCAAATAATTAGTAGATGTTATAGACAATCGCGTGGCTGCAATGTTATTGAGCCAAGCACCGAGGCCTTCACGCACAGCTCCGTGTTTGTCTCGGCCAGCTTCCCATGAAGTAATTAAACATTACGGTTCAGTTTCTACACGTGCAGTGACCAATTCCCTGAGCACCGCCGGCCCCTGAGGTTTGGAATTTACTAACTACTGCAGAACACCACGCGCAACTCCAGTCAACTACGGCTGATTGGAACACGGCCCACGTCTGCTGCTCATTATTGCAGAATATTATTAGCAGAGCCAAATTATTTGTTGGGGTTGTTCTGACCTGATCGGTGTCTTCACTGATTGGTTGGGCTTTTTTACCTCGAAAAAAACACCCTTTTCTTTAAACGGATGTGGTCGGCCAGTCAAATTCTCATTTACGACGACGATGTGATCTTTCGCGGTGAGCCGCTTGACGTGACCCGCCTTCTTCTTCTTCTTCTTCTTCTTCTTCTTTTGTTTGTTTTATTTTGTTTTCCTCCAGGAGCCTCCAGGAGATGAGTCTGCCGGGTGAATCCCTGCTCCACCTTATCCATCAATCTGGACTCTATTTCCAGCGGCCCTACGACAGAATGCCAAAGCCTCGCCGCACAGAAGATGAGACCACCACCACCCTCATCCCTAGAAACTCTCCACTCCCACCCTGATCATCATCACCACCACCACCACCACCACCCCCCCCCATCCCAAGAACCCACCACCACCACCACTGTCCTCCCATACCCCCCAAATCCCATCCTCTTTACCTCCACCACCACCACCGTCTTCCCAAGAACCCCCGACTCCCCACCACCACCACCACCACCACCACCTCCACCAGCAGCTCATTCCCCATCAAACACAGACCCGCACGAACACGCCATCCACTGTTACTTCTCGTCACCCTTCGTTCACCTTCTGTCGACGGCGGGACAAATGCAGCTGGAGTGGGACGCGTCTTCCGCAAGACAGAGAGAGAGAGCCAGAGAGAGAGAGAGAGAGAGAGAGAGAGAGAGAGAGAGAGAGAGACTCGGCTCCGCCACATTTGATGACGAGGGGATGTGACAGGATCCTCCCCGCGTCGCCGCCATCACTCGGCGTGGGCCGTGATGGGCCTCGTGCCGGGGATCCTCCTGCCTAATAGGAAGTCAGACACTCGGAGACGAGACCACCCCCCAACCCCCCACTCCCCCACCCACCCCCCCACCCCGCCTGCCTCTCTCCCATTACTCCTGCGCTCGCTAATTAGCGTCTGTCGCTGGAGTAACTTGTACCTGTCAGCGTGTGCCACTCGCCAGCATTCACTAACTTGGTGGTGGGTGGGATGTGGGGGTGGGGGTGGGGGGGGGGGCAGAGGGGTGTTGGGGGGATTGAAATTGAATGCCAGCTAAGCTTCAACAAACTGCAAATGGTCCGTGTGTCGCGCCCTGACCCCCCCCACCCCACCCCTCTTCTCTCTTGTTCTCTCTCTCTCTCTCTCTCTCTCTCTCTCTCGCACTGACCCCCGGAGCCTCACATGTGTGAGACTGTGTGTGTGTTTTTTTTTCTAAATAAACGCAGACAAACCCGAGTTGTTTTCCTTTTTTCCTCTCGTCGCTCGCGTGGGATGTTGCGCGACTTCCCCCCTCCGTTGTGTCCACCCCCCACTTCCTACTTACATTAAAGCAACGCGGTGAAACTGCCTGGCCATGAGTAATTATTGCCACCAAACACAACCCTCCACCCCTCCCCCACTCCCGCCAGCCCTTCGTGCGGCCACTCTGCGCTCGCCCGAGCATCTCGCCACCCCAGGGATTAGCCCGGCCCGCTCCTCTCCCACGCAGTGATGGTTTTGCGTAGTGTTGTAGTCAAGACCAACCGAGACCGAGACATTATCCAGACGAGAGAGTATTGACGAGACAAGACAAGATGAAATTTATTTTCGTCATTTCGCACTCGGACGGCAACAAAAACAATCACGTCTTTAAATACGCGGGAAACTCTCTGGGTTGTCGCGCGTTGTTGCGATCCTCGCGCTAACCGCTCGAGCCGCTGCGTTAGACTGTTGATGGAAGCCCAGGCTCTGTGTGTACAGTAGCGCTCGACCTTGCTGCGCGTGTCCCGGTGGCCCAGACACCCGCCTGAAATTAAATTACAGATTAGTGGCTCCGGGCCCAAAGAGAGGGCGGTGTGGGTGGGTTGAGAGGGTGGCTGGAGGGGAGGGGGGGGTTTATTTGGTTGCCCCCCCCCCCCGTGAGAAGCTCCCATTCTCTCGTTCAGGGGGCCGGGAGAAAAATGTCATGGGATTTAAGGAAGAAAGACATTTTCCTCCGTCCGACTGCGAGCAGCTGCGACCGCTGCCGCCGTCGCCGCCGCCGCAAAGGATTGAAATCTCCACAACGGCGCCTGAATCGTAGGTTGCGGACGTATTGGGCGGTGGGACTAGCGTGGCGGCGCTAGTGTGGAAAGCAGCCGCCATGAACAATAATATTAAAAAGGGAAAAAAATAAATTGAACACAGAGTCTGAGTGAAGCAACGAACAGATAAAACGCCGGCTCGCTGTTTCTTTTAGGCCCCTTAAAATAAAGCGGTGGGGGGAGGGGGAGGTGCTGGAGGGGGCTCTTTTGAGGCGAGAAGAAGCAAATGCCAAGCCCTCATTAACTGGGAAGCCTGGCGAAGCCTTTTGCCCTCAATCATTCCACATTATTCCTCCCTGGTAATATTCAAATAGCGGAGCGCTTGATTTGGCTATTGAAGAAGTTTTAATAAGACTGTGTGTCTCTTAAAGGCAAGGTTGAGACAAAGTTTAATTGAAAAGGCGTGAAAAACCCAAAACTAAACCTTAGTGACTTGTTAAAACGCAAATGGATTAAATTTTGGACCTGGAGCGTCGCCGGTCTTCAGTCAGATATGGTCTTCATTTTTTTTTTTTTTCTCCTTAGTTTTGGAGCAATCAGCAATCAATGAATGAATAAAACGAATGTCCATGGATGTGAGGCTTACAAAGACAAAACCTGGCAGCATAATTTATCCCTCTGTTTGCAGCCTCCTGCAGAAAAACTTCAGTTTTACATTCTTGTCAAACTTCTTGTTTCATTTTTGCTCCTTTTGCATTAAACAAGGTGACGGTGGGGTAGTTCCAGGGGGCGGAGTCATCGCCTCATTGGTGATTACCATCTCTAACCACGCAGAGGCCGACGAGAGGTATGAGCGCCCTCTGTGACATCACACTGAGCAGAAATTCAGACCATCAAAAAGTGAAGCAAGTACAGAGTTGGAGGGTGAAAAGTGTATTCCTCTGTTTCTCTCTAGAGGCGCATGCAATGCTTTTCTCAATCCTCAGTTCTGAGTTTTAATAGGTTCACAGTCTCAGACTGTCAGTGACCAAAAAAAAATAGAGAAAAGAGCTTCCTGTGGATGTGACCTTGACCTTCAGAGTTGCTGCTGCTGCCCCTCAGGAGACGGGAACCCTTTGGTCTGCCGCAGCTGTCGGCTGAGACGGTTTGACGGCTGCTCTGACACGCGTGGCAAGTGTGAATGCGCAGATGTGATTCCCCCCGTAAATTCCACCACGTGTTCTTCCGTGACCACTTCGCTGAAGGCTTTTACCCCCTTCAGCACAAACACTCGTACCATCCACGACGCCACCACATGGACAGTTCTGCTCCTCTTCCATTAAAAGCCGTCTTAAAGCAGAGCCAGCTGGTGGCTCCTTCTCTGCAGACTTGCCTGTGGCCTGTGTTCCTGTGTTGGGGATGGGACACCTGAGTTCAAGGTGCTCTGACTGGAGCCACAGGTCTGCTGCTTGCATTCGTTTCAACGAGGGGCGCTGATTCACATCAGGGTCCGCAAAGTGAGTCGGAAATGAAGCCGATGTGGTCGAGAAAATCAGTTTGAGGAGCAGGATTGAGGAGCGCACGTGGATGTATCATAAGAACTGGATACAGGACTGGCAATGTGGTGGTGGAGTGATTTTTTTTTTTTTTCTGCAGTCAAACCCCATTTGGCCCAAGAAGCATTTTCCCCATAGACTACAATAGAGGTTGTGACAGAGCTCAGCCGAGACACCAGGGTCTTCATGAGACCACCGTGATGCTGATGGTCATCACGTCTCACACTCCCACCATCCTGCTGGAAGCTAAAATCCATGATTGCCAATCATGGATTTTAGCTTACACGTGTAGACACGCAGGACATGTGCTATCAGTTTTAGCGCCCTCCAAAAGATGTGCTGCATAAATTATTCATTCATTTAAATGCTAATTTAATTTCAAGAAATAAATATGCATGTCAGGGCATTCAATTAGACATTTTTTTATTATTGAATTATCTTCCAAGGATTTTATTATCATTATTAATATTGTAAAAAAAATTATGGGTTTAGCTTTGCTTCACAATAAACAAAGGTGACATTGTTGCTGATGCTGAGGAAGATATCATGCTGGTCCATTTCCAGTTAACAAAAGATTTGGATTAGTATCCAAGTATTATTTTATAGACTTAAAGATGACAATTTAATGCGTGTTCATTTATAGCAGCAGAGTTGGGGCGTTGTAGTCGGGTCCAGTTCCACCGAGGGACCACTCTTGACGAAATACATGGATGAGATGATTTTTTTAAATCTGATCAGTGTCTGATTTCAACATCCTCGCAGTGGCTCTTGTTTCAACCCCCCTGTAGGAGACTGCTGTGATATTTCTTTCAGGTGTTTTTCTGCGGGAAACCTCGGACGGTGATATTGTTAATGATCCACGCTGTGTCTGCACAACAAAAAAACAAAAAAAAAAAAGCCCAACATATTCACAGCTATCAAACAAACGCACCCCGGCGAGATGTCACACACAGCTGCATTTTCACGCTTCTCCAGTCTTCTGCTGTTTCAGCGAGGATGTGCTGCACGCCTGTTCTCTGATTTTTTTTTATTTTGCATTTTTCGCTCTCTTTCTCTCTGTCACCACCCCATGAAAAGGCAACAAAAGGCGAGGCGGTTGTGGTTTATTATTGAGACTCTACATCAAAGACGTGAACTCTTGCTGGCTGTGAAAAAAAAAAAAAAGGTAGTGGAGCTGCACCCGCCGAGCGAGGAGGGGCGGGCCGTGACGTGATGGTATATTTTATAATCTGCGGGCAAGTGTTGCCAGCAAATCCCCACGGTGCTACAGTCAGCATCAAAGGGAAGAAAAGGTAATAATCACAAACCATGAAGTCATAGGTCCGACAAAGAGGCGACTGTGCGATGCCAAATGGAACACCGACAGGCTGCACGTCAGTCGCAGAAATGTCAGCAACCTCTTTTTGGCATGCAAGCTGGGGAAAAATCAAATCAAAAGAAATGAATATTAACCAGAGTCACATTCTCGTAAAAAAGCCTTTTGGAAACTTGTTTCTTTTTCTTTCTCTCTTTCTTTTTTTTTGTATGCACCCAAACCCAAATGTATGCTTGTCTCTAGACCCTGAAAGCCTTCTTCCTAATTTGTTTTAACAAAATTGTGAGGGAAAAAAAACGTTGAATGTTAAAAGGGCCCGATTTCCTTGTTTGGCCCAATTTCCAGATTTGAAAAAAAAAAAAAAAGAATTTTGGTGATCTGCATCTAACGGTTTTCTTTGAACTACTAATAAATGGTAAAATAGTTATGAAAATAGTTTTCTAGTAGCTCTAGCCTGGTGGCACAGTGTCTGCCTTAAAGGGGCTTCATTATAACCATTTCCAGATTCAATAAATGAATTAAGGTGGTTTACCTCCAGCAACAAACAAGTTGTGTTTAGCCAAACAGCTAGTTTGAGCTGTGCAGGCCTCACAAAACCAGCCTTTCTTTCTCCCTTGGCTCTCTTCCGCCCTCCCCTACCCGCTCCATCCGAGGCCCCGCCCACCTCGGAACAGCCCGCTCCCTTGTGATTGGGCCAGCAGCTCACTGCTAGCGCTAGCTAGCGGGTAAGATGGCCGCCAGCTGTCACACGGTGAAGCTTCGCCCTCACTTCCCACAAAGGTCTGCAGAGGCGTTGCTGTGATAGTCAGCTGGACTTGTGACGTAGGAAACCTCCCCAAAAAACCCCACACCTCGGTCCAACTGTTGGTTTGGTTCCTTTACCTAATGTCCTGCTACCAAACCGCATGTTCGTTTAATGAAGAAAAGAAGACAAGTAGAATCTGAATAAGTTTTAGTGAAAAGAAGAACAAGACATTTGGTACAGAGATCTGATGGAGAGATCTCTGGAGTCGAGTCCTGGCCGTTGCCGGAGTCAGACTCACAACTTTCTCCCAAGAAAGTCCTTAAATGCAAAGACAAACAATCTGACTCCTTCTCCAGTGTCGTCCTCTGATTGGCTGTCCATTCTTCCCCCTTCGGTTGCTCGGTGTTAATGTCATTGTTTGTGAATCAGGAAGCAGGTCCTTATTTGGCCGTGAGCCAAATGGTCCATCCTTCCTTCCGGTGTGACCTGTTGAAACCATTCTGCGGCAAGACGAGCTCAGGTCACAAGTTCCCATCCAGTCCCTGTGACTGGATGGGTCGCAAACTTTATGAGGGTCGCAAAGGCACTTCCTTCAGCTGACCACTCTCTGGTCAGCCCAGGTCACTGTTTATGAGACTTAATGAGTTACACACTCTTTGCTCACAAAGTTTTCAACACCCCCAGGGCACTGATCATGATCATCAAATATACACCAAAGCACTTCATATAGTAACATTCAATACATTTATACATTCAACTCAATGTAATAACTCCAACATATGAATGTAATGTTACAAATATAATAGCACAATATGCAATGATGCAAGATGTTAAATGTCTGATTCCAACACAACGCAGTGACACAGAAAAAGTCGGTCCATCTAGACACTAGTTGGTTGTTCATTTTCCTACTTGGTGTCTTTGTTGTGTGGCATGCCAGCAACACACACATGCACACACAAAAAAAAAATCATGTTTAAGAACTACAGTGTGAAAGTATACTGTCCCCCCAACACAGACACACCATTTGATTCAATATAAACCAAATATCTCCATAAAGACTCTCTCCCTTTTCTGAAGCTGGTCAACTTGTGCAGCGATTCTAAGGAAATAAACACACACACTTTATCACACACATCTACATGACAATCTCTTTCTTTAATTGTGTAAAAACTGCCCATTACAGAACAATATGCCACCCACACACTGTCATTATGCACAACTGCTGTGCAAATTATTTATATACAGATATATTCAGGAAGTGTCAGATTTAATTTTTGTGTGATTTTCTTCTCTATTTTATTTCATACCATACTTTTATCTCTTTATAAAATAGTTCAACTCTTTGCATGCCTTTTATTTTATGACACTAGTTCCCTTGTAAAGCTGCTAGAAAGGCGAATTTCTCCTGAGATCAATAAAGTATCTATCTATCTATCTATCTATCTATCTATCTATCTATCATTGATTGGTACTCTTGTAA
This sequence comes from Thamnaconus septentrionalis, assembly GCA_009823395.1. Taxonomy (NCBI): domain Eukaryota; kingdom Metazoa; phylum Chordata; class Actinopteri; order Tetraodontiformes; family Monacanthidae; genus Thamnaconus; species Thamnaconus septentrionalis. The sequence continues at coordinate 5,363,049 of CM020505.1, read as the reverse complement.
AAGTAAAGAACCGATACAAAGTCATCTCACTGTCACTAAATAGTTTTGAGGTTTTGAGGTTGTATCATTGAACAAAACAATAGCAATTTAAAAGAATTTTTCGTTCCTCTATTCCTTATTTGTGAAATAACCAGTGATGTGTATTTTTTCATTCCCCTTAAAATCAGACAATGATTCGAAAAACTGCAATTAATGATTTTCCTTTTTCTGAGGCGTGAGCGTAAACTCGGGGAGGCGAAAGCCACGGTGGGCAGAGGTTTATTTTAGCAAGTAAAACATGTGTCTGTGTGTGTCAGTGTGTGTGTGTGTGTGTGTGTGTGTGTGTGTGTGTGTGTGTGTGTGTGTGTGTGTGTGTGTGTGTGTGTGTGTGTGTGTGTGTGTGTGTGTCAAACCCATCCGGTTGCGCTGGGCGAGGCTGTCCCTAATTAAAGTGTTCTGCTCTGCGGAGTCCCACACTAGTCCCGAGCACGCTGAAGCTGTCTCATTCTTTTCATCCATCACATCTCCAGTAATTACTTTTGTTTACGGTGTTGGAAGCGGCAGATGTCTGATTGCAACTTATTGAGGAAATGAGTCATTGGCAGTTTGGAGATGGCTTCTGTGCACGATGCAGATGTTTTAGTTGGTGGGGAAAATAAATAAAAAAAAAAAAATCAGACCCACTTGACAAGCTTGACCTTAAACTCCAACCACAACTACAGTAGGTGGACCATGATGACATCGGTTTACCTGTTTATTTATGCGGAATGTCCCCATCAGTTGACGATTTAACATCAGCCAAGACGTAAAATCCATTCACGACATTATGGAATGTACAGTTCAACAACAGAAAATGCAGTCACAGTTCAGTCCAAATAGTTCAACATGTACAGTGCAATAAAATAAAAGTGTAGAAACAAGTGTACGGCGCAATAGAAAATGTTTCTATCATATCAGGTGTTCTTATGCAATAAGACAAACCTCATGACACGCATGGGAACAGAAATAAGACAGTTTATTATGTTTGGACTACAGTGTTGTTGGGTTTATAGCGGCGAAACTGGACCTTTGCTTAAAGGTCCAGTGTGTAAAAATGTTAACTGCGTGTTTCATATTTAGCACACAGCCAGGTGGGCAAATCGCAGCGCAAGATGGCAGCTAACTAGCAGCAAGACCCTTATTGTTCTATGTATATTCATATATATATGAGAGCTGTTCTAAGGTATAGGAAAACCAAATGACTTTTATAGTGCTGCAAGTAAGCGCTTTAATTAATGTATCAATGGGCTTTATGTTAAGCTTTTACCAGTACAAAGATCATAAATCAAACTAATTTTTACACACTGGACCTTTAAAGACCTTTGCTATGAGACGCGCCGACACTCTCTGTGTGGTAACGGGGTGGTTGGTATTTTTCTTTCCCCCTTTTTTTTTGTCCTTGAGAGCTGAGTGGGTTCACTCAATTAAAGACCATAATTGACCTGTTAAGAACATCAGCACAGCTCGCGTCGCTTTGACAGTGATTTAGTTTGACATGTTAATCAATCACCGTGGCCGGACCTCACACTTACATGCTAACAAGACAAATAGTTTGAGCTGAATACGTGCGGGCCACACGTGTAGTTGTCGTTGTGTGTGATCCCTTTCATTTTTACACTTTTCCCACCGAACGTGTCTTTGCTTTGGAGCGCGAGGGTCGTTTTGCTGGTCCCTCCTGCGCTGCTCTCATTTAGTTCTCCTGGAGACAACCAAACAACAAGGTGTACAGTGCTTCGCCGCGTCTCAAGTATTACACAGCAACCCAGTTTCCATGAACTTCCTGTGTGTGCACCGCATCCCTCTGCTCGCCATTAGATTAATTGCTTTGCTTTAATTTTGGCCCCACTACCGGGTACTAGTAATTAAAAGATTGCGATTGTTCCCTTTGAACGTTGCAAATAAAGATGCACAAACTCTTTTGTGTGTGTGTGTGGTTTTTTTTTTTCCAAGTTGTTCAGTGTAGGATCAGGCCGAGTGCAGCGAGGGTGTCGTTTGAGCGTTGGGATGTTAGTCTGAGCTATTTTCACAGCGTTTTTCTGCCAAATTATGCATGCAGTAATGAAAGTCAGATCAACTTTTGATTTGTTGCTCTAAATTAATATAATGAGCGAACATTACTTGTCTTTGGCATCCATCCCCCTCAGCTGAGAATAATAGCTGTGAAATTAGTCGGTTCACTTTGCACAACTGCAAACTCACTGGCTTGCATTTGATGCGGAACGTGGTGAAAAATCAGTCTGGCCTCAGTGGAGCCGGTGAGGACCCCTGTGATCCTCATCTCGCCGTAAGTGTAAAAAAAAAAAAAAAAATCAGGTCCAAGCTGCACCAAATGCAAACAACAGCACGAATGAGACGCCTCAGATGTTCTCAGTTCATTCATCCAGTAAGCCTGAGTCACACGAGCAAGTGGCGCAAAGCGAATTGCCGTCACAGGAGTTTTCTTTGTGCGCGTCAAGTGTGAAATTTAGCTTGTTTAGTCGGCAGCCGAAGGATGACGGAGGGATCATCTGACGTTTGGCAAGGGGGCAAACAACAGCTGCAGATTCCAATTTGGGACGTCGCTAAAAAGAAACCAAAACAACCACAACAAAACAGGCTGAAATGATGACACATCAAATGTGGGATTTCTGGGAAGTGTCGAATGATGTATCTTGTCAAGTGGTACAAGTGAGTTCATTCCCTCGGACTGGTGCATCATATTGAATTGAGATAAGTTTCATAAAGTCACAATATACAGAATTTAAATATTACCGATGGGAGAGTTGAGGCCTTTCACTGGGTTTGTGTTCTGCAGCAGTAAAGAGTCATAACATTGACCTGGAGGATCCGGGTTCTTCATGTAGTCCAGTCTGTAAGCCAAACTTTGCTAAACAGCCAACAAATCTAAATCTTCAACCTCGCGTCTGCTCCCCAACACGGGCGCATCAAGGGCATAGGCACCGCTCCGCCACCAGGAGGCGTACCGGGGTTAAAGGAGTAAAACTGCCATGACTGGTGGTCCCCAGCTGATGGCCAGGAGTCCAGCTGATCTCTCCAAGAGATGTCCCCCCCCACAGGTCTGCCACCAGCCTGCGGTTCTAAATACACTCCCACACCCGGGAAACCCAGCAGGAAAGAAATAAAGGTGAAAGACACGCAGGGTCGGACATGAAAGAGAGCAAACCCAAATTAAAGAACGCCGTCCTGTGTCGGACAGACACCTTATGATTGTGAGGAACATTGTACCAGTCTGGTGTTGCTTAATGATGCCCACATTAATCCTGACTTGGCCCTCTGAAGCTACTTAAAGGATTTAATGCCACCGTCTCGTTGACACCCGCCGTAATTATGACAAAGTTGTAGATCACTCAGCCAGCCGAGAGCTTTGTTCCCCAGTAATAAACACAACATGGCAAACTTCAAACTGGCACTTTGGCTCACTGTGCTTTATTTTTCCAAACCTGGGTGTATCATGTATCATGGAGTGGATCCCTTTTATCCTTTTCTCCTTTTCTCCTTTTCTCCTTTTGCTTATTACAACATAGTATCTTGTGCTCAGGTGTTTAGAGATGGGGCACAGCCGTGCAGCGGTGTCTCCTGCTGGACATGTGTTGACATTTACTTCACACGTTTTATGTTTGAATGAACTTTTGTTTAGTTCTGTTTTTCATAACTGGAATTGTGAACCTCGATGTACCATCTGACGTTTCTTGTCCAGTACTATATTAAGTGCTTCTGTGTTCTGATGTCGGAGAAGGGAAGCTTCACCATGAATAATGAGGGACTTGTTATTTCTAGGAAAAACTCACATTGCAAAAACAAGCGTTTAAAATAAACACAAAAGACCAAATTCAAAACGCAGCAGCATAAATTTGAGCCTTGTAGGTTCCATGGCATAGCACAGGATTACAAACTGATTAAATATGCAATGTCAAGATGTGTGTACATTGTCAGATAAACTGCCTCTCTAGCCGCTTGTCCTCACCTCAGCTCAATGTAAACACAGAACTGTTGGCCAACAGCTGCTTCGCTGCTTATGTTCTTCAAAGATCTTCCCTTCCGTGAACTTCTCCAGCTCTCCAGCAGATGGTAACTGTCTTGTAGCTGCGACTTCACACACAGGCGCAGTCTGTCTGGTGGTCACCATGAGCAGCATTTAGTGCAGAATTATCATCGCTATGATTCTTATTTTTCAAAGAAACCACTGCTTATTTCATCACCAGGATGCTTGCTGCTGACAGCAGCCACCTCATTTCACAAAGACACCTGCCAAACATCTAAATCCACCGTAAACCGCAGCGCTCATTGATTTAGTCAGCCCTCCACCGAAACAGCTGACTGCTTTGTATTAATGACGGATGTCATGTGATTGCAAAGAAAAAAAATAGCCTCACTGGTTGTCTGGTGAGGAGAAAATTTGCCAGTTTAGCTTCGACTATCTTGTGTTTGTCTCAGTTTGACTGTGTCTGTACAACAAGGCTTTTCCGGTCGCAAGTTGATATATAAATCAGATCCGACGACTCCCACAATCAAGGTGGACAAGCATGGAGCCACCAAAATGAAATTAAACCTTTCACGCCGGTAAATTCTAGCAAATGAAACACTGGCTGCAGACGTCGGTACTTCAAACAACCTTACTCTCTGAAACTGAAAATAACGGCCACTCTGCTCATTAGTACAGTAAATGACAAATGGCAATTAAATGACGCTTGTTTCCGGCCACCACTTTTATCAGAACGACAGAGAATGGAGAGCGGCCGGCGGGTTAATTTGGTTGTCGGAAGTGGCTGGATGCACATTTCATGAATTCCACGCCCGTTTGATGAGTTCCACTTCCAGCTTCCATAGGCTAGCGAACCGCAAGACGCGACATCCGTGATCAGGTCAGCTCAGCTGTGACATGCGGCATCTCGGTTAGCAGCAAGGGGAATTGTGAGAGGGGAAGAAAGGATTGCTCAAGTGTGGCCGGGCCGGCCTGATCTGCTGTCAGAAGTCGCAGGAGGCGAGACGCTTTGCGCGGACTCATTAGCCAAGCAGCTAAATACTGCCAGCCATTCACTGCGCACGACAGGCAGCATGCTATGTGAAAACTCGGCACCCACACACTTGTGGTTGCTTTCTCAGCGGGAGATGTTTGTTATCACCGGACCCACTAGGGGCCTGCAAGAAAAGCTTCTCAGCCATATGACAGCCTGGAGTTGTGTGATGTAAAAACATGTTCATAAATTCTCATATATTTTTTTTTTCAGGCAGCAGAACGGTCCAGATCTTTTTACTCTAGCATGCACAGACATATTTTGCTTACAGCCAAAGTCAAAAGAATTTTTTTTTTTTTTTTTAATGAGCCTTCTGACTTTTAAAAGAAATGTTTAGCAGCGTATCCAGAGTGATTTTGTTTATGTTCTATGTTTGTGTGAAATGTTGTATTTCAGTGGGGCACACTGTCTGTTGGGGTTGTTTCAGGATATCTCACTATTTCTGAAACATTAGCTTTTGACCTACAGTGGAAATGAGACGGGTGCACTGGACACTGGACGTTCACTAAAAGTACTTCTGGAGTGAGCAATGATCAATTTAGTATTCAAGATGTTCCAGCGGCCAATCAGCACTCTGATGTCAGCTGCGCAACCGTATTGTTGACTAAACATGTAGTGACAAATATGAGGGCTACTTATTTAATAGTAAAATCCTTAGAACACACACACTAGACCAGGGTTTCGACAACAACCCTCACAGAGCGTGTGATGCCCTTGTGTTGCCAGTTCTGGATATGGAAACAATTTTTTCCCCCCTGAAAATTCAATTGTCATCGAAATGCAAGTCAGAAATTTCAAATGAACATCTCCATTATTTGAACTGTTTCATATGTTGTTTTCACTGCAGCATTTCTGAGAAGCGGGATTTCGTCTTAACTATATGCTTTAATATCAGCGTTGGGACAAACAGCAAATTTGACAGCTAACACGGGACATAGCCATTGTACTTAAAGCTTAACATGAGCGGCTGGAATGGAAATTAAGGGGCGAGCAACTGTGAGTCGGGAACCGTCACAATGGTTAATTGCAAGAAGAACATCTTAGTGCCCTCATAAAAGCTTTTTGATTTCAGCACCAGACACACCATTTGAAAGTGTCCGTCAAAGGCATTGGCAAATCAACATCCTTTAGCAATTAAGAACTCGCTTCCAGGAGCAAAAGCTGTGATGGCGGCTGGGCAAAGTGACTGCGTAATTACATAGTGGATAATGGACAGAGGGAAGGAGCACATTGCAGGAGGTTCTGGGCCCAATGGGCCATGATAATTAACCAAAAATCCTAATGACACTGGGCAGAATGTTCCCCCACGACTGGTTTATGATAAATATTTAAAGTTTCATTACAATAATGATGGGGATGCAAGAATGCCAGCGCGCTAACTGTCAAAGTTTCACCGCTGTTGTGGCGTAATTAGAGGAAGCTCTGTCTCTTGCTGTCTCATTTTCCAACATGGCCTCTGCCAACGTTTAGCACTCTTTGAAAAGAAGGGTGACAGGGAAGGGAATTGTGTAGAACAGACGCCACATTAAGGAGTTTACCATTAATTCTGCACTTGGCATCCGCTATCTGTGAATGTTTAATCCTTTTGACAATTTAAAAGTTACAACTCGCAGACCTAGTTACAAAGAACATAATACATTGTGCTGAAGTGTCTCAGCCTCAGTTGTCGTTTTGTGAGAAAGCCCCCTTGGAAAGGAAACAATTGTACCAATCAGGCTCCAGGCCTCACACGCTGGATTTTATTTTGAAAATGTCAGTGGCTGCGGCCAGGTGGACAAATGAGCTTGGCAGCTTTGCAGGAATGACGGAGTGAACCGCAGCTGACGTTCACTTTGCAAACACATTGCTCAAGTTGTTTGCTTCACTTTGCCCCGGTGTGTAGCGCCGCCGCTCCCACAGCCCAGAGATCCCCGGTTCAATTCCCATTCCGCTCGCTTTAACCCACGCACGCGGCGGGAGAGGCGCTAATCAATACGCTGTAGTTTGCCGTCATTATTAAGACTTATGTCCCCGTCATCTCAGGGCCCATTAAATTGGAGGACCACATTCTTCCCGGCCAGTGTCTCCACAGAGGCTCTGGAGTCACATTAGGGTCTGATTTGTGAGTCTTTAATGGCCGGGGCCACCCTTAATTAGCTGATGGTGCAAAAAAAAAAAAAAAAAAAAAAGTGCAACCACCGGCGGGGAGGATGGCCGCTCAGGGTTTGCGATGATGTTTTTGCTTGGGGCCGTTCTCCATCTGTCTTCCATATCTTCCATAAAAGCAGCCTCCTCTCGCGGTGGCTGCTGCCCCACCCGACGTATTGATGGACGCCCGAGGCTATCACGAGTATTTGCTGTGATCCGCGACGCTTTGCGTCAATCCGAGCAGCAGTCCGAGTGCAGATCTGCACCTCGGGAAGGTCAGCGGCTGTGCCTTCCCGTCTCCGCCCTGAGACGGCCGGTTCTCTCCGCTGTCTCCGCCTCCCACCTCGTTCTCGCGCCAATGCGGTCGGCTCCAGCCGGAGAGAGACCCCTGCGTGTCTTGGGCGAAAAACTAATTTGGTTTGGTTTAATGGAGTGACTTGGACTAACAAGTTGTTGCAACAAGGATACCCTGAAGTGACTGGAGACGTATTAGCGCGGTAGTCAGGGACACTCATTAGCTCCTTGCAGCTCTATTGCCGTTGTATTCATAGGGAACTTGCGTAATATCCGCGTGCGGCTGTAAAAAGAGAGGCGGCTGATAAATTGTATAATAGCCAGATTAGCAATATGTCACAGTAAGCCTCTGGCAAACGGCGAGGGAATTGGGTAGACTCAAGCCTCCCCGCGAGATGAGAGAGATATAAATAGAATTCTCGAGGCAACGATTTGTCAAGTTGCATGAGCAGAGATGCGTTCTTGTCTTTCCCCGCCCCAAACAAGGTTCCTCTGGAGGGGATTTCATTAAGTCGTTATGAGAACGGTGAAGCCGTCGTGAGACCGTCCAGCAATATCTGCACCGAAGTCTCATCTCTTCCTCGTCCGTGGTCGTCTTTCTTGACTGGGCTGCAGGGTTGAAAACATCCAGTAATACAGAGCAACGAGAACGAAGACGTTCTGGCCGTCGCGATTTCATTTCATTGGAAATCCCGAATCAAGTCTGGCTGCGTAAAGTGATCATCTCTGCCATATTTATGGCAATTACAACAGAGTTGTGCGCTCGTGTGAAGGGCAACAGCCTGGCTCAATAAATTAGTGCCGGTTTCAAGTAACCAATGAGTTGCGGTCATCATGAAGTGTACGAAACTCAATTTTTGAAAAATAACGTTTACACTGTGTTCAAAGTTGCGAATGCCGTGCCGCATTAATTCATCTCGGTTAGCAAATTCCTGATGAGTTTTGTCCTTTGACTCATATTTTGTGGCTGGCTGAATGCTGGAACAGCAAGGTGAAGTTTTCTTTTTAGTTTTTTCAGGAAAGTGAAAAGAAAAAAGCTCTTCTTTTGATGGAACTGAGTGCTTGGGCAGACTGGAGAGGGCATAAGCAGCACTGTCTAATCAGGAAATGCTGACTTTAAAAAAAAAACCTTCAGTAAAGGTAAGACATGAACTTGCTCCTTGACTTGATCAGCCACGGATCCATTATGTAATTATATATTATTACTGTTATTATATCTGTTATACCTTTTACAGCAAAATCAATAATTGTAAGACCGATACATTATTAATTATAACACAGATTGACAATATATTAGTGTAGCATGCACGCATATAAATGAGCATAGTCAGAGTAAACCTCTCAAAAACTTTAGGAAAGACAGTTTTAGAAGGTGTTATTTTTTTCAAATTATGTTCTAAATGTTGTAAATATGCTGCAAATTCTCCCAGTCTGGGATTAATAAAGGCGTCTAAAATAAGAACTAGCAGCAGAATCTAAAAACGCCTACCTTACATTAGAAAAAGAAATTGACCATGGCAACATGCTTCTATTTGTACATCCCTATTTTTGTCACACTTTTTTTTAAACTCTCCATCATAAGATTGTTTTTATCCCCCACTGCCTTTTGCTGTCAGTGGATCTCCATCTCCGATGTTCCGCACAGGGCAACAAAAGAATCGTGTGTGTTCCACTGATGTTACAAACAAGGCGAGCTATGAATTTAGAACAGGATATTGGCTGGAGGGGAGCTGTTTGGAAAGTAATTACATCAAAGGCTGTAGTGGGAATATTTGCCACACAAAAATTGCTGCTGATGATAAGCGAGGCCCCACCAGGCTGTAATTAGGGACTCCTGCCTTATGGCCAGTGCATTGTGGCTCTTTGTCATGCTGCATAATTCCTCTTCTGCTGATGAACCCGCCAACCTATAGGGGCGACGCTGAGCACGGAGGTCTGCATGCCCGCCACCGCTCTTACTGGCTTCATCTTTGGTAACAAAACTCGCAGAATAAAAATTTTGTTTATATTCTGCTCAATGTTTTTAATTGCACTGTAACCACACAGACGGTACTTAATTCATTGAAAGTTTCTTTTTTTATTTTCTTCACCAATTTCCCACTAATGTGAGCGGAGGCTCCTCTGGTTATTCACACAACCGCACTTAGGGCTTCAGCGAGGAAGAGCCGTCCAGCATACGGAAGCCTACTGTGGCCAAGAACATGTCCAACAACATGTCTCCGTTCTGCTCACGAGGTGCCGTCCAAGTGTCCAGAAGACGCCACCGTCCATTTTTTGTCGAACTGGTTGTGTTGACGCTACACTCATGGCCACAGCATGAGCGGTAGCCTCCAAACTCTTTTTCCCGATTGGCGTCCACTTGAATTCTTAATGACGATTGTGTTTTCTTGCATAAGAATAAGAATTGTGAGCATTGGGCAGAGCGTTGTCATGAAATTTCCATTTTGAGTCAACATTCAAAGGTTTAATTCAATGAAGCGACTTCTAGAGCGGCTAACGTCACTTCAGTGAACGCCAAGACTGCTTGGCATGATGGGGTTTTTCTACCTTTAACGCATGAAGACCCCCTTAAAAAATTGATAATACTACTCGTGACCACCAAGCATATATGCAAATAGACGCAATTATCGTGATCACCACTGGTTTGTGAATACTCGTTCTGAAACTTAGAGGTTGGGTTCACTGTCAGCACTGCCTTGAGCTTCCAGTCCATTTTGAAACTGGAAGATTCCATATTTGGATGTGTGTGTGGTTCCGGAGGTGAGCAGTGATTGGGGAATTTGGGCAACGACTGCTTACCCGCTGGGTAATTATCAAACTCTAGCCACGCCAACAGCTTTATGGCCATTTTTACTCAAAATCCGCCCACAATTAGACACAATGTGCATGAGGGTTTCCTCGTGGTTTTTTTTTCCAACCAAAGCATTTTTTACCAGTTTGAAAAAGGTGTGACATTACCACTCTTTTCTGCATAGACAGCCATTTTTTTTTTTTTTAGCCTTTTTGCAACCAACATTGCTGGCCAAACAATATGATTCAGGTTTTAGGTACTTTTGTATTGGCTTTGATTTTGGCAGTGGAAGCTGCAGCCATCTCTTTATACAGTCAATGCCCCCAACATATATTGTTAGGCGTCAGTCCAACATGTAACTGGCAGCAGTGATGATAATTACATTTCTGAGAAAACTTATTCTTTGTCGAAAACATCCCGTATGTAACGTCTATGCACAACAGCGAAAAGAAATAAATGAATCAGGGCTGTCAAAGCTGCATGAATATTCCAGCAGTTAGAAATCCCACTGCACCACCACGGTTTTCAGTAGTGGCAAATTCTCCGTCCCCCTTGGAGAAAAGTGTTGTTGTGCGGGACGAGTTGAAGTCTCAGAGCAGGAAAAGTGTGCACAGCAAACAAACATAAATAAGAAGCGCCCCGAAAACCTTTCATTATGACTCATTAATGTTTTAGGAAACTGTTTTCCGCATTGTTTGGAGTTTAAACAATTAAGCCAAAAACTTTTGACAAAATCTAAGAAACAAACAAAAAAAAGGCTTGTTGGTTTGTGGTCAGCGTCCATTGTTTATCTGTCAGGTAAAATTAAATTGATCTTTCCAGAATGACATCATAATCCATATACTGTGGGATTTTTCGGCAATAAATAATGTGCAAATTAGAAACCTTATTTACATACTGTGTAGATACATTCATACTTGGATAATAACCATTCTGATTTGAAATTCAATCTGCCCAAGGCATTTATGGTACATGATTTCATAAAGAGGCTTTTTATGTTGACACACTATTTAGCATGGGTATATAGAGACATACGCCTGTGTTAATATTCTTTGTATGGGAAAAATACAAAGGGATTTGCTGGAATTTGTATTTACATAGTGGAATTTGAGAAAGATTAACCAAACAGAGAAGCCCGGGTGAGCACAGAGGTTTCCTTCTGCTTTTCAGCAGACAGAATTAAACTTATATCAAGGCTTCAATGACTTGCCATTAAATATTCTACTACAATCTCAGTTACACGGAGAGAATGCAATGATTGCTTCTATATTATATATTATTTTCTATTCTATATTAGCTTAATGAAATGACCACCCCTTCAACCTTTTCTGGGATGTTAATTAGTGCCGCAACAGCCATTATAAACTCACCATTATAATTGATTTTTATCCAAACGAATACATCAGTTGGTGTAATTTTCAATTGGCTGGGTAAAATGGAAAAGAAAAGCCGATGCCAGGCTCAGATGCACGCGGAAAATATATAGCAGAGTGAAGTAGTATGACTTTGAACAGTGACTTGTTCATCTTAAGCTTCAAGATTAGTCCTGAGGAGAGGTTTTCTTTTTCGGGGAGGGCAAAGTTTTGATGTGGCTGACACGTTGCTGTTTCTAGCTGCAGCCCGACAGGGACGGAGCTCCTGGTGCTTTCAAGTGCGCATCCTGACCTCTGAAATTGTCAGCGCTTTGTAGGGCATGGCAAGTTGCCCATGCAGACGGCCTCTGGAGGAGGCTGATGCAAATGGCAAGAACAGCGTCACGTATTAAAACACTGGTCTTCTTTAATACCTTGTATAGTTCAAGTCAGTATGAGGTGCGTTAGGAAGGCTCGTGTTCTTTAACATTTCCTTCCTCTCTGCAGCGATTTGTTCTCTCTTCAAACCACCTCGACTCCATCGGGATGAAATGAACAAAACAAAACTGTCATTTTTAACCAAAAGGATGTGGGACTCACTGCCACATCTATTGGTATGTTTGTGTTACAGTGTGACTTCTTTTTGTTTTTTTTCCCGAGGTTTAGTTCTGATTAATCAAACTCAGCTGATAGTGCTTAAAGCTTAACCGATGGAGGCAGCGGCAGAGAAGAAACTGCTGTGTTCTGCCAGGTAAAATTACTGTTTTCGTCAAAGGAGCCCGCTGGCTTTGGGGAGTGTGATAACAACTTCAATTTCCCCTGAGGAAAGACTGTCTGACGGCTGCGAGCAGCAATACCGGAGCCTGGCTTGTTTCCAGCGACCCCTGCACTCGTCCAATCCGAACAGAAAAACAACGAACTTAAAAGGTGGAACAAGTTACTAAATCAAACTGCCAAAAACTTAATTTTGGTCAGATGTGCAGCCTTGCAGCCGTGGGAGTGCGCTGCAGAGGTGCCGCCAGATGATGCAGGTGTCACTCAGGTGGCCTGACCGAAAGGAGTAAAGAAGCCCGGCCTTGGAATGTACGCTGACCTTTAACCCCACTCCAACCAGGAACGCCTCCTCAAAGAAAAGCGCCTCTTGACGGTTGCAGCCGCGCCCGCCCCCTTACTAGACCTTTACACCCCGAACCGCCGCGTGCAGTTCCTTGGTACAAAAATAGAAGTCGAGGGGAAAAAACAGAAATCAATTAGACTTCCTGTTTTCAAATAAATTTTAATTTCACGCTTGGTAGGCAGCCAATACGTTTTGATGTTACAACAGGAAATTAATACGCGTTTCGTAATCAAACAACATTTCTCTCTTTTTCTTTTTTAAAAAGAAATACTGTTTGCATGTGTGTGCGGTCGAAGGCGAAGGGCCGTACATGCGGAACGTGGGAGCGCGATGATCGGCATGGGCGCGCGGAGAGCAGATGTTCTCCCGGGGGCCCGCCCGGCACGCTTAGCGCTGTTTGGAAAGGATGCGATGCGCGCCGACCGTAATTGGTTCATGTGTTAAGCCAATCCGGGCGGAGGTCCCCCGTGCGCTTAGTTATCCCGCGTCCCCGCCTCCATCCCAGCGGACCGGAATCCAGGCCGTCGCACCGGCGACACCGCGGCTCGCCCGCAGCCACAGAGAAGATAGATTACACTCCCAGACGCGCTGCTTTTCCCCACACAGTTGCTCCTTTTATCCCGCCGTTCATGTGTACAATCGGCATCTTGCTTTTTTTTTCTCCCCGAGGTTTGGCTTAAGAGCACTTTTACATCACAGTAGCCAAATCATAGCAAGGATCTAACGAGAAGTCGCAGTTTTGTCTTGTTATTTTCTTTTGAACTAGATGAAGTGACAGTATAAGGGTTGCCTGACTCACGTGGACTTTCACAGGTCAGTCCTGCTTCTATTTGTTGGGGGAACAAATATTACTGCAGAAACACGTAGAGGATGAACTTGTTGCACTCGCAAAGGCAAGTAATGAATCAAGGCAACCGACAACGACGGTGTTTTCTGGAGGAGGAGCTTTCCTTTGAGAATGACTCACAGGCCATTTTCTACAAAACTGGCATTAAACAAATCCAGTCGCAACAAAAGAGGACGTAGGAGTGCAGCAACAGTTAAAGGCCCGGCTTCTTCCTGTTCTTCATGTTGTGGCTGCAGAGCTGCAAAGTGAAAACAGACACAAAAACATTCATGTGACTACGAAGAAGTTCTGAGAATTTGGTCATTCCGGCAGCAGCTTTGCAAGAGGACTGACATCAGCAACTGCAAGACTGCGGTAATTGTACGCATTTGTTTCAGATTGTGCTAGGAAAACTGTCTTTATGCCAAACTTGGAGAGATTAGCCATTGATTTAATCGTCTATCATTACAGTTCAGACAGAGTAATTATGTCAGGAACTCAGTGCTTCAGCTTTGAACTGTGTTGGTCCTTTATGGATATGAAATCCAAAATGCCAGTCAGATACGACACCACTCTTGGATTTAGACAGAAAACATGCGGCCCTGCCACTGCACCCAGCCTCTCTGCAGTTCCGATGAAATGATCTCAAGTCCAACAATGACATGACTCCACATTTTTTGGGGAATATTCTGCACTTCACAGAATATTCACAATTTCTGTTCCACACAAACTCAATTTAAAGTATTGATATCTGGGATATTACATACAATAAGGAAGAGATGTAACTTTAGTTCATTGAATCTTTTTAGGAAGCTTGGTGTGGCTGATTGTAAAAGTGATAGCAGTGCAATGTCTGGAGAGCCACCTAATCAGGGTGCTGCTGGAGACGTTCACACCTTGGGGTTTAATTGAAGAAAATTCTCAACTCTACTTCCTGATTCCTCTTTCCAATTCACAGCGCAGCACCAATTCACTGCCACAGTTGTAAACCCATCATGTTCAGTCACTGGTTGAAAATAATGTTTTTACCCAGAGCTTGACTTTGGCTAGGAGGTGGAGGCAGCAGGAAATTGGTCATTAGCTGAGACTTTGTTGCTAGTCGGGTTTGTGTTTTCTGGCTCGGTTCAGGTCTCCATCCTGGTCTGCATGAGTCCTTGTTTTCAAAAAAAATCTTTGTTCATTTTACTATTTTATTTTCTTTGATGTAGAACTCCAGTGTGAATGCACAAATAATAAATAAATGGACACCCATCAGTGCTCTAGATGGATGAATTTTAGTTTTAATTAGAGCTGAAATGACCAATTAACTTTGAAAAAAAGACAAAATATTTAATTACAATTCACCGTCGTCTAAACTGTTCCCTTTATTTCGCTGCCTCTGAACAGTGGCTCTGCTGTGGTGCTTTACACAGACGCTTCTTGCCACGCACATGACAGCAGGATAAACATTTTCTCCACGCCCTTTCACTTTTTTGTGGTTGTTGTTTCCACTGGTTCTGCAATATCGCACAGGTTGTTTATCATTTTCTGTTTTCTTTCTTTTCACCCATTTAAATAATAATTTAATTGAAGAAATGGATTGATCAATTACAAGAATAACCAATGGCGGCAGCAGTGGTTTTAATATGTTCTTTTACGGCTGTATGTCTATTGGGTTGAAGTGGATGGGATTGCAGTTATATATTGTACTGCATGTGGGTTAAGTTGTGGGCCACCGCTTCGGATCAGCATCCTGTCTTCCACTACAGCCAGAGATTTCAAATCCCATCGCAGCTTGATGATATAATGCCCACATTCCTTATGTTTCTTTGGGAGCTTCTGGCAGCAGGCTGGTCATGATGCTTCCTCTGCGCTTGTCAGATTACAGCCGCCAGCCTCCAGTCTGAAAACAGGAGACTATTTTTAGACGGCTAATAAGAATTTATTTAAGGTGGCGCCTTTGGCGGAAACAATATGTTGAGCGGACAAAGCTGTCAAACCGGAAAAATGGGGGAAATGTAAACCAAATGATTAATTGCCTCCGTGTCTTTGTTGACTATATAAATAACGAGAGCGAGAGAAAGAGAGAGAGAGAGAGAAATTGGGTCGGGTTCATCTTTTTCTCATAACCACATGTGAATCATTAATAGCTTGCTGTGGTTTTCAGTCATGTCACACTTGAGCTGCTGCAACTGTAAGTGTCTATTGTATCAAATAAATATTTTAGGCTCCGACATGATAAGGTCTTCCTCCCCTGTGTTGGATCTTCAAGGCAGCCTTTTCATACGAGATTCCTCTTTGCTCAGACGTCATGGTGTGTCTCTGACCCAAAAGCTCCATCTCGATGCTTGGCAGTTTCACACGCTTTGGCCAGCTGTCATATGCGGTCCAATAAAACACATCTGAGGCATGCAATATTTATCACGCTTCCCACACGGGCACTTGCCTCCACACAACTGTTGCAAGCTACTCTCTGACTGTGAGGCAACAGCAGGACCAACAGCAATAAACCATAAGAAAGCCCACAGTATAAAATTGGACTTTTACTATTGACGTTTTTAATTTTTAGCGTTCAAAGAGGGTGTTTTTTTCTAGCAAAAATCTGATGAAAATTAAAATGTCACAATGCCTTACTCCTATATCATTAATTATTTGTCTTAAAAATACACTTCATTATATTAAGCCAAGTGTCTGACCGTCATCGTTTTTTTCAGTTTTTACTGCGGCGCTCTCCCAGCAAGGGGAAGCAGCCAAAGTTGTCACTGCTGATTATTTCATTTGTCAGTAGCTGTTACACTGCAAGTTTAAAGCTTGTCATCTTGTCAATCTCATTGTGGTCTGCAGCTTGATCACTGCCAGAAATAGCCAAGGCTGACATTCTGAGACGATGAAAAACACAACAAAATCCATTAAAAGGGGGGAAGGGCATCCAAGATTCAAAGACTGTGAAAGGACGAGATAAATAGCGCCCAAATAGAGACACCTAATTGTAAAACAAACACGAGCAACTTCTGACTCCTTCAGACTAAAAAATGGGAAACAAATGGGATTGGGGTAAAATGCACATTTATAATTGCATTTGTGGTTAGAAATATTTTAACTGCACATTGCAGCATATTACACAGGAGACAACACTTTGAGCCGTTCTGTCTGCAATTTTTGGCTTGGGAATCAAAGCACTCCCGTTTCCTCAAACAAAGCATTATTTGCACCACTGCTGGAAAAAACAAAAAACATCCTCCAGTGTGTGAGGGTAATCTTTTGGACTTCAACGTCTGGAGACTGTCTCTCCAATCTGTTGCCTGGCCATGATTTCCTTGCTTGTCCAAGGACCTAGACGGTCCTTAAAGGCATTGCAGGTCCTGCCACAAAATAAGATTTTTGGCCTCCTATGGCTTGTTTGCCTGTCTTAAAGGCATGGAGTCTTCCTGAATCGGCTACCTCTGAAGCTGGCTTTTTGACATCTCACTCCAACCCTTCCCTCTGAATGTGGCAGCCACTTGATTCCCACAAAATCTCCCCTCCTGACATACTAGGGAAAAAAAAAAACAGACTGTACATTCACAGCAGGCTTATCTGTCTTTTACAATGGGAAAGCGATTGGTCGAAAATTGGTGATTGAAGCCATTGAAAGCGATTAGTTGAAAATTGAAAAATTGGTTGAAAAAAGACATTTCCTGGCCTGGGAATATCTTTGTGTGGTCAGGCAAACAGGTTGAGCTTTGCGTCAGCTGTCGGCTGAGACTGAATAGCTGCTGCAGCCCCTGTTCAGCTGTGCAGGTTTTCAAAAGCCAGGGACACATCTTTCCTGGCCAAGAGAACAGAGCTCAGTGCAACATGAGGGGGAACCCGTCAGACTCGGCCTGTAGCAGCTTACGACTGGTCCGGCTCAGCTTAATCAGGGAGGAAGGTTATGTGATTAATTCTAAATGAGGAGAGAATGTCTGTCTTACCGAACTTAGATTGAGAACTGATTCCACATCTTGATAGCAAAAGGATCTGCTTCCAGTTCAATCATAGGCTAGCCGTGTATTCTGAGACTGTAGCGTTCTAGTTGGATAATATGGTGCTATGATCTCTTTAAGACGAGGCAGTGTCTGACAGTTTCGGGCTTTGAATTTGAGGAGTTTGATTTTATACTGTATTCTGCCAATGCAGGACAAATATTGTCTTATTTAATTCATTTGTGTCAATTTAAGAATTGCTGTATTTTTGAGACAGTTTTTTGGGGGATAATGTTTCATAACTGGAAAATAGCAGTTCTAGTGGTTTGCACTACTTTGGAGGAAAATCCTGGTCAACAACAATTTTGAGATTTCTTCCATCAGTATTGGAATATACGGAAATAGCATTTAGATGAGTGCTAGTATATCTTTTTATGTTGACTTTTTCTGGTGTTCTGCCCTAATTGTAATAGACTTTTATGTCCTCAAGATGTGCTTCAATATGAACCAACTGATTGGGCTGATGTGGCCGTATTGACACCGTGGTTATTACCAACACAACTATTGGACTTCAAATCATGCTTGTGAATAATTTTACCTAAAGGAAGAATACATAAGGTGAAAAAGATCGGTCCAAGCACAGCCCCCTGTGGAACTCCATACCTGACTTTGGTGTGCATGGAAGGTGGATAATAGTCAGACTAGTCAAACTAGCAGCAATACTCTCAATCTTTTCAGGTATGACTAAATCTATTTCAAGTGCTGTCACTTTAATGCTGATTGCATTTTGACTGAAGACGCTGGCACGCCATATTGTCATTCTTTCAAGCAGATAGATTCCCAAGTCTTCATCTATTAATATTTTATAACAGATAGACATTGGTCGAAGGGTATATAACAGAGTATATGGGGACAAGCCTGACTGCATGGGATTTATATATATTCATTGTTTTCATGTACAAGACTCCCCATTGGTTAACAGATGAAGTGGAAATACTGCTGTGCAGAATGACATCATTATAATATATTCATGACTTAAAGCAACAACAATATAATCTGATTAGTTTCACTCCAAGCTTTTGTCCCTATTCTAATGAGAATCTGGGTTTCCTTGGTTGAGTGCTAAAGCGGTTGGCATTTCACATAATAAGCAGCAGCCAGTAAAAACCATATGGCCACAATAGAAGAATATTTACCACGACTGAGAAGAATAACTTTTATGCATGATGGCAATTCATGACGCAGACATTTTCAGAAATAATAAAAAGCACAGCTGCCCTGAATTACTCAGTTTTATTTTTTTTGGGAAGGGATGGGGACAAAACACAAGAATCAAGGTACAGTTTTATTTTATTTTTTTTTTTTAGCTAGAAATCACCTTTTAAGGGTTTCAACAGTGGTTGGATGGCTAGTTGTCACATTATAAAGCTAGTGTAGCTGTGTTGGGGATGGGAGAAAAAAAAAAAACAAGTGGAAGGGCTGTGAGCGAGGGAGCTGTTGTCATAGTGATGCAGTTTCAGACAGATTGGCAGGGCTGGATATTGGTTTCTGTGGGCCACGGGACGTCAGACTAGGTGTGAAGTGTCCACAGATGTAATGACTGTTGTGAGCTGAGCCAACACACTAGACTCTGCCCTGAGTGCTGCGGCCAACTCTCATCTTAAATTCCTCTTATTAGAGAGGCTGCGGCTCCAGCTGAGCGCCGCTCTTAAATGCTGCCCCTGATATGCAGATGAATTTGTTTAATTGTTGCACTCCCTAATACCTAATTTATGAGGGGAGTGAGGGAATGCGTCCAAAGATGCACATTCAAATGAAATATTCAAGGTTTGTAATGAAATATTCTGTAAGTTTGCCGTTTCTATGGGTGACTCTGCCAGTGGGGCTGCTTTTCAGAGGAGAGGCAGGCGGCTTTAATGAGGCCCTGGGCAGCTTGGGCCAGCCCTCTAAACCCTGCCTGTTGTTCTATGCTACATCTGCCATTAGAGAATGATGGACTCAAAGTTTTCTCATCAGTATCATCAGTGCCCTATTTAAATGTTTTTCTAACTTTCTAATTTTTCAATGTTTGCATTTAACAAGTTCCGGTCTTGATCAGCTGACCCTTTTCTTCCCTGAAATGCTCAAAAAAAAAAAAAACGCAAAAAAAAAAAAAGTAAAAATACTTTACTTAAAAGTGTCTATTAGTTTGGAACTTGGAAAGAGATCGAAGGGACCATTTTGCCCATGTTCTGCTCTTGACAGAAAAAAAAGCAAAACAAAAAAAATAAAAATTCACAGTGCAGTTTTTGTTTTACTCTTCTGGTATGAAACTGTTGCAGCATGTTTTTACCGAAGCAGCAAGGCAGAGCAGAGAGTGTGGTCAAGCTCTGCTTCCCTAAACGTACTCGGAAAAGGACTTTTATTAAAAAATGTTCTTCAGTAAATATGTCAATATAATTATTCTCCATCGACTTTAACCCAACCGGTTGTTATTGCTGCTGTGGAGAGAACAACATCTCACAAGATAGACCTCATCCACTTCCAATATATGTTAAATGTGTTGTACTGTTGTAGCCAAGACCAACCCAGACCAAGACATTATCTAGACTTGAGAGTACCGAGATCGAGGCAGAGCGTAAAAGGACAGCAGCTGGATTTTTCTCTGTTATCATCTGTCATTGCAGTGTTGGCTGAGTCTCGACTGGTCTTGATCAAAAATCTCGAGTCCGCCTAGTCGGAGACCAAGACAAGACCGAGTAAAAATGCCTCCAAGTCCGAGACAAGACCCCTAAAAAGTTTTCTTGAGACCAAGGCCAATCTCAAGTACTACAACACTCCTGTGTGGAAGTGAAACTCAGCTAAATAAATGTCACTGTCTAGTTGTGGCGCTTACCAACGGGTGGCCAGGAAACACGTCCCGCTGTGCAAGAAAATTATTCGGAGGAACCGAGTGAAGCGACCAAACTTTTAATCAAGCGCTACAATCAAAACTCTTTGTTAAGAAAAAAAGAACTGATGGATGTTCTACTCTGAACAATTACACGCAGTAAACCAGGTCCTAATCATCCCTTTACTCGCCTCGCTTGCGTTCGTTCCTCGGAGGGAAATCGGCGCCCAGACCCTTTAACTCTGTCCCTCTCAGCCCCTCAGGGGGCTTTAGAAAAAGGAAATGGCTCAGTGTCACGCACGGCTGGTGGAAATAAATAAATAAATAAAAAAGATCAGGTTTTAAAATCTTCAATTTTGTGATAGTGACAAGAATTAAATGTGCTTTTATGCCTGCAATTTCACATCCTTTCAGCCCTAATTTACTTTGATTCAGTTTCACCTCAGGTTGGAGAAATCAAACACAGCGTGCGGTCGCTGCTTCCTCGTCGGTGTCTCGGCGTGACAGATGGAACCTTTCTGCCGTTGGATTTATTGAACGTATCCATCTGGTAAAAAGCCCATGCAAAGCATTTGGGAAGGCGCAGGCAAATCCTGGATGGTCTGCCTTCGTATCCAAGCCAGGCCAGTCCCGATGCGTTTGGTGCGCAACTTTAACCGCGTATCATTTCATTCGATAAAACTGGCACTGTTGCGGTGGCCGTGCTAATCTCATTAGCAGCTGCCATTGTTCCCCTCCCCCCCTGGTCTCCGCCCCTGATCGCTGGGAGTAGCTTGGTGGTGGATGATGCTTTTTGGCTTCTGCCGCACCACCTACTTCCCCAGAAGGGAAGTCAATTGGCTACGGAATCCTCGGGAATTGCAAAGCTGGTTGAAGCCGCTCATGGTGCAGGTTAGCAAGGTGGATGAGCAAGGTTTTCCCATTGGCTGAGCAAGGTTAAGCATTCAGTTAGCACATAGAAAATGCAGCAAATACAAACCAATGAGCTGAGAGCAGATGTTGGTTGAGTGATTGATTGATTGATCACTTTTATTGTCAGAATTCCTGCTGAAATTTGTCTTGCATCCAAGACACATGTTTCATATACATACAAGAAATCCCCACCAAAACACAACATATACAATAAAAACATCACTCACACATCAGACCAGATATAACATCACAGTGTCTGTGGTGCCTCCAGGTCCCTGTACTAATACTTATTTAACATTTTAATAGACTGAGGTATAAAACAGTCCTCCTCAGTCTGTTTAATCTCACTTTGGCTACTCTATATCTCCTGTTGGATGGCAGTAACTGATACTCCTCAAATAGAAGATGTGTCGGGTCGGATAAAATCTTGCCTACCAGGGACAACATTCTTTCAGTATATGCAGCTTTAAAGATTGGCTCAAGTGTTTGACTTACAAGCTTTGAGCAGATACTTATCAGTCTCACCAGTTGAGCTTTATGTTGCACTGAAAGACACCTATGCCAAACACCAACTCCACACTGCATAACACTAAGTACAATGGGCTGAAAAAAACAAAAGCAAAATAGACTTAGTTTTGCCAAAAGACCTCAGTCTCCCAAAGAGATAAATACATTGTTGTATTTTACCACCGAATTGTGAATTGTGTTGTTATTTTTCCATCCTTGGCACCTGGCACACCATCTCAAAGTGGCAGGAGTGGGCGTCGCACAGCCGACACGGGAGCAGTCAAACTCTGGATGTGCGGTAGCTCAGCAGAAATGGCTGAAGGCAGCAGCCCGAACCCCAGCACCACGGGCTGCTGTCAGCCCGTTTCGGCTGTGCTTTGTTTTGTCACAGTGAACTGCATGAGTTTTTCTGAAAGAGGTCTGGCATTAAAAAAAAAAACAGCCTTGAATAAAAGCAAAATTTCACACATGGTAGATTTTTGTCCAAGCGTCATTTGCCCTGTGATCGCGTAAAATTAGCTTAGTTTACTCCCCCCCGCCAACTGGTTCTTTGGTGTGTAGTGGCTAATATAGCCTGGACTCCTTTAAACCAGAGATTAGAAGAGATTAGAAATGAGGGAGCTGCATTAGCTGAGTGATGCAGAGTTCCAGTTCTGCGCGCAAGCATGCAGGCTAAAACCTTTTCTGCTTGTGTTTTTGTCCTCAAGGCTCAAAAGAAAACTTTTTTCAGACCTTAAAAAAAAAAAAAATACACTGAATAACTGAATAAAATCAACTCTGCCGCTCTACCAGATAACACTTGTCTGAAAATATGCACATTTTTGGGGAAAAATGCCATTTTTCAGAGTGGGTCTGAATTACTTTTTTTCCTCTTTGTTTCACCTGCGTTCAATCGAGAGCATTTGATCTGCATAGAAACTCGCACTCTTGTGAGTGTGCATGGAAAAAAAAAAGTGTTCGCCAGCACATGGCAAATGAGTGCACTTCACTGAAGAGCCACCATGACTGAACACAGGCAGCAGAGACAAATGCACTTAATTTGAGTTGCATTTATTTGATTTACCTCAAAACAGGCTGCTAGTGTTGATTGTTCTGTCCACTACTCACTGTTAATATTTGATGCAAATGTCAAGACTACCTAACTAACAAACTAAAACCCCTCTGAATGCTGCCGCAGTGAGATCCGATGTTGCTCCTCGCAGCTCCGCGGCAGTCATTCCGTGTGTTTTTTCCTCATGCTCATTCATTTGGAGTGCAAACATGTTTGAATATGTAATGCAACTTCCTATCCGTCGTGCAACCGAGAACCTAATTAATCAGCGCAGATAAGAAGTGAAATTCCATTCATTATGCATTGTAATTAGCTTGCATGCAAAAAATGGAATCAAGAAAAACACACGGGCTGGCTAATTGTTTAAAAATGATTTATAGGGAGGATTAAAGGGAGAGAAAAAAAATGTAACGACAACTTGCGCGGTTTTAGACCCAAGAACAAAGAGGATTGTGGTGGGGGGCTTGGACTCAACGTGAATGGCAGTTCATTTTTTTTATTTCTGCTGTGAAGGAAAAATAAAGATTGGTTGTAGCAAACTGACCGGCTAATTCCATATCAGAGTGTTTTTCCTTCTTCTCAGTAACACTGCATGCTTCCAGTGTTCCGCATCCCTGCCAGCTCAGATGTTGCAATAGTTGTTTTCGAGCGACGGGGCGACGTGCTCTTTCTCTTCTGAGGATAGAGGATAGAATGCCTTTGTAGGAGAGGAGAAAAAAAACCCTCCTTTTTTGAAATTTAACTGCACTGCCTCGATATCAAAGCGGCCGCCCCTCCCCCACCGAACCCGGCCGTCCCCTCTCCCCCGTTAATGGGAGCGGTGGTGGAGCAGATGGAGCTTTACAATGAAGTGTGCGTGGAAAATTAATTGTCCTGAGGTGCAGAGTGTTGCATGATGCTTTTATAAGTTAACAAATATTTTATGCGTCCTTCTGAGCGAAGAAAGTGCATGAATAATGCATGCGTCTAAACTTGTGTGCGATGCTAGCACGGTAGTTAGTGTAACTGCAGTCGGTGGTCCGGATGTTCAACCTCAAACCCCCAACTCCACTTCAGACGTGACGTGTGGCGAGAACATTTGTTTGGATTTGTGAGGGACAAAAAGCAACAAAACTGCGAGACGGTCAATTATACAGTAAAAAAGAAAAAAAACTGAATTATGTAAGCACTACAGGCATTTGTCGCAGACTGAGTGGGTGTACATTTGTATTTTGTTGCATTTTTGTAACACTAATAGACAAACAGTTACTTCTGTTATAAAGGTGCGTTTCCGATCTTGTGAAGCGGCTTCACATGAACCTTATTTAGCCTGTAAAAATGCTCCAGTGTAGCTTCCATGTGAAACCATAGATAAACAAGCCAACAGCTGCACCGCCATATGATGGCGCTACATGTCTTGTCCCAAGGTCAACAAACTTTTCAAATCTGGGCAGCTTGTGGTTTAATTCTTTCAGAAAAAGCTGTTGCTTTTATTTTATGTTTTTCTTACAATGAGATGGAGGAACAGTTTTGCCCGCTTATCCGTCCAGACAGATCTGTGAATGCTAACCGCAATGTTAGTCATGGAAACATCCAAGGAAGAAGCAAAAAGCAAGGTCATGTGAGCTGAATTTTCTCTGAGTTAGTGAGTTAGTCAGCAAAACTAGCACTTCTTTGTTATTTTTAAAGGCTTTTATAAAAGGCACTAATTGTGAGGAACAAGTGGGAAGGTAAATTTGCATTTCCCCTTCATCTCGAATCATCGTGATTTCACTTTGCGTCCGCTCGTGCTTGGGCTTGACATTGTGAATTCCCATTTAACTCTCAAACTCCACCTGTGTGTAATTAAACAGGGAAGTTTGGTGAATAAAACATGGACGCGGCGACTTTGTGAAGTCGCGGCAGCCTTTGCGCTACCGCTAGCTTGACCTTCGGTTCCTGCATTTTTCATCGTGTTTTCTCAGGTGCCGTCTCCTGAACATCCAGTCACAGGAGGGGACAAAGTCACGGCGAGAACAGAGACTTCCGCTTGACATTGATGCACCTTTGTGGCACTGTATGGAAATTTAGCGGGTTAAAGTCAGGGGCTTTTTGATGTGTAAATGATGATTTTGGCGCCACTGCGAAATGTGCACACCGCCGCTTTCCTGTTAATTGCCTTCCCCGTGGAGCCAACAAGCCGTATTAGAGAACAGACAGAATGAGTGAGAACGTGAAGAGGAACGACTCTCAGATTTCACGGTTTCAAGCGGGCGAGCGCTTGGTGTTTTTCTGCAGCGCAGCATCAAATAAACGCTGCATCAAATCTTGGGCTAAGATTTAAGCAAGTGCCCCACATTTTCATGCCAAGCAAAGACGAATCTCGCCGTGAGGACTCGGCTTTCAAATGGAAAGAGAAGTGCAAATTGCAGCGGCACAGCTCTCTGCAAAAGTATCAGTTGCTGTGAATATAACCAGGGATAGAAAATAAATGGAACATTTCTGCTACAGTAATCTTCCGGATTCGGCTCAATGAGGCTATCGGTGTTCGGATCAGACGCCGGCTGCTTCCCGTTTATTGATTCTTCTGTGCGCCCATTCTAAAACTGTAATAAGTGGGTGTTATTATGTGCTTTGACAGGTATCACCATGACCCAGGGTGACCCGAACTACCCGGAACGGGTCAGAAAGTCAGCAGAGCTGCATCATGAAGCCCTGGGGGTTCATTGCATTCTTTACTGTTATTACTCTTTTATAATCAAGTAGAAAACATCGCATTGCCGCGGCAATTGTGCTCTCCATGTTGACTTCGTAAAAGATATTCATTTTTAGGTTTCATTTGCTAATTTATCTTTGACCATACAGTGAGCGGTTATCTTCAGTGAACGTGAACTTTCTTGTCATGCACACGTATGCATATATTTCACTGTTTTGCAAGGAAAATCAATAAAAAATTCAAATGAATTAGGCTGAAATCAATCATTTTTGCAGCGGGCTACATTTTTGGAGATATTTTCTCTTTTTCTCAGTTGATAATGTGAGGTTGATCCAACGGAGTCAACATTCAAAAATGTACACAAGTAACAATAATAATAATATAGTATGTGAAAATGGTGTAACATGGGACTTAGAGTCATTGAAGTTGCACTAACGCACAGAGATACAGCTGCTTAAAGTCGAAGTGGTCAGACATGAACGCGCCTTTGACCACCCAGATCAGTATCAGAACTGTCGGTCCCAGTTTTAATCTGTGCAGGACTTCTCATGGTTAGCTCCTCCAAGCTGCAGCACAGTTGTACTCGGGGTTTATCTTGACACTCATCTGAGCAGCCAGCAACTTCAGAGAGCCGAGTCTTGAAACGTTTATCTCCTGAAACGTGACTCTTGGCAGTCGCAGTGCCAGCAGGAAAGTTACTGGCTGACCCTCTTGGTTCGTCCAACCAAAGCAGCATCAGAACTGTAATCTGACCTGGTCCACCTCACAGGTTTTGAAAACGGTCCGAGTGATTCCGCTAGGTTTGTTTCCAGTGGTTAGCGCTGTCGCCTCACAGCAAGAAGGTTGTGGGTTCAATTCCGGGCCTGGTACCTTTCCGTGCGGAGTTTCCATGTTCTCCCTGTGTCTGCGTGGGTTCTCTCCAGGTTCTCTGCTTCCTCCCACAATCCAAAAACATGCATGTGAGATGAACTGGAAAACTAAATGGTCCGTAGGTGTGTGTGTGAATGCAAATGGTTGTTTGTCTCTTCGTGGCCCTGCGATGAAATGGCGACTTGTCCAGGATGTCACCACTACCTTCACCCTATGGCAGCTGGGAGAGGCTTCAGCAGATATCGAAAATGGATGGATGGATGGATGGAAGATTCCAGTAAGGGCCAAATTGATGAGTCATCAGGTCTGGTTCCCCTTGGTACCGCCCATAACGCTGCGTCCGGCTGATTACAGTCATCTTGCTGTCCACTATAGAGATGAATCTGTAGGTATGTGTGCATTTCCACTCAAAAATGAGCCCCTAAATGAGTTAATTGCTAGTTAGCTAATGTTGTATTTCGTGTAGTTTTCAAAATGTTCCAAATTACCCACAACCTTTGTGTGCCTGATATTTGTTTGTTTGTTTGTTTTTTCCCTAAGTGCCATATTGTCTTTTGCACAGTCAGACTCATCTGTGTTGACTTGCACTACAGCAGATTGTCTGCTAGCAACACGGCTAACTTGTGAATTCTCACCAACTCTTTGGGTGTCGAGGCAAAGCCTCCCACTATCTCGCTGCATCAAGATTTTTTTTTGTTTGGCTTTTGCAACTAAGCAGCCTTGCATTTTTTTTTTCTCCACCATTCCTCCCGGCCGTTTTAAGAATTCGCACACAAAGAATCGCTCGTCGTCTCCTGACCTCATAACAAGAAAGCAAGATATTTTCTTTATCTGCGACTATCTGCTGTACTGTAGTAGGCTTTCGGTCTCCAGATATAATTTGCGTTGCCGTGGAGCCATTTGAATGCGTCCCTTTCTCGGAGTGAGATTCGAGCGTCACCTGAATGGCGAGAAATTGAATGCCTCACTGGCCAAGTTGCTCCGCGGCGAGGAACTGAGTCATTTGCTCTCGTGGCACGCTCGCAGCTGGCTGCAGATAAGGCTTTGTCTTGTGTTTCCAGCAGATATTTGATGCAGAGATGGGTGTTTTCTGCGCAGACCGGGGCAGTTCTGGAAGGCTGGGAGTAGCAGAGTGAATATTGGTAAATTATTCACAGTTAATTTCAGGTAGAAGAGTTTTGAAGGGGAGATAAGCGTTGCAATTGCCATCGCATTAATAACTTTGCAAATTGCTGTGAAATATGAGGGAGAGATATGAGGACACTTGTGTACCAGGTGCAACCTACTGCTGCTTTATTTATTCTCTGGCCCAGTTTTCTGGTCACAGATGAGTTTCTTGCTCATTATTTTTTAAGGGGAAAAAAGGTGATTTGTTTTCCTACAGTGTGGAGAAATATGCATATACGCAGCATTTCTTTTTTAGAATTACACATTCAGGGTCCACATTTGATCATGTGATCCATCGCATGCTGCAGAGCTTTGTAATGGAATTTCTCTGCGATTCTAGTCAGGCACAAATATTTACTTGGACTCAGATGCACGGAATTTAATTTGTCACTCAGGTTAAGGTCATTGTGACTTCATATTGTGTTCCATGTGCTGAATGAGAAATTTCAGTCAGTCTTTGATGGGATTGAATTCAATGTGGTGCTGAGTCATTGCTCGAGGGCACTGGCTGGATGTGTTTTTGATTGTGGAGGGAAAACTGGGGCACCCAGAGGAAAAGCGCACAGACACGGGGAGAACGTGTCCAACTCCCCACCTGCCCTGGACATTCTCGCTGTGAACAGGCAATGCTAGCCGCCAGCCGCTGCGGTGCTTAGCATGATAATGAATTTCGCTGAACTCTGCTATGGCCACATTTGTTGCTAACATATAGTTAGCCTGTCAATGGGTGATTACAATTTGGTAGTCTGGAAAAAAAAAAAAAAAAAAACATGGGTAATTGCTTCTTTGCAGATATGTCCATTATTAACTCCTGGTATTCCTCGACAGCCTCTTTGATTTTATTTTGAATTAGTTCATTTTCATGGTATTCCATACGGCCAAGCCCTCTCTACAGTCACTGGCTACTTTATCTGGCATACCTTGTTAGTACCGGCTTGGACCAATCTTTACCCCGAGGAGCTCTCTTAATTCTTCGCAGTATAGACTCAATAAAGTGCTGAAAACGTTCCTCAGGGCTTTTAGGCTGTATTGACGTGATGGCATCACACAGCTGCTGCAGATTCTGTCGGCTGCACACTCACGATAACAATCTCCAGTTCGACCACGTCCCAAAGGTGCTCTGTTGGGTTTAGATCTGGCGACTGTGGAGGCCGTTGGATACAGCGAACTCATTGTCAATGTCCAGGAAGCCAGTTGGAGGTGTTGAGTTTTGTGAAATGCCATGACATCTCGACGGAAGCCGCCATCTTATGATGGTGCGCTGGGGTCCCGAAGTCACGGACGTGGTCGGCAGCGTCAGGCTGTGTGGTGTGGTGATGCTAGTTGGTATTAGATTCCCAGAAAGTGCCAAGAAAACATCCATCCTACATCGCACCAGCAATGGCAGCCGGCTCTTCAGGGACGGTTGGATTACTCCAAATTCTGGCCTCAACCATCTGAATATTACAGCAGAAACTAACTAGGCAACGTTTGTCAATCTTCTGGTGTGTCGTGTTGTGATGTCATGTGACCTATAGACTTCTATATTTGTACAAAGGGGCACAATGGCTTCTTCTTTAACAGTCCAAGAAATTTCTGACCACTCTGACCAAAATGTCAGAATTAAATGTTATACTGCATATTTTTATTTCTGTCTTTTAAAAATAGTCAATGGGAGGGCCGTGGTGTACAATAGAAACTGTGAATATTAATTTTTTGCTATTGCTCTGTTGGAGGGGGGAGGGCGGGGGGGGGCCTGTGGGCCGAGTGCAGGGCGAGGGCTTGTTCCAAAATAACTGCACGGGAGCAAATCTTCTCCGTTTGATCTTTGCTAGCATCAAAGCGAGCTGTCCTCCGAAAGTCAGACACCTCACTTCATGGGCTGAGATGAACTTTTCTGCCATATCGGGCAGCAATCTCAGCACTCAAGTCCTGTATGATGCTGTTCCCTACATCACACACTCTTATCCACTGGTACGCGGTTGAGTAAAGTTAAATGGAACTGCTTAATAAATGCTTGTGTTGTGACACGTATAACTTGATAAACCGCCTCCATTAGATTTGACTTTGAAATTCTCATGAGGTAATGATCCGCGAGGACCTTTTCAACGCCGTCTTTCCCCCGTGACTCTCTTCATCATGGCGTAATGCAGTTGTGCTAATCAATAACCTCTTTAGCGACAAAAAAAAAATAAATGTAACTCATCAGACCAACCGGCTGACACTGATTTGTCATTTACCGCCGTGAAGTCCAGCGTCAACAGACGGGGGCGCCGGCTCATCTCCGCCATCCACCAAGTGCTCAGTCCTCCTCCAGTCCTGTTTGCGCAGCGTTGCTCTGCAGCCTTTTCAACTTCTCAGCGGCGGCCTGCTAGTGACGGTTCACTGTATCACGTGTTGACAGTGATGGCTTTTTTTCCCCCCACTAATGGAGGAGGCAACTATGTGAGGAGACAATTAAAATTGATCTGTTTGCTGAGCGATGAAAATCCAATCCACTGCTGGATTCAGTCGGTAGGCTGCTTTACTGTAATGATAGTTGATGGCTTAAGCTAAAGGCTTCACAAGTGTTCCTGTGTCGACAAACAAACGATATGTTTACCTTTGATATAACTCATCTAAACATGTTTGCGCTCATCGTCGATTGTCTAACAAACACATTGCATAAATTTCCCTCGCTCATAAATTATTTGCAAAGCTGATTTTTTTTTTTCCTTTAATCTTTAATTGCTTTGTTTACAATTGTGCAAGGGTTTGTTTTTTCTTTCATGGTGCATGCATTTATTTATCTATTTTTTTATTTTTTTCGGCACAGAGTAGAGCACTGGCAACATACTGGGAACAGTGTACTGTCAAAAGAGGAACAACAACAGAGCAAAGAAGCACATCCAGCACTTTTGTGGAATGAATCTCCTTTGTGTTTGTAGAAGCTAGCGTACGCTCACATCCTATTACATCAAATAAAATACTGAAAAACATATCAATATTTCTTGGATAAAACTAAAATTGCTAAAGGAAAAAAAAATTGAAGAGAGCTGAGTCCCAAATGTGTGACTTTGTCTTTGCCTTCTTCCGTGACTGTTCAAACAAAAACCTAGCCTACTTTCACTACCTGGCCTTTTTCATGAGCCCATGTCTCATGAAAAAGAATAAATAAAAGTCAATCCAATTACCTCTCTATATGCCGTCCTGCAACACGGGGAGCGCGCATGTGGGAAATTGTCGTTCAGGAGACATTGATTAATTATGCCACACACAATTAGCCCCTCCAATTGAGTGTGTCCTCCTCCTCCCGTGAAAAGGTGATGTCAGAATGTTACGGGGCATTAGGCAGTGGCGTGTTTTCTTAAAGATCGCCAGAGCCAGAGCTCCTTGGGAAAAGCACGTTCGCAAACTGTGTTTGTATGAATACGGGATGGCGAGGCCTACAGGGTAAAGAGACGACTAACTGATCCTTTTAGACCAATGTCAATACTGATACCCATCACTGTTTGCGCTCCCAGCGGGGTTCATGGCCTGCCTGTAATGTCTGTGGCATCTCGGTGATTGAGAGAAGAAATGACAGTGAGACAAATTAAGAGGACAGACAGAGATGGCTGCCCTTCCTTCCTTCCTGCTGCCGCCACATCCCCAGTGCAAATGCAGCGGCAGGGCCTCTGACTTAGTACAGCTGTTCAAATGAAATTACTCTAATATATATATGTATATATATATATATATATCTATTTGGATTCATGCTTGAACTCATGCATGAATCGCTACATGAATTCACGCATCAGCTCAAGCTAAAATATAATGAATTGGTGCATGAATTATCATGGACCTCATGCTTGAAATATGATGAATTAATGCAGGGACTATCATGAATTCCCTGTATGACAACATGACAGCCCAATCATGAATTCCAGTTAAGAAAGTCAAGAATGGATTTATGCATAAATTCAGTCCTGAATTGGTACATGCATTCATGCATGAATTAAAGCTACAATATCCTGAATTAACTCATGCATGGGTTCTCATGAATTCACTTAATCATAATTCATTCAGAGTAATAACTCATGATCTTAAGCACTGCAGGTGCCACAAAGCCAAATACTTGCAGAGTACGCCGTGATGCAGATTAGTTTGACCATTTCCCTGGTGGAAGGTAAATTCACTTTGTCAATTCGCTGAATGAATGAGTCAGAGTTGTCAAAGAAAGAGTCCATAAACATAAAAATAAACAGTAAAACAAAAGTGTTGATTTACTTACTCTGCTTTACATGATGCTGCCTGCATAACCTCCGAGGCAGTAAAACAGTCAAGTGGAGAATCAGCCAGTAACGGCAATGAGTGTGGGGGCTGGCTGCAGTTACCCTACCATAGAAGGCAGTGTGGAGGTTTCTTTTCCACGAATCCTGCCCCTAGCTCCTTTAATTAAAAGTAGAAACTTTCTAAAAAAAAATAAATAAAAATAGACCTGAAGTCTTGGCAAACGGCCTGTGCTACGGTACACAGTCAAATGATCCAACCAGCAGTTGAACATGATGGTCGTAACATGATCCCCGGGGCTGCTTTGGTGCCTGAGGTCCAGGATGTCTTGATTTGATTCATGGAACCATGAATTCTGCACTGTGAAGGCTTCTGCAGGCAATTTAGTGTTTGTACATTTTGATCAAAAATTTGATCTAACTAGTCTGCCCATGTTTCTAGCACAACCCCTTTAGAGACGTGTTTTTTTTTGTTCAAATAACTTCTTTTTTGTTGGAGGTGGTGGGGGGCGGGGCACTGCTGTATCAAGTGGTAAGAATTAATTGGGTCGGAGAGGCGCTGGCATCACCAATATAATGGGTTCACTCATATATCCATCCATCTGTGAACATTGCTTGTGCTCAGGGCGAAGGATCAGAGCAGGAAGAGCGAATCTCCACACTCCTTCAGCTTCCGAATGCACAGAGGCTAATGGCTCCTATTATTGTTTTAGGATTCACCCAGGCCGACTCCTCGCTGCTTGGGCCTCGTGGCAGCTCTTGATATGGCTTCACTGGCCTCTGGCCCCTGAAACTTACCGCCGGACTCAAGTTAGGGCTAAATCCCAATTAGCTGTAATCATGTCTCCCGTAAAGTGTCTAGAATTTTGAAGCGGGATATTAACGGGCCTCTTCAAATGCCAAAGATGTGAATATCTACAGAAGAGACAATAGTTCAGATATTTTAGCTCTGTTAGAAACTGTAATGAAGCCCACAGTGTGTTCTCGAGTGGTTAGACATTCATGGTTATGGCATTTATTGTTGGAGTATAGTCTATTCACAGTGCTGCAGCTAAGGGTATGAATATCAGTGTACCCAGCGTCTCTTCCCCATAGCAACATTACATACTAACATTAAACTAATCGCTACATTCAAGGCAGGGAAAAACGCCCATAGCCTCTGCTCCACACCCTCTTTGCCTCTTATAGAGTGCACAAACATAATTCTGAGATACTTGTGATCGGGCCATTAGTGAACTTAATGAACATCATCGTCGTGATGGGACTGTTGTTGCCATCCCTCAGCGCTGTAACTTTGGGAGTGGAGGGACGACGGTCAGCGCATTTCACATGCACAAAGTCTCTTTAAAACATCTTTAAACATCTTTCAATGTCTAATATTTAGCAACAGTTGTACGATCCTCTCTGGTGGGCAGCCACTCTACAGAACCTCAGGACCAGAACCAGACCGATGCACATCGTCGAGGACGCCGGGCTTTGATATTAAAGGCGGCAGGCGACATGTTTTTGATGGTTATGGTTGGGAGTGGCGGGGGGAACTGGAGCGCCTGCAGGAAACTGGCACACATTGGGAAGAGCAGCGTGCGAAGTGAACCGAGGGCCGGCTTTCTGCACGGGGTTTCCTGACTCTCGCCGTGTCCGTGTGAGGTTCCCTCCAGGTGCTCCAGCTTCCCGCGCTATCGTCCTCATCAAAAACATGTCCAGGGTTAACATCCAGTCAGCGGCCCTGACCGAAGGCGTCGATGACCATCTCGCATGCGGTCCTAGGGTGCTGCTGCACAGCGGCTGCACAGCGCTCCTCTGACAAGAGTGGGTCCCATGCAAGTTTCACTGCAGATGGCTTTTGAAAAAATGTGCAGCGAATTTTATGGCAGAATGAAAGGGCCTTGCTGAACCATCGTCTGTTTTCTAGCTCACTGCAGTCTCATGAAAATATGCGTCAGCGTATTCAGAAAATACAGCAAGTTTTTCATTGACGCACTGGGTGTTTTGTTCACTTTGCTCTTTAAGGGATGGACATGGGAATTTTAGCGGTGACCAGGCTGCTTATATTTCTACTACAACTACTAGGCGTGGGTTGGAAAAAAGCTTTTTCATCACAACCAGGACTGCTTTCTGAATGAGCGCCGAAAATCCAGTTTCGTGATTGTGGGCATTTAATAAAGCAAACAGAAGCCACACTGGATTGTAAGCAACAACGTGGATGGAAATACAATTATGAACCCTGCGTGATTACAATCAAGCGACAACAGTTTGCGAAAAGAAAAGCGATAAAGAGAACAAGGGACACAAGGTGAGGAGCGAGCGGCTTCTCTGCGACAGCAAAGTGCCCGAGTGTTTTGAAATGTTTCATGGGATTGTATGATTGGCAGTCTGCCAGCTGTCAGCAACTTTTTTTAGTTTACCGACCATTGACGGAGCAGAAAGTTGATCTTGGCCTTGCTATGCGAGCTCAGCAACGGATTTGTTACTTAGCCTGCATTGGCAATAAATCATTGCTGCATGGCTTAGTCGGTTCAGTGGTTTTTCTGTTGGCGAAAAAGAAAAAAATCTTCTATCTCCAGACAGAGAAAATATAAGATCTGTTGTTTGAGATATGAAAAGGTGAAATTCGGGTTTGTCACTGATTTTGATCATTTCAATTTAGTCCAGGTCCCGGCTCTTTTGTCCATGTCCACGTGCAACCTTAATTGGCATTCGCTGCAAAACAACAGCAACAAAAACACCAAGAAGGACACCGTCTGGTTGCAACATAATGTTCACGCTTTGTCCTTTGACACTGCGGCTAAATGGTGATGAACATGCCGTGGCACACCGCTGCATCCGTCTGCCACGATGCAAAATGTAACCACTCGAATGACACTTTTATTGCCCTCTGACGTTAAACTTCGGGGTGCTGCATTAATTCCAGCGCACCTTGCCTTTCCTGACCACGGCTGAAGAAATCGAACTGAAAACAAACAGCACAGTTGAGTCACGATCTATTTGCTCTAAACTGTTACTTTTGATGGCTGTTAGCGTTGACCTCAGTCTTGTTTTCGTCCTTTATTCTTCTCCTGAGGCGGAAGGGGAAAAAAGGCCATATGTATTCATTTAAAGCTGAACGATTCGAGCGTTGGATTTCAGAGAGACAGAGAGGAAATCACACCAAAAGAAAAAAAATAGAGTGGGGGGAAAAAAAAAAAAAATTCTCCCTTTTCTGGTGAACAACCATCTGCCCAACAGTCCGGTCCACTTGAGCAGACTTGAAGCCTCTAGGGAGGAGGAGAGAGTCCCCAGCTGAAAGGGTCAAGCTGAGGCCTTTAGTCTGGTCTATTCCAGAGAGTCCTTTCCATTCAAGCCCAAATGACACTGCTAAGCTGTTGGGATGTGCTCAGATTCTCTGCTAGGTTTGAAGTTGAGCTCTCTATTTTTCGCATTTTTCGACTTCCGTGGCATCGTCATGGAAAATGGGGAAAATATTCCTCAGTTTCATCAATGCCCGGACAAGGCATTGTCTGCGATGAAGGCACCACGATTCTGTTGGAAATGTCGGGGTGTTTTTCAGGTAGCGGCTAGTGACTGTTTGGGCATATTGAGGGAAATAGAGAGAGCTTCACCAGTGTTTTTTTCTGTTTCATTTTAACTCTAATTTTCTGTTCTGGGTTACAAAGATGTGCTGTTATCCAGTGAAGTGTTGGTTTTCAAAGCCTGGCTTCTATATTGAGTTGAAATACTCACTGAGCAGGGGAAAGTGTAAAGATGGGACTCAAACATAAACACCAAGTCCAAAGTGATGTTGCAATAGTAAATAAGCAGGATGTCACTGCCTGGGCAAGTTTAAGCACTCAGTCAAATCACTTCACAAAAATAAATATTCTTTTTTTTTCTTTTCTTTCTATTTCTCCTATTTAAAAAAAACAAAAATAACTGGCCACTGTGCACGACCTGCAGCTTTCCCAAGACATTCCCAAACAGTAAGAGGCAGTTCAGAGAACAGTTTGGTTTCAATTATCTATTATTCAATTGCCATTAGGTTTTTCTTTTCTTTTACCTCCATGCTTAATGAAACGGATAATTGAAAAATGTAAAATTAGTATCAATGCGTCCCTTGTGTTTTCGAAGGCTCTGAGCTTCCACCTGGTTGGTCGCAGCAACTCGGTGTTGTGGCCTGTCAAGAGTGATTAAGTGGTGGAAAAGTATTTTTGGTAAACTGTATTTCATCTCAGCTCATGTGCTGACACGTTGCTTTATTCAACCTGCTTTCATCAGCCAATGGGATCTTAATGAGGGAGTTCAAAAAATAGATGAGGAATATTGCAGATTTTTTAAATTTATCCAACATGAAAAATTAAATATGCCCTCAAAATGCCAATATATATTCCGCTCAGCCACAGCTCAAATTTTTTTATCTTGCAATATTTTTTGAAAAGCTATAGGGTTGAAATTTTCTTTAAAGGCACCAGGTTGCAGCCTGTTTGCCTGATCGAGCAGGTGCGTCACGGTGGCAAACGCCCAGTGAAAGAGCGTCACATATGTCCGACGCTGCTGCTCCGTTTCGGCTCCTCTGGCTCGGACCCAGTCTTGTCAGCTAATATGACTCTAATGTATTTCCCTGCCTTCCCACCGTTTTGACTCGTATCCATCTGTTCTCACTCAGCGAGACGCTGGAGATGGTGGTGGGCAGGCAAGGTTGAAAAAGCAAACAGCTGGTGACCTTTTGTGAAAAGCCTGCTGCACGTCTTCTCTTACCGAGAGCAAAAATGCCGAAGATTTAACAACGAAAGCAGATTAACGGCTGAGTTTTTTTTTTTTTCCTTCCCATGGCAGCTGTGAGAATAAACATCCTACAGGCTCACCAATCAGAGGGCCGCGGCTTCAAACGTCAACTTAACAATATACATTTCCGAAGGCGGCGTCCCAGTTAATGCTCGCTCTCGCATGTCATTAGCGCCATGCGACGCTCCTATATCAAAGATTTACCACGATCAAATGGCTCTTTCAAGATAACAACCTGTAATGCTCCTCAAACAAGATAATTACAAGTGTTTGACTGAAAACACATCAAAGTGAGCAGCGCCCCCTTGAAGAGTTGGAACTCGGGTTCAGGTTTGCCGAGGGAAGAGCCGCCGTCTGCTCCGAGCAGGCTCCGCCGGCCGCGCTCCGCTCGTCTCTTCGCGCCAGGTCGCTCGGAAGGTAATCACAGTCGCGGCGTCCAATCAGACGGGATAATGAGCCGCGCAGATTCCAGGGGGATCCCTCCGCCGCCCCACGCTGCGCCCATGTCTGTTCAAAGGAAACATCTGGCCTTTATCGACTCCCAGGCCCCCGTCGAGACCTCCTCTTTGGAAAACCCTCACGCGGCTAAAGCGGAGGGAATCTCACCGCGGGAATCAAAGCGCCGCTCCCAATCTACCACCTTACACTTGTAAACAAACGCGCGCGAAGAACACCGGGAAGAGCAATATTTTAGGGGCTGTTTACCAAAGTGAGTGGGCAGATTATTCTCCCGGTTCCAAGAGCCGCGGCGAAGCTCAAAACAAAAAAAGGGCGACGCGCTGTAAATCCAGCGAACTGAGGAGGCATCGTAAAATAAACTAAGCTGGGGACGGGGCGAGTGTCACAACTGCACTTTTGAGTCGATGGGTTTAAGTCCAGGAAGGATTGAAGGATAAACATTCCCTTTGACAGCAGAAGAATACTGCCCGTCTCTTGTGCCTCTCTAAGCTTTAACTCTGCAGCCAGAGGAAAAAAACACACACACACACACACACAAACAAAAAAACCAGAACAACAGCATCTTGACTGCGAAAGGCACAACTTGGGGATGCTGTAATCAGGTCGGCTTCCCCTCGTCACTGTGGTTCCCGGGTTCTGACAAAACAAGTGTTGACAAACAGGAATGGAGCTGCCACGCTGGGACGAGGAAGTTTGATGCACAACGAGAAACCTTGGAGAGAAGCAAGTTACTACATACGTTTCCTCTGCCAGTTCTTGGTGGCAGCATAGCTCAAGTGCTGAACAAAGTGTGTGCACGTGTGTATGTGCGTGCGTGCGTGTGTGTGTGTGCAAGCTGGTGGGTTCACCGTTCTCGCCAGATATATTCCATCATCGTTTATGACGACATCTGTTTATTCAGCGACTAAAGCTGCAGCTTCCTCGCCGCGCAAACCAGAGGCTTTGGCCCCGGCTCTATTTTTTTTGTTGTTGTTGTTGTTGTTTTATATATGATGTCAGCTTCTGTTTTCATTGGGATCATGCAAACCTCAAAAAGGCAAATTTTCAGCGGACACTGTGTGTTTCATTTCACATTTAACAGTCCACTAAAACCTCCTCTTCTTTATTTTCCCATCAGCAGCCGCTCGTTTAATTGAACTATTAGGAATCCCTTAAATCCGGAGTCTAAGCGAAGCCCCCGACACGGCCGGGCCTCGTACCCTTAAACATCAACAGCGGGGATCAAAATTTGGACTGGATGATGTGCTGAACCAGAATTTGCTTTATATCAGCTCAATGATGCGCTAGATGGAAAGGTCTGAAGTAGCTTATCCATTTGATCTCTGAATCCTCCCGTTCCACTCGGCCGAGCACGGCCCTCTTATTCCTCCGCTTGCCCACTTTATACTGCAGATTCCAGCGCAAGCCTCTAAGGTATGCAGCACTGCAGCGTGTATTATCCCTTTGGACTGCTCATTTTTGCCAGCATGGAACACAACATTTTGAATTCTGCAGCTCACACTGGATTGACCCTCTTTCTATGGCCTGAAGTAGTTTTATTTTACCCGGCGCCGCATGAGCAAATGCTAAACGAAGCATTGTGGGCCCCGCGAAATGAGAATATTGCTGTATTGCCGCCGCCTCGGCCGGGTCCATCATATGGCCACGCGTGCGTTGAGGTGTTTGTGGTAAATGCGCAGGGCAGGCTGTCCCCTGAGATGCACGATTAATAACGCAATTGGCTGAACTAATAAGCCGTTTTCCCTGCACAGACGCATTTGACCGTACGATGTGTGTCACCCGGCTCAGTTACTCCACCGGCTCCCGGTCACGCAATTTGACAAAACGCCACAGAAATATCTTCAATTGAGTAAACTTGTGAAGCCGGACTTTAATACGCAGTTGCGTTACGCTTGTTCTGGATGTTGTCTAGAAGTGTACAAAGCAATAGATCATCATCTCAGTGTCTGCAGTGCTGAGGCTTGCGTTTGAATAAATCACTAATTGCCATCAACAGTAATGCCAAGACGCCCAGAAACACAATTAGTGGGCTGTATGCTTCAAAGCACTTCATCATCAGAATGAAAAAAAAAAAACGAAAACAAAAAAAACCTGTTCATTCAGTAAATGGCCATGATAACGATACATAAAACAAACATACAAGGAGCCAAACAAACATTGTGTCAGTATTATAATAAGATTGTAAGCAATTAGTTTTGATAACATTTTGCAAATGTATGGCAGGCTCGGAGCGTCTGATGATTAATAAGACGCAGGCTTGCTCCGCATCGAGGATTACCGGCTAGCCTTTCCCCTCACATATTTTGCCGCATTCAGCTATCTGCAAAACTCTGAGGGCTGTTGTAATTGAAAACAACATTTTCTAACAAGTCCAAGTCGTGTTGCTTTTAACTGCCGTTGCGGCAAAACATCAGGGAAGAGATGTTGTACGAGGCACCAGGACGGGAGCTACCGAAACTTTCCAAGAGGAAGAGAAAATGCATTTCCCGCCTCCCAACGATCGTGTTTTTTTTCGTTTGTTAGTTTTTTCTTTTTTCGAAAAATCTTGACAGAGGCTGATACTTTGATTCCGTATCCACCAGTGAGCACAGTTAATTAGTGTGTGCGCGCACCCAAGAGGAGACAAACAGAAGTTCAAACTTGCCCATTCTCGACATACATGGAGGCTCTGGTGGCATTTTCAAATCCACATAACCATCCTGGAGTTTCACAGCAGGAACGTGTTACACCCTGTAATCAAGTCTGTTGTGACCAAACCCCTCTGTAAATGAACAGATGGAACTGAATTACACGTCTCCATCGGGCTCATGTTACGAAGTGGGCAGAAGACGCGTGGATGATAAC
The DNA here is from genome assembly GCA_009823395.1 of Thamnaconus septentrionalis. Classification (NCBI taxonomy): domain Eukaryota; kingdom Metazoa; phylum Chordata; class Actinopteri; order Tetraodontiformes; family Monacanthidae; genus Thamnaconus; species Thamnaconus septentrionalis. Next base: position 5,323,246 of record CM020505.1, on the reverse strand, counting down.
ATCCTGTTTTTATTGAATTGCCGCCTGCGGCCTCTTAGCTGCAGCACGAGTTCACGTGGCTCTTGCCGGTATTGCAATTTTCACGCACAGCATGTAAAATAAACTGCTGTCTCAAAGCTACTCATGGGTGAGAGTCAACAGTGTCCATTTCCTCTGAGAACAGTTTGTTCACATGACTGTTTCAATACAAACAGGTACCTCCAGTACAAGGCTAACAAGAGCGTACCGCTGCTAGCTGGTTATGAGAGCTTGGAAATATCACCGGAGGCTCCACTGGAATTTTGCCGAGTAGTGAACGGGCAGAAATTCAATTTCGGGTGATCTGTTCCGTCAAGTCCTTCGTCTCAAAAGGTGGAGACACGTCTTTAATCTTTAGCTTGCAAATACAGACAGACGTGATTCAGATCAGATGCAGGCACTCACTCGTGAGTCAGTCAAGTGTCCTTTCCGCGAGATATTCGTCTCTAAGCTTCTTTCCAACGTGTTTAGTTTATATTTACGGGGCAGTAGTGGGAATGAGGCGGCGGAGCAAACGCACAACCTGTGCGCTTTTTTGAGTTGCCTCGCGCCTTCAGCCGAGGCTCTTGCGATACACATCGCAACGCAGCTGATTCTCAAACAGCAGCGGTTGTCGGTTCCTGCTTGTCCTCACCCACGCAGACCCAGATGAACTCTGGAATCTGTGTGTGTGTGTGTGTGTGTGTGCGTCTGTGGCTGCTCATTGCCGATGCAAATGATTTCTTTTGACGCTCCTGTGCAATGCACTAGGAGGAACGCAGCGAGAGATTTTGGCACGGTGAAAATGGGGATGCTAATCATTTTGCCTCTAGATGTGAACTGTTGACAAAAGAAAAGTGCCTCGAACGCAGCATCGCTGAAACGGGGCAAAGCTGCTGAACGCGGAGAAATGGAGCAACACCATCACGTAGAGGGCCTGTGTAAATTAGTAAGAAGCATTAATATTGTAGAGATGACTGCTAACACTGCTTTGGTTGATCATTTTTGCAAATAAACAATGATGGAAGAGTTTTAACTATTTAATGTCCAATTACGACAACAGTGGAATATGTGTTGTCGAAGATCAATATTACGAAAATGAAATATTTTTTACTATTGTTTCGGGACAAAAGCACGTGGAACGAAAACGATTATTTGGTGGTGCAACCCACGTACTCTACGCTCGTCCCACATGCGCATGTTCCACACACACGTGGCACCATTTAAAAGAGAAACAAACAGGCTTGATGAGGCCGGATGAGGTGTGTTGCCAAGAAGCATTGTCGCGGTAAATAAATAATCGACCAATCACAAATTTCCTTATTTCATTTGAGAGCGCAAGAACACATCTCGCGTATTGGAGTTGGGCTGACACTCAAGAAGTGTTCCAGACTGACTGATCCTCAACGAGGAGACCAGGCTGTAGGGGGAACTCGCTCCTCCGAGATAAGGCCTAATGCAACAAGCTGGCAGCTCGCACGAGATTTTAGCTGAGGTTGTATAAATCAATAAGCTGCCAGTAGATTGAAGGTAGCTGCGAGGAAAGCAGACAAATGATGCAAGCATTGTTCCTCTCACACAGCTCTCGACGCAGCGTGAACATCGACCTCAGTGTTAATTCAATGTTTTCACTGTTGCGTGATTGTCATGTGAAGGGTCATGATGGAAAACCAAGAGTGGTTTCCGCTCTTCCGATGCAGCTTTTTCCAGCTTTCTTCCTGCAGTAGAACAGGGATATATATATATATATATATATATATATATATATATTTGTTTTTTCAGGAACAATAATGAGATTTTCTCCAGGCAATAAACAGTTGCATTTCATATGTAGTGCTCTCCAAAAAAATATATATATATTTGTTTAAGTCAGTGGAAGGCAAGATGTTGCTACTTTTACCTCATTTTGAACACACACGCGCACACACACACACACACACACAGCTTTACAGGGTGAACTAATGTGTTGCCGTCTTTGTAAGGCAAAATCATAAAACACAAACAAGATAATTTGCGCACGTTGAGTTATTTTTTGAAAATACCATTATAAACAAACACACACACACACACATACACACACCAACACCAGCTGATTCATGGGGCCGGCAGCAGTTGATTTGTTTACTCAGGAATGACTTCTACTTTCAAACAAATACCATTAAACTCAAAAGAAATGGACAAAAAGGAGCATTTAATCAATTATAATCATACTGCCTCTTTCATCTTTATGTCAGTTGGGACCCCTGTTGGTGAGCAGTATAAATATACTCCATACGCATACTCACATACACACACACACACACGCATACACAAAGCCCTTTATGATTTACTGCTCTGTACACATTGTGCTGACACCGAAAATCACACTTGGCATCACGGCATCTGATGAATAGACCTCGTGTGAAGTTATAGTTGGGTTGTAACCACCGTGATATATGCGGCTTCCAAAGCTGCGTGGGGACTGCTTATGCATAAAATAGTTTTTTTTTCTGGAACACTGATAAAATTGGGGAAGCGTTCCCACCCTGGTTTGTTCTCAGACCCGGGTGGTCGACAACAGATTCAACCTAATCTACAAAGGGTGAAGTAATAAGCAGCTCTTGAAATTAAAGCAGTAAATTTTCAAGCTGAGAGTGAAAACACATTTAGAATGTGTTTTCACTTGAGTACTCTTGACTTACTGGGATTTAAAAAAATAAAATATGGCTTTTTAAATTAGATTTTCCTTTTTGGAATTTAGGAATTAGTAGCGTAAAGTTTTTTTTTTTTTTTTTAACAGCATAGTGTTTAAAATTGAATGTCAAGCCAAACTGCTTGCCGACTGCAAAAACTCAAACAGCTTAGACTCCAAAAGATTTTTAATGAGCCGTGTGCGAGCAGGAGAGTTAACAAATTAAATTCATGCATTTGTGAAGCTGACTCAAATACACAGGTGGGAAACAGAGCAGCTCAAAATGCTGGTTTTACTCCACCGTATTTTGCATCAGCAGTAAATCTGTTGGACTGGTGTTCCTAAAGATGATTCAGCCTCAACCTCTTGGACTCTTCCAGGAAAACACATCTCTGAAAATGCAGGCGACTGTTAGCGGCAGCATTAGTGATATGTGCTAGATCACTATTATAAATGAATATTTCTTTACCAGTGAGGTTTGAAAAACATCAAGGCCACAGTAGCTGAGCAACTGCGGCAGCGAGTTGGAAAACAAGCTAAAAATTAAGACACATCGCAGCCCATTCCTCACAATTGGACACGCTTCTCGCTCGCTAAAAGGATTTAAGAAGCGATAATGCAGATAAAAGGAAGACATTAATTATTTTGTAATGTTAATTAAAGGCAAGAGGATTAATAAGAACACACGAGCCTTATAAAGCAACGAACAGACGGGGACTTTGTCATTTCCACCAATAATACAAGAATTTGGATGAATTTCAATAAATCATAGAAAGGTAAACATCCATACATCCATTTTTTTATTCGTACTTCTCCTGCACTCAGGGTCGTGGGGGGTGATGGAGGCTGTTCCAACTGTCTTTGGGGAAAGACGGAGCTACACCCTGGACAAGTAGAGAGTTTTCTGCCAATTTAGAGTTATTGTATATATTTAAACATACAAATCCGTCGTACTCGCCAAGTGACTTTTCAGCGATTAACTGTGCAAATCCAGTGCGTCGTTAGGGAGAATTCCAGCCAGCGGGAACCAAGTGTCCGGAAGAAGTGATGATCCAGTTTGACGTTAAAGTGCGACATTAGCGCTGATGTGATGATTTCAGCCGCGGTATTTCAAATGCAGCTGCCTGAGCAAAATCAGTGAGGAGTAAAAAATGAAACATCTATAAGCAAGTGGGCTTCCATCTGTCTCTCCGGTAGCCTATATACCAAGCAACTTCAAGGAGCTTGTAAACACGGGCAGCTGCGTCAGCTGATCTGGCTGATCTATCCCTCTAATGAACAGAGCGCGGTTGGCAGTGACGTAGCTCTGTAAAATCAAAGCCATTGACGGACGTCTGTTTCATGGGACTTCTTATCGAAAATGCCGTTGAAGCTTTCGCCCTGAATACGTTTGACCCCCATCTCGGATAGTCCGAGAAGTTGGGAGTCTACGATAGGCTACTATTTAAAAAAAAAGGGGTGCATTTTTGGAATTGCCGCAATTCCAACACTCGCTGCAGATGTGGGGATTGATTTAAGATGGTGACCTCAGAGGAAAAAACCAAGCTCATCAGCATATCTCTAGATGATAATACTCGCCATATTAGCGAGCAATTCATGACAGACTATTGATGAAACTGTTTAAGGCCTCAGTTGGCCTTCATTTACATCAAAATATAAGTATAATTCATTTCAAAGCAAGTTTTGTTCTCAGGAGTCGCAGGGCTAACGTACCCCAGAAGATCTTGAGATAAGGCTTTGATAAAGACTGCGCAGTTTGGGGATTAGAAGTGTGATCTTTGTCAATGCAAACCAAAAGAACAGACTGATTTTTTGAAGGTTTTAAATGAACCTGGGGAATCATTCCAGCGTTTCTCCTCACACAGCACATGGGATTTGAGCTAAACAGATTGAGGGATCCAATAAAAAAATCAATAAAGTAGCAACAGAAAAATGGTTTAAATTCAGCAGACCATTAATATTTGAATTTTGTCTGGTTAGAAGGAATGTGTCATTAGAGGAATACCACTACAAGGTGTTGAAGCAGGTAAGACTTTGAAAAAATAAATAAATAAAAATCTCTGATTGTTTCATTATGTTGCTCCCCTCACGCATTTCCACTTCTGCAGATTCTAGGGCCATTTTATTTGTATTTTTTTTTACTTTTTTTTTCTCCCTATGTACTTAGAAAGTCCTACATAATATAATGCTAAAATACTTTCATAGAGTTTGTTTTAAATAAAAGTTTGATGAGAAATAATGAGTGTTTTTTTGTTGTTGTTGTTGTTGATGTTTTTTTGCATGATAATTAAGTTGAACATTTATTTTTTTACGTCCTTTTCAATTGAATTTTTGTTTAATTAGCATTTTCAGAAGAATTTCTGTTAGAATATTTTCTTTAATGCAATTTTTAATCGCTTCAAGATCGATCGTGTTTTATGTTCTAAGCATAAAAAAATCCCAGTTGAAAGTGCTCACACATGACATCACTAAGTCACGTACTGCTTGCTGGTATTACGGCCAGATACTATCCACAATTTAGAGGCAATTTTCAGACAAACCTCCTTGTTTACCTTCCTTCTTCATTCGTGATGCACCTGGCGTGTAATGGCCTTCAGGGTATATTTTTTTTATTCAAAGGAAGAAAAAAAAATCACATTTGCTCTGTGCCATATTTTAATACACCGACTCTTTGTCTGAACAGCTGGGCCTATTTAGAGAATACAGAGCATTATTGAAATCGTGTTTACACCTGGGCAGTGGGCGGCACTTGCCATTTAAACGATTCTAATTTCTAAAGCATTTGAATAAATGTCACAAACACTGTATTCAGATATGGGATTGGCTGCCTGTGAACAGCTGGCACGAGCCTGGAGTCAGTCTGCCACAGCTGATGGCGCCTGAGCTCCTACTCCTTTGTTTCATCTTCTGTTTTTTCCCTCTCCATATTGGACATAAAATGGTTTCTAAATCTCACGGAAAAAGAAAAAAGGGCCTTTCGCCGCCCCGCATTGAGGAAGTGCTGGATTGTCTTCAGTGCAATTGGAGGCAGGTGGCTGCCGGGGATATTAAGAAGTCGGCGTCTGATCACAGGAAATATATGACGGAGCAGGAGGAGTTCGGTAACAAGCCGGGTTGTGTGAATGGCGAGGACTCGCTCCCATGTGGAGGTAGAGAGGTGTGAAGAGAGTGAGGTGGCAAGTAGGCTGACCCTCTGGAGAGCACACCTCGCCCCTGGACATAGCCATAAAATGTATGAAAAATGATTAGGCTCTGACTAATTACCCATTTAGTGTCGCCAAAAGTTGTTAAACAGACCATTGCCTTTTAATACCTAAAGTAAGGAATGGGATTAATTAAGCAGGAATGTATTTCTCGACTGTTCCAGGCCCCTTTTCTCAGTGCCTCGGAAAAAAAAAAAACACCTTTTGACGGGGGTCTGCACTTCAGGGGGGTAGCTGGTAATGACCTGAAAAGAGGGGCCCTTCTTTTCTTAAGTCACTCCTTGCTTCTGGCTGGATGACTGAGTGAGTTCCAACCTGAGCAGCTGTGCCTGTAAAATGGAAGGCAGAGTTCAAAATGGAAGTTAAAGAGAAAGGGGAAGAAAAGGATTAATGACTGCACAAATGTTCCATTAAAAAGAAAGACAGAAAGATCTTAAAATATTGGCTTTCAAAGGTCAAATCAATGAACTTTTGCCAATATTCTTGGAAAGATATAATTCTAAACAACATTGGTTGCAGGTCCAGAGGAGTGAAAAACTGCATTTATACCTTTGATAGGTGGATATTTCTTTCCCCGTATTCTGCTGCAACAATTCATTGATTTGTTTTATTATTGTCTTTCTGGATATTTTGAGGTTGACAATATCCTCGAGTGGATGACAGTGACTGTAGCAAAAGGTTAAATGAGCTGACAAATGATGCTGCCAGTTCTAAAAATTAAAATATGCTGGTTCTACTTTTAGACATGCTTAATAAGCGTTTGTTTCAAGAGTTGAGTGAATGTCACTTTTGGGATGAAATGAATCTGAACATGGTGTCAGCGTCTCATCACAGGAACTCACAGACTGATTCTCGGGCCCGTAACTTTTTCCACCGTTGGTTTCGTATTTCTGGAGTGACAAAAACTGCTTCAAGCGAACGACTCCCAGATCCTGCTGCCTTCCTGACTCTTCTGTTTGATACCTCTGAGCGTGCTGGCATCAGGTGAGTGGTGCTACTGCGATGCCACCTGCACTAGCATCAACTAGGCTTCTTTTGCATGCTAACATTTTGTTTACAACACGGCTGCTGGCCTCTCAATAGGAAGCCGAAGGCAGGAGAACGTTGCCTTTCTTAAAGCCTTGGATTGAATATGAATTGTGCTAATGTTATTTACCTGGGGGTGAAATTTATTAATTAACAAAACCGTATGTTTCAAAAATACATAATAAACAGACAAAATGTTATCTTGGTATACTGATTAAAAAAAAAAACAACAACTGTGGTTTGAGCACCATAATAGGCTCAATGTGTGTGGGCCACATTAGAGCAGAATAAAACTGAGGCAGCCGCAGTCATTATTTGACACTTTCATTAGCGATGCCTGGAGCGTCGTCATTTTAATTGGATAAGAAACAGGCCTTGAACAACACATGACACCATGAAACAGCATCACCGCAACAAACCACCACTTCTCATGTATCTTTTTTTAATAGCATTGTAAAATGCTCTTCGGAGGAAATTGTAGCTTGACAAATTTTAAAAGTTTGACAAGCTATTGATGTCATCCATTAAATATAAACTAAAGCTGTCTCTATGAAAACTGTTCAGTTAGTACAATTTCACCAAGTATTTAACAAAAAAGATATTTATTCAAAAGTAACCATAGGCTTATTTATGTTCACTCTGTCTGCTTCTCTACGTGTCTGTGAATTATTACAATTTGGAAAATAAACTTCAATTTAGAAATGACTATTATTGAGCATTGCCATTTGCAATGCTTTTGTAAGTAACACTTTGCTCTAGCAAATAATATCTGGTTCCTTCTTGTGCACACAAAAGACAAACCATTTCTCTTACTTTCTCTTCTCCATTTAAGCAACTGTCAGGTGATAATGAAAGACCCAAAGATTCCAACTTGTCACTTTTGTGATTGTCCGTGAGCAGATTTACATAATGTGTACTCAGATCGGGGGAAAAAAAAGGCCGGTGCCACAGCTGGCTTCTTACAGCTCTGTGAAGGGAAGTAAATCCGTTGTGGAGACAGCAGAGATCAATCTGTCAGCCGTGAGATTTACACGTTAACATGCTCTTTAATTCGTGGTCCGACACCGAGGGTGCCAGGAAACCTGGCCAGATTGCCAGACATCCCCCTCACACTGTGCCCACACGGCCATTTAACCGCTCTGCTTTCTAGGCTTTATGGCCGCCGCCGAAGCACTGAGGACACAAGCACAAGAGAGAGCCGGCTGACCAGCCGCACAAAGGCTGGACGTCTTCATCTGGGACTGCCGCCTGGGCCTGGATGTAGACTGAACTAAAATATAAACGCAACACTTTTGTTTTTGCTCCCATTTTTCATGAGCTGAACTCAAAGATCCAAAATGTGTACTCAATATGTACTCAAAATAATCATTTATCTCAAATATTGTTCACAAGTCTGAGATTTAAATCTGAGATTATCTGAGATAATCCATCCCACCTCACAGGTGAGGCCGATCAAGATGCTGATTAGACAGTGTGATTATTGCACAGGTGTGGCTTAAGCTGGCTACAATAAAAATCCGCTCTGAAATGTGCAGTTTTGTTTTATTGGGAAGGCCTGGGGGCCTTCAGAAAAGCACAGAAAGTAGGAAAGATAAAGCATCGCAGGAGAAGGTGTCCAATCTTTGGACTGGTAGTGTCTATTTTTCATTCTCTCAGATGCCTTTTGTGTTACAAGCTGTTAGTTTCACCTTGAAGGAGCACAAGTTTGTTTGTACAGTTTGCGACCGTACTTGGTCAGACGACTCGTCCTCTTCCCTGCTGAAGAACTCCTACAGGAAATCATTCCATTGAAACAGTCTGTAACTCAAGCGCTGCTGCGTCGTCACTGCCAGCACGCAGCCGTGCGACAAGCTGCTTTAAAAAAGACGATTAAAGACACAGAGCGCACTTGTCGTGCAAAGTTGTCAATGTCGACCACAACTGGTGCGTGTGGACAAAATTCTCCAGAAGAAAGGGAAAGGAAGGCCAGAGAATTCCCGCTGAGGAACTTTAATTAGGTTAGTGACGCGTTTCGGGCATCAAGCACTTTCCCAAACTGCTGCTGCTGCTGCTGATGCAAACTGAGAGCTGTCAGTTGAAAGCAGCTTCAAAGGGCCTGCCTTTATAGTTCTTGTTCTTATATACTGTACATCTCTCTCTCTCTCTCTCCCTCTCTCTCTCTCTCTCTCTCTCTCTCTCTCTCTGTATATAAATATTTTCACGGATTTTCACTGTCTGACTTTATTCCTCCGACTTAATGGAGTTCCGCCGTTATTTATCTTTTGACAAACTTCCGGGGCGCCTGTCAGCAGGCCACCATGAAGGCGCAAAGGGAGCCTGACATTTAACTAATTGCCGCCATTTTAGAACGATCACCCCTCTAATATACTGGAAATGCACAGCTGCGTGGCACGCGACGCCGAGACAACGCCGCCCCCTTCGCTGTCTGCTGCTTACCCCCACACCCCCCTCCCCTGTCTTTTACATAATACAGTAGCAAAGCAGCTATTAAACCCCAGCAAAACCCTAAATAGAAGCGCGAGGAGGAAAAAAAGACCCTGAAATGTTGTGAAACGCTGAGAGGGGGGAAGCGCCTGTGTTGGCCACAGTCCATCGTCTAGACTTCGCCAGAATATCAACTCCAGCTTCACTTCCCTGTTTTTAGTTTCCACGCTGGAGTGACTCCCACCCACCTACCTACCTGTCCTCGGCGCCTTGTGGCTTTCGCTGGTTGTTGTTTGATGAAGACCTCAGCCACACACAGCCTGCTTGGGCGGAGAGGGGAGCTCATTACAACCAGCAGAGAAAGAAGAGAGCGCCTGTGCTGTGTGTGGAGCGGGCGAGCGAAAGAGAGAGAGGGAGAGGCAGTATATTGTGTGGAGTGTACAGTAAGTTGTAAATACAGGTGATGGGGATGGGGGGGGGTGAAAGTAAGAGGCGTTCGGGGACCTGCCTTGTACATTGTAGCTGTCTGACTCTCATTTAACTCATATTTGTTGGTCTTGCTGAAGTGTCAACCTCCCCCTCCACCCCCCCTCCCGGTCAGCTAAATGGCCCCTACCTGTGAACTGCCGTGGAAACGCTGACAGGTTGACAAAAGCGAGCGGCAGAGAAACAACCGCTGCCCTCTTCTCCTTTGACCCCAGTGTGAGCCGTGTTGGGCAGCAGTCGCTCAAAAACACTCATTTCACAGCCGCCTCTTCTGATTGATCGCTTTTCTTCCGTCTCTTCTCTCCAGAAAGTCGGCGGTAAACTGGTTATCAGGCGGAAGTGCAATTGTGTAAGCGGTGCCACCTATGTTCTACCCAACTGCGAGTGGATTCAGCTGTCCAGCGGCGAGTCCAGCACTCAGATGAGCGCCTCACGAGGTGTCGTCGCGGTTGAGTCCACCGACGCCGCTGCATTGCAGCAACTTCCCTCCGTCTCTCTTTCGCGTTGAATCTCACACAGTAGCTGTGGTGCCCGCTGATAACAATGATTTGTAGCTCTTCAATGGCAATGTGATCTAACGTGGCCTGTTGTTCACTCGTACTCTGACTCAATGGATTGGTTACTCAACACGATATGGATGTATTTTCCACTCGGCACAGAAAATGATGCGTCTTTCGAGCCTATAATCAGGCAGCAGACTGCAGCAACTCTCTTTCTGGGAGTAGTGAAAAGGATAAGAGCTGCTTTAATCATGGCTGAATCTCTTTTTGTCGTTTGACCCGAGTTTGGCCCTGGCTCCTCTTCAGACCGGAGAGCCGAGGATGAAGATCCGAGGAAGGCCGTTCACTTCTTGAGTTTTTACAAGCTCAACGGAATTAACGCAAAACTTTGCAGATGATGCTCAAATATTTCAGAAAGTTGCCATTGGCTGTTGAAGGGATTTATTCCCCAGGTGAAGTCGCCGTCCTTGTGCTACGTATCATGCAGTTGTTTCGTACAGACTTCGTAGAGGGACAATGCGAGGAAATGTTTGAACCGCCCGTGTGCAAGTGGCTGGAAGTTGGTTTGCTGCTTTATTCTGGGTGACACATTTGTATACTGCTTAGTTTTTGCATTTCAAAGTCAGTCATGGTCTGAATATTCAGTAACCCCAGCTAACGACAATGAATGGCCACACACATGCTACATTTTGTAATATCGAAACTCTTGAAATATCGTGGTCAGCAGAAGGCAGCATTTAGCCCGGGTGTCCTTCACTTGCTCAGTTGCCAAGGCAGCCCCCCTCCTCGCACCACCCCCACCACACCACACCACCACCACCACCCTCCCAAGTGTGTTTCTGTTTTTTGGGAGCTGGATAAACGCTTGTCGGCCTCGGTTATGTTGGCATGAGCACACATTTCAGTATCTGCAGAAAAAAATGGGGTATACTGGAGAGGAACATCAGAAAAACCCAATATCAAAATTATCATTATTATTATTATTATTATTATTATTATTATTATTATTGCTCCTTTCAAAACATTATCCTCAACAAACAGTGTTATCTCCGCTCCAAAAACTCATTGTCGCCTTCACTTTTTTTTTGCCTCCCACAGATAAATTCTTGCCATTACCTTTTGTTTGTTTTTCGTGACACACTGCTCAATCACGGTGCCGCGTTGTGCGGCAAAGTGACAGAGTTCCCATTAACTTTAATTACCGTGTGCCAAATCATCTCAGAGCCACGTTTTGTCCACCGCCCACCCCCGCCCAGCGCCACAGGCCTTGTCCTTCATCAAACGCGAAGGTCTAATCTTATCGGCGGCTGTTGCTCGCCTCTTCATTAATCACTCCCCGAGCGCGATCAAATGGTGACTGATGGCTGACGCGGCCTCGTCCGGTGATTCCTCAGTCGCCGGGACTCGGTCTCGGGGTGGCCCTGGGATGCAGTGCCATGTTGATTCTGAGGCTCCTGTGACGGGTGTGTGTACGAAGCTGCGCGCCGGGCAGTGTTCCCAGCACTTTGCACACACTGTGCCACCAGGTTCCTTGTGCACCTGAAGCCCGATGCATTGTTCTGCTGCTGGTGCTGCTGCTGCTGCTGACCTTATCTCATCAGGAGAATAGCTTTTATCCACACTGTGTTTTGGTATCTTTCAAGCTGTGAAATGGGTACAGTGCGTCGTTGCTCAATGACACGAAACTTTCTACTTGTTTGACCCAGAAATTGGAATCCTCCTCCGACACCTTGAAAATAGCAGAGTGTGTTCAGCGACTGGGCAGCGGCGAAATGGACGGGGCGGATGGCTGGTAAGCCAAGGTTGCAGGCGGAGTAAAGGAGGAATAGAAATATTTTCTTCTTGGGAATGCAGGTGATAGCGGCACGGAGATAGAACAAATTAACCTCAGGTAGTGCGAGCCTTCCGCTAATCCATAGTAATCAGTGAGGCTGCATTGAGCTCCCTGCTTCATGGATCCTCACCAATCAGCGGAGGAAACTGTGACCCGCCATCTGTTTTCCGTTGCTCACCGCCGGGGCAAAGGGCAGTGAGAGTGATCTACGGTAACCACGTATGGCGGCGGGTTACATTTGGAAGGAGTTGTTTCCACCACGCGGTTGCTGAGGATGAGCCAAGCGACAAGTGCCAGGACAATTTGTTTATCACATATTGCTATTTATTACATATTTATATCTAGGTCTATGTCTATATATCAAGGGCTTTGTAAGTAAGTGGTTGTTCACCCTGCAACTCACTCCGGCCCGTCTGCCACTCCATCTACTTCTATCTCTATCTATCACTCTACATTTTTTCTATTTCCTTTTCACCCCAACCTGTTCATCTGTTTTCCTGGCCACTGTCGCTCGCACCTTGCTTGGTCCTGAGGCTTCACCTGGTTTTCTCCTGATAGTGCAAAGGGCTTCGAGACGCCATTGGTTGTGATTTAGCGCCGTACAAAAACAAGCTGATGAGTTGATACCCTTCACTAAAGTCAGGACACAGATGGCATGAATTACGCTGCTGCCTTCAAAAAACATTCCGTCTAACCAAGTATTATAGACAAGTTCGGCTGAATGTCTTCCAGGAGGGGAGGCACAGCATCCATATGTATTGATCTCCATTAATTGCTGTGACAGTGAAATATGAAATGGAAAGTGAGGCAATGCATAATTCACAAAAGCTCACCCATCTGTTCACCCAAAGAGTGAGATTCAAATGGATCTATTGGCATGAAATAGAATAAAAAGTACATATGTATGACTTACGTTACACTTAAACTTAAAGAAACTATTGTGCTTTCAATTTGAGAATGATTCGAGTTTGTCATTTTGTGAATCGTGATCTGTTTGTTGGGTAGTGGTCATACTGCACCAGCAGAGCTTCTCTCTGCTCAGGGATTCATGATTTTGCTTCGACATCACATCTGGTATAGGGAAAAAAAAAAAAAAAAGTGATATCTAGTGGCACATCAGGAAACGGGGATTTACATAAACATTTTTTTTGTGACAACCTTTTCTTTCCACTTGGTGCTACGAAATCTGCCTGCGTGTGCAGCGGTAATGACGGCAAAGGCACAGATAAGACACACATCCACGCCATGTGAAATGGGTTCCTCTCTGTGGAGAAAATGATCTTCCTGCCGTGGATTTAACTTGCACCCAGGTCTCTGTAACCTCTGGATGTCTCCCATTTCCATCCTACAGCTGTCTGAGGACAAAGCTCTGCTCTATTAGTGATGAATAATGAGCCTGTTGGCAAAAGATATCGCCGCTAATGTTTTGTCAGAATTCCTTAAATATGTCCTCAATGATAATGTGTTCCAAGCCTGTGCCAAGCGGCTCTGCATTTGTCGAGGTGATTTAATTGCAGATATGACTTAGAACATTTTTTGAGAGTGGGAAAGGCAAGAATAGAAAGCCTCTCATATTATAATGTCTGGCGGGAGTTTAGGCATCACAATAAGGGCTTGATTTGTTTGCCTCTAATTGAAGCTTACCCGTGTGGCAGCGTTGCTTTGTTTGTTTATGCTAATGGCTATGATGACCTGTTAGTTCCCAATCTGGCAGGGAAATGGCAGCCAATGCTTTAGGGAGTGAGCCATTGATCTCTTTTCAGTGCCTTTTACTACTTCACAGGTACTTGGGCTTTAACTGAGCAGAGCGAGACAAAAGAATCACCAAACAGAGCCAGAAAATAAAAGATTAAAAGCAAAATTAAAAGTCTCTGGGTGTGCGCATGTACCGCATTTCAGCTCGGGGCTAATGGATGCTCGTGCGGCTTGTACCGCGATTCCTGGTGTAAATATGCTCACTCTGCTTTGCCTTATATCGGGCTCCCGAGGCTTAATGCTGCCTAAACAGCAGAAATGATATTCCCCCAGGCAGTACTCGGCGCAATAACTGCAATACATGAACACAGAGCCGACGCTAGCTAGGTTATTGCCACATGTTGTGTTTTTCTGCACTGGCCAGTTGAGCGCACAAAAACCCCAATAAAGTCACTATTTCATAGCGATGGCCGTGTAGGGACTCTGGCAGGAGAATCGCTTAGGCAACTCACAGCACTTGTTAACAATTTGTGGAAAAATAAACTATGGCTTTTTTTTTTTTTTTTTTTTAAAGTCACATTTGCACAGTTGGTTTTGTCCTGCCCCCCCAAAAAAACATGTAGAAATCCATAAGTCTAGCAGTATTATGGAATTAAAATCTTCACATTGTTTAAACTGCTTTTCGGAAGAATCAGATTAATTCCCCCCCCACTGCTGATGTTGGTTTTCTCTCTGCTGTGTGTAGTGGAAGGAGGCACTTAAAGTGCGACCCTCTGTGCCTGTAGAGTCCACATCCAGTGATCAGTGGCCAGACATGAAATCCCTCTCTGAGAATGACATTTTGTGTTTTTTTTTTTTTTCATTTCATACTGAAAAATGCAACATTAGGAAAGTAAGAGTAAAGGGAGCAGGGGAGAAAACTCACAAAGCTTTTCCCCAGGGTGGATTATTGCTCTGTAAAAAAATCTTTGGGGCGAAACCACTCTGCGCCCTCCATCAGCTCTCTATTATGCTTCTTCTTCTTCCTCCTCCTCTTCTTCTTCTCCTCTTTTTTTTTAAAATGTCAGTTCTTTAGAGCCACTGTTATAATTTTTTGTTCCACTCAGTGTAAGTAAATACTTCTTACTGTGAGTTTTTGTTCACAGTTCCCCGGAGAGTGGCATGCAGGCTCAGCAGAGAGACCTCTCCCTGCAACCTCCCTCCAACATATTGATCAGGAAAGGCTATTGGCGTTAGCCCGCTGAATAAAATGCTGCTTTGTTGACTTCTATTCCCCACAGGGCAGCTGAATAGAGAGTGGAGCCTCGCTATTTAGATCGAATCCTCCGTCTATTGGCGTCAAAGCCAGACGCCAATGGAAAGGAGAAACTGGAAATGTCACTTCTGTTAGCCCAGGGTTTTCACATACTTGTGTGTGCGTGTGTATGTGTGCAAGTGTGAGTGCTAACATATGTAGCATTTATTGCAGACCAAAAAAGTACCACATTGTTTTTTTTTTGAAAAGAAAAGATATCAAGAGCAGATTAATATTGTTTGCTTTTCTTTTGCCAGCTCCGCACTCGTACTTGTTTTGTGCGTATCAAAGAGAGGAAAAGCCGTGACCTGTGCGTCCGGATAAAATACCATGCTGAAGCGCTGTGCTTTAAGAATCCTCTCAGACATTGAAATAACTGAAACAAAAAACAAAAAAGGACAACATTTATACAGATTGAGGGTACAAAATGTGCAGTGTTTTGTATCCACATGAATGGAACAAGCATTTTCTTTTCTTTTTCTCTCCTCTCGGGACCTAGAACGCAGTACAAGGGGGTAAGCGACCTCTCCGTACCTCACAGTGCTCATCACCTCAGAGAGGGAATAACTGCTGTGATGGACACCCGGCATTCCTCTCTTAGTATAATCTGCAATGGCCAATCCATTGAAAACCGGGGAGCAGACCTCGAGGTTTAACGGAAGCTTCTGCCTTGTCGATCGGCTCTGCTTCGCTTGGTCGTGTTTTCCCTGAGCCGCAGAAAAACTGCAGGAAGTCAAGTGTTTGCCATATATCATTTATTTATTTAGTAATTAATTTATTTGTGTATTAATCTATGAGCTATCATTTTAATATTAAATAATGCACAGTCTTCTTCATGAGATTCATGACAAACTAAGGGGGCTCTCTCAGTGGTCCTTTGTTTTCTGTTTGGCTGGAACGTAGGGCAGTACAGTCTGGGTGCTCTTGTCCGAGACAGTCTGTGTGCTGCTATTCCGTAAGAGCTTCTTGCGGCAGCTGGGGTTCAAGAGGCCTTTCCTGGGTAGCGTGTGAGCTCCCGTCATCGCCTTGACCGACGAGGGGACGTAGGAAGGGTCCAGACAGTTGTAGAGGAGCGAGTGCTCCGAGGAAGAACGTTTGGGCGGGGCCGAGCCGGTCAGCAGGCCGGCTTCGCTGTCGCTGTCGGGCGTAGCGCGGCCGCTCTTGTCCTCCCGCAAGTCCTCCTGCTCCTCCTCCTCCTCCTGCTCCTCCTCCTCCTCCTCGTCGTCGTCGTCGCAGCACAACGCGTGGTACAGGATCTTGTCGCTGAATCGAACTCGCTCTCTGGTGCCGGAGGTCCGGGAAGTCTTGTGGCTGTGCGTGGAGCTGCTGGCCTCCTCGCTGGACGAGTCCGGGGTGATGATGCGGGGTCCGTTGGGGATGGGGAGCCCGCCGTTCATCTGTGAGTAGACGGAGGCAGTGGTGGGCGGCGAGGTGAGGGTCTGCGTGGGGATGGTGCCGCGGCCCGGCTCTTGCCGCAAGTCGCCCGGCAGCTCCCCATGTCTGCGGATGACGGTGGAGGCGGCAGAGGCGCCCGCCCGCCGCCGCCGCCAGCGCCGGCGGCCTCCAGGTAGCTGCAGAACTCCCAGCTGTCCGAAAGCACGTCGGCATTGAGGAAGTCCAGCCTGAAGGCCTCTCCCAAGCCTCGCTCGCTGCTGGACGTACTGCTGGCTGTGGCCACGGTCCAGTCATCTGGCTCCAGGTCAAAGTCAAAGTCGGACGTTAGTTTATCGATCTGACCCACCACCTGCACAAGACACAGCAGAGGAAAGGCCTGATGAGACACTGTGGCGAGAAGCAACGACCCACTTTGGTTAAACATCAGCAGGACAAAGAACGGCAAAGACAACGACGGTCCATGTCTAAAACTGATGACGTGCAGTGACACAAACAAGGACGCGTCCATACAAGTGGACACACTCTGACTTTAAATGCATTTAACATGTCAGTTCCACTTTTGCTCAGCAGATTCCTGTGAAATGTTCGACGGCGGGGCCTTCAACATTTTGCACCAACGTCAGCTTAAGCTGTTTGTGTCAGACAGCCTTCTAATTTAGACAAAGCCTTCATGTTATTATGATGTCAACAGCGAAGTCCTGATGACAACCTACTTCAATTTTACCATTTTTTAAAATTAAAATTAAAATGTTTTTTTTTTTTTTTTTTACAAACGCTTTCAAAAGCACGGCAGGCTCAAACCACAGTCTAGCTAACATTTTCCAATGACCCACTTCACAGAAAGTGAAAATATGTGTACACTCCATCCAATCACGCCTGGCCATTACTATTTCCAATGGCTTTTCTGAAACTCTAGACCTTCCTCATCCACGCACTGGTTCACCACCTATGTTCGCTGCAGCCGACCATCCTTTGGCCATGTGTGAAATTTATATGACATGGAGACAAAAAAATGTATCAAAAATATCCCTCCATACGAGACGGAAGCCTTGAAGCTGTGTCAAACTCATCAAAGCGGAGTCTCCAGCTTCAAGAGACAGAAGGAAAGAGAAGAACTGAGGAAGCCTGCTATAAAAGAAGAGTGATGAAAGTGCTGCGTCTTCCGTCCAATGGCTGATTCATTTTTATTTTTTTGCCTTTTTTGATGTGGTTGCAGCTACCTGGATGAATGAAACAAACCCACACACACGCACGCACACGCACTGCTTTATGGTACAAACACTTAACCCGCTGCTTTTGATCCCCTTTCATTGATGTATATTTTAATCCCAGCACTTTTCCTTTTTTTTTTCTTTTTCCATAACGTCCACGCCGACCACGAAATAACCTTAATGCTCACCTATGTGCAGGTTTTTATGCGAAAGGCTTTCAATTCAGCGGCAGCCTAAAAAAAAATCACCCCGTCGCTCGTGTTGTCGCAGCCCCGGTGTGTCGCGTCTGATGAATAAAAAGCACTTCAGCCGGCATTGCGCTGGTTGGCGACCAACGCCTAAAACACAAAAACACAGGCGCTCTATACTTGACACCGCAGCACCTTCAATCAGCATGTTTGCCGCCCAACAGCAGCCAATTGTTAAATGAAAACACTCTGCATGCCCGAAAGCCCCTAAGTGATACATGTCCCCAAACGATTCAGCAATTAGGGCTTGAATTCCAGACAGGCCTGCGATGTAACGCCACTGAATAATGGAGACAGTGTAGCTCTGCACCGGGAGTCGTGTAAATTGGTTTTCTGCCTTTTTTTTCCTCCTGCATTACAATTGGTTTGACATCAACAGAAGAGAAATTGCCAGAGCAACATAAAAAAAGCACGAATGGTCATGTAAAGTGTTTATTTGTTATAGATTATTATCATTGATAACAAAGGAACATTGTTTATCCCGATTGTCTTAAGATGACTTGCTTTATTTAGACAGACGGCCTGGTGAAACTTTTTCCAGAGCGCCAGTATTGAGTTGCGACGATTTAAAGGGCAAAACAAATGTGGGAATCAAAATCGAAATCAGTTTCATGTCTTTTTCGAGGTAAGAAGTTGAAATTCTGGTCATCTACGCGTTTGCTAATACAATCGACATATACAAGTTGACAGTGAGCCAAAAGGCCACAGAGTAAGCTTGGTATATACATAAACACAAGTATTAAAATCAAATAATAAAAAAGTCAGGTCAGTCTGGTCCATTTTCAAAACTGATTGTATTAGTATCGCAAAGAAAAAAAAAATTAATTAATCAAACAAATAGTTGTCTTTTTATGACCTTCAATTAGCATCCAACCAATAAAAAAACAAACCCATGAGGAGAAATGCTTTAAAACAGAGAGAAAAAAACGTGATGTCATGTGAAGTACCAAACATGACAAACACCATCCGCCCTCCCATCCATTCAGCCTCAAGCATTTCACTGCGCCACCTGTGTTTGAAGCTGGAATTGTGGCTCTGTAATTACGGCACGGCCTCATCTGTCACTGAGCTCCTCGGCACATCCACTAGTTGTGACATCTTACACCTCATGAGTACCTGGACGGCGCCTCTCTGTTGGCAGTCTGCCTGGAGGGAATTTGGCCGTATGAATCCTCTAATCCTTGAATTACTCAGTGTGTTTGCTCTGTGATTTGTGGACTTTTTGCCTGCGGGGCTGTTAATGTAAAATGCTTTTTTTTTGGCTGGAGGTAGACCCCGATAGCATTGTTGACTTGGTTCCACACCTTGGGCGACTTACATTGAATCAACAAGTAGAGAAATTTATCTGTCAAATGCACTTCACGGGGATGTCTTGACACCATTGTAGGCTGTTTGCTGCTTATTGTTGCTACGGCGTGAGCAGGATTCATTTGTACGTTTTTTTAACAGGGACGTCACGGCTGATTAAAAAAAAAAAGCATTTTGGAGCGGTGACTCAGAGCCAACTGGAATCGTAAGAATGTGGCTCCAGGTTGCTGAACATTTTCCAGAAGCTTCTGTGCGGCGAATCATGATCCCGCTTATTTTCCTTTTCATAATGCATTTCCCCATGTTTGCTGTGCGCCTCGCCAGCCTCCACCGTTGGTTCGCCTGACCCCTGCCTGCGGGATGTTGGCTAATTTAACTTGATAAGTGTCTCAGCTCGAAGGGTTCTGCAGAATCTTTCTAGGTCACAATGCAGCATGTTCTATGCAGCAAAATGAACACTTCCCTCTGCTTCCTCCTGTCAAAGGAATGCGTGATAAAAAAAAAAAAGGAGGGGGGGGGGGGGGCTGCGGAGTAAATATCAGGAGTACACTGCTCCAGCTCAAAGCCTACAGTACGCCGGCACGTCGGGAAACGGTCGTTAACGACGCCTGCAATCTGTTCCACCACAGGAAATAAAGCATCATGACAATCTATTACATTCTAGACGCAAGTGTGTGTGTGTGCATTGTTCATCTCTAAAATTTGGGGTTTAAAGCCGAGCGCTGGGATAAACCTCTTTGTGTTCGACTATATCGTGTGCTAGTGTTGTAGTCAAGACCGCACCAACCGAGACCAAGACACGATCAAGACCAGAGAGGATCGAGATCGAGACAAGACCAAGAGCAAGACTTTATATATCAAAGAAAAATAACAACAAAACAGGATAACTTTGCTTCATAAAATTAAAAAATAAATCAACTAGGAATAAAGTGTTGTGTCACTCTGGGTGTCACAAACAGAGAGTGATACGGCTGCAGCTGGATTCTTTTCCGTTATTATCGGTCATAGTGTAGTCTTGACTGGTCTCGATCAAAAATCCCGAGTCCGTCCAGTCCGAGTCCGAGACGAGACCGAGACCCTTAAAAAGTGGTCTGTAGACCAAGACCAATCTTTAGTACAACACTGCCGTGATTGCACTGTGTTGGCATTTAACCTTATCAACACAGTGATAACACAATTAAACAGTGAGAGAATGACAGTGCGTGTTAGTGCTGGGGATAGTTCATCATTGGTGCTAAATCTTCCTCCAGAATCTTCACTCCGCTTTCTCGACCGCAAACGCCGTCTAGTGGAGGCTCCCGGAACTTCGACGATTACTGTAACAGCAAAGATCGCACGAGTTGTGCATTTAAAAGCAATGAGCGCCGCGCCGTCACCGGAACACTCCGCGACTTCTGCTCGCGCTCGCGTAGTCGGTACAGAGCAATGAGCCGCGCCTCTAAATGTGTTCTTTTTCTTTTTTTCCCTCTTTCTCGCTACACAGCTACTTCAGCCGGCAGCCAACGAGTCAACTGTGGTCACAGCACCTGATCAGCGCCGAGTTCGGTCATTTGAGAGCCCTCAGAGGTGCTGTAAAAGAGAGGCTGCCTCGGCGGCGGCGGCAGCGTCGAGCGGGGGTTTATTACTGTACCTCAACACCTGTCTGAGATGACTGCGCCGGGTAATTGAGGGTCAGACTGAAAGAGGGCACTTGGAGCCTTGTCCGTGGCAGGAAAGTAGAGTGATGAAAGAGACAGGCAAGGGTGATGGTCAGTAATGCAACTAAAAAATAAAAAGAAAAAAAAAATTGAAGAGCCTCCTTCGCTGAAGTGGCAATTTGGGAAATAGATTCCACACGGTCCACTATCATTACAGGAGTCGTCCTCTTTAAAAAAAAAAAAAAAAAAAAAAAAAAATCCGGCCCCACCTGCATCACGACTTATTTATTGCCAGTTTGCACCCGTTCACTTTTTTTTTTTCTTTTCAGCCTGCCCTCTACTTTGGCTAATTGTGAACGCGCTGGAACATTAGCACTGGAGTAACGCGTTTAAATTTACTGGCGTCTGACGTGTGCTTGAGGAGCAGGTCAAGATTAACAAATGTGGAAAAATCTGGGTGTGAAATTGCTTCTAATGAGGAACGAGGAAGTCACCATATGTTCTAATCACTCGGTTGATCTTTGGGCAGATGTTTGACGGGATGAGCTTGTTTTGGGGTGCATGATTACTTCCTGCGCGAGGTGGCGTTTTGTTTTCCCCTGCAAACAGATTGGGTGCGCAGTGCACATCTCTTCGCCTGCCTTTTCATATGGAAATGATGTCAAGGTTGCAACGAAACCTGCCCCCAACCCCCGCCTCTGAGTTTGTAAGTTTTTACAGAGATGCAGAATCCAGCTGTTTGTCATGTTTCCAAACTGTTTTTCAAATGTGGCATCGGCGGCAGTGCGTCCGAAACATTTGTAGAAACACATCAGGTGTGAGTTACCGAAATAAATGAGACATGGCACCCTCGCTGGGTTCATTTGAAATGCAAGCTGTACGAGTGAATTTACTGTGGAACGCTTCATTACGCTGTGTTTAAGTGGCCCCTCTCCATCTGTTTCAGCGCCAGCCGCTCCTCCAGGAGTCACTCTCCTCCAAGACGGAGAGAAGTTTGCACAGCTCGTTTCTTAATTGTGCAGAATGCCGCACGAGTTTGGCATCTTTTTTTTTTTTTTTCTTTTTTCAAAAAATGGAAATAAAGTGAAATATGTTCAGTGGAGCTTTCAAACACATTTAAAAGTTATTTCTTTCTCAACATGCCGCTGCATACTTTCACCCTGCCCCCTGTGTCGCCTTCAGAAGGTTGGAAGCAGTTTGTGCCAGTCAGGAGGTCTTAGCAATTAACACAATGGCCCGACACGCTGCTTTCTTAAATAAAACATCTGCAAATATAGTTTGAATACGGTGTGCGGGTTCAATTTTGCACTTCATTCTTTCTCTGCATGACAGACTCATTTAACCAGGCTTCACTTGCTCAAACGTCACATCACGATGGTTTATCTGATCCCCTGGAAGCTGATTTATCGCCCCCTGTGTTCCTCCCAAGCAAGCGCTGGTCAGATTATCCAGCAAAATAGTCCCATCACTTGCAAGTGCGTCCAACTTTTGTTTTTTTGTTTTTCGGATTTCCTCTTTGCGCCCCTTTTTTTTTTACACAACTCCTGATGTTGCCCAGCTGAACATGCAAAATGTTTCAATTTCAGGCCGGCACTGCGGGCCTTCAGGCCTGAGCCACAGTACATGAAAGATTAGGGCAGATTTGTAGAGCAGGAGGTCGCCGCTCTCGCTGAGCCACACAGACTTGTTCACATGGCAGCTTGCAATCTCAACAAGGTTGCTCGTGAAGATTGAGCCAGAGGGACCCATTTGGATGCGCTCTGTTGAAAAGTGTGCCGGTTTGGAAAATGTCGAGTGCGAGACGGCACAACAGGAAGCAAGCTGAGGATTTCCACTGGTGTGGGCAGTCCGATGCTCTCTTTCTGCCTCGGAGGGGGTGTAAGAAGAAGAAGAAGAAGAAGAAGAAGAAGAAGAAGAAGAAGAAGAAGAAGAAGAAGAAGCTATGCAGGGTGAATTTTAAAAGTGCAGCGTGTTCCCAAATTGACTCAGCAGGCATGGCTAAATGTATTAACTCTAGGGGTGTCAGCATTAACGCGTTAATCGCGGTGAGATTCAATGCAATGCATAATGCACTTTTTTTTTTTTTTTTAATGGCATTTTAATTGCAAGCCTTTTGTCCATGTTTCCCTTCATGCCTTCTTTCTTGTGGTTCTTTGTGTTTGAATTTCAAAAGCAAAGTGTTGTTAACACTCTCCTGACAGGGGTCATGTTTTGTTTTAATTCAACTTCATTCAACAAAATGCATGTGTAAGTGGGTCTAGGTGCACTGTTTTGAAATAAATAATAATACAAAAGATTAAAAAGGAAATCCTTTCCTTGTGTTCATTTGGTTCCCAATTAAGACACTCTGGTAAAAATTGCTTTACATAAATATGGACTTAAAAATTAAAAATAACAGAAATTTAAATATGCAAATCAAAACGCGATTGAATACAGTTAACTATGGAAATTCAGAGCTTAATCGCGATTCAAAAAATGAATCATTTGACAACCCCAATTTAATCCACTCCCCCCTCCCCTGATGGCACGCAACATGCAACTCACGCACGCCTGCTGCACTCGCGCATACATCCTGCTGCTGCGCCTCAGCTCACTTCATTAGCACTCCATGTGACATACTGAAGGACCGTGTTTGCACGTGTTGCTGCTCCAGCTTAATTCCTATAATCTTACATAACACGAGTTCTGATGCGGCGGACTCCTCCGAGGTCAAGTAAAGCCGTGGATGAGGGACATCACAGAAGACAGGAGGGAGGACCTGATTTAGGTCAGGCCATCTTGATTGGTGAGATGCCCTGTGTGGTGTTGGCTCAGGGATGAAGTGTCCTTTGAAGTGTTGGCTGCAAGCATTTGGTGTAATTATCCTGTCATGAGAGGGCCCATAAGCCCGAGACTTCATTAGGCACATGGCCCCTGCTTTTTCATCTTTTTCTCAAAAAAAAAAAAACATAAAAAAAAAGAAAAATCTTTATGGAGGCCTTAAAGCGCCAAACAACATTGTGATGAGTGTACGCCAAATACATCCTGACGACTCACTAATCAAAAGCATCATGACAGACTTCACCGCATAATGGGCTTCATTTATCCCTCTGGTGCTTGGGAGGAAGTAGCCTTCTGCAACCCTCCAGGTCTGGGCAATCAACCGCATCCTCAGCCACATTTAAGCCATTAGACTGGGCAGACTGGGCAGACTGGGCTTATCACCTGCTGTACAGCAAAGCATGACATTCTACGGTGGCGCGCTGGAGAGGTTACGGGGTGTACAGTCGGTGGCGGACCAAGAGGAGAACTCGGCCTTCCAGCAACAGGAGAGTACCAGATGTACCGCGCTCCAGTGCCGGCAGACCACGCTGGCCGCTTATTGAGGTTCTCCTTCACTGCCTCCATCCATGTTGAGAGCGGCGGCGCCAGTAATGACCAGGAAAGGATGGTAGTGCCATGCTACGGGACCCTCAGCCCATCTGCTTTCCTGAGATAGTCCCTCGGATTAGTTTGAGCCGTGTCAGGTCAGGCCGGTCACATGTGGAATACAAGGTGACCACATGTAGCCTCGGCGTAGCCACTGAGCAACAGTGGATCGCTCAGCAGAGGTTCGCTCCAGTTTTCTTTTTCTTTCTTTTTTACATGGTTGCAGTTTTTCAGAGTCTGTCTCTTGTGTCTTTATAGTGGTGAGAATGCACAGATATGTAAAACCCAGCTTAAGTCAACGTAGCAGGAGAATCCTTTACTGGAACCAGTGCACTGACAAGCTCCTCTAAGGTAACATCTCAAAGCAAGGTACCTGAACAGCTGGTGTGGACTCACACATCAAATCACTTTGCCTCACGCTGGTTCTGTCAGCTTCTATGCAACTGAAACCCGACATAGGACTTATAGACCGCTCCTGTTCAGAAGGACATATGGAGGTTCAGGGTTTTACAGTTATGATCCCTTGTTTTATTGCAAAGCAGCAAGGCATTTTTGCAGACTTGTTTCACTCAATGACTGTTGATTAACCTTTTTTTTTTACTTTAAATATTAGTGAGGCTGATTCCAATGACGATGTACACACCCGCAGTAATGTCACTAAATCAAATATCAAAGGCTGATGTCAGCACTGACATGCAAGCAGGGATGTTTAAAAGGCAAAGGGTTGGTCTCTAAAACAGAAATATTGATTACAAAGCTATTAAACTGAACTTTTCCCAGGAAAAATATTGATATCTAGATTGCTTCCCTGTACCGCCTGAATCGAGGCCAAACCAAGCAGTGCACATTCCGGGTCCTCCGTCAGGGACTATTTGAAGCTATTTGAGGCAGGCTTTCTCCACGCAGGGTGCCGGCAGACTGTTTTTGTACCCAAATGTAAATAGTTGTAATGACGCTACAGCCAAAACTAGAGCACATTAAACTGTAGCACGCATCTGGTATGTACAAGGCTAAAGTGTCGAGACTGACGTGCATGTGGAGGACCCAGGAACAAGATACAATGGAGGCGAATCTGTAAAACAAGCTATTTAATCCAGGATGAGGCCAATGTTCATACAGAAGGGCAGGAAGGAAGAATGTAAAAAGTCTAAGGTTGAGAAAACCAACCGCTCTCACCACAGGAGGCAGTCAGGAAATAACAGGTGACACCAATCAAGAGCAGGGACAGCAATCGAAAACAACCAGGAAACACAGGAAGTAAAAATAATCGACACAGGATTACAAAAACCAACCAGGAAATCACACATGCAACTGTGTGTCCCGGATGTATAAAATGTATCTATTATTGAGCAAAAGTTTAAACACCGAGCAGCAGCTGCAGATGGGTTGTCGACGCCGGCGCTGCTGAACACAGAAACGATTTCCTCCCAGTCGTGTCGTTTCTGTCTCCCTTTAATCGCAACTTAAGGCTGACAAGTAGCGCAATTTCATTATTCTCATCTCCTCGTGCTCTGTTATCAGGTTCCAGATCAGACACATTTCTGTTCTTTACCCTTTTACCCGCATGTTGTTCACTCTGGAGCTGGGGGCCAGCCGCCAGTGAATGGGGATGTGTCATTTAGACTGGGCCTTGCTGTCAGTCCCTGCATTTATCAAAAGCTCATCATTTCGTATGCTCGAGTTGGTCAGATATGCATACTTAATAAATCACACGTAGCACAAGATTATCTCTGCGCGCGTTTCTGCGCTTCTCCTCTCATTGGATAAACGAGGACCAGTTGTGTGTCGCAGGAAAAAAGAAAAACATTGTAATAAACAACAGCGATGGAAACAACGGGCAGACGCACATCTTGAAATAAAAAGATATTGCATTAGAAGAGACTCTGAAAAAAGACAAACATTCTTATGAGTACTTTCCAGGGCTGCCGGAGGGAGTTAACATCAGACGGCGTGTGAAGTCAAGCAGACGGTCATCTGATAAAAATGCTGACTGAAAATAAAACAATGTGTGTAATATGTTATTTCAGACCCAGTTGTTTGGATGGAAAAAACAGAATGCCAAGATCTTCACGCTTCACCAGAGGAACTGGACAGAAGGAGGCACACACATGCACGCACAAACTCATGTGCACACACACACACAAATACACACTATGTGTGCGCACGTGAAGAAAACAACATCACATAAAGAAACATTTTAAAAATAAAGGATGAACTGACTGACAGGAAGACGTGCTCTCCTGATGCAGCTTTATTTTTACTTTGCTTGCGAAAATCTCGTTATCAGCCTTGTTGCACTGTGTGACAAACACATTTGTACAGCCAACAGTAAAACACCTTTACAGTTGATTTGCCGCTCACTCACAAGTCACATTTGGGCTCCTGCGCTGCCTTCGTCACGGTTAGAACGTCACCGCGACCCCTTGAACCCAACACGCCAAGAAGCAGAGCCAGAGCTGCACGCACGTCGCAATGAGAGTTGAGAGTCACGATTAAAAAGTTCCAATGTCAAATGAAGTGTTCACCAAATGGTTTAATAACGAAGCTGAGAGCGTGTGTCCTCGCTCTGCTGATGAAAAACCTATGCTGGTCCTCACGATAGCATATTGACAAGAACACACACACGAGGGATGCATGTATCAGGCAGCTGTTAAAATCATTATCAGTAACTGTGCCAATATTTTTCCTACACAAACCTGAAATCAGATATCTGCAGGTGTTAACAGCTATCACTGTTCAGCTTCCTTTCACTCAAACACCTGCTATTAAACCGACACTCCGGATGGAACGTGTTCCAAACTCACATCTAGAAAAAGCAAAAAACAACAAAAAAAAAACATTTTTGATGTTGTTATTTTTTCTGTGTAAAAGTCGTACTACTGACGCAGCACTGATGCTCGTCTCTCCGGCAGCCGGTGAAACTTCCCTCACCTTCCTACTTCTGTCATAACTAAACGACCGCTGAGCGGCTCCTCTCTGCTCTAAGGTCAAGGTGAAACTCTCTGATGCTTCCATGATGCATGCGGGTGGAATCTCTACTGCCTCATTAAGAAACGACGCCAGCGCTGTGTCCTTTTCTCATGACCTATATTAACCGCCGATTGCCTTAAGACGTAGCAGACACAACAACTGAGTGACAAACATGCAGTAACTGGCAATGATTTGGGTAACATTGATCTGGAAGGGTGAAATCAAAGTTCTAATGCGACTGATGGATTTCCCCCGCTGTGCACTTCGATGTGCCACGGCTCCCTTAACAGCTGTTCGGCACCTGTATCATTGTTTTTTAAATTAACTTTTAAAAACTCACATACCTATGTTTTTGTTTTGTTTTTTTCCTTCCTGTTTACTGAGCCGAAGCTTGGGATGAAATGTTGGAAGAGCAGCCGCTAACCCCACTTTTAATACAGGCCAAGCAATCAATATGCCACTGGCATTTCTGGGTTTCCTTGGCCTGCAGCGTTTATCTTAAGTGCGCTCCCATTTTCTTTGAGTGTGTGGAGCTATATATCATTACCCGAAAAATATAGCCAGGCGCTGCACTGAAATGGAAACAATGAGCCTCAAAAAAAGAAAGGGTAAAAAATAACAATGGATCTTTCTCACTTTCGTGCTCCCTTTGCCGGTTTCTGTGATTTGAGCTCTACCTCTATACTACCATCAAAAGAATCTAAGGTCGGGATCACACCTGAAGGTCAGTTTCCTGGTCCGATGTAGTCGATAATAATAATAATAATAATACTAATACTAATAATAATAATAATAATAAGAAGAATAAGAATAAGAATTACTTCATTTATTTATGTATTTATTTATTGTGTGTGTGCGTATGTTTGTTTCGTATGTAAGTTGGTCTGTGTCATGTGAAGCGCTAAGGCCTTTGTAGTTCTTCGCCATCAGCGCTGAAGACGGAGGTACAACACTTGTGTGTGTGTGTGTGTGAAACTAAACTAAACAAACATCAAAACAAACCTCAAACCAAAACTAAAAAAAAAAAACTAAACTAAACCAAAACTAAAAAAAAAAAAAAAAAAAAAAACCAAACAAACCTAAAACAAACAAAACTTTTTATTTTTTATTTTTGGTTGTTGTTGTTGTCAAAATTGGTCATATAAGCTTCAGTTCCACTGGTCGGGTTACATCTGTCTGTAGAAAGTGACCGGCTGTTTATTTCTACCTGCAGCTGCAGTTTATTCCAGAGTCCAGTGGTGAAATCTTCCATAGCTGTCAGCAATGTCAGCAAATTAGCTCAGTGGGTTAAGTTGCTGACTCTGGTGCGGGAGACCGGGGTTCAAATCCCAGCCACCACCATGAAAAATGTATCTGTCTTTTAAAGTCGAATGGGGAGAAATTAAAGCTTTAACTCATCAGGACAGACAGCTCAGGCTGGAGGAAGCCTGACTGTGGTGCATGAGGTTGTTGGTTCAATTCCTCACCAACACGTTTTTTTTTTTTTTTCCCCCAGACTTTATGCTTTTGTCTTTTCTTTTTTTAAGTCAAGGTGTGAGGGAAGGACAAGAAAATGAACCATCATCTCATCAGGACGATAGCTCAGCCTGAAAGATGCCTTACTGTGGTGCATGAGGTTGTTGGTTCAATTCTCCAACCAGAGATGACACTACAACACAAACATGACAAAAAATAAGATGTTTTGATTTCAAACTTTCTTAACATTAGATGATACGATTATTTATGTTCATTCAGGAAATCAATGAGTGTTTAAGCCACGCCTACTTTTAATAGGTCACCACTCAAATGATGACTTATGACTTAAATTAACAGACATGACTGTCAAATAATAGGTTTAAATGAACACAAAAACTGAACATGTCTGAAGCGTGCTGAAAAAAGTTAAGTTAGAAATTTAAAAAATACACACTGGTTCTTTTATTTTCTTCTTTATTATTATTTTTTCCTGAAAGGAAACTGAAATCAGAAAAGATTTAGCATTTCACTTATGAAGAATTTCTCAATTCTGTGTCTGCTGATCTGTCAATGGCTGGACTCACCCTGACTGCATTTAAACTCACAAAAGTGTAAAGGATATGATAAAGGAGTAAGTGGTCCTAACTGGGATTTGAACCCACCACAGACAGGTAGTTCAATCTGCCAAGCTAACTGGCTTGTTATCTTAATGGCCATGGAGGTAAATAATTAGCAGTCACCCTTTTCACCCCCCCGCCCGCCAAAAAAAACAAAAACAAAACAAAAAAAAAAACATTGATGTCACGACGTGCGGTAGCGGAATGCAATTTCTCAGCATGTTTAAAAATGAACTGCTACTACTACTGTATTTCATTTTCTTCTGTGAAAAATAAATGAATAAAAATATATATTCAGTACAAAAATGTTATATAATATAGACCTGCTGTTTAACACCTGCAATGTTTTTATTTATTTATTTATTTTTGCTGTGCTTTGGTTATTACTCTCCTTTCTTTCAAGCACACACACTTGCCATTATTTGCTTGTGCATGTCTCCGCTAACTCTTAATCAACTAAAGCATTTTGCCCTCAGACCTTTAACTGTGACTCACTGTTTAGTGGAGCTGATATGCTATTATAGGCACCATGACACTCTCCCAAGGCTTGAGCCACTCTGGGGCAAACAACACGGTTAAAGAGGGAAAAAAATAATACTGTTTCATCTTCAGTAAAAATGACCAAATACAAGAAATCTGAAGGTCTTAAACTTATGAAGCTTCAGAACCTCGTTGCTGATCATAATGTCAGGGGCAATCTGCACTGAAAACTTCAGAAGATATTAAAGAAAAGAAAATGGGATATTGAATTTGTGTGCTCATTAAATGTTTGTTTGAGCTTTTACAAGCAAATGAGCTTTATCTGGTGTGGTGCTAGCAGTTACGAACCAGAAAATGTGCCCATATCTCCGTGAAATCACCCTGGCTCCTGTTGCTGTGTTCACAATATCCTCCTCTCACTTACTCAGTGGAGCAGATGGAGTGCTCTCTTGATGACACAGAGAATCTTGACTTTTATTATTATTATAATCAGATGTTTATAGGTCTATTAGTGCTGTCCCAGGTGATATTTTCTAAAAGTATCATCCCAGGAAATGTCTCCAGCTTCAGCCGAGGAGCAAGCGAGTACGAAATCCTCCCACTAACCTTAGCTTTGCCCTTTTTTTTTGGTGTAACTGAAGGAATTCAGCTGTGATGTATTTTTTATTTTTGTTTTTTTATTATTTTTAGGATACTGGCACAGCTCGGTTCAAGTATCAAGTGTCTTCTGGGAGGCCTCGAGCACCCCCAGGTGAAGACTTGCTGGGCAGCCGCAGACTAGCGTACCACTCTTGCCCCTGCACTCCACTTCCAAAAGGGCATTTCGCAGCTATTGGCAGGTAAAACCTGTTTCAACTCAGAAAGTCAAGGCAGACCTCATGTTTACTCTGGATCATCTCCTCAAGTACTGCATCTAGTTGCAGTCCACTGGAAACCACCTGTGCAGACGGGTCTAATGAGCCATATGGCAAAACGTACTTTTCAGTCCCTTGTTGTGAAAGATGTTCAAAAAGTTTATTGTAGTTTCTGCACGTAGATCATAAATAAAGCTAAAAAAAAAAAAAACACTTCTGAGATTTACTGTATAAAAACACACAACAAAACATAAAAGCCTTCTTAGGGATCTGCAGCTAGTCCAGAGACTGGGAAGCCTACAGATATAATTTACAGAACATATTTTCTAAATTCTGAAAGAAGTCAGTGCAAAAATCTTGGCTACAAATGTGTGGACATTGCTTTGCTCAACAACTGGCCTTTTACGTCACAAACATCTTATCTGCCCTTTCAAACCTGCAACCTGTGTCGACGTTCAAGGTATAATAACGCCCACAAAGGCTCTGACAGGACACAAAAACAAAAGATCTTGAGCGATGGCGCACTCCCCACCGTTGCAACACAATTTGTCTCCGCTTCCGGGGGTTTTTGCCATTTCTATCTGTGACAATCTGCGGGACGATCACCTCAGAGAGTGACAAAGGCTGTCACCATGCGTCACTTTCTCCGGCGAGCGGCGGGACGCCTTTGAGACCGCAGCACCTTCATCAGATATGGCAGTTCCTTAAGCTCTGCCTGGAACAGCGAGGCCGGTGGAGGAGGAAGAGCCGGCGACTTCGCTCAGGCCTATTTGCAAACAAAATCGCTGGGAGACATTCCCCACAAGGCACCATCTGGCAGCCACACTTACCTGCCCGCAACTCTCCACCAACCATCGGCGGTTTATTTATAGACGGCCTCACCGGCCACCCACTCACACAGTGCGTCTTGTGAAAAGGAGGGAAAAAAAAAATAAAAAAATGCAAGCGAAAAATGACTCGAATTGATGAATCTCCTCGCAGCGATCAATCACCGGGCTGACAGATGTCATCCTGTCCCTCTAACAGTCAGCTGTCCTTAACACTGGAGGGAGGAGGGCTGGGGAGGGGAGGGGCCAGCTGGCACTTTGCCAGAATTTGCAGAGATAGCAGGGGATGAAGGTAAGGACCTCTTTTGTCATTATCTGAACTCTTCACCTATTTTTAGCTTGGCTATAATTTAAGAGTAAGTAGCAAGAAGGGCTGTGAAACTAGCTAATGCACCTACTACATGCAGAGGGCGAAAAAAGTGGGTTGTGTTGTGCATAATGTATTTCTTTTTAAAGCAACACTACATAGTATCATATATTTTTTTCATGATTTATTGACTTGCAATAGAGTGAATGGCACCTCTGTAATTGGCACAGAGTCCCCAGCTGGCCTGGTGTAGGGCTATCCAACTTTGGTTGCCTGCCCAGTACTCTTTAATAAGAACCACACACAAAATCACCATCTTCGGAATCAAGCACCATCATTAATATCCCTCCCCTGGCTAGTCTCAGTTCTATTCTGTCACGGTGGACCTGGCAGAGTCACCAGGAGAGAAGAAAGCAGGAGAGCAATGGGCTGTACACGTGTTTAGTTGTACGAGGTTGCTGCAGGCAGGCAACTAAAGTTACATAGTCATGCAGCAGGCCAGCGGGAGCGGGAGTGCTGCGTCAATTTAAATATTTCAGAGTCCAGCACAGTTTATAAGCTCTCAGTGCTATTGTTAAAGCAATTAGGTTCTCATCTCTGAAAGGAGTATAGGTTGATATCTGGTGACTTCCATATTGTTGTTGAAACCTGTTTCCCGCTGAGAGGATGATATTGACTTTGCGGCAGCATCCTGATAGGTCCCGGGTTGACCATTGATTCGAAGCTTAAAAGCCAGGAACAGTTTCCGTGTCATGCTTCTCCGTGAATACATTTTTTTTTTTTTCTAATGCTGAACCGGCACATTGAGAAAGAGCGATTCTTGTCTTGTTTTTGAAGGCATTTTGTGTTTCCTCTTTCCATTTATGGCCGATCAATTATCCCCGCGCAAAAAATACCTTCAGCGAGATTCTGATGTAGCGAACGGCCTCTGAATGTGGTATTAGTCATCAAAACCCAGATGTGCTGGCGCAGCTCCCACTTAAAAGGCGACATTAGCCTCTCCTTCTCCTTCGCTCCTCTTTTCCTTTTGGATGGATTTCATCAGCTTTCTCTCTGAGAGAACAATTAGTCAATGTGCATGCATTAGCCTCTTTAATTACATATTGAAATATTTCTCATGTGCTCAAAAACATATTGATTGCTTGCCAGGGATCAGTTATTGCATGTATGTCCCCCCTCAAGCAATTACACATTGTAGTAATATAATTATACACCCCCCCTCCCTCCAAGAAATCCCTTTATTGTCGTTGCACTGTGTGTGTTTGTATGTTTCTGTGTGCATGTGTGTGGCTCGATGATTAAAGACAGCGGAGAAACGGCAGTGAAACATGATAGTGTGAGGACGACCTCTGCCATACACCAACCTCAAGAGAAATGTGGTCAACATAACAATACCGCACCATACCATAATAAAAATAACAACGCTAAAGTTTTTGCTCTCTATTCTCACCCTCTGATTTGTATTCACGCGGTTCCTGTTATACGGTTATAAAAATACGTGATCATTTGATTTGAAGCTGGTGACTCATGGGATGAAATGCCTTCACACAATGGTGTTCTTGCCCATACAATGTCTTTGCAGTGGGCTTAAAGAAATTTGCAAGAACAGAATAGTAAATGTAAAGTGGAGGTCCGTCGTGTCAACCAGGGATATTTTCGTGAATTGTATTGTGCCATTTAAATCTGATTTTGTCCTTTTGCTACACTGTCTTCAGCCGTCTTGTTATGCAATAAGCCAGAACGCGGAGGGGCTCCCTACTTGCATTCCGCAAGAACATTAAAAGGGCCAATTACCATAGACAAATAAGCAATGCACAGGAAAGGTGAAGGACAGGAGAGGCAATTTTCTATTCCTTTCTCCTCACTTTCTCGCTTTAAATTGCCAGCCTATAAACAGTGGGCGCATTGTGCTGCGCTGTTGACACAAATTGGAAGGAGTGAGAATGGAGATGTATTATTCCATTTAAAGCATATTTCTCTCTTCAAAAAGTTGGCATTGGCGGGGATGGAACGTGTAAGGCCAAGCGCAGCATGTAATTAGCGGTTGGAGGTAGAGTGTGGCTGCTTTGTTGAGCCATCTGTGGGAAACATTTGCGAGCATTTACGCGGCGGCGGCTTTTCCCTGCGTCGCTCTCTCTTTTTTTCCCCTCTGTATCTCGGTTTGTCTGTGACCCTCTGCCCCGTTTGCTCAGCCTGCTTCCATCAAGCCCATCCAAAGCCACTGCAGTGTGCGTCTGAAGGTAGGCATAACACAATAACTGCTTTCCCCCACACCCCCCGGGGCACGCCTTCCCGACAAGGGTCGTGAAAAATCGGAAAAAAGGTCCGTATTATTATTACAACAACAGTTGGACAGCACACGCACACCCGCACGCGGAAATCCCGGCACCGATCCACAAGCGAAGCCCCTTGGTAAGGGACCTGTTTTGACAACTTGCTGGGTTTTCTGACAGCTACGCTTTTGATTTATGACAACAACAACCAAAAAAAAAACGGCGATGAGGAATGTGCTGGATGGGAAGATAACTGACTGGTTCGGAGTGACTCAGTGTGTAGTAGGGAGTCAGTCCGCGGCAGCCCGGAGGAAAAGAGTAAGACGGCAGAGCGAGAGGCAGAGGGAGGCTGGAAAAGAGAAGGTATCACGAGGGGTAAATGAGCCCTCGCTCGGCGCGGAGGTGCTCAGCGCTTCATCATCCGCGGCTTTCACGTCGGGAGGCGAACGTCGTGTTTGCGGCAGGTAACCTCTCGGACGTTTGCGGGTGATGTGGCAAAAGACAAACAGAAACAAAGCAAAACAACAACAACTACAACAACAACAACAACAACAAAAAAAAAAAAAAAAAAAAAACATGGCAGCCTCACCAGCAGCAATCTGTTCAATCAATCCACTGTGGGAGGAGAGAAAAGGCGCACAAACAGCGAGCGCTCATGCAAGAGCGCACACCCACAATAGGCGCTGACAAATCTACAGTGTACGCACGCATACGCGCGCCAGCCAATCTCGCGTCTTCTGGCAGCTACTCGCGCACCCACGGAAACACACGCATCAATCAGTTCTTTTTTATCCTCCCCTCGCTCAAAGAAATCGAAAGAAAAGAACGCTCTGTCAAAAAAAAGAAGAAAAAAAGTATGAGATGAGGACGCAGCGTCGCGGCGAGTCGGCTACAGCCGCCGATTAGCCCGACAGTGGCTCGCGCGTCTGGACCTTTGGGTCACAGAGTTGCACCGGCAGGTCGGTGGTGACCCTCGGAAATGTTCTCCGCACCTCCGGCTCCTCCTACATCAACAACAAGCTCCCTCCCGTCGAAACCTCGATTCTTCCGCCTCGCCTCAATATTCAATATTCCGGTTGCAGGAGCATCAACAACAGCGAGTTCAGGTCGGCGGTGGCGAAGCAGAAAAAAAGCCCCCATCCCCCGCCCCTTTTGTAGCCATCATTTATGCTTCATGTTTTTTCCTGTCACGAGGTGATGGCTGCCAATGATGTCAGAATTGAGGCGGGTGCAGCGTGGCTTTGGCGCGCTCTCCCTCTTAAAATAGCCCTAGATCTAATCTGCAGACAGCAGCAGAGTTCTGACAGATCTTGCCTCGGTGCTTCCTCCCACTAGGTGACACATTCTTTATTTATTTTTCCTCTCCTCCGCTCTGGTATTCACTCCATGGAGCACTGGCCCCGCAAGCTATTGTCAGTTCTGTTCGCTGTCCATGTCTGAAAAACCAAATGGATTTACAGGGTTTACTGTCAACCCCTCCCTTTTTCATGTGCTTATGAATGTGGCTCCGTCTTCTATCTCTACTTCTTTCTTTTTTTCATACAGTGTCCAATCCTTCATAGCGTCTTGGTCACTTTCCTCCCCAAGTTGAGCAGCTTGTTGTTGCAATGGCCTAAGTTCACCTTGTCAGAACTGGTACCATCAAGATGTCTTGGACTGTCCATGATGATGATGATGTCCAGTGTATTCTAGCAGTAACACAAGTAGCCAACCCAACAGTGAATCCCTTAGAACTGAGAAAAGTCTTCACGTCCTTTGCTTGCCATACTTTTCAGAGAGTTTGTGCTGAAACACACTGTTCTTGTGTGATGTCACAAGGGGCATTCATGACTGACCGCTCCCTCTCTCTTGTTTTGAGATCATCATGCTGTTGCCTCATTTCCAAATATGTGGGAGGTCCAAGAAAGCATCATTCTAGTTAGCAAGCTAAAACTGAGCATGTCTGTGGGGAGCTGTATGCAGAGCAGGAGAATGCAGGTTTCTCAAGATCTATAAAGGTTTTTTTGTTCATTTTCAAACAAGTATCCTCCTTCATACTAGAATATGAGATCTTTAAAAAAATTGGAAGCAGGTAACAGACTGCTAAAGCACAGTGAGACTAGAAAGCAGGGAGTAATCATAAGGAGGCCGACTCATCATATGTTGGCTTGCATAACCACACTTTAATGTAAATGCTAAATACCACCTCTCTCCACAGCATGATGAGCAGCCTGGAAATCAGCTAATATGTGATTCTGCACCATATCTGCACCCAGCATTCGGTATTCTGGTCCAGTGAGCCCCTATTTGGACTGCGAAGAAGAAGAAGAAGAAGAAGAAGAAGAAGAAGAAGAAGAAGAAGAAGAAGAAGAAGAAGAAGAAGAAGAAGACCCTCCCCACTCTGTGTACTATGAATTTATGATACGGGGGAGAGGCATAAATCCTACATGATTATGGTGTTCAGGATAACAAGCACAGGATATTTTCATTCTCTCAGTACTCAAAAACAGCGGGAGACAGGAAAATTAGTTTTGTGGTATAATGTAGACGCCGGCACTTTTTCTTTTTTTTTTTTGCAGCTTTGATGGAGCTCTGCATTGGATGTATGTGTGTTGCTTCAGTCTATGCCTGTGTTTCTGCGCATGTGTGTGCACTCGTCAAGGTTATGGAGAAAAAAAAAAAAAAAACAGGTGGGAAAACAATTTTTTTTTATATTCTTCTAAAAAAGATGATTAAATTTAAGCCGCAGATGCTCTGCGGGTCGCTGCCGACGAGTCTCTCGAACAGAGAGGCTGTGAGGCGAAGCTCTTTGATCGGGAGGTAAATGTGATCGCGGCGCCTCCTCTCTGCCGGCTCCTCTGAGACACAGGTACAATTAAAAGAGCGGTCGTTGGGCGCTGGAAAGTGGCCAGCTGTTCGGGGTTACTAGATGATGGTCTTGGCCAGACGTCTGCGAGGTGACCGCTAGCTGGCAGCCCGCTGGATGAGGCTGCATATTGTAAGAGGACTTTGCTTCCCTCTGTCTGCAGTTGTCAGCGCAGATGATAAAGCACCCTGAATCTCTCTCCTTTTCCCGTCTTTTTTTTTTTTTTCTCCCACTCCTGCATCTCACCCTTATTCTAACCTCCCTTCCCTTTCTGTTTTTTTTTTTCCCCCTCGCCAAGGCCGGACCGAACGCAGCACTGACATGTGGACACTGTGTCCCCAACTCCCTCTCTCCTCACTGTAGACCATAAAGTGGAGTGTCTCAATTGACCTGCGGTGGCTGAGGGACCGTGAGGTATCATGAAAAGAAAGAGTGGGACAGGGGGAGAGAAAAACAAGGGTTGAACGCCGTCCCCTTTGATAACACATGGCCTATTTTTTCAGAAAGAGGCACAGCACACTGCCAGCAGTGCTTATTTAGACTGTGTGTAGGGTTGCAAGTACGCGCCCTCAAACTAACGTTAAGGCAGTAACGGAAGAGACCTGCTGTGACCTGGAATGGCATGAAAAAGCATGCATGTACATTGCTCCAGATATCCACCCCGTGTGTCCCCGTTGCGTCTTTTTATATTTTTATTTATTTATTTTTGTTCTTCCAAGTGCTGCTCTGCTTAGTGCCTTCATTTGGCATCCGCTCTCATTTTCCGAGAGACGGTTGGGGGAAAAAAAAAAAAAAAGAGCTTGGTTTGCTTGGTCAGCCATAAACACTACTCCTGCTTTCCCCCTGCATGCTTTGCTGCGGAGTTGTGGTATCGATGCCGAACGTAAGTGCTGATCAGAAAACAGCAGGCAAAGTCTCGCTGACGTGCTCCCGAAACCAAAATGCGAAGAAAGCCTTTCACGCCGCCACTCAGTGGGTATAAATGATGTATGCGTCACCTCATCACGTGAAAATAACTCAAATGTAGTTCAATTAAATCACCTGAAATTCAACCCAAAGGTTATTAGCAAATTTGCCCCAGCGAGACAGCAAGAAAAAAAATGAACGCAAAACGTAAAACTCTCAATCATTGCTCCAATTCTTCAATAATGTATGTGAATAACGCTGCACTTTCTTAATATTTAATAACTCCCAAACAAAAACACAAGCCAAAAGTTTCAGACGGAGGCCATCAAAATGCATGTGAAATATTCATTTAATTGGTCACTCACATTTGGATATTCTGGTAGCTAAAAAAACGGAAAAAGGATGGCCCTCAGATGTGACATTAAAGTGTCACTAAAATACCTCAGGCGTTTAAGATGCTGCTCATAATTGTGCAAAACGTATTCAATATTTCTCTGGGCTACACTTAAACTTATGGCTCGGCAGCACAATGTCCTGGATGCCTGAAAGCTTTTTGTGCAGATATAGATGAGGAATATCTGGAGAGGAGTCCCTTGCTGCTCTGTCTTTGGCCTCCTAGCCTGATTAGTATTCTTCCTGCAGTGTAGGACACTGGTCTAAATTTAACTCATAAAAACAAGAAGCTGGACTCAGCCTCCTCCAACTCTGACAGAGCAGAGCAGAGGTGACCCAAACTGCTCATTTAAGCTGCTGGAGGCCTGATGTTTGTGCTTTTTTTCCTCTTTACTTTTCTTGCCTCTGGCCACAATTCTGGCACTTGACCCCAAAGTCCTGCGTGTGGGCCAGATTGGGTGCTTCTAATAACATGCCTGAGTGCCACGGGGTGCTTTGGGGCCCACATTCACACCAGCACAGCAGCACTACTGGACCCTGCTCAGACATGGCAAGTCAATAATTACAGTTGCTCGCTCAACTTTCATGTCTGCAGGGATTCACTTTAATTAGTGGTATGAATACATATTTAAGAAAAAAAGTAACTCAAAACAAAACAATATCTGCAGAGCCACCAACTAGAAAAAAAGAACTTATCCATTTGCATCTCAACAAAAAGTCATCTGAGGTCCTGGTGACATTCTCTAATTAACAGAACCTTTACGGAGTTTCACGAATGGAAAGAATTCCACACAATGAATTATCTATGAAGGCCACTTTAGTGGAGAAAATACAACTGAAACACCTGAATTGTAACATTCCAAGTGCAAGTTACAAAAACCCGCATTTCTATTATTTGGCCAACACGGACCGTCAAAAATGGTTGCAAATGGCTAAAAGTGGCTTGTTGTTGTGCAAAAGTCATACCATTACATACTGGTTACTTTTCTTTTTGTTGTTCACCAGTTCAGTAGACAAGAGTAGCCAGATTACCAGTGGTAGAGCCAGCCAACATGCTGCACTCATGCTCCAATCATCGCTCACTTCCGGTACCACCCACTCATCCAAATATAGAGTCATTGGGTTTTAAAAGGAACTGCAAACTCAAGATTGAACTGACCATGAAAGCAGTCTCTAGTCTACTACACTCTAGGATACTGACCAGTATTCGGGAAACAACGGGTGAAGTCACGATAACTTTGTCCATCTCTTTATACAGTCAGTGACCTCACATGGTTGTGACGAGAAAAGTATAATATTAAAGCCACGATTTTTCCCATAAAATCCACAATAGCCTCTTCGTTTGTGTGAGCACTGCACACGAGATCAGTGGGAATCCAAGACACCTGCCTCAGTTTACATGCTTCCACAAGTCACTTTGCTTAGGCTTCCTCAGAGACAGATAGATTTTTATTTTTTTAAATGCTACAGTATATAAGAGATAAAAGATATTCAACATAGGGAAGAAGCTCTCTCGTCGTGCTCACATAAACGCAGCTATGTTTACCTGCTCCCAGACACTGCTGTCTATGTGCTTCCTCAGGGAGAGAAGTGAAGAGCTGCCTGTGTAAAGATATTTCAAATGCAACGGTGCATAAGAAGTAGGAAAATGTCAAAAGACTTAAAAGTGGAGGCGGGCTCGCCATGCTGTCATTTCGCCTAACGTACGTGCAATCACATGGATAGACTTCAGTCACGGGGAGGATATTCTGTCTGTAAACGTGGTGTTGACAGTGTTTTACTTTACATTGGACCAACGTATCTTCAAACCGCCTGAACGCTGTCTTTTTTTTATGTTGTGAGCTGCCGTAGTGGCCCATTGGCCAGGATTCTTTTCATCTCCAAAACACCAGAGCTTGGATTAGAAATTGTCACCAAGGCTTACACTATAACAAGTGAGTGATGTTCCAATTTCTGGTGAACTCTGTCTTCAAGGGCCTCCATCCATGGCTATTTGATTGACAACCGGGGTCACTAATGAGAACTGAAACAAAGGACGGAACAAAAGAAGAAGAGATCCCTTGCCAGTAAAAAGTCAACCAGCGTCACATTTTAGTTCCTCATCTCTGTGGCATCACTCTGAACATGTCACTTAGCGTCTTCCGACTGCAGCGACAGATGTTCCTGCATCGCTGCAGTCCACCCAATTCATTAGGGAGAGGATAGCAAGCGCAGATCTTGAAAAAACTCACCGCTCTGCCTTCTGTAATGAAAGTGGCAGCGAATGGATGGCTTTGTTGTAGTGTGGGAGAAACAGCACAAAAAAAAAAGACCAGTGTGTTCATGCATCAAATAAATGACAGGGGCAGAGTGTGAGTGTGCCATGCATTAAGAGAATCCAATGGCCTATTTTTCCTTCGCCATTGGAAATCGTCGACGCTAAATACAGCATTGGCAGATAAAGGAGGGAAATCCAATACAGAATGAAACGGATGGCAAATACAGTCACTGGCTTGTCACCACAAAATTATCTTCAGTGTTTTTCAATGAATGCTCACCGGTAAATATTTGCTGTGGCCCGCTGGAGTGAACTGTTCATCAACAACAACTACGACGGTAGTAATGATACTGACCTCTGCTTCAAACTGTTACGCCAGATTGTTCCTTTATCTGTTGTCCTAAATATTGCGGGGGCACAGGAACTCCCACAAAGTTCAAGATTTCCTCCTGCAGTTTCCGAGGCGGCAGAGACTTCTGACAGGTACTTTGACAGTGTGCTGAGCTGCGAGGGTTAGAATCGGGTGGGTGGTCACAACAATGCTGATAGCCAAGCTGTTGCTTTCACTCCTATCCTCGGTGCCTCTTGTTTGTCTTTAATGGCTCATACAGCCTTTCAAAAGATACGACCCGAGGCGAGCTTGGATTGTTTTAATCCTCTCCCTCTGCATTTCGCCCTTGATTTTGAAAAAAAGGGGAAATAAAGAAATAAACGAATGAATTAAGTCTGAAACGATCTGCTGCTTCATTTGTCATTTCAAGCAAAATGGACACATATTGAGAGGCCCATATAAAACAAAAAACAATTCAAGAGTCTTAATGGAGCTCTTACCATACTAAGCCTTTCCAGACAATCATTCCCAGATCAGGTACAAATATGTATTATAATAATACAAAATAATATATTTTCCACCGCATGCCTTATTTCTGTGGAGCGTTGACATGACTGTTTGTTTACTTTAAAATGTGGGGCTTAGAATCACCAAAATGTGGCCTGTTTAACTTGGAACTTCTGAATAGTTTTAAGCCAACAGTTTTATTAACCAATACTAGAGCTGTATTTCGCATTATAATGAAGTGCTGTTGAATACTATGACTTGAACTGCAACCATGTCAACAGAAAGGACTGTAGGTCAGGCTACACTTTTTGCAAAAAGTATAAAAAAAAACAAAAAAAAAACAGACATTATACAAATAGCTGAAAACTTCCACAGAACTTTGCTCTCTCTCTGTTGGATTCTGATTCAACAAGGGCTCGAAGAAACAAAAATGGCCTATGGGCGGTTTGGTACTGCTTGTCTCTCCCTTGGCTCCCGCTCACTCATACACATGTATAGTGCTGAGGCAAGGGCGGGCTGGCTTGAGAACAGCATGAGGTTGTTTTGCACTGTCTAGATCTAATTGCCCGACCACGAGCAGTTACAGCCTACATTCTAATCCAACGCTGCGTGTATTCCTAAACTGTTTTCCGGCCGTCCACTCTGAAAGCCAAACATGATTGGAGCCCCGTGGAGGCGGGGCAAATGGCCTGTATACCTGCCGTGAGAAGGAGCCACAGCGGAGCTTTATCCGTCTGTCAATCAGGCAGCGACTGTCAGAATGAATCCCAGAGTATTAAGTCTCTGCTTACTCGCCTTCAGAGTCTGGCCTCGGGATGCTTTCCC
Source organism: Thamnaconus septentrionalis (assembly GCA_009823395.1). Lineage (NCBI taxonomy): Eukaryota > Metazoa > Chordata > Actinopteri > Tetraodontiformes > Monacanthidae > Thamnaconus > Thamnaconus septentrionalis. The sequence goes on along the minus strand of CM020505.1, from coordinate 5,281,062 downwards.
AGCTGCCAAGGTCCTTGTGATTAGAAGGCAGACTGAGGGGACGGTGGAAGCCTCTTTCAAGTGGTAAATGGGCTAACTCTGGGAAAGAGGGGACTTTTCCATGTTCCAATCCCCATGCAAATCCAAAAAGTATTTGACACCGAAATGAACCAAAAGCAGAGGTCACGGTGCTGTCAGCTTTAAGGCAGATTTTTTATTTTTTTTTAAATTAAACACCCGTACGTACGTCTCACTGTTTCATTTCATACCTCTGAAGAACAATTGACTCTGCTGTGAACCAGACACTTTTGGGGGGTATTTAAGGACTTCGGCAAGGAAAAAGTAGGTCTAAGTGTCAAAACAGTTTATCCCTAAGTTAAGGGGAAAAAAGTCTGCGTTCCCTTGAAGTTTTGTCTGAAAGTTTTGGTACCATCTGCAGGAACAGTGTTGACAGGAAATAAAACTCTGTAAGGATGAGATTTAGAGGGGGGGGAATCAAAGTGGGACATCGTGATGCCGTCAAAGCGGTGGATACAAAGCATCGTGGGACTTAAGACTACACACAAAGACCGGGGGAAACGATCTGAGCAGAGTCGGAGAATTAAGTTTTCGTTGGCGTTGAAAATGTGCGGGAACGCGGCCGTCGCTAGCAGGAATTTCCTTCATTTAGTTGGGTAGGTTTATTTTGTCATTCATAAATATACATATAGTCTCGTCAAGTAACGCAGGACTGATGTTTTTCATTTTGTACGTTTGAAAGCACTCTCAGTGTAATAAGCAGACAATATAGTGTTCTTTATATAAGTACTCTTGAGGCTCATAATCAAAATCCAATCGGAATTCTACTCCAGTTTCAGCTTCTTCATCACACAGAAATCTATCATCTTCCCAATAGTACTGCATCGGATTACGCTCCTGAATAATCCGAGCACATTAGCTTGACACACTGCATCATCACTAAAGGAATCATTTTGTGTTTTTTGACTTCAAAGGCATTTTCACCCCCCCCCACTTTCATGCCGCAGCTTTAATTTCACCCTATTGTCGTCATCAGCATGTGCAGAGAACTGATCCCCTCTGAGTGAGTGCCACAGCAAACTTAGCTACTCGCAGCCCATTTAATATTTGCTCCATTTAGGTCATCAAAGATGTCATTGACTGAATGTAGACCAAAGCTATTTTCGGTTGTTAACAAATGACTCTGCAAAGCAACAGTGACAGAAGACGGATAGAGCTTTGTTTTTTGTTTCATTTTGTTTTTGTCCCCGTTTTTATATGAGGTCAAAGGGCTCATTTAATTCCAGCATCAGACGGGTGAAAAAAAAAAAAGGCAACAGATGCAAGCGCACAGACGGAGGGCGACAAATCCTCCCCGCTCCTTTGTGACTTCTTGCAAATGTGCTTTGGCTTAGAGGCGCTCCTCTTCTGCTCCTCGTGCAGGTGCAGGAATTATCAGTGTTTAATAGCCTTCCGTGGCTCATCTTTGAGTGCCTGCGCGCGTGTTTGTGTGTGCGGGATTGCGGTGCATTTGTTCCCGACATACATCGGTAGGAATATGGGATGAACTGCCGACCCTTTGCCTCGGGTCCCTCCTCACAGAGGAAGACACTCGCCGTCCTGCGCACGCGACTCCGTCACCGAGGCCTGCGGGCCAGATAACGTGCAGTCTCTTTCCTCCTGCTGTATCTTCCTTACTCGTCTCACCCCGTCCTTCCCCACATGGTGTCTTAACTCGTGACTTTGAAATGTGAGTGAACAGAAGCTCAAAGGCTCCCTATTCAATTTTCCGAGACTTTTTCCACGGCGACGTGCGTCTCGGTGAAGTCCATCTTTTAGCAGTGCTTTACAGAAAGTGTGTGTTTAGACAGAGAGTTTAGGAAATTAGCATTTGGTGATGTCACGAAGGGCAGCGATACACACCCACAACAACGGTTTTTGCTCTAGCATCTGAAGCAACTGTGGGGCTACCTTGTTTCTTTCCTCTTTGTCGAAAGTCCAACAATACACCAGTTTTAGCAGGAAGCTTTAAAAATGGCTGGAGGAAGTAAACAAAGGGCTAAATATAAAGGGTTTTTTGTACTACTATGCTAGGTTTTTGGGATCACTGGAGGAAAAATACAGTGTCCAAGCTGGTTGTAATATTAAACCTGAGGATGGGCATCACCCTGATGCGCGGGTCCTGTTTTGCCTCTTGCTGACAAAAATGCTCCCCCACTCCAACCCACAAAGGATGACATGAGTGCCCTCGCCCTCACCGGACTCTGAAAGTCCTGACTGCGACCAAACCACTCCATCAGGCTGCTGCCCTCGTCGCCAACACAAACGGCTGATTCCGAGAGTTACATTTTCAGCCATGACCTCGACAGCCGTGGCGGTCACCGTGGCAGCTCGGCTGCAGCTACATCTGCCCTCCACTCTCTCCTTTTTGTTAGACATGTCAGCGGCTCGAGCACACACACCCATAAAAAGAAGCAAAAAAAAACAAACAAGAATGGGTTTTAAACACAGAGCCAATTAGTCATGTGTTTTGCTTTGGCAAGTCACCCATGCACTAGGAATTGATAATAAAGCCCAAGCTGGAGACTGGGGACTATGATTTATGTAGTAATGGGAGAAAACGTTGCCCTCTGAGGGTCATTGCAGTCACGTTTAACCTAAGTCCTTGGACACACATATACACACATACACACACACACAAACACACACATTTTAACTCCTTTTCTCCACCCTAAGCTGCACACTATTCTAAGCGTTCCTCTTTATTTATTGAGCACCGAACCTACCAAGCTACAAATGCATTATTTTGCATGTGGAGCAAATCAGAGTGCTTTCAAAACTGCAGAGACAGTTGTGATTGGATGTTAAGTTTGCATTTCAAGTATCAACCATCTGATTCAAAGGGAATATTCTGTGCTCACTCACTGAGAGCCACAAAACTGCGTGAGTCATAGTTGAATTGAGGACAGTTAGTGCTGCCTTTCCACCCCCCATCAGGCTCTTCAGCTCTTTTCATGCTTCCCCTGCAAACACAGATTCCTCTGTATCGAGGTGAATGCACCGCATGCACGTGCAGCACTTTGCCGCGATGCAAAATGAAGCCGTTGAAGAAATGACCAAGGTCAACGATCAACTGTGTCACTCCAGACGAGGTATTGACTGCCACTGCCGGCTGTTTTGCTTGCTTGCTCTGAAGAGTGATGGAGGTGACGTTACATTAAGCAATTTAATCAAACTGCGTAATTTTACTTCACCTAAAAGGACATGACCTCGATGTGGCAGGGTGAAGGTGGTACCTGGTGAAAAAATAAATAAATAAAAAGGGTGTCATTAAAAACCCATTTTTGTGTTGACCTTTATCTTTAAATAAAGCAAACCGAACACCAGGCGGGCGGCAAGGTGGCAATCATGAGACAAAAAAGCTGAGATTGATGGCAAAAACCACCAGTCAAGACCGCTGACCTCACAGTCACAGCTTTTATCAGAACCTCAGTTAAACCGGCAAGCAATGAAAACATGGAGGTGGTTTCAGTAGTTTGTATTTTTTGGTCCTAAAAAAATAGGTCTAATTCATTGAATGTTTACTGCACTGAAATACGGCAGCCATTGCTCCTTGACATTCTCTTATTGTTTAAAAAAAAACAACCATCATAAACAGAGAAAATATTCTCTATAACCCATCTGGTAGTCAGATCACATATAATACCGGGCCAAACCCTGACTCTAATCCTAAACCCAACCCTAACTTTCACCCTAACCCTACCCAGACTCTAATCCTAACCCAAACTATAACCCTAAACCTAATCATTACCATACCACTAACTGTAACTCGAACCTTTAGAGAGGGCTTTCGGATCAGTGTTTGGACAATCAAATCATTTTTAAGTGATTGACATTTGGATTTCACGTTATCATTCCATATATGTTCTGTCATAGGACAACCACCATTATAAAACACTGGTCGTATAGATGAATGAAATCAGAGACCATGTTTATGAGGCTGTGGGTAATTTGATAACCTTAATAAGATTTGGTCTATTTTAATAATTTGTGGTCTTTATTGGACAGATAAATCATCACACCAAGTCATGGGAAATTAAGGGTTATCATCTGAAAATGAAATTTGTGTCATGTAATAAACAAGTGTGGCCTCTACAGCCACCGAGCCTCTGTTTAAAAAAAAAAAAAAAAAAAAATACAACACAAGGACAACAATCAGTTATCCCATCAGTAATGAGATGCAGGCCAGTATCAGTTACCAACATAGGCTGAAATAAATATACTTTGTGCATCCCTGCTTTTAATCACGGGGCTGCTAAACACTTTCCCCCCGGGGGTCCGCAAACTGCTTTACATGTTAAAATAATGGGACACAACTCATCACTGTACTTTCTAAAATATAAACTGAACTATATATCAAAATGACATGGCGTCTTCTCGCAATGTATTGCAATAATTAGTTTGGTGATGAAAGGGCCATTTGGTAAATGGACCAAACTAACTTACATGACAAAACAAAACAAAAACAGGAGCATTGCAGACAAAAAATACACTCCCCAAGGTTAATAACCTTGCAAATTTACATTAATCACAAATTAAATCAGTAGATTTCCCAATCTGCTTCTCATGTAATCATAGCGAACATTTCTCTGTGGTTTCGCTTTACATCCTTCAAGCTCTCATCCCCTCGTAAGATCCTTGAGATTAACCGCGGACCGAAAACTCTAATTATATTTTGTCACCCGCGCAGACCTTTCTCTATCATCCACTTTGCATAAAAGCCAGGAATCGCGGGTCCTCGCCGTCTCGCCATAAGCCGCTCACTGCACAGGTGACTGCGTCGATGACAAAAAGTATTAATCACCCAAACAGGTTGTTGATGGGCTCTGTCCCCGTCTGCTCTTAGCTGTGTGTCTGAATAATTAGCCTGTCCTCTCCGCTGGGCCTCTTTCATCTCGCGTTGGCCTGCATTAGACGCAGCGTTGTCACGCTTCTGACAATGACAGCGGTGGCAGCCGTCCACGACGTGCCACTGGCACGGTGCGAGCTGCCAGTGCGAGGCAGTGAGAGGAGGAGAGAGACAGCGACTCCAGAAAGGCAGAGAGCTGTTTCGGGGGGGGTGAGGGTGGGGGTGGGGGTGTTCAACAGGGTGGCATTCTGGTCTGTTTTTTTTTTTTTTAGATTTTTATTTTTACCTCAGACGCTGAGATTGTAAATGCGCATTCCGTCCCTTTTGCGAGGGAATCGCAGCGAGGCTGGCAAAACACGCACATGCATTACAGCTAAAGGTCATGAAAAAGCCAAGGGTGGCGGTGGTGGGACGAGAAGATACAACGACACATCTTTTCTTTTTCAGATGCACTGCACAGTTGCGTCTGGAGGTACGGCTCAGCGTCGCGGCCAGCTTCCCCGCCTGCAGCCTCAACACCTGCTCCGGTGAACCTTGGCTGGCAAGCAGACCTTGTCTAAGCCGGACAGACCTTCCCTGCTCAGACGCTGTCTATGCAGAACGAAACACCAGTCGGTCTGATTTCCAAACTAAAAATGAGCCACAGTGGCGCAACACGCTGATGTGGAAAATGTTTCTGATACTTAGAAGCTACCAAACCGCTGGTCAGAACCGATGATGGGCCACCACCTCGATAAACTACACACAATATGTGATTTGTGGTCTGGGGAGACACCTTATGTCAGCTGCACCCATTTTTTGGTGTGTGTGTGTGTGTGTGTGTGGGGCGGGGGTCAATCCTGAAAATGAACATTCACCGTCACATTAAAAATACAAATTGTTCTTCTTTTTTTTTCAATCCCTGCTCCTGTAATTATTTATTCAGATTGTTTTGGTGTAAGCTGCCAGGTTTTTGAAGCAAAAAAAAAATGTTGAGGCATCTGCCTTCTTTTCAATTAATGGCTCGAGGTGGCACTCCTCTGTGGTCACCCTGTGCCAAACAACAAAACAAAACAAAATTTAAAAACACACCAAAAAACAGAGAATCTGCAGCAGCTTAGAAACCCAACACAACCCACTTCTTAAGGTACAGAAAATGGAATTGTGTTGTATAGCCCTCTCTTGTTGTGCCACAATTTCAACTGTGCAACAACTGATTATGCTTAATTTTCCATATTTCACCTGCTGTTATATCCCAATGATTTTGACATAGTACATCCTTTTTGTTGTTTGTTATTTGGAACAGTACATTTTAATACGGGACAAATTCCTTTCATGCAATTAAATGCAAAATGGCCGACTGCAAAAGGCCTAGAAAATAGAGTAGTTCAACTGAGTTTATTTAGAAGTAAATGCAACATGGAAATGAATTTGAATTTGCTGCTTCGCTGTCACGACTCCAAAAACAATAAAAAACTGAGTCAAGGTGAAGACAGGAGAAGCACGCAGATGTTTTGCCAACATTTATAGCCCTTAAAAAAATTGAGCTTTCCATCGTGCAATGTCCTTATTTTGTCCTCTGTGTAGTTTTCTGAGGACAAAAAGAAACTGCTCTGGGAAATGGGCTCGGTAATAAATGACCAGACACTATGCGAATGTGTTACTCTGACAACAAGCGTCCTTATACAATCGCTAGACGTTTGTGCTTTGAGATAGTAAAGATCGATCCAGGGAGTAAATTCATTCTATGAAGAGGCCCAAAATGTATTAAGTGTGTTTAATAATTCTCCTCTCATACAGCATGTGATAAAGACATTTCATCGGTGTAAGACCCAGCAACCCTTTAAGATTCAAGTTGTCTGGCTAAATGTTGCTCTATAATTTACTTCAATCCTTGGACGGTGTCTTGTATAATTTGAGACTGATGATTATTACTGGTAATAATTAATAATAAACAGTGCACACACGCAACCACTACAAACCCCAGAACAGGCATACTGTTGCTTTCTTTCCCCCTTTTCAGATTTTCACATTTTACTAAAGAGCCAGCAAACTCGACATCGTCTTATTATTCAGGTGCATTCCTCGCCATGCAGAGCAAATCACCAGATGAAATACAATTTTCCCATGGTTGGAAAAATCATGAATGTTGAATATTCATCGCACAAAGGCCAGAGGATATAGCTCCTCGCTGTGTGCTATCTCAGCTCAGCTTCTTCTTTTTTTTTTTTTTCCCGCCACTGCTGCTGGTTAAAAGTGAACAATCTCATTTGAAAGTGGGTTGATTTATGATGCTTCACGGAATGTGGTTAAAAATAAAGGAAGGGTGGAAAGAAAGTAAGACAAAAAAACCTCACGACGTCTCTCTATATAAAACTGTTCCACAGATTGTAGCCGGATTAAGCTGCTGTACTGGTGGCCCGCACTGCCCTGAGCACTTTCCCTCAGCTCGGAGAGATACAGTGTCTCGGAAATCAGATCGCATTATTAATTTGCACTTATTTTCATGCAAAATAAAGAAAATTAGAATAATAATGAAAATGAAGCATTCAGGCGTAGTAAGAGAAACCTTGCGACGGTCCAATTGGGGAGCAAGCTGTCCCTGTGCGTACAGTATGCTTTGACACAACCAAATGATGAAGCTATTCTTGGAGGCTTCTTGTGCACTTGGATGGATGTTATTTCTCACACCATTAACTAAAGCCTACTGGTTTTATTCACAGCCCAGAGATAGGCCAAAACAATCCCAAACACGCCTACGAAGCAGCGGAATTGCAACAATTGATCTAAGCTGCTCTACCCAGTCTGTCGCAATCCTGCGCAGCAAGACGAGCCGTTATCCATCCACCCCTCATCTCTCTCTCTCTCTCTCTCTCTCTCTCTCTCTCTCTCTCTCTCTCCTTTTCCATCCCGCTGTCTATCTTTTCGCTACCTTAAACGCCTTTTCATCCCATTTAGCCCTATCCTTGACCAGGGAGCTGAGGAAAAAGTTTTTTTCTCAAGTCTTTGAACACAAGTTTTCTTGCTGCTTTATCTGTGACTGGCCCACAGTCGGCACAATAGTTGATATAAATCAATGACTACAACAAGAACATTTTTTTTCCTCGAGTCTTTACCTCAGGAGAGGTCCGACCCTAAGCCCTCATTACAGTGTATGCTGAGTTCAGGGTACGTGGAGGAGCTCAAAAGGCCAGCTAATCCAGTGGGTCTTACAGGAATGATGCGCTAGTCAATACGCTGGGCCTGCATCCTAAAGGATCTCCAGCTCCAGAGCACAGCTATAGGTAAAAGAGGCTCATGGGACTGCTTTGCCTTGTGCAATTTTATTCTTTGCACAGCTGTCAAGGTTAGACGCTGCTAAAATCTTAACCCCTTGTCTACGGTTTTAACTAATTCTTCATACTACCCACGTTAAAAAAAAAAAAAATGTGTATAAAAAAGAAATCCCAAGCAAGCAAAGATGTCCTTAAAAGACCTAGATTAGGTTTGAAAGCATTTTTCCTCCATGCTTTCATCAATGTTTGATGTCAATCAAAGAAAATGCAATTAGCCTCACCTTCGCAATCAAAGGCACGTAATACATTGTTTTATTGTATTAAGCCAACAGAGTTCGGAACTGCCAATGCGAAGCTGCTTTACGTGAAATTGAACAAACGATCAAACTCAAAACACAAGACCCATTTCGTGCCATGTCCCGCTCAACACCTCATCAAATTTTTTGCTCCTTTAACGCACTCCCAATGCACACTGCTCTCAAGCAAACCAGTAGCCCAAACGCTTGAAACCACACATTGCAGCGGTATGTTGAGTGGCTAGCTCAGATTCTATTTAACCCTTTAGGCGCCATGGTCGCAAAATTGCCCGCCTCAGTCGAGGTGACGATGAAATGGTTGTAGTGGGAGCGGAGAGATAGAGAGAGAAAGACAGCGAATTTTACCGAGAAGACATCACTGAGAGGTTTGTTCGTTGACAAAGTATTTCGTCAAGTAATGGCTGACTCAGATAACGAAGAGGAATATTCGCACTCTGACGATGATGTTCAGTCGTCCAGTGAGAGCGAGTCTACCGGTGTGTCTTTACGCAGCGGCAGTGAGTCGATGCGCCACGACAGTCACCAAGCAGCACATGCTTCGCCTAAGCGTGGCCGAGGTGGGAGTAATCGGCGAATGAGGATGAGGGGACGTGGTGGGGGAAGCAGGAGTGCGCAAACACCGCTAATGGTGACAGAGGGTGCGGGGAATTAGTGATCAACGTGGTAAAAGCTGTGGGAGGAAACGCCCAGCCAGTGCCGGTGGAGGCAGCAGGGATGTTCGTGGTCACCCTGTAAACTACAGTGATGATGGCTGGGTCTGTTTGAGATATGTGGAAGATTATCAAAAGTGGATCAAATATTTTGATGAGCCTCGGGGTATTGTGGAGACAGGGATCTACCTGACATCTGACATAATTCAAAAACAAACAAACAAACAAAAATGTACTTCTTTCACAAAGTTTGGGTCATACTAAAGATTTTTCTCAATTGCAGTATGGCTTTATCTCTAACCAATTTCAAGTCACAGCCATTTGAAATCTTGATATCAAAATTGAATATTTTCTAGAAAAGATTCTGGCGCTTAAAGGGTTAAAACCAGGTCAAGCAGGAAACAATTTGGCATTTAAGATCAAATCCCAAGCAGGTTTTCATCTGCCCTGAGAATAATTCGGCCTCTAATTCATTCCTAGACGATCAAAATTTATGTGGCTCTCAGGGCAGCAACACAAACCGCAACAACGGTAGAACGTTTTGTGTTTAGTGAAGAATTGATAAGGCTTGAGCTGCTGTGTTCTCATTGTTTTCCCTTACTGGAGGCACGTCACCAAGTTTAATTTAGGAATTTAATTTCGACACACAAAAGAGGTCAGGCAAGGAGGAGCAAATTAACAGACCCAGTGAGCGGGGACTTGTCATTGCCGCCAAATGGCTTTTAATGACAAGAAACCCTTTGGCCCAGGTATGTCAGGTTGAAGGGTAGCCTCCTCTGTGAGTAGCGAAGTAACAGGCAAGTGTTACTGGCTTGCAAAGAGAGCTGGTTATTCTTCCTGGTTGGGAACTGGTCGGAACCTGCACTTTTGGGGCCATACTGGGCTGCTCTCCATATATTTTTGAACTCTCCTCAAACCCAAACATTGTTGGTCAAGTCAAAACAGTTGCTTTTTTTTAAAGAAAAATATCCAAATCATCCACAGCTTTGTTCAACAAAACTTATGTGTGTGTTTTGAACAAATGCTGTGAATAACACAACTCGCATCTCTTACCAGGATGAAGTATTTAACCATATACTGTAAGTCATCATTAATCATTAGATTAATCTTTTTCATTAGCTTTTTCCAAAGTAATCTCATCAGCATTGGCATTCACTGTAAAACATGTTTTCTTGATATTGTTTATTTACTAGATCATTTTATATATATTTTTTTTATGATAGACTTGATTTATTTTCAGTTTCTCGTTTTATACAATCCACCCTCTGTGTATTGAGTGCACTTGCATGTGCATACAGCTGCTGTAACATTGAATTTGTCCTCCGCAAGATGAATAAAGGTCCATTGAATCTAATCTAATTCAATCTTTTAAATATGACCTTTTTCCCCATACCAACACAATTCTGCTCAATTAAAATTCTGAGTAGTGTCCTTTTTTGCCTTTTCACACGTCATTATATTTCCAAATATCTTTGCTACCTCCTTAAATGTTCACCAAATATCCTCCTCATAATGAGATCGACTAATTGGGCAAAAGTGTTTCCCATGGGCCTTTGTGATGTTCACTGGGCACAGTGAAAGTTCAAGTCATTACTAGAGTCTCCCTCACAGTTAAATGTTCAAAGTTTCTGGCGGGGCAGTTTTCTGCTTCCTGCCTTGCTCAGCAGCAGCATCAGCAGCAGGGGGAAAAGACTGGCTGAGAAGAGGATATGGTCTGCATAAAAAATAAAAATAAAAATAATGGCCCTTTTGATTGGGGCTCTGTTTTTCCTTAGCTGCCTTTTGGTAGTTTAGCGGTGAACGTTGCAACCTGAGCAGACAGCAGGACAGTGGCCCACCTATCCTCTACGGTGATGTGTCATATCTGGTTTGACTCTAGGCAAAGAAAGCCTGCTGGACTGCCGACCTTAACCTCCACATCTACCGTACCTGCATTCAGATGTGCTTCAGAATTGTACGAGAGTGCTTGGAGAATCGAAACATTTACATAGCACTTTTCTGCAACACAATCCTTGACACTGTGCCGGGCGCCTTGTTTTGACTGGCAGCACGACGGCGGTCATGCATCTGGTGTACCCAGTGGACAAAAAGGACATGCCTGTTAATGTTACTGTTGTTTGTTGTGTTGTTGTTTGTGCTAATGAAAGAAAAAACAGCAAAAATTCATTCTTAATGTATTTCAAAAGCATTCTATTCTAGAAATGTTTAGCAGCCTTGTCAGGACTGTTGACCTCTACTTTCAACTCACAGCAGTGTCAGTGGAACATCTGGTGATACGTTCTAATTAATTCAACTGTTCTGGTGTTTTGCAGGGGAGATGAGTGTTGAAATCTATTGTGGCCAAGTCCTTCAACATAACAAACAGACGTAACACATAACTCAACTGTCAAACATAACCAGCTGTCAATAATGTCCCTGTGGTACATCCATGTGTCTGGAACACACGGTCCAGTTTCACCTTTGTTCTAACCATGGTTCTTGCCGTGTTGATGTGGCACCTGTAAGAACAGTAAGCAGAGTGGGAATTTTCTTGTGTTGTGTGCTTGCATGTGTGTGTATGTGTTCCCCACAAGTTGGAGTATTTCACCACAATGCGATTCCAATGGGTTGAATTATTTCTCTCTGTGAAACCCCAGAAGGGTTCTATGGATTACAAAATGCCACACGCGGCTCCACTGAGATTAGTGTTGGTGGCAAAATGGGCGAAAACTATCCTTTTAATATTTTCTTGCTGCCTACTCTCAGGAGTGCTGCTGCTGAGTTGAAAGTACTAGCATTCCTCAGGATCAGACAGAGCATGACTGACAGATCAAGCGCAGTGTTGTGAATGTATTGGTACATTATTTTTGTACAACCACCTTTAATTATATGGGCACCAATTCCTTATTATTTTTTTTTTTTTTTTCTGAGCCCAGCAGGGATCGACACCATCATTTGCCCTCAATACAGATCTTACATAATACCTATAAGCACATTATACAAGTCCACCAGTCTTGTCTAGGTCCGTGCAAGGATGTGCACCTCTCTGCCAACTATTTTTTTTCCCGTTGTATTCCACTCTACCCTCTCTTCCTCCAGCCTAATTATGTTTTCCCCTATGATTTATTCAGTCATTTTAACAAGTCCGTATCGCTCTAATAACCACTCTGAGTGCACTTGCATTAGCAGTTTGTTGGCTGTCCCTATGTTCCGTAAACGCAGTTATGGCAAAATTAAGGCTCTTGTAGATTTGCCTTTAATTTCCTATTATAATACTTAAGAATAGGCAATTTCCTGTCACAAGTTTCAAAATGCCTGTCCGGCTAGATGATTTGGGTTTTTACACTAAAACTGTTCAGGTTTGCCCTGAAAGCCAGTGATGGACCACATTTCCTGCTATGTTGACTTTGCAAATGGATCATTATTACTGTTAGTTCTGTATTTCAAAGCTAACATTAACAAAGTCAAGGACCCGTGCATGGGGGAATGATGAATAAAACCTCAGTGCTCACATGCAAAAATTAAAAGTTTCTTATAATTGCTTTTTAAAAATTGAACATTCATTATTCTAATTTAACAGTTTCTCCAAAGATGACTGTGTGCTGAACGCTTGCGTGAACTTAAATTTGAGCGTAATTAGCAGCTGCTAGATTCTTGCCATTGCTTTAATGCTTCTGCCTTTCCTTTAATATTCCAAAAACCTGAATGCGCTGCACTTTCCACGCACGCCACAAACCCTCTTTTACATGATAGTGATTAAAGTTTAATGGTACCTTCACCGCAGGGTTCGATTAGATGGCACTTAGTGATCTCAGCCCTCTGGTAAAAATGATGAGCCTATTTTTGCCAGCATTAAAGATGTGAGGTTGACACTTGTTCTCCAGGGAAAGGGCAATGAGGATGATGAATTCTGGCAGGAAAAATTAAGGCTCATAGGTGACCCCTTTCTTGAGACTTCTCCATGAAGAAAAGCAAGCCACTCTCTGGGGAGATATTTTGCTGCTTTGCATGATCAAGTTCACTGTTTGCCATGCACCAGTTTATTTAGTTGCAACACACAAATAACACAGAATTCATTTCTGGCTAATGGCTGGTACCATTCTTATAACCTACGCTTAATTATGACTATATGTGTATAAACAGCTCTGGAAAAAGTCATGGGCTACATTAAATATTAAATAGCCATGGCTAACAGGCGTTGTAAAACAATATGAAACAAACAAGAAAATCAGTAAATATTACCATTTATTTCTTGGAATAAAATCACAAGCAGTGACAAAAGCCAAAGATTGAGATATTTTTGTGTGGCAATGTCAATATCAAGACTGGCAATGTCTTTACTATGTGAACTATGCTTGGGTGATTAATTTGTGTAAGTGGCAGTTATTGCTTGACAAATCCAGATCCTCACAGTACTACAACTGTTTCACTCCTCCTAACTGTAGACAAAACTGGTTTACACATTAATCTAAAGTGTTTTAACAGTTCTGGATTTAGCTTTTGCCCAGTTGGCACAGTGACAGAATGGGTGTGATCCCAGGCGGTGAAAAAACAGCATGGGAGCAGACCAGTAGCCTCTTTATTTATGGACTGCATGCCTTAGTGTGTTGGCTTTTAACTCCTCAGAGCACTGCAGTCCCCCAGTTCCCCAAAGACCTTGTGGGTGATAATCACTCATTACTGCTCCTTCACTGAGTTGTTTATTTCGCCACATTCACGCAGCGATTCATCATTTATTTATGTGACACTTGTTATCTATTATGTTGTTCCTTTCATGTGGCCAAGAATGAGAGATTTTATGGAACATTAGGCTTCCATGCATCTGATAGCAGAACACCCACTCTGCTTCTTCAGCTCCCCCTGATACAGTCTGCAATCCTTCAGGTCACTTAATTGCAGGATATTGATACGAGACATTATGACCCGCCATGCGGCTAATGTGATTCTTTTCGCCATTTCAATACGTGGGACTCTGCTCTCCCAATAAAGAATGACATTTGAGCCACTGTGAAATGCCCTCTCTAATAGGGTCTGGGATAAGAATGGTAATATGGCAGAGGCACAGACCGTGTTTTTGTTTATAAATAGCTCTGGCCAGCATTATTCCACTCGCAGTCGTCCCATAATCATCAATCACTCCCACGCCGGCTGGCCTCCCCTGCTCACCAGAGAGGAGGCACACGGTGAGCTGTGCCCTTCCACCTCCAGAGGCGCAAGTACATCACGTAGAGCCTGGTCGGCGGATGGGGCTTAGGCGTTTGGGGAGAAAGTGGCGGTGAGTAGAGGTGAGTAATGGGACCTTCGCTGAGGCTGCTGTGCAGCCACCTCCTCCTTAAGGTCATTACATGCACTAACATCTAGCATTTGACTCTTTCAACACACACAAACACACGCACACAACTGGGGGACAGTCGCAGGAGGATGAGGGGAGTTGACCGATGGGTCAGGTGCAATGGTTTGGTCAGTCCTCGCCCGTCACTCCCTCTCCACGTCTTCATCTCTGTCTTTGGAGATGGTTTTTTTTTGAGGATGCAGCAGGGGGAGGACCAAGGTCCCAAAGAGTAGGCAAGGGACATTTTGTACCGTCACACGCAACAACGGACGTCCTCTGATTTCCACCACATAGTGCGCACTGTATTCGAGTCCTTCTCATCTGTGGATGTACGTCAGAAAATATATCCCCCAAGAGCACAGCTGTCCCCCTTTGTTGGTCCTTGTTCAAACTACGCACTGTAAATTTGCAGAGGCGCACACAGACACGCTCGAATCTCCCAGTGTTACCATGGCAGTTGCAAAAAAAAAGAGAGGAAAAAAATACAGTAGGAATCCAGCTGATCCTTAACAAAATGGTTATATAACTATTGCGCCATTAAGTCTTGTATCTTATCTAAGCCTGCCTCTGCGTTTTCTCTCAGCCCAGCTTTGCTGCTCTTCAACAGCTCTTCATGTCTACTGTACCTCCCACAAGACAACACTGAACGCATGAAAAGCACTGGTAATTGGTGATAAACATTTTTTTTTTAATGGAAACTGAAAGGGCGAGGGAAAAGAAAAAAAGGCTTACCACAGTTTTAATCAACAACATTCTCCTGATACAAAAAAAAAAAAAAGATGTTGTGATAATTCATCACTCTCAAATCTTAATCAAAATCTCCACACTGGAAGAGGAATTTAGCGCTTAATTAAATATAGCCAAGTGGAGGAGCACTCCCAGCTGGCACCAGCAGTCTCCCCCTGTTTCCATCCCCTCCTCGTCCCCCGGTTTCTCTCTCAAATGCACCCCCCACCAACCCACCCACCCCCCCCCCCTCTCAAAAAAAAAGAAAAAGAAAACAATATAGAAAGACCTCACCTCCCGTAGTTCCTTGGCCACATCCTTGAGCTCAATGAGGATACCTTCCAGCTGGCTGATCACCATCTTCATGTGGCTGCGGATGCGTTCTCTCGGGCTGGGGGTCTCAGAGGTGTCCCGGGCCGGAGCTCTGCTGAGGGACATCCTTTACACGGCAATGTGGGGCCAGTGGCCAACAGGCTGAGGGCGTGGGGGAGCCGAGTCGGGGTCCATGTCTTTGGCTACGAGGAGCCTCAGTGCTACTGATCCAAACAAGGGCCCCGGCCACGCAGGAGGACCTCAACATCTTAAAAGCACCTGGGCAGCCAAAACACCTTGCCTCGCCCGCACACTCGGCACAGGGTCACACTCTGACATCCATGCCCTCTGCTGGATGTGTCCAGTAACGAAGAGAAAAGGGGCCGGGGAGAAGTCAAACGCTGTAGATCCATGAAAGAAAAATAGAAGGAGGCAAAAATACGCGAGCCAAAAGCTGATTCGAAAAACTCTTACATAATCGCGTTGAGTCAACTCGTCGCTCGCGTGTCCGTGAGTTCGTTTGAAAATGTTCCTGAAGAGGGGGACTATTTAAAACACCTGTCTATTCAGGTAAGGGCTGACTTTTCCCACATCCACTTGCCACGTGCGATCTTCTTGACTCCGTCAAACACGGTGACATAACGGGTGGGTTAGATAGAAAAGTAAAAGCAGAAACGGGGGCTCCGTGTTGCCCTGTCATAGAAAAGAAAAGAAAAGGCTTCCCAATGTGGATAGAAAAATAGTAGTTCCAGCAGCAGTGCCTCAATTTTCAAAATGATGGCGTTCTACATTATTGGCCAGCAGGGACGAGATTTGCCTTCTAAATATAGTCCCTCAGTGAGCTCTACTGTCTTTGGGAGATAAAGGACAGATCCAGTTCGAGGGGGGAGGTGACGGAGGGGGGAAAGGAGGGTATTACTCTGTGCAGCGTGGCATTTCTTGCACCGGCACAAAGAAGATGCGCGGGACGCGGAACTTCTTTTTGGAACTCGCATCCATTTTCAGCGCGGGTTGCACTGTCATCCAAAGAAAATAGAGGCGGAGGAAAGGTGCGGCTCTTTGTTAAAATTATTTTTTATTTTTCTTAACGCAACTGTCCGGCCACCAGACTCACGCCAAACCTGAAAGCAGGGGCTTATTCCAGGTGGTGTGCGGACAGGACGAATTGGATCCCGAGCCAGCGGAACGAGACCCGCGAGAGCATGGTGTCAGTCAGACCCAGTCTGAAGGGGCAGGAAGGCGAAGGAGCACCTTTCCCTGGAATTTGGGAAGCTGGTCTTAGCTCAGGCTGGTCTTACGTCGAGGGGGCAGCGAATCCAAGTCCTTGCCGATCGGATCGGACCGTCCCCCGCTGCCTCTTCCCTCGGCAGTCCACAGGGGTGTGCCCGCAAAGGGAAAGAAAAAAGCACTAGGAAAAGAGAAAAAGAAAAACAGACGCTCCTCTTCTCTCCAGTTGTTGCTAAGGGATCCTGCTCTTCCTCTACTTGTGCTGTGATTGGATAATTATTTCACTTCTTATCCGCGTACTTCTGCGATTTCTCGGCGGACTCTCCTTTCAGAGGGGGAGCGAGCTCTGTGCCATCCAGCGGGAGCGGATAAATCCTCTGAAATCTGCCCAGAGGAGCCCCGGAGAGCGAGCGGGAGGGAGAGTTTCTGGCCAAATCCGGGGCGATGCCACTGCCACGGGGCGCCCAGCCGGCCAATCGCACATGGCACCTGGACAGACCGGGTGGGTGGGGGAGGGGGAGGAGGGAAAGCAATCACTTATTCTCCTGTGTATCATCCCTCTTTCCTCTCGACGCCCCCCACACCCCGTCCCCAACACACACACACACACACATAGACACAGACACACACCTATCCATCCTCCTTTTCTGCAAATCACAGCGGCACAGGGAAAACAGAGCGGAAACTAGAAACCTCGGGAAGCTTCGGCGATGGACAGAAATCAACCCAACCTCCTTTTTTTTTTGGGAGGGACGGACGGACGTTGAAATGCATCTTTGGCTCTCGCGGTTTGCAAGCCAAGCCACACGTGCAAGCACACGGACGCATGCACGCACACATACACACACAGACACACACACACACAGGCCAGAACACACACCAACTCACCTTGGCTGTGCATCACTTTGCTGTTGCTATGCCCGGAGCATTTTTTTTCCCCCCCTTCCACAGAGCAGAGCAGAAGCGTTCACGCCACACACAAACCTGCCGACTCTTCACTTGATCCCTTCATCGCAACACACTGACATCCCCTCGCAGCAGTGCTTTCCCTTCTTCCTTCCTCTTTCTCTCTTTCTCACTCACGCACGAATACAGACACACTCTCTCTCTCTCTCACTCTCTCTCTCTCTCCCTCTCTCTCTATCTCCCTCTCTCTCTCACGCACGCACACGCACGGCGCTCTCCTCCCTCACTCCCCCTACTTACTGTCTTGACAGAGAGAAGCTTCTATCAGAAGGGTTATTTCACTCTGAGGCTCCGGCTCGTCGGAGGAGGAGGAGGAGGAGTGGAAGTGGAGGCTGAAGCTGAGGAGGAGGAGTACAGAGGAGGAGGAGGAGGAGGAGGAGGAGGAGGAAGAAGAAAAGGCAGGAGGCATGAGATGGGAGCGATGAATGGCCCTGATAGCGCTGTGAGGAGGGAGAGAGGAGGCAGGGAGATGACTAACAGCCGGAGTGGCGCGGAGAAGTCCCGCTTCAGATCGCGACGCCGCCGCGGCCGCGGCCGCTGACATCACTCAGATAAACAGTGCTCGCCACCTGTCATCCCCGTCAGCCAGCGTCCGCCTGCATTCGGGGAAGGCGGGAGACAGGAGCGTCTGGTGCCGCTACTGTGGTGTGTGTGTGTGTGTGTGTGTGCAGAGGGAGGGGGCGGGGGAGAAAAAAAGGGAAAAAAGGAAAAAGGGAGCTGTTTGATTCCTGTGACAGCCTCCCTCTGCTGGTTCCGGGCTCTCTCTCTCCCTCCCTCCCCTCTCTTCTCTCTGTCACTCTCTCTTTTCCCTTTCTCCGTCCCCGTCTCTCTCCTTCTCTCTCTCGCTCGCTCGCTCTCTCTGCCCCGGCGCCCTCGCTGTGTCCTCGCTGACTGCCGGATGAAGAGAAGCTGATGCCAGAGTTTATCTCGGGGCTCGGCGCTCCTGCCAGCGCCACTCGGCTGTGCTGCTCGGCTCCGTGGGAGGGGCGGGGCCTCGCGATTTAAAGGCACAGCGTGCCGCCCGGCTCTCTCACCCCAGCCCCCACAACCCCGTACCAACCCCCTCAACCCCGTTCCCGCGCACTCGCTGCCCGTCTCTGGCCTTTGTCACGGTTCTATCAGGTGTATAGTGATGTTAAAAGCTGTTCTTTTGAGAGTAAAGAATCACCAGAATGAGTTGACTCGAAAGATTTGTTCAAAAGATCCATTCACCAAATCGTACATTGCTTGGCGGTAGCCCTGACTGTTGTGCTTGGATTCTTTGCAAAGCGTAGCAAAAAACTTGGCTCATCTTTCTCTGTTAATTTTGATAATAATAATGGATTGGATTTATATAGCGCTTTTCAAGGCACCCAAAACACTTGACATTGAACCCATTATTCATTCACACCACATATACACTGGTGGTGGTAACGTCCATGTGTCCCCACAGCTGCCCTGAGGGAGACTGACGGAAGCATAGCAGCCAATCTGTGCCGAACGGCCCCTCCGACCATCACCAAACATTCACACACAATCGCAAGAGGTAATGTGTGTTAAGTGTCTTGTCCAAGGACACACCGACAGACTGGGATAGAGTGGGATTTCAACCACCAACCTTTCGGTCATTGGACCACCCGCTCTACCTCCTCAATGTTCGGTGAAGGAAGCAGTGTCTTCGGGCAGTTTACTGTTTGACTTGCCCATTCGCCTAGATTGGCTTTCACATGCTTGCTGCATGGTCACGTTTCGTTCACGGTTTGGTGCACTGGATGGTTGTTTGGTTCGTCTGTGATTCTTTCGCAAAGTTCCGTAGTTCCACATCCCAACCTGCATGCTCGCTGCAGAACTAAAGTGAACTGAGAAAGGAACACATCAGTTCAGGAAGTGATCCCAAAAATTGTTCTTTAGTGTTCACGGACAATACAACTCAACTATCAGGCTGCTGGTGGTTGCGGGGTGGGAGGGTGTCATCGCCTTCTTTAATCACGATGAAGTCTTCTTCCGCCGCCAGCCAAGCTGTCTCCAGGGACGCCGTGTCCAAAAAGTCTCTGGCTGCTCCATCATTAATATACATGTCCTTGTTTGGTGACCTCATCTGACAGAAAAGACGGGAACAGGGAAGGAAGACCCACAATTTTACTCCCACCGCTTCATCTTTATCAGCATTTCTTTTTCATAAAAACAGTCTTCCATAGGCCAGCAGAGGCATTTAGCCCAGTATTGAATTGGTGTTTATTATTGTTTTTCGAAGGGAGATAATGTCAAGCAAATGCAAAGCAAATTCACACCAACATCTGCGGAAGTAATGTATGCCATTTTCCAGAGGGGTTTTGGCAGATGAGTTTGCGTGTATTTAACAGCTCGAGGGTGAGTGCATTCCTTAGCATAATTCCACCGTGAAATGCAGAGATACATGTTGGACGAGTATTCATGCACATAAATTTGTTCTTCGGTCCACTTCGGCTGCGGGCCTCGGCGTCACAGACCCTACACTGGCGATGCAACGCTAATCGGGCTAATATTCATCCGTAAGATAAATTCTCCTTTCACGTTTTCTTTGATGAAAAAAATGATCCTGTCTGACTCTTGAGTAGCATAATAAAGTCCTGCTCGATATTCTACGTCATCATTTTCAACGGTTGTAGAGCTTCATCTGGTTTTAACATCGGATTCCAGAGCACGCATTGAACCTGTGTATGGATTTTTGAGACTGGAATTGGAAAGTTTGCCCGTCATTGCATTTGTCCCAGGATGCTTTAGTTCATCTGCTCATTTAAGCATACAAACTTAAACATCCATTTTCTTAGTACATCGAAAAGGAGGCTATGGAATGAGCTTTTCTTTTACCCTTAGAAGAAATATACTAATCATTTTTTTTTCTTTTCAGAAGAAAGACTGTAACAGTACTGTCATGTTCACGATGCCTTTATTTGGAATTTAATTTTCTCTGACAAAAAAAAAAAAAAGCTATTGCGTGCTGCACTCATCATGACTGGTGGGGTTTCATTACGAATCTTGAATGGCTCCAGTCAAAAAATGTTTTCTGCGTGCCTGTCCAAGATTTACAGAGCTATGCTGTTTATTCAGACTGTTTTATAGAACGTGCTCTTCTCTGTGAAGCTCATAAACACATTCGGAAACGCACACAAAAGCAAAGGTGCAGAGCCTCAAACACCCTCGTAAAAATCCACATAAGCAAACACCAGAGTGGGTATTGCTGACCAGTGGAAACTATATTGGCAATTTGCTACCTTAAGAATAAAGTCTAGGAGAGACTTTATTGGCTTGTGTTGTTTGCTTGCCAATAAACTATCATCCGTCCATTTGTTCAGTACGACAGGGATAAGAGTCTGTTTCATTATTTTTACCTTTTTCTGGTTGTCTGCTGACTGTTCCAGTTGATTCTGAGCTTTTTCACTTGTTTTGGTTAATTTGTGAAGCCACAGGAAGAACTCATTGCTCAAAGACTCTGTCTGTCTCTCCACATGTTGGGGGCGGAGACACGTGGACACTTTAAGATATCATGAAACAACAATTAAAGGGAACTTTGCATTTCTGTGTCAGATCAATGGAGGATCACGACGTCTCGGGCCCGGAGCGTACAATTTACCCATCCTGCAGCAATACATCACTCTTCCCTCTTTGCTAATTAGCTCTCATTCAATCCTCAATACTCTCGATTCCCTTCAGCACTCGGGAAGCTGCAAACACACAGAACCTCCTGCCGTCATCCAGAGAATTTCGCTCTCCAGAAAAAACTCGTGCTCATCACTTCGCGGCAACTAAAACTGATTTGTCAGCCTTCTGCACACAATTCCAGATGTGGGATTCTTTTGAATGGGGATGATATACGTGATTAGCACACCCTACATGTTCGTGTGTCCTTTCATTACCCTCCATTCCAACATTTGACAAAAAAGTGTGGCCCAGTGGAACAATGAGTAGAACGAAAATGAGAAACTTCGGTGTGTTCTCCTCCTCCTGTGATGTCACAAAGGGCACATCACTGATACCTCTCTCATGTTTGTGGCAGTTTGTTCACTGCTTGTGCCTGCTTTGTATTTTGTCTTCTTGCAGACATTTGAACAGTATAAAAACATCTGTTTTTGTGAATGTGAGTGTTTTTGTGGGGCGCTGTAAACAGGGGGCTAAAATCGTTCCGTTTTCTGGTGGATTTAGAATTTTCTGGGTAGTTGGTCATGTGAGGATGATTCCCAGGCTGTCAAGGAATGTTTAACTTATTTGTATACTGGCACATCATCAGCATCACAAACTTCCTTTTTTTTTTTTTTTTTTTTTTAGCACATCACAGCGTCTCCTTACCAAGCAGCAGCCATGTGAGATGAGACGATAATCTTCCTTTTTCTGCAAAGAAAGATAAAGGCCTTCTTCTGCAAAGAGACCACTCTTGACAATGACCCCATCCATTAATCTGCACCCATTATGCATATCCTCCTCTGGCCATTGTGTGGCACTGTGGTGTAGTTGTGATGAGTCCCTTTCTCTCTCTGTTCCTTCTACTCACTAAGGACTAAAATGGTGGTCAGGTATAAAAAAAACAAAACGCACTGATGCTCTAGTATGTGAATTCATGCAGGACATGACCTGCATGTTTCTATGTGAGAGAAACAGATGATAAAACAAGGTGACTTGGACTTTTAATGAACATCTTCGCAAGCAAAGAAAAAAGGGATCCTTGTGCCGATTTCATGTCCGAGATAATTTACCTTAACAGAGCAAATAGTCGCATGATTGCCACTGATAAAATACACTCTTATACTAAGAGGCTTATGTATTTTTTCCCACATATAATCTCATCCATCATAATTCCACGTTTTGAGTATTCGCCCACACAATGACTGAGACCAAATAATGATTCTGCGTCAACGGAAATGAAAAAGCGCACCAGGCTCCTACAATATACCAGGCCAAACACAGACACTGTGCCCTGTTGATGATCTCTGGTTATGTTCCACGCAGACAAACAGTGAGGGGCCAGAGAGCTCAGAGGTCCAGTTTGTCCAACAGCGACACACGTGTCTCCTCCTGGCTCCCCTCTGAACTTTTGATATTTCACTCGGCATCCTGCCCCTGCCTGTGCGCGCACATTCCCTTTCTTTGCTTTTCCAAGCAGTCACTTGTGCGGCGGGGGCCGAGGGTTGTCGCAGGATACGACACGTGACAGACCAGTGCCACGAGGACCGGCTTCATCTCATAGAAAACGATCGGAGGAGTTTCGAAGCACAGCGGTTGTGTCGTCTGCAGATGGTTGTATAGGCACGTAGTTTGGAGAAGGTGGCTATGCACAACACAGTGTTTTCTCATGTTTTCTCATTAGCCTCTGTAGAATGTGGAGGTCATGCAGGAACCGCTCAACTCTGTATTTTGAGGCGTGTAACAAGCTTCACAGTTTCTTGCCAGCTGGCCGTAGCGGCTGCTGCAACATGCCCGGGCTGCTTGGGGAGTGGCAGGAGTGTTAAGTGATGTGCGGGTGGTCCAAAGCAGGAATATCTCCACTCAAATGTTTCAAATGTTTCTCCCTAAAACACAATTTCAGTGAAATAATGGTCAATTCTGTGCTATTTTTGTATTCATTTTTTACTGGCCAGTTCTGTAAGTCTGCAGGCGATTCTGTGATCAGTGAGATCAGAGGGACATTCGTGATGAAGCCAAGTTTGTCTCCAATTAGACCATCTGACCAACTGTCACTTCGACATTAGATTATCATCTCAAACACAAATTATTCCCTTGAACCTACACAGCCAAAACCATTTTTTTTTTTTTTTTTAATTTGCAGAACAGACTTATTGATCTTGATTTTTATATTATTGGACAAGCAAGGAAAAAAAGTCTATAGACTTTTTTAAATCAAAAAAATCAATTTTATTTTAATTTCCAAGAATGCCAAGAATTACGTCACAATGCATGCAATACAGACAGGCAACAAGCCTAACTGAAGTTTCACACATCATTTATAGGCTTCCATTGCACAGCTTCAATGTAAAAACATCAAAAGTGTGTTTGTTTGTTTTTTCCTTTTCAATTAACACAAGTTTACCATTATGCATTTAGCTGTTGGGGCTTTTAGTTTACCGCGATATCAGCACCACAGCTGAGGATGGCAGCTATTGTGGGTTTGGCCGGCTTACTGTGAGTAGCTGTCACTATTTCCTGCAGTGGAAATTGAAGCAAGCTCAGAGGAAGATATGTTGTGGCAATACTCGCTTCGACGAGCCCGAGGCTAAAAAGCCGTGTGCTGTAAAAAAAGCAAATGCATCAACATCCTTCCATCAATAACTGACACTGGCTGATGAATCACCTGTTAAATTACTTATTGTTGTGGTAAAAATCCATGTTGCTGCTGCGCAACTCAAACGTGTGGTCCACACTCGCGCGTGTTTCTTGCTCTCTCCTGTTAATTAAAGTGATTGCACGGTGGAGGTCAAGAGAAGCTTCTCCCTCAAATATGCAAAAATGACTTTGTTCCACACGACCATCTGACACCTGACGTGAATCCGTCAGATTAATTGCTTCACAAATACCCTGGCCTACGAGGTAGTCTGGTAAAAATTTGGATCGATCCACACCGTTGCATTAATTAGGTGTGAAGTCCAGCAGATATTAATTTGAAACTTTTCATAAAAATCAAACTTCCTCCTCCGTGTTCATGCATCTTTCATAGGAAGCCAAAAAAACAAAACAAAGCCTTGTCTGCCTCGGTAGAACTAAAAAAATTAAAAGGTCTTGGAACTACATAATGACGTCAGAGAGCTGTGGACAAACATCGTGTCAACGTTTTTGATCAGAACGATGAAGGAGATAAAGGGGGAGGATACAAAGCTGCAAGCTATACAATTATCAACTTGCACAACTTACATGGGTCTGAATTATTCAGCAGTTTGTATTAAAACCCACCACTCAAGCGTTGTTCCCCTTTCATCACTCTTTTTGACTACTGAGGGAATTGTTTACTTTGATATTATTCTCTTTTCCTAAAAAAAAAAAAAAAAAAAAACCTCTAGAAATTACAATATTTACACAGCAAGAGAAACAAAAACACAGCATCCACAAGATCCATTATTATGACTTATGCACTTTATCCAGCTGTGCCATGACAAGAAGCCCCTTTACACAGCCCAGTCAAGAGAGTATCAGCACAACAGCGGGAGTGAAGCAGGGAGATGTGCCTTGCTTGATTTCCCTGATACTGTTTAACCTCGCGTGGCTAATGGATGGCTAAGATTCCAACGCTGAAACCCCACTCATGCATTTACCAGCCTCCAAAACAAGAAGCAACTGCTGCAAGCTGCTGTTGAAAGCCCCAGAGGAGGAGGGCGAAAATGCAGAAAGCAGCTGCGAGCGTCGCTGATGCTAACACAGCCGGCCGAGACGCTGCCGAGGTGGCGGTTTTACCAGATAAAAGATACGTGTCATCAGACTGTTGCATTGAACCCTGTCCAAATTTCACTTAATCAGTGTTTCAAAGGGTAATATGTCCCTAGCCAGTGATATCCATACAGCTGATAAAAATCTTTATATATTTTGGCAATTTTTGGAAATGACCTCTATATGATGTCAATACCTGCAGTTGGATATTTGGTCTGCCTGCTCAGCCTGCCTTGCTGCTGCTTTCTCTTTGTCCTTTTCCCAACATATGGAAGGTCCAACAAAGCATCAGTTTCAGCAGGAAACCTGGAAGAAGAACCTTAGAATATTTCAATGGCTCACTAGCAGAGGGCTAAATATTTCAGATTTCTGTCAATCGATATCATTCAAAGCTGCTCCTCTGGAGTGAGTGTGTGTGTTTGGGCTGCAGGGGATAAAAATCGTTGTCATATGTGTCCTTTAAAAGAAAAACAAAGAAAGGATAAAACTGTTAGTGTGTCTCGTCATCTAGACTAGTCAAGAAGTTTTCTTTAGGAGGCCTGAGCTGTTATGAATGTTCTCTCTTCAGTCTTTAACCAGTGGATACGTGAGATAAATGTTAAGGATTTATCCTTAAAAAATCCATCTTGCAAGTGCAGGTTAGATACAGTTATGCCTCTGAGAATTGGTCATGTTAAAATTATATCAACCTCTTTATGTATTGACATCCATTTATTTTTCCGTATGAGTGAGACAGATTTCCAGATTTGATCACGACCCATCGTCTCCTCTCCCCGACATCACAGAATAAGAGGCGCAGGTGAAGCAACTCTGCACTTATCAGCTTTAAAAGTTAGTATCACTCACAACCGGCACAGCACCTCAAACGGCATCGCGAGTATTTATGCGCAGCGCAGACAGTTTTTAAACCCTCTGAAATTGTGCAAGAAATAGGACATAAAGGTCCAAATTCACAGAGAGATTAGAACAAAACATAATCCATCATAATGTTTAATCCCATTGTGTTCTGACCCAGTTTGTTCCCATCACCACTCATCACTTCTTTCTCAGCCAGACTAGTTGCATGTTTATCTTCACTTCTCTTCCTTCCTCATTTCCGCTGTTTCTCACCTCACATGTCCTCCCTGTCTCCTGGTGAGACGCTAGTTAGTCCACTTTTAACCAGTTCCCCTCTCTTCGGAAGCCAATCGTCTTTGGTGTGCTGCTTGCCAAGAGCTATAAGGAACTGTAAGTGAATTGGGGAGGGGTTAGCAGACTCTGCATCTCACCCCTGCCCCCTCCTTCAAGCGGCGTGCTAACAAGGCTAGAGGCACGATTGCAAATTCATATTCGGTCGCACCAAATGTGGGTCAGCGCTGCTGCCTCTGCATCTTCCCTCGTCCTCCTCTCCATTTTTTTGTGCACCTGTTGACTGCTTGACAGGCAGTATTTCTCTCGGCTGCCCGGGAGACCTGAGAGATATATTTCCAGGCAAGTCTTCACTTCATCAGCGAGGAACATCATCTCTAATGTGCTCGCCAGCCCCACAAGAAGGAGCTCAATTAAAGGGCGTGCGCGTAAGGAGGATGTTTAAAGGCAAAGAAATGCTTAAAAGAAATTGCCTCTGAGAATGAACCAACGCTGCCTTTCCTTTGGCCAAAAATGGCTTGTTGTGCAATCTGTCGGATCTTCCGCTTTCCTCTGGGAATCACGCATTTGCTATAGTGCTGCATTTGCTGGAGGGCGGCTTGAAATATTCAGCGAACAAAACAATGTGCAAATAAATGAATAATTGCTGCATTTGACAATATATTGCATGTTTTATTGTTAAAACGCTTTTTTACTACTCGCTGGATGGACTTTTTTTAAAACATATATACAAATATATGGTGGACACACAGTGCCTGTATGGGAACATTACATTACGAGGAAGCTGCTGGATTTTTTTTTCCTTTTATTTTACTCTTGATGATGCATAAAAGCTGTCACTCCACAAGATATTAAAATGTCTAGATTTTTATTGCATTTCTTTGCTGTCTGTTGGATGACTGCAAAGCCCATAACTTAGACATGGTATAAACTATCCTGTCAGGAATCCCTATCTATAGTGCCTTGGACTTGACAATAGTGAAAAGAGGAAACGCCATACATTAGACTCACGGCTCCTTGGCTCCAAACGTATGAGTTAGCCGGCACTTTGACCAGCCCCTGAGACTGCTTTCCTAATTAGCATTGACAAAGACCTTACAGGACATCAGAGTCAACCCGCAGGTGCTGGAGCAGGATGTCTTTTTAATTCCTCCAGAGGAGTCATTAGTCAATTCAGATATTTACAGGATCTGACGAGCGAGATACATTCAGCCAGAGTTTGGGGGTCGGGGTGTTGGGGGTATTTCTCAGATAAATGTGCCAGTGAAAATATGAATATGAAAATGCACCGTGATCCAAAGGCTGAATAATTCAGCTCGACCCTGATGTCTACTGCCACTCTTGTTTCTTCGCCCAAGGCAGCCCGAGTTCCTATCTCTCTTGCTTGGTTGGGAATCTCGCCGGCAGCAGAGGAAGAGTGCTGCTATTTCGCAGCGCGTTGTAAAGACGCCATCCAGGTCCTGCGTGAGAATGCAGACAACTAAGTCACTGACTCAGTTTATTAGCCCCTTCATCAACCCCTTCATGCTTTGTTCTGTTGTTTTGTTGTGGGGTTTTTTGTTTTGTTTTATGATGATAACATGCACCAGAGTATAATTAATGGGTTGCATGATAATGTCTTACAGACGAAGAAAACTTGAATAATTAATAAGCGCTCGGAGAAACAAGCATTTCAGGGAGTAGCGATGTTGAACAGTCAGTGGGATCCATGGTGAAGATGTGCAAATTGTACAAAATGATCGCTACTTGGCAACACTGTTGAAATTGGATGAAAAGAGGGAAAAGCAGGGTCACCAACAAATCGAGCTACTGAGGAAGCTCCACTCATTTAGTGATTTTTTTAACGTTATTTTTGTAACTTCCATTGAGTCTTAAACTCTTCGTTTGTACATTAATTTATGGGTTGTTGGTTAAATACTTTAAAAATCATAATGATAACACATCCCTAAGGTCATTGTAGGTCAGCATTTAGGTTTGTGTTTCTCTCTGGGAGAAGGAGGTCAAATGAACAATACAGCAGCCTACACACATAAATGGCTGCCCTATCGGCAGCTGTTTGGGGGGGCTTCCAAAACAAAAAGTTAGGTAAAATGTTTGTCCTGTGGTTTGTAGTTTTGATTCAGTTACAAGAGGATCACAAATGTTATTTTCTGAAATCATTTTCCCAAAAATCAAGACAATGACAGATGGGTTTTTCCAGATAATCACATCAGACCGTGCTGATTAACGGGTTATCAGAACATGTAGGCCAGAGCTTTGTAGTGCGCTTGCTTGTTTTGATTGATTGATTGATTAAATGGTGAAGGCTAGGGTTAAAACGGCTGACTCAAGGCCACAAGGAAACAAAGGAAATTCACTCATCAGGGGAAAACAGAGCACAGAAGATGGATGGCACGGCCATGTAGACACAAAAAGCCATCTCTGGCAGAATTCTGTTGTTCCTGAAAGAAGAGTCCTTACCAATAAGTAGTCATGGGCAGGATGGCTCTTTTTAATTGACATATATCCTAACCAAGGAGAATTAAGAGCCTCTCCTTCTTAACTTTAAATTTGTATTGTCATCTCTTTCCTTGAAGAGGAAAAGCATCCCGACGTTTCAAAGCTGAGTCTGCCTGAAGTTGCAAAAGCTCTGATTTCTTACAAAAATCAATAGACATTTGATCTATTCGTGTTGTGTGGATGGGGATTTCGAACTTGCAAACACTGATCTAGCGATATTCAGCCAAATCACATTGTATGAACAAGTGCGTGTCGCTCCAGCTGAGAGCCTCAGTGAGGCCTTCAGATCTCCAATTCTCCCCGCTCACATCAACACATCACACAGACAGAGTGCCGGGCCCCTGCATCCCGCCCGCCCCTCGTCACTGACTCATCACAGCCTCTCAACATGTGTCAGACTAGCCAGCGGCCTCCATCTGTCTCCCCCTAGAGCCACCCAGCCATGTCCGCTGCAGAAAGCCACACAGGCAGAGAAAAAGTAATTCCCAAGACAAAGTGCGTTATGCCATGCTGCCGACCCTCCCTTGAAAATGAGAACTCTATTTAGGGAGCGGGGATGGTTTAGCGGGCCGCACGCCTCCCCGCGTGTCTGAGAGGCCAGAAAACACGACCGCACACTGGAGAGGTGCGTGGCTGTGAGGATCCATCACACCGGGTCAGAACACCGGAGAAGTGTTGCACAACGGCACAAAACTCCTTGCGCGTCTGTACGTGTATGCGTCTCTGGCAAACTTCAACCTTGGGTAAAATACGAAGCTGAAAAGCTGAAAAGGACATCAGGGCTAAGATCTGCTCTGCGCTGAGGCCGGTTCGGTTACAACTTGCTCAGCAACAATGACAGAAGCACTTTTTTCTTACGAATACTAAACACGACAGCTCGCAGCTGGAAGCCAAGCGCAACAAAAAGCGCTCATGGCGCATGTTTCGCCCACTTTCTGCAATCTCAGTATTTCCGTCCCATCGCATGCACGACTCACATGCGATATGCCAACCGGGAAGTAGAGGAGAAGAACAACGAGAAGGATTAATGCCCAGTGTGAGTTGTCTGAGGGGATTTGAGGTAGCAACGTCTCAGTGAAGTGGAGAGTGCGGCGAGAGAAGTGTTGCTGTGAAGTCATCGTCATCCAAACTTTTATGCTCAAGCAAAATTAGACAAGATACTTGTTTTGTAACCTTTTTTTTTGATAGGTGTAATTTAAGGACCTGATAAATATATATTTTTTTTCCACTAGATGCCTTATGGTGCCATTTCTTTTGTGTTGCCTACACTGACAAAAATTACAACATAACAGAATAAGTTATAACTAATCACCATTCAGCATTGTGCTTTTGCCTCTGTTTGTTGTTTATTGACATGATTCCAGAAGGAGGGGGAGAAGATGCACTGTATACATTAACAACATAGCACCCCACTGTGTAGCTAAAAAGGAAGGAGGCGAGCTGATTGGTTTGTGCAGAATAAAAACCCTCTACTGAAACATTGTATAATAGCCTTATTGGATTCTTGAAACGCAGATTTTCATAAGAAAAAAAAAACTTACAAGAAGTGTGAGATTACTTCTTCTGCGCAGTGTGCTTTCTCAGTCATAAATCATATTTTAAGACAGAATATTTTTTTGCAGGGATCATAGAACACTGTCACAGCTTCCTGTTGGCTTGAAAAGACCAAGTTTGTTTCTTTGAGAATGAAAAATCTTGCAGCATTGGCATAAACTGAGTAACCATCATGGCTCTTTTCCCACTTTGCAGCACAACAAGGGGACAGATTTACTGTTTTGTTTTTTTACTTGTTCTGTCTACCAAGAGATTGGTAAAGAAAATTAATACACAAAACAAGAACAGAATTTGCAACTCTTTTGTGCTACAATGTACTGAGGAGACTTTCTGTCACCTTTTCTGAAATTCTTGAAGCCGTTGTTGCTTTTGATTCATGTTCAATTTAAAAGCGACGCTGCAAATGTTAAAACTATTAGCTGTAAGCTACAATGTGTTTTTTCGTTCGCTGTCATTTTTCGAACACAGGCTGAATTTCCACAGGAAAGCTCTACTTTTGCTTGATTTCTGGTGATGAGATGAGGATAGTGAGTCCGCCCTTCCATTTGCTGAAACAATATACATATATTTTTCCCGACGCAAGTGGTGACGGCATTTGTTCTTTACGGTAATTTCCCAAGAGAAACCTTTTCATTAAAGAGCTCTGTGAATAATGCTTGAAAGCATGTGGGGTATAATCACAGACTTCTCATGAAGACGGTTTACTTATTTGAAAGATTGTTCATTGTGTTGCCGAGGCTGCAAATGCATATTTTTTTCTTTGAAGGCACCAGTGCATATATTACAGCATATATAGACCCTCATATACGCTGGAATCTCTTCTCTTAGAGGCCAAAGAGAAGGAGTCGACTTGTTCCAGACTTCCATTATGTGCCTTGGCTGAAAGCAACCTATGATGACTGTTGTAAGTGCATGGGAGGCACAGATGTGAGGAATATCAATGGCTGAGACAGCAGAGCGGCTGGGCTGTCTCTGCATTCAGCTGTAATAATAGGCTTGTACGTATGTGGGTGTTTGCATTGTAAAACTTTTATTTTTGGCCGCACATTTTTCCGTCCACAAAATACTCGACGTGCATTCCAACCCATCTACATGTATATATTCCTGCACTTCTGCATCTGCTCCGGTGTACCTCTGCAAGTCTTGTAGTGTGGGCGACCAGGTGGGTGCAGCAGATGTTTGACTTATCCGATGGATGCATTATTCGTCATAGGGCTGGAGAGGCCAAGCTCCCCGAGGAAGACGGTGGGCGCTGTCGCTCAATGCGAGTGTCTGCCAGTCATCAGCAGGAGTCCCCGCACATCTCCCTCTATTACCAGCATAAAAAAGACACACACACACACACACACACACACACAAAGAGAAAGCCAAGGACGCTCACTGCGCTCAGTCATAGCCTTGAAAATGAGTCACCATGCAGAATGGCTGCAAAGCCGCAAAAACACGTGCATCCACCCAGAAGAAGCCAGAGCAGTTTTTCAGACCCGTATGCATAAATTTCAACTTATTTGCAATGATACACATGAGGCAGTGTTTTTTGTCCTCAAGGTGTATTACACAATCCAGCACAATCAGCGTTTCAATATTATAGTGTCAGTATGTGTCAGTATGAGAGAGAACGCTGAGATCAATGGCGGCAAGGTTACCTTAGAAACGAGAGTTGTAACTCACGGTGGATTAAACTTTAAAAGCTCATATTTTCCCAGCATAAGTTTGGGTAGTTTGGAGTAGCAGCCGATATCCATGTCATATCTGTATTTTACATATATGTATATACATACACACATACACAACTATGTATCTAAAATTCCAGTTAGTGGCATCACCTTACCTAATTGGACATAAAAAAAAAACCAAACAAAACAAATGCTGAATGTGAGATGCAAAATGGAAAAGAGAAAAATCTCACAGGAAGCTGAAGAGAAAAACAATAATGAGGTCAAACACAGAATAACATTGATGAGATCGATAAGGCAGGATGGAAGTATATCTGCAAAACAGAAGACTATATTTCCTGCAAACCAGAGTTCAAGTTTATGAATCCAACTCCTGGAACATTTTGGCTTTATGGCTTACAACATCTATTCATCTTAAACTATTACAATGTGCCCTGCACTCAGGCTCTCAGGAGTGCTGCAGCCTATCACAGCTGTCTTGGGGTGAAGGTGGGGTTACACCCCGTACAAGCCACCAGTTTGTCACACAACCAGACAACCATCAAGTACGACCAGAACCTTAGGAAGAACCCACACGGGTACCGGCAAAACACGCAGACTCGAAAGGTCCCAGGTCGGAATCACACCTGCAACCTTTATGGCATACTAACTGTTACAGTGTAAAGAAAAGGGATTATGCACTGATTGGAAATGATACATTTCAGACTGTAGAGACCAGTGTGCCACTGCAGACTATAATAATGTTGTAATTACATTATTTTGATGTGGTTCACAGACTAAAGTGGGTCAGTCTGAGACATGAATGTGAATGTCTGAGAATCCCACTAGAGCCCCAGTTGTCTCCATAGCCACACTCAACAACCTTAGCTGGCTCCACTAACATTCACACAATGTTATTTTGGAAAGACATAATAGGGTTAAATAATGGTGCATCACTTTGATGTTCTTTATTGTTTCCCTGATGATGAAACAGACCACCCCCCGTCCCCCACCAATCCCATACTACCAATAAGTTAGTATGAAACAATGGGAAGAGGGAATGGGGGAGGTGTGTGTTTCTGTATCCCCTACAGAGTCAACCTCTCGGAAGAAGAAAATAAAAACTTAAATGAAAAAAAGATTATGCATTCACAAACCTGTAGCAAATAGAGGCATATCAATATTTAAAAGCAGATCACATTTAAGTGATTCAGAGAAATCACAAAACTCAGACTTTGCAAGTTTGTGTCGGTTGTAACGAAATGCAGGGAGCACTTAAACAAATGTTGAGCATAGATGCAATAAAATTGCTAATTAATAATGGATGACTCGTGCGTCTGCCTTTGAAATGCGACTTTAACTTTGCAAATTGGCTTCCTC
This sequence comes from Thamnaconus septentrionalis, assembly GCA_009823395.1. NCBI lineage: Eukaryota > Metazoa > Chordata > Actinopteri > Tetraodontiformes > Monacanthidae > Thamnaconus > Thamnaconus septentrionalis. The sequence goes on along the minus strand of CM020505.1, from coordinate 5,247,830 downwards.
ATTATGGACGGATTTGTGTATTTTTTAAAAAAACAGAGCTATTCCTACAAGCAGGGGGATTGTTGATACAGAATTTATTGGCGGAATCTTCTCTGCCTTCGCATAAGCTTGAGAGGAGAATTTAAGTCTGAGGTTTTAAAGACACTTGATTTAAGCCATGTGAGCAGTCCCTAAGATTGAATTAAAATAAAAAAAAAAAAAAGAAAGAGATCTTGCGAGAAAGAGATCTTGCGTTAACACAAGGGCTCCATTTTCCAACCGATACAACCGGCAGAATGAATGGTAACCTTTATGGCGCACCAAGACGACAACCTTTAACTTGGCTCTCCTCCTTAATTGGCAACGTTGGGAGCTTGCCGAGACACTGACTCAACTGGACATAAAAGAAGCGGGTCTGGGATGACTCCACTAACTTTGGCGAGTTCCAGCAGTGGCGAGCTCCCCGAGGCTGCGAAAACTGTTTGCAGCTCACAGAAGCTGGATTGCACGAGGCCAGAAAGATGCTTGGCCTCGGTACACAGGAGCTGAGGCCTCAAGGGGGCAGAAACACCAAGCAGCCGACAATGATTTCCTCGATCAGGCTCCCTTCTCAAAGCTGATTAGAGCACCGGAGGCCTAGCAGAGGGGACTGTATCACCCCTATCCGTCTGGAGACGTCTTTTTCTCAGCCAAACCTCCAGACGCGAACTGGCAGGTCTCCGGGGAATGCAGCAAGCGTGGCACAAAGTAATTCAGTTAAGGAAACTTTGCATTGCTGTAGAGCGGTTCACCTTGGGGGGGTATATTCTTATTGCCCCAATCAATCAGTCTAGATTTTGTCATATAAGCCGGAGCTCGACGGAAACGCAAGCTGTTTGGGTTCGGGAAAAATGTGTCTTGAAAGCCGGTCATCCGTTGCTGAAGCTTTTTCCTCAGGAATGATAAATGTGCTCAATCAGCAGGGATCTGATGTTATCTGTTTTACTTATATATATTTTTAGGCTATTTAGCACGTCTTGTAGCTCTTGTTGTATTACTGGCACGTCAACTGACGCACCAACTATGAAAAATGACAACTTTTCCAGATGGGCTGGCTTTTGTCCTTCCGACGTTCCGATTTTGCGCAACATCCATGTCAAAAGTCGAGCTTATTATCAAAAGAAAGCCTCTGCAATTTTGTTTTTGTTTTTTTTTTTCAAACGTGGGCAAAGCTTCCCAGCATGGGCCATCTTCCCCGCTAGCAAGCGCTAGCAGTGAGCAGCTGGCCAGTCACAAGGGAGTGAGCTGTTCCAAGGTGGACGGACACACGGAGCAGGTAGGGGACGGGGGAAGAGAGCCAAGGCAGCCTCTCCAGGCGCTTCAAAGTAACACTTGTTTTGTGAGGCCTGCAGAAGGACAGAGAGGGCTTGAAATCAACAGACGGAGAGAGCGCTTGATGTGACACCTTGCTGGAATACCACCATTAGAGCTTCACATACAGTGCTTTTTTTTGTCATGAGATTATATCTGACGATGAGGAAAATCACGTATTATCCCTTTCAGCTCACCACAAGTCAGGAAGACCATTATAGTAGTAGTAGTCCTTTGTTTTTTATAGATAAACAATTCCAGTCAAAGGACTTTAGATGTGGTGGCCAGCATGTGTGTGTGTGCGTGCGTGTTATCCATGTGGGTTCTCTCCAGGTAGTGCGGCTCCCTCCCACAGTTCAAAGACATGCACATGAGGCACATTGGCAACGTCGGTGTGAGTGTGAATGGTTGTTTGTCTCTCCGTGTTGGCCCAGTCATGAACTGGCAACTCGTCCAGGGTGTAACCAACCTTCACAATGAGACAGCTGGGATGGACTCCAGCACGCTCCCCAACCCTGGGCGCAGGAGAGGCAGTGGCTGGACATGGATGGATGGATGGATGGATGGATGGATGGATGGGTGGATGGATGGATGGATGGGGACAGGTGACCGAAAAATAGTGTCTGATTATCACAAACATGCAACTTTCTCCATGCACAAGAATGTTCACACTTGCTTCACACCCAGCTTTCATGAAGCACTGCGGTTTGATTTTCCTGTCCGCTTTACACTGAGTCAGAGTGTTGGAGTTGTGTCACCTGTGGGCAGCCAAAAAAAATAGAGAAGTGTTTTCACTCTTTCAGGGGTTCACTGGAAAGACTGATGGCGACTGTCAGTGAGAGGTTCTGCAAGCTATCACAGAGGAATCACACAAAGCTGTCATTAAATACCAATCCCTCAGTGCAAGCAGAGCAGAGCTCTGGGTCACCTACTTAAAAAAATACACAACTGAAAGCATTGCATTGTGGAACGGGCACTGTGCGGCGTCATCTCACAGTTTAATGTCCCGTTTATTAGATTTGTGTAAAATAATTCACACCAAAACACCAATGGAGTCATCAGTTTTTGTTTTAGATCTTTTAGTTCCAGCACACACCTGGAAAGGATTGTCAGGGAAAGAACCACGTGGATCACCATGTGGCTCACAGTTGCAGGAAATCACAGTTGGAATAAACAACCAAAAAAAAAAAAAAGAAAACCAAACTAAACTAAAACCCAAAAAGTGTCAACTGAATCAGACTGGAAGAGGAACACTTGTCCTGAATGATTCACTAGTCTCTCTCTAGGTAGGAAAAGGTGATGCAAGCCACCGCTGAGAGCAACGAGCACAGATAGAACCCTGAAGCTGATGGTCAATATTTAGTCGAGCTGCATGTACAATGTAAATAAAGCCCTCCAGGAATTGAACATGTTGTCTTTTCCGCTGTCAAGGTGAAAAAATCGGCACATCCAGTGACTGAAAGTTTTCAGTTCTTGGCACCTCTCTCGAACAAAGTCATTTGCCGGTTTCATTTCTTTTACTCTGAATGCATAATGGCTGCAGCGCCGTCTGCTGATGCAACATTTGCAACGATTTGTAAAGTTGCAACTGCGGCGAGTAATGTGGTCTCATCTCGACGGGTTGACTACCAAATTCACGCCCTTGTTGTCAGGATGGAACTGCAGCTCTCTTCCAATCCAAAGCTTTTGTGTCGTGTAAAAGCATGCTTGGTAAAAGAAAAAGAAAAAAATGCGTATAAATTGAAATTTATTTTCTTATTTGTTGTTGTTGTTGTTTTTTTTATTCAGATAGTGTTGCTTTGCTGCCGCATTGATCAGCCTTGCTACTGCGACTGTAAACAAAAGCAGAATGAACTGAGGCGCAGGGCCCACTAATGGGACATTTTTGTTTCATTTGAAAGGGCAATATTCAGCTCAGATTTTAAATAAGCACCGCTGGTGTGTCTTTGGGATTTGGCAACAGGTCGTGGCAACAGAGTGAGGCTCTGCTTGGCAAAGACGCACTTTTAAAAATATATATATATATATATATATTCTTATGATTATTCCCCACTGAGCTTTCTTTAAATATACATGGACAAATATGATTGAGTTTGGTTCCTTAAATTAGGAATTGCAATGCTTATTTTGAACAAAACAACCAAAAAAGGCAGCTCTTAACTCACCGTTGTTTCGAGTGCAGCAGCACAACCAGTGCATAATGCCTGTGAGGCTTTGATAAAACAATTCTTTTTTTTTTTTTTTTTTACTCGTTCAGGCATTTTAGTGAGTGATTCGCCTTGTGCCCTTCCCAGTCGAGTTTATTGGAGGAATGATTCCGGTAGATTGAACCCCCGGCGCTGGCTATTTAAATGAGACGGCTAAGCAAACTATTCAAATGAGGCTCCCACATATGTGCGTGGTTGGTCCGCGGGAGCGGATCTCGCCACAAGCCAAAAAAGCCAAAGGCTCGGATGATGAGCTGTGAGTTCCTGCGTTCAGCTCGCTCAGGCTCGCCGGTCGAGGAATGCAATTTGCATCACGCGCCTCGCCGGCTGACTCGCCCGTTTAATCAACGCATTTTGTTTTCGGAGGCGTCACCCCCGCCGACCCGCCTCGGCCCGGTCCGAGACGCACCTCGGCATTTAGGATTCCAGATGGACCCTAGTGGCAAAAGTGATGCCTCTGCTATTTTGTCTCAAAAGCAAAATATCAGTTTCAATTTCTTACGATTCCGTGCTCTCTACGCGGCTCGGCTCCGCCACGGAGGAGGGCGGGAGCGGTGTCACAATGACTTAACCCACAGGAGAGCTGATTTTGACCCAATCTGTCAACCCAGTCAGAGGTATTCCACCTCCCTCTTCGTCAAATGTGCTGATCACAGAGAAGGAGCCCGCGTCAGGGAGATGCACCGTTGTAATTGGACATGAAATGTTATTAGCCTCCCGGCTACCAAGGTTCAAGCTGATTGGGGGCCTGTCATTACAGATTCTCATCTCCTGTTTGGGGATACGTGAACGCGGATTATCAACACGGCTAGAGATGACGCTAAATCCATCTGGCTGACAGCACGAATCTGCGCACCCCTTGCTCCCCCTACTGTGTTCCATTATGGTGATATATGATCGAGGGCGAGGTTTTTAACAAATCCCCGTGCGGAGCGACGCATATGGTCCGTCCCCGGTTTCCTGTGTTCCATAATGAGGTGTTCATCGGGCAAAGAACCAAGTCAAACGCAAACACACACCACTGTGATGGATAACATAACTGGGCCCATCGGTACCATCGGAGTCATAAGACATGGTTCAAACAATCTGTGTATCATTAGTTCATTTGTTTTTCAAAAAAAAAAAAAAAAAAGAAAAGTCAAAGTCAAGAAAATAAAATGACTTTTTTTCCCCAAGATCTGATTCGACAACCAAATGGTTACTTGAAAAATGTACAAAACGTGGACAAAACGGACAATGGCCGATTGTCCAATTTGGATACTTTGATTTGAGGGAAGACGTGTAACCCGGACGTTTTCCCTCTACGTTAATGCAAGAGATTTTTCCGCATGCGAGAGATATCATTTTAAACCAAAATTACGTACCTGAAAAATGACACCAATTTTATCCGTGGTTGTATCTTCCACTCTCTTACCTCGTCTGAAAAGTACAAACGGGTTCGCTTTTGCGATGCCTGCTGCTATTTCTCTCTCTCGCATGCGTAAAAACCATCGACCACTGCCTCAATTTTGGATTCAGAGAAGAAAATGCTGCTTGCTGAGCTTCATTCTGCTCTGCAGTGATCAGCGTGGAAGAAGAGCTGCAGACGGTTTTGCAGCTCTGGTCATGTCGGTTTTAGATAACGTGACCAGTTTTCTGTTTCTACTGCTTCACAGACAACCAATCAGACTCTCTGATAATGAAAATAAAAACTCATATGCAGAGCTTTTCTGGGCCAAGATGTCCCGTAAGTGCCCTTTTATCGTTCCTTGTCTCCTATTTTCTACTTTCACACCATAAAATCACAAAGCAAAAGAACTCTTTCCTACACGCAGAATGCAAACAAACACAGAACACTAACTCAGGCTAAACGATTAGTGAGAGAGAAGAGAGAGAAGCTGCTGCTCGTCGCCCAGTGATACTGCGCTGGTTTGCAAAGATGCTTCTTCCGCGGCAGGGTGAACAGGCTGCGACTGGGTGGGTGTTGTAATTTAGAATCCTTTGGGTCCTGTGCAGGCACCTCATCAATATCACTGATGCTCTGTAGATGTGCACCAATGATGTTCTCTGCTGTTTTAATTACCCAGCGGCGGAGCCTTCCCGTCAGGCACGGAGCGCGCCAGGTTGGGATGTTTTCGCTGAGCCTCGGCACGGAAACGCGACCTGTTTCCTTTAATTCAATTGTTACTTTCGCGCAGTCCAGTCCAACGTTGATCAGGATCTGCTATTTCATCACAGAAGCACGGTTGAGATCGAGAGATAAATAATGAAATAAATAAAATTGCATGCAGGTAACTTTTGTGTTGTTCATATTTCAATCAGGTCACGAGTGTCCTTAGTATGCGAGGCAGGATGCCGCCCTGGCGTGCTCTCTGCTGTGCATTTTAACAATGGGAGGGCGGTCGGGGGGACTGGCAAAGATTAGTCCAAGGATTCAGAGGATTTTAATTAACAAATAAAACAGCCAATGTATTATTTACTCAGAGCAGCAGTAAAATGTAGTTCAAACAGAAAAACCCACACTTTGTGCACTGATGATGTGTCTTTCCACATTTATTTGTTGATCTTTCTCTCTCTGTCTCTCTTCCTCTCTCTCTCTCTCCCTCTCTCTCTCTCTCTCTCTCTCTCTCTCTGTCTCTCTCTCTCTCTCTCTCTCTCTCTCTCTCTCTCTCTCTCTCTCTCTCTCTCTCTCTCTCTCTCTCTCTCTCTCTCTCTCTCTCTCTCTCTCTCTCTCTCTCTCTCTCTCTCTCTCTCTCTCTCTCTCTCTCTCTCTCTCTCTCTCTCTCTCTCTCTCTCTCTCTCTCTCTCTCTCTCTCTCTCTCTCTCTCTCTCTCTCTCTCTCTCTCTCTCTCTCTCTCTCTCTCTCTCTCTCTCTCTCTCTCTCTCTCTCTCTCTCTCTCTCTCTCTCTCTCTCTCTCTGTCTCTCTCTCCCTCCTCAGTGCACTCGCCCCTCCGGCTGGTGTTGCCTTTCCCTGAGCTTATATTAGCAGTGATGCATGGTGACCAGACGGAATAATCACACAATTTCAGCTCCAGTGTGCAGAGGAGCACACCGCTGCAGAGGCTTTGACCGCAGCCATCGAGACAGATCAGCTGACAACACCAACACCAGGAAGAAAAAGAAAAAAGAGAGAGAGAGAGAGAGAGAGAGAGAGACGGAGAGAAACAGGGCGCGCAAAGTAATTTGTTTAAACCCTACCTCGACCACCTACGCCGCTGTCTGTGTGTGTGTGTGTGTGTGTGTGTGTGTGCGCGCGCGTGTGTGAGCGGAAGTGAGTGTGTGCGTGTCTCAAGACATCAACGTCACCCTGAGTGACAGGTGGCATAATCTCATAATGAATAGCATTTACGGCGTATCTGCTCCGGCTACGCCGACGACTGTGAGTCGGTTCTGTGCGAGCAGCAGTGAGAGCGCGCCGCCGCCGCCTTGAACGAGCACTCCACTCGGGCATCAGAGAGTGATGAGCGGCACAAAGTATTAGACACATAATCAGCGGCGCTGTGCGTCTCTTCATTTTGAAAAGTGAAAAGCCTGCTGGTGGGATTTTATGGGGGGTTGGGCAGAAGCTTCCGCGGCACGTCTCTCCATAGACGCCGGCGCCACAATCGAGGTGACGCGACAAGAGAGACCCCGGCAAAGTAAATTTTCCCTGATATCACTCTCCTTTCTCCTTGCATCTGCTTTGCAGCGACGGACAATCTCGCGCAGTCCCTTCCAGTTTGGCCCTTTCAGTCTCACCACCTCCTCGTCCTCTCCTCTCCCTCCCCCTCCCCCGACTCTCTCCCTGCTGCCTGTTGTCCACCAGCAGCAGCAGCAGCAGCAGCAGCAGCAGCCAGCCTATTTCATTATGCTGCTGTTGAATATACTGCAACCAATTGCTCCATAGGAGTTGGTTTGCTATAATATGAAAATCTGACCCCATCTCGCCAAGGTCACGGGCAATAAACACCTGACAAGAGGGTGGGCCGGCGGAGCATCAAATTCTAATCTTCTCTTAGCACCCCGTTGGCTGGGAGTGTTACCTGGGGGTCAGCTAGTTTCCTCCTCCCACTGGTCATCCTGGAGCCAGAATAGCGCACAGACCCTTTTTTTTTTTCTCCCACACCTCCGCCCCCACCTCCCCCCATCCTCTCCCTTCAGGAGCGTCAGATTTATTGATATTGACCTTTCGCTGAAATTAAGCGTGTAGATCCCTGAGCAGCAAGAGCAAAGTTTAAACCAATTAAAGAGTACTTCACCAATCAGCGAGGCACGGCTTGAGCTGTCTCGCTGGCTGGCTGGCTGGCTGAAATTAAAGTGATTTGCACTGTACCCAAACCTGCTCACAGGGCAAACAGTGCCTAAGTAATCTGATTAGGTGAGTCGTCAAGAGAAAAAAAAAATACTAAAAAAGAGCAAAGGATCACCACCAAGGTTCCAGAAATATTATAACCAATAATAATAATTATAGTAATAATAATAACAATGATAATAATGATCATAATAATGAATTCAGGAATATATAGTCTTCCCCTGACACAGCTGCAAAGTGATCCCTTTGTTGCTGTCTGAATGCAAAACAAATTTAATTACGTTGATCATGCTGGTGAAATGGTACACATAATTATTTGCAATTTACTCTCTCTCACCGACTCCGCTTTTTTTTTGTCTTTGTAAAGGCTGATACATTTTAAAAAAAAATAGAGAGAGAGAGAGAGAGAGAGAGAGAGAGAAACGTCTGTTTACAGCCATAACTCTCAGCCCTACCCCCACTTAGAAATGAAAATAATTTAATAGTACCAGGAGACAGTAATGCAGAAGAATAATGAACTAGAGAAGACTCGAGGTGAATCACAATAAGCTCCAGTGGTGAAGGTGCTGGAAATGAAGATGGGATGAGATGGATATGTAAGGTTTTACCTGTTGAATGGGTGGGGAAGGCTTGATATATGAATGGAACAGATGTGGCAACCCGCCGTCAAATCTGGCAGTCATCTACGGTGAAAGTGCAGTGTTTCACCCAGACAGAGAGTCAGTGCATCCCAGCTGCTTGGGAAAGATGTTACCAGAGTTTTTTTTTTTTTTTAATATTTTGTTTGTTTGTTTATTTATTTTTAGGCTTCAAATGAGAGACTTGATGGTGAAGTTGAACTTTGCTGTCTGGCTGCAGCTGCCAGTCAAATCTCGGGACAATCATAATACTTGTGGATGTGGGCACGTTGAACCGCACAACATGACACAGTGGGTCCATGTGTTTTAAGTTCCCTGTTTGGACTTGGTGTGAACATGATTAGAATGATGCAAAGTGATGCAAAGTCAATATATACTACGTCTGACTGCTGTCCCTCAAAACGACTTCTGGTGGCGCTCGCTACTTGAGAGGACGTCAGAGCCGCGGGCGCACGGCAACATGAAACGCCGCCTCCACGGTTGGCATCGAACCTGCGGTGCCCTCGACACCCTGATGTCTCCTCAGGAGGCGGCAGCCGCACCACTCGGCTGCCTTTTCAGAAAGTAATTAGGCGGCGGTGGCGTTTCCATCGACGCTACCATGGTTGCGTGTGAGACAGCAGGCGCCACCTCCCCCACCCCACACACACAAACACACACACACGCACACACACACACAAACACCACCCCGCCTTTTGCTCGCTGGAGTGCTGGCCCAGAGCCGAGGAGCCACTCTCTAAAATAATTCTGTTAGTGCCTATTTTTGTAGCAGCGACAGTCCTTGTTGTCTTCGGAGACGAGGCCGAGCTCCTGCGTCCTTCATGCGTGTCAGTCCTTGCCCGCACATCAATTTTGCCTTTTTAATGCCGTTACCCCCGAGGTGTTTTGAAGGGCTTCCGTGTCTTCATTTGCTTATTTATTTATTCCCCAATATAGATCTGCTCCTCTAATGGCTCTCCAAGCAGGGCGCTGATCGTTTAGCTCCCATTATCCTCCACCGCGCTACAAACGTCCAGCCCTTCGTGTCGCTGGACGTCTGCAAAATGTGACCTTTTTTTTTGGTCGTCATTATTTTTGCCTTCCGGCGCCACTAAGAACTGTTTGTTCGTCTTGGTGTAGTTGAGTGAGTCGGAGCTTTCATATTCAGCTCCGCAGCCCAGCTGCTCCCCCAGGTGACGGACGCGTGTGTTCTGCATGCAAACAAACCTGTCAGTCTGGGAGTGGGAGAGACATGGCAACCCACCCATGGCCCGCCGGCCGGCCGGCACGATGCGAACGCAGAGGGGGGAAACACCGAACTGTGCCTTAAGTGCATTTTGATAGCAAATTGTTGGAAACGGCGTCGCGGTCGCGACTCCGGGAGGCGGCGGGAGCGCGTAGCCCTGCAGGCGCACGAGCAAAAAGGCCGGAGCCCTGCAGCCAGACACCTCCTGTCATCAGTCAGGCATGACCCGGGTTACACATGTGCATATTTCTGTTCGTTTTGCATTTGCCCATGTGCATATTTTTCACCTTTGCTGTTCCTGGAGGACTGGTGGCGGAGCTGGCTTTGAAAATTCCACTCGCGGTGTATCAGAAATCAGAAAAAGGTAAATCTTTTTATCTAGTTTTCAAAATGGGGCCGGATTATGACATATATATATATATATATATATATATATATATATATATATATATATATGTATATATATATATATATATATATATATATATATATATATATATATATATATATATATATATATATATATATATATATATATATATATATATATGACTTCCCTCTGTTTTTTGCTCTCATTTGTGGTACCTCAAACGTGTCCTTCATCCGAAGCGTTTGAAAGAACTGAAGTCTTTGTTTTTTTTGTTTTTTTTTAATTACAGCTGCACTTAAGAGGAACATGAGATAGTTTGCGTTTTAATGAGGCTAAGTGCTCACTGGGTAGATCTTCTAATTACGCTCTATTAGAGTGCAACTCGGGACACATATTTCTGTCCAATTCCAACAGAGAAGTAACCGAGTCTGGCCCGGATGCCTCAGAGTCTCCGAACCCGAGCCTGAGCCCGGCTGGACTTGGTGAGAGGCCGCAGCGCCGAGTTTGTCATGCATTTGTTCATATGGTTCCAGCAGGTTTGCCCTGGATTGACATGTGTGGTGATCAGTTGCTGTCAAGTAAATTGCAAAACCCAAATCGGACGGGGAAGAGAACAGATTTTTATTCAACAGCTACAGGAACAGCTGCAGCTGGTCAAATTCAACAGTCGAACGCAATCTCAAAATATTTTTTCGGAATTTGTCCGGTGCCCCCCCACCCTGCTCCCTCCTCCCACGAGCTGCTGGTAATATTGAGACTGGGACTGCAGCCCAGAACGTAGTGCCATCTTCCACACACTCTGGCTCCACTTATGTTTCTTCCAGGTAGTAACCGTGCCAATACTACCAAATGTAACACTCGATTGACAAACTACACCGTCACGTTCAACAGACCCAAACCTGCAAAACCCTTGGTAGTGATACTGCACACAAGCTACTACCAGCCCCACTGGAACAACATGTTCTTCATTTAGGAAATGTTGATTTAAGAGACATTTTTTGCATCAGTTTGTGTTGCACATGATCCAATTTTTTAACGTTTTGGCCAATCAAGTCATTTGATTAAACATTACACAGGACAGCTTTCTTACATGATGACATTTTATTGGCTTAATCTGAGCTCAACATTGACTCTCATTAACAGCAGCCATGCAGAAGAAATAAAACACTTGTGTGTTTGTAGTTTTTGTTTTTATTTTCATTTTTCTTTTTTTTTTATCCATGCAAAGGAAGCCTATTTTTCAGCGAGCTAACGTTAAGAGATGCCGCTGCTAATTCGGCATCAGAAGCAGAAAACGGGTCAAACCGAAGGGGATCCTTTCAGGGGTGCACATCAAATAAAGCTGATCAAAGCCAAAGATTAAGAACCGGAAATTTGTCCTCGACTTTTGCCACCGGTGTGCTTATCAGATTCCGCCTGTGTGTCACCGGAAGCAATAAGATCACAAATAGAGTTGCGTCATTATTCTTATTTCTTTTTGCAGGGGTCAACAAAACTCTCGCTGAAGAAGCAGAATAAGAAGCTCCTCTCGTTCCTCTCGAACCCGGCCGACGCGGCTCGGCCTCTCCTCCGATCCGATGCAAAGCCGCCGTGGGCTGATTCAGTCAGATGTTTACAACCTTCTCATATAACATTGATCGTCGCTGCATGGATGCACAGGAAGGCTTAGCACACACTCTGTATGCTTGTCATGGCGGCGGAGCGTTCCTGACCTTCTATTGACAGTTCTTATGCTGGATGTCACCTTGTGGATCAATCCGCCCCCCCCCACCTCCCACCCATCCACACACAGACACACACACACACACATTCTCTCCCCTCCACTGTAGGAAACTAGATGCCACCTCACCTCTGGGGAGAGCGCACCGCACGTCAAAATTCCGTATAGATGAAATGGGGGTTGAAAATCTAATCATTTCCCCAAAGCGCCGAATAAATCTGCCTGCAAAGCATTATTCCAATCAAAAACATAATCTCCTAAATGTTTGTATTCATCAACCCTGTCACCTCTGCTAATCCTCGCCTTTGCCTACTTCTCATTGGTATCCCGGACCTAAATGCCGCTTTCCACATAAAGTCATGAATATTTAACATCGCTGCTGACTCATAGGGGAACGATTTTCATGCCAACACCTAACAAAGGATTTCCATTTTTTAGCATGTAAATATGGCAGAGACAATTACAAAGCAACAACAAGACGCTTTTATTCCATCAGTGATTCACAAGCCTAATCCTTCCTCTCAGGCGATTTGTCCCCCCCACCGGTGGAGATTGAAAATGTGACGTGTCTCCAGCTTATGGCTCCCGCCGCCATACAGTCTTCATACAGTATTTGTTCATTATTCTGTCCGACTTTTATTTTTCCTTGGCCCCTGCGACGGATCTCGTTTAATATGAAATGTGTTGACTGATATATTATGTGCACGCCGCACTAAACCTCTCCTGCTTGCAGATTCACATATAATGCCGACATTACGTGCAAGTGAACAAAACTGCATTAAGGCTGAGATAAGAAAAGTGCTGGCTTCATAAAATACATAATACATATATGCTTATCATCTCATTGGAAGAGATCTTCAACATGCAGCCGCAAAGGAACGCGCACAGCCGGCCCCAACAGGAAGGACCACTTTAACAGTGAGTTTGGGAGTTACTGACACTGATTAACGACACCATTGTGAGGGGACGCCATTGTTTTTAGCCGTGTTGACAGAAACATTGAGAATCCATGCATGGAGTGGATCGAGATATTGGAAATGGATATGGATGAGCTGTGACTGCATTTAGAAGTTGTTTTTTTTTTTCCCCAAGTTGATGATCGCCCTCTGCTTTGCCACGTCGGATCAGTGATTGGCGTTAAATGCTGATGGTCTCCGTCATTCACAGTGGTCCAAAATTGACCCGAATAAAAATATTTTGTGCCACTGTTGTTGTCCTTCCTCCAACAGTTTGCTGTGGAATCCACAGCCCAAAGGCAACATTTGAGAGGTGGGAGTGGTATAGCATATTATAATGTATAACATTTTTATTATATAATATATAAATATGTTCTCCGAGTTTAGATTCTTTAGTTCACAAAGTGAGAACTTTGACTTCTTTTAGCTGTAATAGTCTCAGGTCCACCCACAGATGGTCTGAAGTCCTTTTTGGTCGACCAGTCAACTGGCTCTAGTTTAACTATCATGAACATATTGGAATAAACACTTATTATATTTCACCTCTCTACATTCTACATACTAAAACTGAAGTGTATTTTGTGCTTTTGCACTCTCAGGCAGTAGAATACTAAATAAATAAATGAAAATGATTCTTTCTGTCCCGCTAATGAGAGCATTGATTTTATTTGACATATATTGACTTCGGTGTTGTTTCTTTATTTTCCCCGAGCAAACTCTAATGATCGCTAGGCATTAGCTCGGAAGAAAGAAACAATGCCTCAGGATGTGGTTCAGCGGCCGCACAGGAGGCTGCATTGTCATGCTTTGCGTGTACATTGTGCAGTGTATCATCCTCGAGTTAAAGAATAGTATCAGTTTCATTGTGTTATTGCTCTAACGATGCAACAGGCGCCAGGAAAAGAGTTGTTTCTTTGAGATTGCTCCTCTCTTAAATATTTACGAAACCACTCCAGGAAACTTACTGGCCCCTCCAGACTGGTACTTATTTTACTTGGTTATGTTACTGTGCTTTACCTGAATCTATTGTACTCTGAAGTTATTGTTAAAGGGATGAATTGTTATTTCAAAAGGGGGAAAAAATGAAGGTGCATTTAGGATAGAACATACTGTGGTTGTACCTCAATAATTTGCTCTCTGTTCTGTCCCTTTACCTTTCTGTCGAGGCAGGTCAGTAATCTAAAGTTATGCACTGGCAACCAAGGTGCATTGTCTTCACTGGCATCACTAGTGATGCATTGGTCTCCGTTGTGACAGAGCAGTTTGACCCAGTCCACAATGAACCTTGCAACAGAGTGAGCCACACCGCATGAATCAGTCTCCAGTGAGCATCAACCATTAGAATTGAATCAAGCCAAGGCAAAGAGACAAGGGCTCAGAAATGAATCAGCTGAAGAAACAGGAAGTGCAGAGGAACCAAAAATATAAGTTAGACTTTGCAGACATGTTCACGGCTTGCAACCACAGTATGCATTTTTAAAGAAAAATATATTTTTGCCAATCAAATGCCATCAACAATGTCTTTCCAAAGAGGTCGTTGTACTGGAAGCTTAACTGGCACTGGATCTTCATCGGGGGTTGCACCTCTTTTACTTTAAATGCAAAAAAGCTGCAATTCCAGCTCAGCACCTCTTTCATTAAATGCAGAATTGATCCCACCAGTCTATCCTTGTCCTCCCTCTCTTGTATCCCTACATTGCATGTCTTCATTAAACTGAACAAGTTGCATGTGTGCCTTACGTGCCGTCTCGCGAATTGGGACACTGGCTCTTTCATCAAGACACAAAGTGTGCGGTTTTCTCCTGCAAAATTGATTGGCAGAACGGCTCTCCTCTGCCGCTCCCGCTCCTTTCGCCTGTCACAGTTCTGTTCATCCCACTGACATCCAACCAAGTCTTTCTCCCTGAATCGGGGGATTAAGCCTGGGACGGCGGCAATTGTTCTGCTTTACTTGGTGGCTAGGACAGTGAAATAACCCAATCCCAATGACAGTCCCGAGGCAGACATATTCAGCACTGATTATCATGAGGTAATAAGAGGATACTTATTCAGCAAATATGCGGCAGTTATGGTGCAGGGATTTGGGTGTCTGGAGTGTATCTACATACTATTTCTAAATTTAGCCGAGTGTCTTTTAGGGCAAAAAACTCCCAAGAAGTCATTATGTGGATTTAGCCACACATGATTAAATGTGAAGTGTGTGCTATTGGAGTAAAACCAAGGGGAATTTAGACTTTCCATTAATAACACAGTATCTAAGGCTAAACAGTCATATGTGCGCAGTCAGTTCGTGCCTCATCCTCAGCTTAATATTTTCTAATTCATGACCCAAAATCATATAAGAAAATACTTTTGAAAGCATGTGAAAATTAGGAAAAATTTGAGTAATACATGTATTGTTGTTAGAATGTAAAAAATACACTGTTATTGAGCTGCATGACTCATTGTAAGGTAGGCGTATTAAACCAATGTGGGAAGTGAAGTCCCACCGGACTGTGACACTCTGATAGATGAGAGTAATGATCTATACT
This sequence comes from Thamnaconus septentrionalis, assembly GCA_009823395.1. Classification (NCBI taxonomy): domain Eukaryota; kingdom Metazoa; phylum Chordata; class Actinopteri; order Tetraodontiformes; family Monacanthidae; genus Thamnaconus; species Thamnaconus septentrionalis. The sequence continues at coordinate 5,232,583 of CM020505.1, read as the reverse complement.
TACAGCTGATGGTAGCCATTAACTAGCCAACACTTAAAATTTCAAGTGACGTCTGAAGTGTTGGTCTAGTCACTGCTCTAGATATATTTGATCATCATCGTAATAATACTAGTGATGGTAAGAGAATGAAGTGGCTCCCCTCAAACTAGTAAACTTGGATTTGTGGAATAAATTTGTGTTGTTGTTTTTTTTTTTTGTTTGGTCTGTTTTTATTTGGTTTGCAAACATAGTCATTATTGTGGCTGGAGTGCAACAGAATGACTTTTTGATTCTTTGTTGTGGAACAGTATTACGTCCAAACTGATCCTCAACCCTTGTGTGCACATTTTAATATGTAATGCGTTTAGAAAATGTTTTGTTAATATGTGTCTTCAATTCTTCATCTGTCTGGATGTTGTTCTTGCTGTTTGAAGGAGCTAGTGTCAAAAAAAAAAAAAAAAGAGAGAGACTTCAGTCTGGAATTTGTCCTCTCAGCTGAATGAAGAATTGCTTGTGATCACTGCAAAGTGCATTTGAAATTTTAGGTACAGCTCCGTATCTCACCGCTAATAAAAACTGCCAACTTGTTTTTTCGATTTTCTATCAAAATCACTGAACTCTGCAAAACTGGCATCTGGTGGGAAATCATGGAGCTCTGCAGGGGAAACAAACAAACAAACAAACAAACAAAAACCCAAAAACTAACAAAAAGGATGTTGATGATAAGCGGAAGTCATCTTGTACAGGATAGGAACCATTTTCTTTCTTTTTTTTCGCCTTTCAGCAAAATATTGCATTGTTCTCAGTGTAATTTGGTCATTTTTAAATAGTTGGTAAACATCATGAATGATGTCCCCCTGTTGTAATGCAGTTTATACGCTATCACGCACACATGTTGTTTCATTCTCATGAGTACAACAGGGAAAAGATCTTTGCCAAGCAGGGAATAATATTTGCATTTCACTCAATGGTGTCGTCAGATGCCGAAAATCCACAGCTCTTGATCTTCGAGATTCTTGCTAGTCGCCAATTTCTTCAGGATCTGAGGCTCAGCATGTTTTCACGCATGGAAAAATGGATCGCCGGGAAACACGAGTGTGCGCCGAGCTCAAGTGTTGCAGAACATGATACAATTACAAAGAGAGAGACCTCTCAGAGGATGGTACAACATCTCCACTAGTACTTGACGTGTGTAGTAGCTAAACTATGAATAAGGAACATTTGCTAAATTTTGTAATTTAATAAGTATAACTCTGTAAGAACAACAGGATTGAAATAATTACATATTATGCATATTTTGTCCTTCATTGAAATATTTTATTTCTTTATCCATGTTTCAGGATGTGGATAAGTGGGTTTACTGGCCTCTGTGAACCTTTTGTCCTTGTACACATCAAGATAATGAGCATAATGCATTCGTTTTTTTTTTTTTGTTTTTACCGTGGAGAGAGCTCATAGCACCGGCTTTGAGGTAAAACTCAGGAGTCCTCTCAGAGGGTTATTTAAGTGCCCAGCTGACTTCAGCTCCGTTATTCTGTCCAGTTACAGCGTCGTCGTCTTACACTTGTCACAAGGAAGCGAAAAAGAAAAACAGAAAAGCAGAAAGTCAGTTTCTTTTTTTTTTTTCTTTTTTAAATTTACAGTCACTGACAGACATGTTTTCTTTTTGTCGTTTGTAGCCTGAACTGGGCAGCAAGTGGTGATTGCCGACAAAAGTTCAGCGCTCGGTGAAGGTGCTGATGGAGGGACCTCGACAGCACTGTCGGAGTGAAGGCAGCCTCAGCGAAAAGCTAAATCTTGTCAATGGAACGGCAAAGGTTAGAACAGCGGCTCGCAATCAAAACAAAGCATTTCCTGTATGCGAGGAGTAGGAACACCTGCAGCGGCTCTCAGACACAGCGAGCAGGCCTTGACAGCATTGCTCACCGCTATCACTCAGCGGGCACACATTGAAGAGTATTTCATGTTGCTGCTGCATTTAAGAAAAATATTTGAAAGAGGCTATAAACACAGAGCTAAATAAATGTTGTTGTTTTTTTGGTGTTACATCAGTTGTGATCGAGAAGCTGTTCTGCTGGAGTCCTGGATGGAAATAAAGATCTTAAAAAAGGGAACAATGTGGGACATTCAAAGCCATGGAAAGGATGAAAAGAAAATTTTGTGGCTGCTGTCTGGGAATAAATGCCACAAATGGTGGTTATCGTACGTTTGTGTCCGTTTAACCAATTGGCTGGTTGCAATATCCCCACTGCTGCCATGGGCTGCAGCTGTGCCCAGGCGAGAGCGGGTAGCTTGGCTTTGGCTGATGTTTTGAAAAAAAAAAAGCGCAGGCTGCACCGCCTCAGGTAAGGAAGCATGGTGGTGCATTTCAACATCCTTATTATCCTTATTGACACAAGTATGCAGATAGCTGTGAAAGAAATATCGCGACGGATCGAACGCCCAGAAAACTGAAACATCACCAGAAAATGCAGCCTTTGTCTTCTGCAGATCTTATATCTGGAGCATCACTTTTCAAAAAGAAAGGGAGAAAAAAGCCAGTGTTTTGTCACAATGTTGTGACCTAGTTTTCTTATCAACGCGTTAAGCTAATAGACTTCTGACGTGCCACGATCATAGGATGAAAAAGCTGGCAGATGATTGAAGATCTAATCTTTTGCCGTGCATTACGCGAAATACGAATTAGCGCTGATAACGAGCATGCATTGCCCGCCATAGTGTGATTGGTTTGAGTGTCTTAAGCGTCTGCAAATGCCTTATACTAAGTATACTTTGTCTGCACATCTAAACTGTGACCTACTTACGAGGGAAGATTTAAGTGCATCACAAAAGGAGCACAGCGTGGTATTTACCATTTGCCACTCAGCAAGATCATCTCAGTGTTGTGTGTGCACGCTATTAAAATGAAACCGCTTCGTGGCAGTCAGCTCACATAAAACATTTTATTTCTTCCCTCATTCAGCGGTCTTCAACCTGAAATGTACCACTTTTAATAGTGTTTGCTGTCATAATACCAATGATTTCAAAGGCACTTGTAGTAGAACAAAATGACCAAAACAAAGGGCCAAGCCCTTTTTATTTTATTTTTTATAGCCCTTCCGCTACCTCTTGGCCCCTGGCAGTGTCAAGAAGTGTTGGTTGGAATGTAATCCCACTACAATTGGACAGCTCCTCAAGAACAGTTTAGAACATCCATAGCCTTTATTTCATGATGATTCCACTACTTATGTGCATCCTTCTGTCATATGACATTATGCGGTTGGAAAATAGGAATATCGGACAATCGGCAAACATGAACGTGAAACAGCTGCCGATCGCTAGGGTAAACGTCAGCATTGCAATCACTGCTTTTTTAGCTTTTCTACTTGGGAAATGAGTGGAATCCACTGGAAAAATATTAAACTAGGACAAGAGTGGCGCAGTGATGCTTTGCCAGCACCGTCACCTCACAACGAGAGGGTTGTAGGTTTGATTCTGACTTGAACAATAGGTCCTCTCTGTGTTTGTCCTCTTCTCTTTGGCCTCCCCGGCTTCCACCCACAGTCCAAAGACATGCATATTGTCAAACTGGCTATTGACGGTTGTGTCTTTGTCTGGAGCCAGTGACAGACCAGTAACTTGTCAAGGGTTTAAGGCCACCTTCAGTCAAACACTGACGCTGGGACTGGCTACGGTGCCTTTGTAACTCTGAGTGAAGGATAGTGGAAGGAAATATGGATGAACTCGGAGAATGCAGTCAATGTCAAAGATCATCTAAGGCAGAGATGTATTTGCATTGTATTTCGCATTAAAACATTCCTTTGAGAAATGTTGATTTGGTGTATCAGTTGTTGTGCACATTGAAGGAAAAATTTCAAAGGCTGACAAAGTATTCAAATTAAAACGTATATTCATGTAAATGAGCCTGAAAGTTATTTTTTGACCTGTTCTGAGCTACACGTTATCTCAGAATTTTATCTCTTGCTAAACTGCCACGTGTGATTATTGTGATGACACGCTGATTTTTTTTAAATCATTGATGACGGCATGTTAAAAAAAACTGTTGATTAAAAAAAAATCTTAGACTTAAAATGAAACATTATTCAACTGTATTTTGTAATGTTGATATTAAACAAAAAGTGTTGCCTACCAGAATTCAGAATTAAAGGAATCTTTATGATGGAGAAATTATTACCAGTCTTTTTTTTTTTTTTTTACTATCCAAACTGTCCCTTTATTTTATGAAGACTCAGATGCAAATCCTCTGTTGCAGGTCTGCGAGAGTAAAAAAAAAACAAAAAAACAATAGCTTAATGCTTAAAGGAACAACCTGCATGACCCTGAGGAGGAGAGTTTCTGTCTATGCATGTGAAAACATTTAAAGAGGATTTTCATGGGCCCCTTTGGTGACACAGTATTCCAAAGAACCTGCATTGCTATTGATCTAAAACAGTGTCGCACGTCCAAGGTTAGACACGCAAACAAATTAAAATGTTGTGAAAGGCAGAATGTTGATCCTTGTCAGAAGGTTCATACAATTCACCAATGGGGCTATTGCAAAAGTATATTTTACTGTTGCTGAAAAATGGAAAGTCTGCTGTCTGGAGGAGTAACTTTGTCTTTCTGATGGATCTTGTTGTGGTGCAAGAATCCGTCATTTAAAGAGCATAGACCACATAAACTTAATTTGCAGCAATTAGTGAATAATTTCAGAGACTGAGCCTACTTTAGATGATCAACTGTATTGTAGAATTTTAGAAATACTGCCTTTGCTCCAGCCTGAATGGGTTTGGTTTCCTCATATCAAGATGATTAAAAAAATTTCCTCTTCAATGTGTGTATTTGTATCTTTAATGCAATTTTTAAAAGTAAGTGTGAAATGCAGACAAGTACACTCGAACCTTATTGACCCTATCTACCTTGTTTTGTTTTTGTTTTTTTGAAACAAGACCAGAAACAAAACTCCAAAAGCAATTAAGAAATGAAATGAGATTAAAAGCTAAGAAACTACAAAGGAGATATTGGTAAGATCATATGTGGTCCACAGACAAACCCAACAATTAGCAAATGGGAGGCAGGTGATGGTGGTGGGAGACATAGAGAAGGACACTGGTGAGGGCTACGTGAAAATAATCAGGGGCATTCAAGAGGAAGGGAAGAAACAGAGCAAAAAGTGAAGTTTCACAGAACACTGACAGGGAGTATAGAGTAAAGCAGGAAACAACAACACCCAGTGACCAAATCATGACCTGAATGACCTTGAGATGATTTACCCATCAGACAAGAGACCATTCCAGCTGTGAGGGTGAAGTTGGGGCACAGTGTTCACAAGCCACTGCTTTCTAGTCGGGGCAAGAGCAACAATTACCCACATTTACGCCCAGTGTGATGTTGAGCGCCTGTGACGGCGAGAGCATGAGAGCCCGTAATTTGAACTCACAATGGATCCAAGAGTTTGTCGTCCACATCGGCTGAGTCGACCGTGCTGGACCACCGGGACGACTTAGCAACGCTGGTCCTGAAGTTCTTCATCCCTTCCTGGTGCTCACTCGCTCCTGTGTCTCTGCTGAAGTTTCCCTTTTCCCCTTCTAAAAATATTGATAGCCTTAAATTTCGCTCGGGGGGGGGCGTGGTGAGGGCGCGAAGAGGAGAGCCCATTGATTTTACGCCCGGCTGTAGCAGAGCATCTATGACTGCTGTTGCAAAGTAATCTCACCCCCCATGTCTAAAAACTCTTCAAAAGAGTAATTTGCCGCAGAACCCCACCGCCGCACAATTATCTCATCAATTAGCTTTCTCAAAGCCAGTGAGGACTTAATTAGGAAAAGTGTCCGCACAGTTAAGATGCTTTAACCCTAAAGCTGTCAACCCCACCAAGTGATGATGCAGTCCAGTGGGCTTCCAGGCCGCTCCCCCGAGGTGCGGACCACCGTCTTGTCTCATTTTAATGTAATCCTGCTCTGAATCCACTGGGTTTTTTTTTTTGTTTTTTTTCTCTCTCGCTTTCTGCGCCGCTCGATTGGATCTCACGTCGTCACTGGGATACCGGTAACGCGCCGCAGCCTCCATTTTAAACAGGGCTTTTGTTGTTGAGCTCAAATTGAGGAGAAAAATTGAATAGTGTACGAAAAAAGAAGAGAGAAAAAAAAATCGAAGCCAATTAGCCTGCAGATTACACACCACCACCCCCCGAGGTGTATATGAGGCACTCTGGTTCAGCCACTTGAAGCCACCGTGCTTTTTTTTTTTTTCCTTCATTACGGTCACATGGTTTGTCAGAAAACGAAATGAAACACTGACAAAATTAAACCCACACCAAAGTGCTGCTGTGAATTCATAATGGCGCCGCACACCTGCACTGGTTTGCTTGCACCTCGCGGCCCTGTTGAACTTGAAAGCCCCGCCAGCCGCGCTCGTCTACAACCCGTCGCACAAAACACTCGATTCAGTTGGAAAACGAAGGCCGAAGAACAATAAAAAAAAAACAATGTCGGGCAGCGCACGGCGGCCGACGTGGAGGACTGGCGGTGTGATGAGTCAAAAACGATGAGAGTTTTGGAGACGTCGTCTCAACGCCTGCTTGACCTTTTCTGTTGTGCGAGCAGAAGCGAGTGCTGCGGCAGGGATTCTCCGCTGGCTTGCTTTCCTCTCGGTCGGAGAAGATGATACTGCTGCTTTTGTCAGCACAGCTGACGGCAGCTTTATTAGCGCGCGTCCTCATCTGTGTGTTTCCAAACACCAGCAAATCAAAAGCGAAGGCCGGCGCTGAATGCGTTGCTTTTTTTTTTTTTTTTCCTTTTTTTCTCAAAGCCAAGCGCAGTTTGTTTTTGCTTCACTTGAGGCGCCCAGCAGGTTTTATTGACTGATTCAAATCTCACGCAGAAGTAACAGCGTGCGCTTAATAACGCGTGATCATCAAACAGACTTTTAATGTTGGCCTGAGCGGGTCGTTAAAAGAAGTTTAGTTAGACATGAAACGTCCGTTTACGGCACACAAACACGAGGCTCGCGCCGAGACCCCTCGACCACGCGGGCTGCAGTGTCAACACAAACCTGCGCGGCACATTTTTCATTTATGACAGACCAGGAATCAAAGAAGCCACCCCCCCTTCGAACTCAGAGGCAGTTACACAATGTCTTCTGCTGCCCCCACTTCACTATCCGCGCGCCTTTCATCCCATCCTCTTGGAGAGGGACAGCGGATTCTCTTTCTTCTGCTCCTCGGCCTCTCTGTTTGATCTCTGTAATTCAGCTAATGAGGCCGGGCCTCTGGCAGGCAGCTGGCACATACACTAAAGGCGGCAGCACTGAGATGTGCCCCCAGATCTCCGTTAGCCCCCGCAGCGCCACCCCATCTGACTCAGCAGCCAAGTCTGAAGCATCCGTGGCCCTCGCCGAACAAGGTTGAGGCATCACGCGTAATTACCTGAACGCTTGAAAATCAGCACTTTTTTTTTTCTCTCAAAATAATGGAATGTGGGTCAGCAGCAGAGGAGGAGGGGATGTCGAGTGGAAGCCGTCAAGGATACGCTGGCAAGATCATTTTCACTCTTAATATTCCACATGTTTAGCGTGCGCTGCAATTAATCTTAATTTACCAACAGTAGAGGGAATTGGACAATTTGTTCCACATGACAAAGTTGTGCTGTGACTTTCGTCCATAAAAAATGAATTTCATTAACCCCCCCCCCACAAAAAAAAATACACACATTCAGTCAACGCCCTCTTATCAAATAGTTTCATTGCCATCAATTCCACTTTTGCACATCAGCAGAAACCTGCAATCTGTGGAAAACATAAAAAAAAGGTTATTTGCGGTGGTGTTAAATATAATATAGGCAAGGCATATTTGTCTCGGGAGTGCATGAGGTACATCTGAGTCAGCGGTCGTTAAGGGAAATGCAAACCTCTCCAAAAAGAATCTAATCTTCCAGGTTAGTAACTTCAGATGAGCTGGAGATACAGAACGGGAATCGAGCTGCTTCATCCTGCCTTTTAAGCATTTTTTCAAAAATTGATGCTAAACCTTTGGCTGTTGGTTTACAGACAATCTGCCGACTTGCTAATATCAGAAAAGACGTTTATCATTTAAATCAGACATGATGTGTTTTTCTGGAGCGGTTATAGACGGGATATAAGAATTTTCTGCAATGCCTCTTGGAGTGAGTTTAACGCGCGCCAGTAGAATTAAGTTGTGTTGCCGTGTAAGATATTCGGTATTTCTGTTTAAATAAAATAATATGACGGCTCTGTTCAGAGTCTCAGCAGTTTGCGGGCCTTATGTCAATCAAACTTCAAATGAAATTCACAATCAACATCAATCATTACTTTATTAATTCAATCTTTAAATGTAGTCATAATAAAAAGAGTAAAACTGAATTTGTATTAAACTATCAAAACACACACACAGCACAAATCACCAGCTTCTACTGTAGCTGCATGAGTTCGGATGCATAGAGGAAGTTCTGCCTACTTTCTCCCTATTTATGAGGGAGGCAGTGATTGGCAGGCGGAGAGGAAGTGAGGTTTGTAGTTTCTAACGCCTCTGATGCGCCTCTGATACTTCCTGTGTATTGCCGGCTAATTGTATCAACTAGTGTGAAGGGGGGTGATGTCAAAAGCAGGGGTCCCGTTATGCCGAAATCCCACGTCCCCAGTGCCAAATGACGTTGCAGTGATGTGAGCTACAGTGAAAACACGCATCCAGTGTTGGGTGGCAGATAACACAGTCCTTGCTGACAACATTAACACCCATGTGCGTTGGCTGTGGCAGCCATTTAACCTGAGGTTCACTAGCCCGTTTTGAAAGCTAGTAGCTTCTAAGAAGCAAGGCTTTTCTTTTTTCTTCTTCTTTGCAGAGCCTTGGCCTGCTCCGTGTCCTGCTTAAACGCTATGTCCTGCAGCCAGCACAGATGGCATGAAAGACACACTGAACTGTGGAGAAAAACCCAAGGCACCCACCTGGGGGCTTGCAGGATGACATTATGGTGGAACAAACTGAATGTTCACACTGCCACGCTCCAGCACTGCTGCAAACTTGCTTTCTGAGTTCTCAAACTTTGTTGTTGTTTTTTTTTTTTGTTGGCTACATCTCTTCCTGCTGCAGACATTTCAGAGCGGAGGCTAAATGGGTTCCCGCAGACATTAGTTAGCACACGTAATATAAGAGCTTAGTGGAGATTTTCGGGCGAGAATCCTATCATTCACAGGAGGCGAAAACGCAACAAAAGTATCATCAACGTTCTTAAATAAATTAATCAGAAGGAGCCTAAACTTGGCAAGGAAAGTAGTTTTAATGAAGTCATTCGTCTGTTTAATGAGACATGACACGTTGGTCTGTATTTACATATTTATTCAACTGAGAAAACATTATGTCAGGGCCCTCGGCACAAATGTCATCAAAAAGGAAGATTTGAAATTCCAATCCTTTCCATCGGAGATACAACCGAAGGGACCAGAATGAGAATGGAGCAACAATTACATAATCTGTTTAAGTGTTTATGCGGAAACTTTTGGCAAGTCTCAGTTGACAGACAATCTTGTAAGGTGGAGATGTGTAGCAGCTGTGTGGTCCCACAGATGTTCCCTGCACAGAGCTGAGAGAGAAATGCAGTATTTATTAAGGAGGAGAGTAGGAATATCAGATGGTCTTGGTATAGTGGGACAAAGAGGTTTGTTTGGGATGCGTTGGGCCAATGGTATTTAAAGTCCTGTCAATCTGAGAGAACAGTTTGCTTTCTCAGAACAGACTGCTCTGGGCATTTCAGGGCTCTCTTTTAAGTTCTTTCTACTGCACACTCTTGTGCTGAACATGTGTTAGGCTTCATGTTGTGCCTGTGCCTGGCTCACAGTCTCCTGCGAAAACAGATGATTAAATGTTAAAAGGATTTTACAAACTCGATTCAAGCAACGCTGAGCACAGTATACCATGACAGACCTATTGTTCAGTGGAGGGCAGTTCAACACCACATTTTCCTGGGTGTTTGAGCACAAGGCTCTCCAGGGTTAACCTGTTTCTCCATGGATAACACAGTTAAGGCTAGCCGTTTAGCAGCAACCACAAAGCAAGAACTCCTTATAAGAAATTCTGTGAAAAGAGTAAATCTGCACAAGGTTTTCTTGTAGCTAAACTGGAATAATCTTTCGTGTGTATAATGATGATCAGTTGGTTTTCACTCGAGCACTCGTCAAAATTACCCATCCCTGTGGCAGCACTAAGGCACAGGCTACAGTAAGAACCTCTAGTACTGAAATCATAGCGCTTAGTAACAAGCATCGGATTACCCATCATCACACAATGGTCTATTGCTATATGGTAGGCATGAAGTTTGTGAACCTAATTGTCGCAAAAATTGAAGACTATTTGATGAGGCTAATAAAACATTGTAAGAAGATTAACACTAGCTGGGGTTAGCTTCTTATCTCGAAACATGGATTCAATCAAGGTTCCAGGGAGCTCCTAAATTTTCCATGGTTTGCAGCAAAGGCAAATCAATGAATACAAACGTATCCAACGTACAAGGGACGCAATAATGAAGTCTATGCACTGAAGCTCACATCGACTTATCAAAGAAGGCAGTAGCAGCAGGAACATATCAGAATGTTCTTATTATTCTTTGATGGGTTCAGCTGTTCATTCACTATTCCAGTCTGCTTTACCCATACTCAACAACTTTCAGGTTTTGTACTAAATATATATATATATATATATATATATATATATATATACATACCATGTAGATATATAAGGAGCCGCATATATTTACTGCAGCTCCTCAATGTCCTGTTTCTTGTTAGAATATCAGGGGTTTGATTAAATTATAATGTAGGTGCACCAAAGTCTAATAATCCAATGTGCATACCCATGATGCCCTTTATTTTTTTCACTAAAGTCAATGTAAATGCATCTGTGCCACCTGCAATGTCTGTACTGTAGTACAACGCAAAGCACAGCATTGCTCTTTTCCCCCTACTTGTTAAGGTCAACAGCATTTGTAAGTCGTGCATTCCACTTGCACGATTCGTTGGCTTTGCCTTGTGCACGGGATCCGTGTCCTTGCTCTTTTGCCAAGTTGTCACTGATGGGTTTGGTATTTCTGTACATTTATCATGCTTAGTCCTGACAGTCTCTTTAATGCAAAAAAATTGAAATTTAATTAAAACCAACTGACTGAGCTGGGAGTGGCAGCATAGGCAGGAGTGGTGGGTATGTAGGCGTGAAGGCTCAACCATACATGGCACCGCAGTAATGAGTTGAAACAGCCCATCAGTGGGTGTGGCAGGAAAATGCTGAGCAGGGAAAGCCAAGGTGAGCCCCACAGGACTCGTTTGAGGGGAGCGCAGTGCTGAGAGCAGCTCAAAAGCCACAGACAAAGATGGGAGGGGATCACAATTACACATAATTACAGAGTAAATAGTGGGCAGAGGGGCTCTTTTACCTGGCTGTATTGGCTCAGCACTCCACTGTGACTGTAATTGCTTATCTCCTGCATGTGCACAGCCAGTTACTGCATTGTTAAAGCAGGCGAAAGCCAATCTTCTCCAATCCTCTTCTGGCTTTTAAAATGGATGTAAAAATAAGTGACAAAGGAAAGCTTTGGACATTGTTCCACAAACTGTTTTTTTTTTTTTTTTTTTTAAGATGGACACAGCCTCAAACTGTTTATTTCAACCTGTATAATTAGATGATTTTCCCCACATCTAAAATACAGTGATGTAAATTTACATAGCAGTGGGATATGAGCTTCTGCTCCCAACTCAAGCATTCATGCTAAAAATGTCACATCACCACAATGCTGTGTAGTCAAAGCCAGATTCTGTGCTGATGTGTTCAGCTCTGAGGGAATTCACACAAATACCCCGTGTGTCTGTGTGTGTGTGTAGGTGCATGCGCACGCACATGTATGCAGGCGGCGCGTTCATCTGATTAATACCTAGAATTTCCGGCACTCTTATCATTACTACTATCTTGCGACCAAAACATTTTATCCTTGAAAAGCGGCTTTCAGTCAGCGGTCTGTGTTTTTTTTTTCCTTCTGATACGGTTTCCACTTAAGCTGGCACATCAGATGGAACGTTTCCCAAATCCTTTGGATTTATCCAACGTATCCATCTGGGAACGGGCCCGGAGCAAGCGTTTGAAAAAGGAAGGCACAACTTGAAAGGTGATGGGGTGAACCTCCCGCCTGTCACAGTCAAGCGAACAAATCAGCTTTGTTTCACCAGCTGGAGGCTTCTTATTGGTGCAAGCAGGGACATTAGCTGTGCGTCAGGGCCCCGTGGCTGCCTGCTATGCATTGCAATGTTTAACGGAACGGCCCCCAATTCCAGCCACAAGCTGAGGAAAATCATACCTTATCCTTTCAATGTGACAGCCGAAAGTAACTGAGTTAGCCTGATATCTGATGATGAATTCAGGTTCAGAATTTTCTTTAAACCTAGCTGAGATTAAATTGTCATGAGTTACTGTTGGCAATTGGTCTTTCCCATGCAACCATCCTAACGACCTCATGGCAATATAATGAAATCGATGAACATGAGAATTGGCCTGATAAGCAGGGAGTTCCCTGAAAAAAACAGGTCACAGTAACGAGACGTTAAGGCGGAATTCAAAGAAGGAATTGTTTCTCGAGAATATCCGCATGATATTTAAACGAGAACCATCTACATGGTATCTGCACTCATTCATCAGTATTAATATAATATAAGTGATGTCTCACCCACTTAAGTTTCACTTTAAAATGATCAATAGATAAAAATTGTGATGAAGAGTCGAGATTGGAAAATCATCAGTAAAGCAACGATCCACACAAGGATTCTTGAAACAACTGCCCTCACTTTCAGCACTTTTTTTTTTTTTTTTTACTCTTGCAGCCCCAAACAGCAGCTTGTTGTCTGTGCCGGTTGGTTTCCTGCATGGGAGCACGCCGGATTCCTAATGAGATTAGTGCCATCCTTCAGCATGACATAATGCCATCAAGACACTGTCACAACACGATAGCAATAGTCGCCATCTCAAGGCGCCTTATAAGAGGCAGCTCTGAAATACGGTTGCACGTAGCTTGAAGATTCCAAGCAGTCACCGCTGAGGTGCGTCGTCTTGTTTTTCGTTTATTTTATTTTTTTCCACTCGAGATATTTTCTTTATCCACTCTATTGACATGTGACTTATTGCTTTTTTTATTTATCACATTTTTTTTCTGCAGTGGTCTCACTTTGTCATCGTTTTCCCCGAGTCTAATGTTCCCTCCAACCCATTTGCTGCCTTCACAGCAAAAATCCAATATTTGCCGATACGCTCTCTGCCTCAGCCTGTGTAAATATGTTTTCAAAATCTCATTGATGTTTCTTTTTTGTTTTTTTTACTCCCCTCGGCTTGTGGGCTTGTAATTAGATTGATTACTTTAATACATATTGAGAATTAAACCCTCCTGCATAAGGAAACTTTCAATTCATAAGACATGAGCCACAGCAAAGAGTTGCCTATTCATGAGGCACTGATACAGACTTCAGCGACAATATATGGAATTCGGAGTAAACATTATGCATGCGGCGGCGTCAGATGAATAATGTGCGTGCCTTTGGTCTCTGTTCCTCCTCTGATCTGAGCCGTTGGTGACATAAATCCATCTGTCACTTCACACGGGAAAATGTAAATCTTGAACCTCTCTGCATTTCATTTCTAATTGCTGCCCCTCTTCAAACACGTCTCCTTTTAGATGAGTCTTTATCAGATGGATGGCCTGGCCCGCGCATTTGATAGCCCACCTTCAGATCACAAACAAGCAGCATAATTTTGCCTCTCTCCCCCTTCAAATTTACATGCAAACAATATGCATCGCATTTCCAACAGCGTTGAAAAATTAGTCTCGGGAGCGATATGGTGATTTACATCAATGGGGGTGGAGGAGGATTTCAAACTTTAAAAAATAAAGAAAAAGCAATAAAACGCAAAAACAAACATTATCGCTCAACATGAACAATATGGAGAAACAGCATAAACCACAGATGCTTCATTATCAAGACAAGAGTTTCCTGAAATTGATAACTGATTGGAGTGGCTTTTTCTTTTTTTAGGGTCTGTGTGTACGTTCAAGCACAATTTATATTATAAAAGGAGGGGGAGAAAACATGTTGGACATTAATACGAAGCTTAGCTCTGTTAGAATTTTACACGTCAACCATTTTTTTTTTTTCTAAAGATTGAAAATACCATGCGGCATCAAAGAGAGACATTCCCCATGAGAGAAATGACAGAGCCGTGTGAGAAGCAAAGGAAATGAACCGCTGTGTTTTTACGTTTCCTTGACCCCGAGCGTTTTTTGCCCCCCTGGGCCTCGTCTTACTTTACACTTCCTGTCATTTTACAGTCCTGCACTGAATCTTTTTTTGCCGCACCATGATTAGTCCATGTCCCTTCATATATCTTCTTCTGCATCATTTATTAACGCCGCATGTTTGCTTGCATCTTCCTCAGTCTGCCATGATGCTCTGCGAATGCTTTGAACGTCCTGTGCAAAATTGACTTTAGCAGCATTTTCTTCTCCCTCTCTCAAGACGGTCCTTCATATTTTGTTTTATTTTTTAGATACCACCAAAGTGCTGCTAAAGCATGCAGTTGAAAACAAACTTCCAGCCAGATGTATGTCAGGTGTGTCTGGCCTGTCTGTTTCTGTCCCCTTCCAAACGTGCAGAAGTTTTAAGAAAGCATCGCTTTAGACATGAAGATTAAACTGGGCACTTTTTGCAAGAGGCTGTAAACAAAGGGCTACATGTGATGTCTGGAGTTCTATAGAGTTCGGGATGATTGACAGTGCAAGCCTTCTCCACCAGCTTCGGCAATGAAATTTAAAGATATAAGGGAGCTCTTGTCGATTAATCCTTCATAATGATTGAAATAAAAACAATTAAGATAGTTAGACAGACTTTGATCAACATGGGCAACCCCTCAGAGACAGATACGCAAATAGTACAAGAATGAAAGGAGCAAAGCCCATTGCCGGTCAGCTCAGTGGCTTCATGTGGTCCTGGAGCAGTGAGCCGGTGTGCTGTGTGACTGATCCTGGGGCCTCCTTCAGGAACTTTTTCCATCTGCTTATCACTTTCACAGCACTCAAGCAGGAAGAGGTGGGGAATTTAATATTCCACTTCATGGTTATGGAACACACTAGGCCAATGCTCATGGCTTAGCGGTCTTATATTGCATCAGGGAAAACCATGCAATGTACATTTTGCCCCCTAACTCTGACTCATTGAGCGTAATGTTTATATTAGTGGAGGCAGGTGGGGGAGTTAGTGGAGCTACAGCTGTCAGCATTACTGTGGGGTATGAGAGATTGGACCCGGGGATTCCCAGTGGTGTAGAAATCTCACGCTTAAGGCTCCGAGCTTTGTTGCAAAGCCCTTCCACGTCTGCAGTTAAAACTGTTTGCTCAGGTTGGCACTAACACGCTGAAAGTTACACAAATGTTCACGACTTAGGGATCTGTTCAGTTCGTTTTTGATTTGATTTAATGACTAATAACTAATAAACCACTGTGGAAAACAACTCACTTTAAGGTGTTTGTACTTGTGCATTCTTTCAAGAGTCCATCGATGTGGTTTTCGGCATATTCCACTGACTGAGAGTTGTGTTCTCGGATGTCCAATTGGGGACAAACACGTCTCAAAATAGCAAAATAACAGGCTTGGCAAAAAAAAAAAAAAAAAATCAATATTGATGTTCCATGGTCAAGTGTTTGAGTTTTTCTGTAACCTCTGCTTTAAACTAGTCATCAGACTGTAGTGGGAAAGTGAACACATTGAACTGATAGTGATCTTAAGACCTGTTAAAGAGGGTAAAGAGGCTGAGGGTTGGGTTCTAGAGTGGCGGGAAGGAAAATCGTTTGCCACGTTTGTGACACTGGTTTGTGCAAACTGCTGTTTTTAACCTTGTGGAAAACCTCAAGCGCAGAGACTTGCACTTAGCATTTATTTCTTTACGTATTTTACCTGTGAGCCCAATCAAGTTAACAGATCACCGGAGGAACAGCCGGCAGAGGGAAAATCTTGAATGCTGTGCTTCATCCACTTTTAGTGCACTTTCCTCAGGGAGGTGTCACAAATGGAAGAAAGGAGAGTATTCTTGGGAGTCGAGGGCTAACGGTTGGCCATAAATTTCGCCTTTAAAAGAGGTGGGATGTTTCCTGTGGGGAAATAACATTTGATAACGTGTGCTCTCCATCAATGAAAAGATGACTTGTAAAAAAAAATAAAAAAATAAATCTGCAATCACCTGCTTGTATCAGCTGTGGATGTCTGTGTCTGAACTCCGTGTGACCTTTGGATTGCATGAATTTTGCTTGTCCATCACAAGTGAACTGGCCAGAGACTCGTTACCAGAATTTGTTGATGTTAGGAACCATGTTTTAAATCAATAGATTTGCTCAAGATTTATATTTTGCTCATCACTCTTCAGGCTCGGCTGATCTATTCTACGTAACCAACCACGGGGGCCTGCTGGTGGCTATAGTTGAGCTGAGAAAAGACACAAGAAACACAAAACATGCCCATACGGTGCCATAAAGATGTGCAAGATGCAGCAGCATTCGAAGCAGTACATAAGTACAAAGTACATAAGATGTAATGAGATGTAAAAACAAATAAATAAATAAATAAATAAAAAAGGCCTTGGAGTGCTCACTGTATCACATTTTCCTCAATCTTGTGAACTCAGTAATTGGTGAGTAATTACTGAAACATTCTACTTCTAATATTTTTCTTTGCAGATATGTTTGTGATGTCTGCTAAAGTCAGTCATAACATTCAAAAACGCCTGTGAAACTGGCTGGCACCACAGTTTTGTCTTATGTGAATTCAGAAGTCGTTATTGTCATTGTACATCACACAACCAAATTGTATTCAGTAATCCTCAGCATGTTAGACACTCAATAATAACTGGGCAAACAGAATAGAATAATCACATTGCCAATCTATGTTTTATATTTAGCAGGGCTGCAATAGAAATGAATTGGGTTTGTGAAGTCAGAGAACATCACAGCCAAAGCTTTTGGAAACGTTCAGGTTTGCTGCCATGTGCGGTGTCTTAAAATCTTAAGTCTTTGTGATTACAATCAAAACGCTAAGTGAATACAACCACAACAGGCGAGCTCTTATCTTTATTGCTCCTTCATGCTGTAAAACAAGTTTCGATAAAGATCTTTTGATGGCACCAAAGAACAACAGAATCTTCTGTTGTGTGTTTACTTTTGTGTTGCGCTTTTTGCCCCAGTGTGCACATTTGTTTCATGATTTGACGTGTGCCAGTGCCAGGATGTTGAATGGGAAATCAGATGAGAACAAATGCGCCATTCGCAGTTTCTTATATAAATTTGGTAAGCGCTGTTTCAGTCTGTGGAGTTACCATTTCCACCATTCAATGTGTCACATTATTCATTCCATCAGTCCTCATGTGATGGTTTATTGAATTTAGATCTAGGCTTTGATTATTTATTATTAGCAGGATCATTTTCTTTATGATATGATGTATTAAACGGTACATTTGAGGGCCAGTTTATGAGGACAGTGTTTGTACCGCAATGTTTCACACACGTGGCGCTGATGACCCAGATTGGCGGAAAAAAATATTCAGATTTTATGCGCTCCACTCGAGGGAACTGAATTTTTCATTGTGTCATATGGTCTGCCCAAGTGCACGGGACACGCAGGCAAATGAGGAGGCTAGTAAGTATCCCTCTCGTAAGTCAAGTCAGAAGGCCTCACTTGGGTCGTCTCTAAGAGTAATCAGTAGTTCAGAAAGGCGCCGTATTTTGGATGGACCCTGTGCGAGCGATTTGACAATCCTATTAAGGAAACAGTGCGCGCCTTGAGTGTGACGCAAATTGGCTACAAGTAGTCTGGCTGGTCTCCAGTCATGACTCAAGGTGACGGCGGCGGCACAAAGGCACAGAGTTACTGTCCAGATCAATAGAGCCATATTGAAGGCATAGGGTACACAGCCACTTGTTCAGTTGTTGGGCCACTGCGTAATGAAAGCAAATAAAGGGAATAATTACGTGAGGAAAATGGAGCCGGAGCAGCAGTGCATGATGTGTGTGGGCCGTCGAGCCAGGAACAAAAGAGGCAGATCACAATCACGTGTTTTTCCATATCCTGTAGCGCGACATGCACTCCCTGGCAGACACAAGCTCTTCAGATACGTCAATAGAGGAGAAGATTATACAGCAAATGCACACAGAGGGCAGCACAAAAACAAGCTCGGAGATTTGAGTGGTAATTTTCTTGCCGTGGCGTGTTCAGAGGGCCGACTTTCTTTACTTTAAATAACAGGAAGTTGGATTCATCACCCAAGCTCGGAAGAAAAAAACCCCAGACGCCACCAAAGAGAGAGGAAGTGGCGCAGGTTGAAGAATGGCACCCCACGTCTCTGCTTGCATCATGAAAAGAATGGTAGCTCACGTCATCTCCAGAGCAGCACTCGTGTTCCCCTTTGTACTCGGTTAATGTTCACTTTCTTTTATCTTTTAATGCAACCATTCGTCTCAATATCTTACGCTGACATTAGAAAAAAAAAAAGGCAGCAACCCATTTCCTCACAAGCACGAGTAAATCAGAGATTCTGCTCTGAACGCTCCGCCATGCCTCAATCTAATCCGTTTTAAATCCCCGCTTGTTAAGTCAAGTCATCGGCAACGCGCTATCTTTTTAGCTCCTCCTTAAAACACACATACAAGTTGAAGGAAATTATTTTTCACTAAAGACAATTCATCTCAGGAGTCTGTAAGTTGTTTGCCTTTGACGAAACAAAAGCCTTTTTTCACCGCTGAGCATGATTGATATTTTTGCACCTTATTGTGAACTTGTCAGCGATTGTGGGATGAGAGGGAGAGTCGGCGGCACATCCGTCGCAATCAAGAAATACAATGTCATTTTGATGTCAAGGCTTTTTGGAATTTGCACTTAAATTACCTGTTCAAAGGTACAACAGTCAAAACATGCCTATTATTGCCCGCACTCCCTGTGTGACACTTCCGGCCCTCCCCTACCAGGAAGCCACACACTCTCCATTATTTCTGCACATGTGGCTGGAACGTGAAAGATCAGATCCAACGATCCGACGAGTAATCCAGACAAGGGCAGCAGTGAGTATCAGCATCACAGTCTTGTTTGGACCATGAACAAATTAAATTCAATCTTTTTTTCAATATTTCACTTTCGATTTTAATTCCCAATTAAGAATTCACCAGGTGTGTGTGTGTCCGTGTGCCCGCATAAATGTTTTCTCGAGCAGCCCAAACGCCAGACTCACACTTTCTTTTATCATTGTTTTTTTTTAAATTTCCTTTTCATTCCAGTTTAATATAATGTAAACACATTCAGTGTTGGTGTAACAACACACACAGCCAGGGAACTACAACAGGTACTGTATATTCCAATCCACCCCCTCAGCTGTTAATTCTAAACGTAATACCTAGAACAACAGTGGACACTTGGATGGATTTGTGTTGCACATATAAATTATGGCAACAGAAACAAAGGCAAATATTTATCAGTGAGGGGCAGGCATGCTTTAGGGCTTATCTCCCACCCACTGAAAGTAACACATGAACAGTAAGCATCAAGATTATGCCATCTGATTTCTTAGAATTGAATCAAAACTATTCATACTAAGGTATACAATATTTATCATGCGCTGTATTGTAAACACATCAATAAATTGGTGTTTGTCACTGAATAACTTGCTTGCTATTTCAAGGGCATATCTAAGGTTAGAATTAATCAGCACTGTATTTCAACACTGTACTGTGTGGTCTGCAACTGTGTATACAGCCTGAACTCTGAGCTCCTCGGTGATGACCAACAAAATCTATTGAACTAATTTAGAGTGAACTGTCCGGTGGGGAAGTTCATCTGGATGATCAAGGGTTTGGGGACAGTGAATCAGAATGGAACACGTTAAAGACTTCCACTGTAGAGCCCGCAGTGAACAGCTGTGGTCAGGAAGTCTGAGGTTCTTGTCAGTGTAGAACGTAATACCCCGAGGTGCAGGAGCAGACAAGCTAAAGCAGGAAGCCTTCTGGGCTTGTATTCACAAAGTCTGTGGAAGCAGGTGATAGCTATCGTTAGGCCAAGAGAGGAAACTGGGCTAACCCAATGGTTGGATAGGGCTGAAGATGAAGTTTGCCGATGGGAGGAGCTTCTGTACCTGGCCAACACATCATGACTATGATGTGTTGACTGGGGACTTTGAGTGGTGGTGGTGGGGGGATACCTTGCCATGTAATTTTCTTGCTTTATGTTTCAGTTGGCCTTCATGGTCATTGACCTTCCATACGCACTCAAGAGTTGTTCCTAGTCTGGTGTAAAGCAGTTGGGAGGAAGATCAACATCTCAAACTCTGAGGCTGTAGTTCTCTGCTGTAAAAATGAATTGTTCAGTCTAGGCAGGGTGACAGTTGCTGGTCTAAGCAAAGTAGTTCTTCTTTGGACAAAAACTAAGACTAGGGCAAGAAGACAAGGCTCTGAGTGTCACCTACAGTCAGAAGCTGTAGACAGAGAAACCTCCCACCCTGTCTCAAAGGCCAACCATATATTATGGGAACTCTGTTGTCTAAAATGTCCACTAAATTGGTCAGGTAACCAATCATGATGCCTCCACTTGCAAGTGTTCTAGCTATATCCAACTGGGATGATCAACTTGGTCAGGCCAGGATTCACTGGAGGAATTCCATACAGAAACCCAGTTGGGATTCTAAGAGCAAAGAATTCACCCAGAAGAAGAAGTAGAAGGCCTGGATGAATCAGATATTAAATAGAGACAAAAAAAATGAGCATAGTTTCTTCTTCGTTACCTTTATTACGCAACCATTGTTGAGCAAGACCAGTGGTACTTCAGCTCATTGTTCTGCCCTGTATTGTTCTATTCTGCCCTGAACCTGCACAATACTGAATGGATGATCATTTTCTGCTCCTTACACTATTCAATAAATCACTTGAAGCCGAATACATTGCCAAGCCAGCAAAACTTTGTCAGCTACTTCTTTGTAGCATTAAAAATTTCTGAAGGAATAACGTGTAAATGTTTCGGCAGTAGCTTATTTATGCACTCGTAAATCATATTAGAGATGAAACAGTCTTTCAATGAATAGCAGAAGAGTTGATAGTATGAAAGAGATTGTCATGAGATTTTTCTTCATTCAGTGCCTAACTTGCCACTCAGGTATTGTATACAGTACTGGAAAAAAATCAACCTACACTACATGGGAAAAATCAACCAAAATGCAAACTCAAACTGTTGTCACTTGTTTTGCTGCTAATAATAAATGACAACAATCGTATTTGAGAATGGGCGACATGGTGGTGCAGTGGTTAGCGCTGCCGCCTCACAGCAAGAAGGTCCCTGTGTCTGCGTGGGTTCTCTCTGCATTCTCCGGCTTCCACAGTTCAAAAACATGCATGAGAGGCAAATTGGAAAGTCTAAATTGTCCGTAGGTGTGTACGTGAGTGTGAATGTTTGTTTGTCTCTATGTGGCCCTGCGATGAACTGGCGACTTGTCCAGGGTGCCACCTACCTTCACCCAGTGACAGCTGGGAGAGGCTCCAACAGACCATGACCCTGAGCTCAGGAAGAGGTGAGTATTGAAAATGGTGTTTGGTAATGTTTGAGATATACAAAACAAAGTCCATCATATCGAACCCAAACTTTGGAGAGCTAATTCATCAAACAAATGTCCTAATTGTTGCACTTATCTGGCCTTGTTAGCTGTTCTGTGTGGCTGCAGGATTTGCTCAACTGACTTAGCTTGCCTCTGCCTTTCCAGACTTCTAATTTCTTGGTGCAGTGTGCATATCATTTGTCTTGGACAAAAATCCATTCTGAATGGACAGCTTTTATTAAGTCATCCAATAATGAGCCTGTTTGTCAAGAACAAATGCCAAAGTGTTGAGAGAAGCCATGGAGCCACAGGCACATTTTCCGTGATGTATCAATAACCTGCTCTCTTCACCCAGCACTCTGATGACTGAAAGTCCAATACGTGCGTCCACACGGAATTTTACCAGAAACAAAGAAACTGGTCAGTATGATGCGTTTATAATGAAGCAAGTTTGGAATCTTTTAATTATTTCTTTTTTTTGTTTTGTTTTCTCACCCATATTAAAGAGGCTGTATGCATGTTTTGAATTGACCTATTCTCAGGTCTGCCAAAACATAAATGGTCATTTCACACTGTGATGTGATCACACCCTGTTTGATCAATACGTCAATCCCAGCGGGGCCTCTAACACTGTCAGCAGGTCATCTAATTGCAGTGAAAACGCAGCTCAGATTTCCTCCCCTGTAAGGGAAAGGCCACGCGCTATAGAAGTAATTAGCTGGCCGGACAGTAGAATCAGCACGAGATGGTCTTCCAGACGAGTCCTGCTGATGAAGGCTTTCAGAGACCGTCAGCCCCTCACTGTGAAGTCTGGAAAAACAAAACGGAAAAACCTGAATGATTTCCTGCCAGCTTTCATCAGCTGCATTTCCATTGCAGTTTTTCGCAAAATAAAAGCAACATTTCTAAAATTTCAACAAAGTACAATTGCGATTTGCAGGTTTTTCCATTGAATGGTGTGAAGCGCATAAGCCGTAATTCTCGTAAAATCTCGTCCCGCGAAACCCCACTATGAGGAGGATGGGGGTACAAAATACCCAACCCCAATGACTCTTTTATACTTATATACCTCGATATCCATATGTCTGAAAAACCACCTCATGAGAGGGTAAAAACCTTTTCGCAATATTTGAGGTTTTTCAAAGTTTAGGGGTTTCCATTAGCAGTTTTTCATTGCGATATTTAGGTTTTGCGCAATTCTAGGGAAATAAAAATCGCCCAAATTCTTATTCCACTCATCTTTTTATCGCCATTAATGGAATAAATACTCGGGGAGGATGAACGAGTTCCGACGTGTTTGTGTCAGTGCCGTCATCCTATAACCAAACCCTTGAGCAAGTGAAGACAGAATTGACATAATACATACGACAAGCGCAACAGTCTCAACCACATCATGGCTCTGTGTAATATATTATGCCTTTTAAAACACAGCAGGAGTGGGGGGAGACAGCGAGGCCAGACGTGATGAGCATACAGCTGAAGTCTGCAACAGGGAACGTGCTGAATTATTTAAGACCAAACAAGGCCTGTGTAAGCGCTGAGGATAACAGTTCATTTAGGTAATGCACGGCGAGAGCACTGTCAAATTTTTCCCTAGATACATTCTTAACACCACCCCTAACCACCACCACCACCACCTCTCTTTTAAGAAAGAACAGGAATAATCTTGTTTTTTTTGTTGAGCTGCACGCACGACTATTCCGTCATCAAAGAAATTGCTGGATTGAGCGCTGTGCAGTTTTTTGTTTTTCTCTCCGATTTGCGGTTGAGCGCAGGATCCAGAATGTGTGTGTAATTTAACAGAGAAGCTAGATTTTGTGGAATTTCTGGACCATATGTCCAACTGGGTATTCCTAAAAATAAATGATGTTTCATGTTTGGGGCCATGCTTGCTCCGCTGGCCTTGCTTTCCTGCCCCAAACACACCAGGCGCAATAAATCCCAGACGAAGATGTATTTCCTGCCCCGACAGCACAATCCTAATCTATCCTAATAGGTAATCACTGGGTTTCAGCACCATGTGGTTCCTGGTGAACCACCACGCATGCAGCTGGTAAAGAATTCCGGGCTGAATGAAATTGATAAGACTTGTGTATGTGCACATTTTGCGGCTGTTAGTGCCTCTGTAAATGTGGCCCGATGGAAATGAATTTTCTGTGGATTCGCCAGTTCTTTTTTGCACATTATTTTCTGTGTGTGTGTGTGTGTGTGTGCGTGTGCGCGTGTGTGTGTATTATGCCCCCATAACTAAGTTCAACCAATAAGCGTGAGGTCTTCACAAGTCATTTTCCACACAAGTCATTTTCCCCCGCTCACAGGCTGAAATCCAAGCACACACATATTGTGTTGCCTCAAAAGATGCCTGTGTGTCTGAAGATTCCATGTTACAGTCAAGAAAGAATTTGACTAGTAGAGCTTCCAGGTCTTATCTGTTGTTTACAAGATCGCAGGAGCCGGAAGTTTATTGATGGCTGATTCCCCCAAGCACTCCACGCCTTTTATCGAGACCTCTATCTTTGTATCTAGTGTTAAGCTTGCTGTCATCAAGGAGCCCTTTCTCATCTCCATCCACTGTAGTTATCACTGTCCCTATTAGCACAGAGCAGCACTGGAGTGGCTGGAAAAAAGAAAAAAAAAAAAAAAAAAGTCAGCCGCTTCCAACTGATCTTATCAAGGTCATCCTCTGGATAGAGCAGAGGAAAATAAAAGTGATAAGAGATCTCCCATAACTTAATTAGCTTTTTATCACACAATGCAATTACAAAATTGTCAAGTCATTGGCATAAGAAGCCAGAGACACTTTGAAGGAACTAACAATAACAAAGTGGTCAGGGCCTCTGGGAGACCGATGGCCCTTTTTGTCTTTTCGGCAATGGGCCGTCCTCCATACCTGGAGCAAATCAGATGGAGCGATGTGGTTTATTTAGCGCCTATTGAGTAATGGTAGCTCAATGCAGAACATACCATTCCGGAGCCAGAGCACCCACTGAGATGCTGATAAGAGAGATTAATGGTGTTGTCTGAGCGGCTGGCATACGATCAGTGCTGGAGCAACCCAAATGTGTCCGCTATCTAAAGCATCTGTATCCCTGCAAAGCACTGAGCTGGATGAGGCAAAAGGACAAGATGTCACATAAATAAATAAAGTGAGAAGAACAGGAGGGTGAAACAGCCCTGTGCCCGTACATTCTGGTCAGTGCACAAAAGCTGCATCAAGACAACACCCAAGGAAATGACAGAAACGGTAGCGGAAAAGACATAAATAAATCAAAAGGTTAAGCAGAGTATAAAGTCCATTGAAAAATCACACTGAATATGGAAATATTTGTATATGTGCTGTTAGAATTTGCATGGAAATTGCATTTTTTGGTCCTGGGCTCTTTTGTTTCTCTGTTTATACATGAGGGGTGGTGCAGTCTATTATCACTTCTGTAATCTCGCAAGTACCAAGAACCTCACACTGGCTTGTAGATGTGATACTTATTTTCTTGCAAAATTTTTACCCAGATGTGTGTGTGTGTGTGTCCCCGAGGAACAGCACATTGCACTATATGATGAAATTCTTGTACTTTCACAGAAAATTAGAGCCATGTTATTTCAGGCATGAACTGAAATTTTACTAACATTTTTTTCACTGAACCTTTTTTATACTAAGGAGACATACTTTTCATTGGTTTGAAAGTAAATACGGACTGTTTGCAAAGTGGTCAGCATAACAGCCTCAGCAGATCTCAGCAGTTGAACACACCTCATGAAGACGAACTGAGTGACACTTTTAAATTGTTCAAAAACATCAGAGTACAGGAGCTGTACGCCAACTTAGTTAGAGTTATGCAAATGAATCATTTGGGGAATGAATCTACTCCAGAGTCGACCGTGAAGCAGATTCAAATTGTGCACTTCCTGTTCAGCAACATGAGAAGTTGACCGTATAGACAAACCCTCAAACTCCAAAGCAAGCTTTTAAAGAGGCTTTCGACCAACAGGATTGAGTTGACTGAACACATCTCTTCTCCTTCAGGACTTGGATTGGCGATTTGTCTGACTGTGCAGGAAGCTCTTATCCAAGCCCGCAGTTTAGCTCCTTAGCTTGCGGTTGTATCTACTCTTATTTCTGTGAGAGGTGAGAACTGCCTTGGGAGTTACTGTTCGGTACATATGTGCAATATGTTGTAAAGGGGTGCAGGTCTCTGAATGAATGATTTGTACCAACAACCCCTCGTTTCGACTGTTGATTTGCTGATTCTGAGTTGATGCAGTGTGTATTAATTAGTTGGGTCAGTCACTGGCACAGTCACACTCTCATCCACACCTGTGGACAATTTAGAGTCACCAATTTACCTCATTTTCAAAACAAATTTCAATTACTCACAACAATAATAGTTGGTTTTTGCAATTTGCACCACTCTGCGGCACTTTTCTTTTTTTTTTTTTTTTTAAGCGGAAAACAACTTAAAAAGTTTTTTTTTTTTTTTTCAGTGGAAAGATCAGTCACAGCTGTCTTCTTTTTTGAGGGCAACCAGCCCAGAGCAATTTTCTGACACAGGACACCAGCACCGATTAGGAAATAATCTCTGTAACCATGGAAACTGGAAAGTGTTTCACCTTGTAAACAAGTTGCAGGATGTAGGCTCACTGCACCCCACTAAGGATGCACTATTTGGCAGGAGATTGATTTATTTTGCCACCCATATAGTTTGTGAGTGATGATGCTGTCAACAAAAAAAAAAAAAAGCTAATATCAAAAGCAGATCCTCCAAATTGTCATGTTCCTTCATCCAAAATTGAAAATGTCCACTGCATCACTGAATAAGCATTTGATTAGATTGATAGATGCATTTTTGTGCAAAACATAAAAAACTATACATCTATTATAACTTTGTCTAAGATATTAATGTTTAAGTCCATCTGTTCCTTTACATAATATACACTTTTCACTTACTTGGGTTACTATCACTTCCTGAAAATGTATACAATGCAAAAAAAAAAAAAAAAAAGAAAAAGCTCATCAAAGTATTTACTTTAAAGACCAAAAAGTCTGCAGAATTTCCTCAAGTGTTTTCAGGGCTGTTTTATTTTGTCCCTAAATTCATCACATGCTTAAGTGAGACGGACTCTTATCTGCGTGGCCAGCAGAGAGATTGAAGCCTGCATCCAACTCATACCGCTTTATGGTTTTTGGTTATCAGCTCTCAAAATGTGCATGCAGGAAATAAAATGGCCGTGCTGCTGTCATCGCAACATGGATATTCGGAAGCCATTTGAGGCATTGCAATCTATCATAAAAGTTGAGGCCTCCTAAAGTTGGACAGGTGATTTAAGCTGCAGAGAATATAGCCATCCCAGTGTTGTTCCTCGGAAGAAAGAAAAAAAAAAAAAAACAAAATGAGTCAATAAGAAGTGGTGGAAGGAAGGGGTCACGTCATGTGCTCTAACAGATGATTCTTAGTTTCAGCGTGTGCTGCAGAGCCAGTTTATTTGATAGACAGCAGGTATCAGTGGCTTTATTTACTGAGAAACTCTGCTTCTCCCCGTTGAAAGCCTTTATCTTTTTTTTTGCCATTATCTCAGTTCTGAACATTGCTACAGTTATAATTGAAGTGCTGGTTGCACCGATAATGGACTGTCTCACTGCCACTAGCAGGAGAATGAGCCGTGTCTCTGATTGATCTTCACATCTAGGGGACCACTGATGTGATCACTGGCATACCCTGAATGCTGTCCTCCCCAATGACAACAGTGTGTTTTTCCTCATGTCGTACCTGCTGGGTGTAGACATGGTGTACAATTTAAAGCTCAGTTATGCCCCTCGCGATCTGCATTCCGCTGGTCTGTGGACGGCTCAAAGGCAGAAAATGGTTTGCTATCGATCTGAGGAAAGTCTATAAGTGTCCCTGTCAATACCCAGGACTTGTGCTGCATTCGGAATTCTCTAATTAGCTAGTTTGCATTGCCGGGAAGGAGCTGCATACAAAACTGCAGTTGCCCAAGTAGCGAGCGCTGAGCATCCACCGGCCAAACAGGGATATTACACAGCCAGTTTTCGCTTATTCACCATCATGTGATGAATGTCAAGTGACTCAGTAGATGGTATTGCAAGTGAGAGGACGACCTGATTGGTATTGCTTCAGCATTGTTACATTTTCCTGTAAGTTACAACTTGGCCTATTTTTAGTTGGCTATCTTTTTGTTACTATTGAGCTGCATTTTCTTCTTTATTGACAGGATGTCGGGATCAGTGGGGCTCGGTTCCAATGGGAAACAGGTAGTGGAGATTTGCTTATGCCAACACGAACCTGTTGTCAGCTCGGCTACTAAAAGCAAGGGGAACAACACACACGGAGAGAGAGCAATTTTTTAATCCCGAAGTCTAAAAAGCTGAATTTTGCGTCGTTCCTTCACATTTGGTTGTTGCCCCTGACCAGGTGATCTGTTTCATTGTCCACGGCTGATTTGAAATCCTTTTTTGTCATATTTTCTACATGCACGGCAACTGAATTAGCCGAGGTGGGGGTCATAGTTATCACCGCCATGCTTTACGCATCCATTAAGAGCTCCTGACTACTCGGATGCATTATTCATAGTAAGAGGGTCATGGTTTGCTGTGTGATGAAACAGGGTATAATTTACAGGGCAGTTGAAGAGGAGCTCGGCCCGTCTCGGAATGCAGCCTGAGGAGCGCGTTGAAACGAAATCACCTTTTTTTTTTTTTTGTTCCGCGTGGCATTTATCAGCAGGATTGCTCTAATGGGGATGTCAGTGAAGGAGAGGAAGCGTCTCCCTAGGCTTCGCAAGAGGCTTCATGATGGAGCCATGTAAAGATTGGCGATATCTCCAAATGAGACCTCCAGCCATATTGGGAAAAGGGGAAATTGCATTCCTTAATCTGTGTCCTATTTGTCATAGTCGACTAATGGCTGAATTAAGAACATTTAGGCTGATCCTTCCTCACTCAGGAACCGGGGACAGGATCAGTCATTGCGAGTCCCCAGTGACCTGCTCTCAGATTCCAGCTGATAATTTGCAGGGTGATGATGATAAATTGGTTTCCGTTGATGGTACAAATACAAAACGTTGTCTGATTGTTGGAACCTTCTTCCTGGTCTAAAAAAAAACCTAATAAGGTGGAGAGCTTGGAACGGTTTTACCAAACCAGCGGACGAAGTGAAGCTCTAGATGGATAAATAAAGGGATCTTCCACCCAGATTACTGATGATGTTTCAATTTTCTTTTTTTTTTCTTTTTTTTATAGTCACAGTTTATTTAAACAGTATAGGTAGTAGCTCCAATTTTACACCACCTTTATAACTGTAGTAGTAGCATTTCATTTTGATTTATGTGTTATATTTTCAAGCCACCAAAAATCAGAAAGTCTTAGACAGCAGCTCGTCAAGTTAAATAGTTTTTGTTCATAAAGAATGTACCACTAAATTCACACACATGCTCAGACTGGATGTCCACACATCCTGTCCACACAAAAATCCACATCCAAATGATAAAAAAAAGAAAACTCTGTGCTTTGTTGCTTAGCAGGAAGGTTGAATGTAAAATGGTGTGTTTGCAGACAGAGATTTACACCGACAAGCTTACAGCGCAAGAATGCATATAAACCCACACGGCCTTCAGGGCAGAAGGCGGGCTTGTTTTAATGTTTGTGCAGTGTTTCACTGCATACAAAGTGCTCCGGAACCTGGAACATCAACTGCTACATAATCTTTCAAATCAATTTTCTCTCTGTTTTGTTTTGGTTTGTTTCAGGTCAGCGTTCCCCTGAAGTAGCTCTTTATTTTTCCGCCTATGTGCCGCACATTCTTTTGTGATCTGTCCTTTCCGATTTAATTACACGTGCCGTCAAGTGTCCTTGTAAAGTTGCCATCATAAAACAAAAGCTTGGACACTATTTTGCAGAAGCAACTCTGCGTCACAGGCAAAGCAATAAAGTACAAGTGTCTTAAAGTATGGCAGAGTCAGTTAAGGAGGCTCGTCTTCTACTCAGTCGCGTGGCGTAAAAGAACCCCGGATACCACAGTGCATTTTAAAAGTGATTATTTTGCTTAATGTCTCGTCTGCAGCATGGATTCAAAATTAAGAAGAGTCAACACTCGGCTGCGGGTTTTGAAAGACCTTGTTTTTCTGTGGAGCCTTTCCCTCTGTTGTCATGGTTATGGTAACGAGCGTGTTAAAGAAGACACAGTGCAGTCAAGGTTGGATGTACTGTATGTAAACAACGGTGACTACTGGAGGGCGAGAGACAAACAATGCATGCTGCCAAATGCGGTGCAATGCTTTATTTTAACAACACATCTCTCCATCCTGACCACATCTGCATTACATAGCTAACAACAAGATTATGCTTTCAGCATAATGTGCCTTTTTTTGAAGCGTAATGGAAAAGGGAAGATAAACACAGTGGATGAGGTGTAAAGGTAAGAGGTAATTTATTGGTTACATAGGCGCCGTCTAATGTTCAGTACACTTTACGCACTACATGCAGGACACAGACACAGGAGAATATGTAAACTTAAAACTGAATTTAGCTTTTGCAAACAATGACACATTTTCTTGTGTTTAAAAACAAAGCTGGGAAAAACAACATGCCTCACGCTGCCTTTTGTCACTTTACATTAATAAACATTTAGGCGGCAAGGACGGAGATTATTGATGCTTTGATTCCTGTAGATTATGCAAGAAATGTGGGGCGCCATTCGACAGAATGGGCAGCAAGATGATCAGCCTTGATCTTCATGGTGAAGATGAATTATTCAAATTGAAGATAATGGGAAAATGGAAATGGATACCATGAACGCTAAAGAAACCAGGCAATGTATGACAAACATCCACCAGCTTTAGATACTCTTATGACTTGTTTAATGTCTTTCCCCGTCATTATTTTATTTATTTATTTATTAGTACATTTTGAGGACACAGTCTGCTGTTGTTGACGTGTGACGCTTCCCCTTTGTGGCTGAACGTTGCAAATGGAATTGGTTGACATTTGCTTTACTTTGAGTCCTTTGGCGTCCGCGGCCCGTGTGCGTGTGCAGCCTTCTGGATGTGCATAAGGAGACACATCTATTGACTGTTATCCTTGTTGATAACAGTTATTGATCCCTGCCATCCCTTTGCCGCTGAAAATATCAATGGGTTACAGTCATCGCAGCCAAATGGAACGCATTTCCACGATGCTGCTGAAGACGACGCGAAAGAAGTAATTGTCACTCACGCCTCGATTGAACATTACGGTCAGTAGAGATGATGATCCACTATATATATGTCTGAGGTGGTGAAGCAGCCAGAACAATAGGGGTTGGCCTCAGAACATGTGGCGCACCATAGCAGCACCAGATGGTCCGGTCCTAGCTGGAGACCTTGTCAGCCCGGAGCATCGCCTCTGTGTGGTATATAATATCTGTGACAGCGAGTGTAGCGCACGGCCGCTGTCCTGCCTCTGACCCGCCCGCCCCCCACTCTCCATCTGTCAGGCATCCCACCTATTCACCCCGCGCTCTCTCTCTTTTCCCTGGCAGCTCGCAGTGTCAGCCA
Organism: Thamnaconus septentrionalis; assembly: GCA_009823395.1. Classification (NCBI taxonomy): domain Eukaryota; kingdom Metazoa; phylum Chordata; class Actinopteri; order Tetraodontiformes; family Monacanthidae; genus Thamnaconus; species Thamnaconus septentrionalis. Next base: position 5,201,430 of record CM020505.1, on the reverse strand, counting down.
GCCGAATGTGCGATGGTTGTCGTTTGCTGGAGTCATAAGTAAATCATGTTACATCAGAAGCAGATGAGGCAACTCTCAAAAGCAAAGAGGGAAACGTAGTGCCATCTGCCAGTTACGCCTCACACATACGTTTAACTGGGCTGGCGGACAAGACTCCCGAGTCCAACATGAGACATTTGATTGCCTCTCAATAAGTCTTACTTTTGACTGGAACAAGTATGTCGTTGTGTCTGAATATTTATCTCCAATAAAATGGAGGGGAAGCCTATAGGTGCTTCTACACTCATACAAAAGCAACGCAATGTAGTTTTTTATAGAACACACAATGCTGTAGAGCACCACTCCAAGCCAACATCAGTTCTTTGGCTGTGAAAAAAGTGCTGGCCAGCTAGTTTTCTATTTTCAGGATGGGCACCACAGAAACCAAAGAGGACGCTGGTGAAGGGGGTAAGAAAAAGAAAACTAGTAGAGCAAGAAACCAGATAGGTGTTATTTTTTTTGTTTTGTTTTTCTCTCTGGACGGTGCCAGGCAGGCTACCAAGGCTACAGGTCCAGCAGGGGGCATTGTCTGCTCAGCTAATTGAGGTCTGATGAATATTGCAGTGCTGAAAGATCAAGACCACAATCTGTGAGTTCTTCTGGGAAACGAAATGTTATCTTTGTTAAGTCATCAGTTTATGATACTTATCTTGCATTGCCAACACTGCAGCGGTGGCAGGCCTGTGGTCTGAGACATCGCTCTGAAGACGTAATTAGGTCACAGCCGCTCTTTATGGGGTCTGTTAAAAGCTCCGTATTTATCACCCATTTTCAGATCTTTATTTTTCAATGGAGAGTCCAGTGGAGCAGCGCCGCATGATTGATTTTCTGATAATCTCCACAGATTTCCAGGAAACGGCATATTTAGCCCGCTGTTTACAGTATTCAAAAAAAAAAAAAAAAAAAAAAACTAAACTAAAACTGATCTTTTGTTACTCCTCCCACATGTTTGGAAGGGAGCAAAAACAGCAGACCAGGCGCATCAGCCGCGTATTGTTGCTCTGCTTTTTGCTTTCATTGTTTCTGCTGTCTTCTTTTTGCTATGACCATTGACAGATTGCTTCCAGAGGAATCCTCCTACTTTGCCAGCAGAGATAACAGAGGCTGGTGGCTAAGAGGCATCTCCATCTTCCTCCTTCCACCCAAAAACCACATGCCAATTGCCGGCTATTGATTTGTATTCCTGGAGATGTAGGGTTGAGCTGTTAGTTCGCTTTAACCACTGCTTTTGAATTGCTTTTCAAAGTGTTTGGTTTTACTCTAATCAATTTGATTACTCCCAGTTGGTTCCTTCTGTTTATTAAATGTTGCCCATGACCCACACACATCATTTCAAAAGAGAATTAAATAAAAGAAGACCTTCAACTTGTAGGTCTCACATGAACTGTCTTCTTGGGAATTGGGGAAGTTACGGACCTACATTATTTCTCATATATGTAGGCTAGTAGACTGATGAACTATTGGTGCCCTTTCTGACGTAAAAGAGGGTTGTGATTTTTTCAGTCAGAGCTTTGTTATTGTTGGGGGGGGTTTTTTGTACAATCTTTTTTGAAAAGTGGAGAAAGCGAAAAATTTAAAAGGGTGAACCTTTCTCATCTCTTGGAGTTCTTGGAGACATTTCTGAAAGAAAAAAAATGGTGACGTGTATTTTGCATGTTTGGGTCTTTAAAAGCTGCAGAAGTCTAAGAAATGACTGAGAGGAATATTCTATCCTAAATGTCCATCGTCAAAGGACAACAAACCCAGATGGGGTAAAGAAATGAGTGTATTTAATTGCACAACATCTTGAAGTTAATCTGTTAAGTTGGGAAAAAAAAAAAATAATAAGACTTTGTGCCCTAAAAGGACATTGTGTTCCATAGACATTTTTGAAGCTGTAGTTGAGAGAATTAATATTTCTACTTTAAAAATTAGCAACAATTTAGTAGTAATGTTTGTTTTAGCTGCCTCTTGGGGAGCAGAGATGATGGCACCAGAGCACTTTTGTCAACAAATCACACACACATACATGCACGCATTGGCAGCATTATCTTCCTATGTAATTTATGTTTGGTGTGTGTGCACAGCACGCTATCAGGTCTTGACACAGAGGGTGGATGGTGGACCCCTGGCATCTTGTTTCTTTGGCCCTGGGTCAGATTACTCCACGCAGCATCTTGCCTACACAAGAAATCTGCCACTTATCCATGCAAATCTGCCCCCCCCATGATTGTATTAACATCTGCACCGACAGACACACCAGTTTTGGCAATATCCTAATAAGCCTGAAAAGTCTGTGTGCCTTCATCGGAGTGGGGTGCGGGGGGGTTGTCTTTACTAAAAGGTTTAAGATGAGCATGCTTGTGCAGAGGCTGGAGGGATTAAACAACTCTGACACCAAAAGAAGCCGTCACTTTGCATCCTGGAGGTGCGACTACCAGAAATGTTGTTTTCTGTATATGGGAGGTGAAGATTTCACTCGCTCGCTCGCACACACACACACACACACACACACACGCTGGGCAAGGAGGAAGCTATCTGGCAGCCGTATAAGCCTGTGTGTGTCGTACAGAAAGTGAGAGTACAGTGGTGCGAACAAGAGTGATTCTGCACCTCTCATGCTCCCTGAATCTCTCTCTGTCTATATGCCGCGGCAAAGCCGAGGCCAGTTTGGCTTCATTTGGAGCACAAGCCTCTTAATCCCTGGAGTCTCCCGTGTAGAAAGGGACATGAGGAGCATATGGAGAGCCTCTGATCCTTATAAGTATATGGCAAAGGCAGACTGGAAAGTGAGAAATTGGGGTGGAAAAAAAAAAAATCAGGTCATTCTCAGAAGCTGGAATTTAAGCCTTCCTGATTTTATCATTACTTCTCCTCACACTGTAGCCACGGAGATAGTTCCCTACATTCTCCTGGAGAACAATCTGCTCCAAGTTCAAATTAACATTTGAGTAAAGTGTCAAGGTGTCATTTGGGTAAAATCGGAACCAATACCAAGACTGAGCCCAGGTGAGGTAAGATTGATATATTCAAAAACACAAGGTGGTGGTTTTGCGCCGGGCTTTTTGTCAGAACAGGGCGAGGACATTGAACATTCCTGCAAAAATAGGATTTGTGACCGACAACAGAGAAAGAAACCATTCAAATGAACACAAAAATATTCCATAAGAAGTCAGCGCGGGAGTGGCAGAGTACTGCATGAGCAGACAAAATGATCCAACCAAGCAGAGCAGGAGTATTTGTAGTGCTGAGGTTGATAAGTGGATGTCTTTCAGGTGTGCAGGTGTTTCAGAACTGAAGGGGAGAGAGAGACAGAGACGGAGGGAGAGAGAGAGATGTTGGATCAATGAGGATGTTGGATGGTTTAGGCAATATTAATATTACTTCAGTATATATATATATATATATATATATATATATATATTTATTTTTTTACCATATTTGTCAGTGTGTAGGCACTTTGCTCAATTATGCACACAATATATTCAATAGTTGGGACACACCCTGAGGCCACACACTAAAAGATACTAAAAGATGCAAAATGCAAACGAGGAATTAAACTGTATTTTAGCTCTCTGGGTATAGTAACTAGGAGGATTAAAGGAAAAAGGTGAAGTAAACAAAACTCTTAACTCTTACATGACTTTAAAACCTGGGAGGCCACAAACAGGATGGCAAGGTCAGCCGACCACACACCTGCTGGTCGTTGTAATTACTCCACTATGGGATTCCACACCGATGGGCTCTCAAAAATACCCACATTCTGTGTGTGTTTCGGGCCCCACTCCAAAAACAAAAATTGTAAAGAGTGCATAATATAAAACACTTCCATCTGAAGCTGTCTGATCTGCATGAAGTCACAAACAACAGGTAAATAAACGAGGAGGAGATTAACTCAATCAATAGCATAATGATAATCACAGACACTATACATTTTAAAAGTTGGCTATTTGTACATATGCCAGTTTAGGATCAACCCATTGATCAGATTATGGTCCGAGTCACTGGGAGGAATAAAGTGGGACCACAATTGATCTTATTATTGACATGTGACAAGGGAGAACAGCTGACCCATAATGACCTATGATGACCCATGAGGACCGAGGACACTGGCTGTATTTAAACAGGCTGTGTTTTTTTTCTTTTCCAAAAATGTCGTTTTTCAACAGCAGTAGCAAAGTGAGAGAACACTGCGACATTTAAACAATCAATAAAGTCAATCAATAAAAATAAGATCCACTTTTTTCTTATTGTATATGCAACATATGCTGCAACTACACTGCATTACTTCTAATACAGAATGAATACCAGATGAATCTTAGTAAAGATCATTGATGCAGGACTTTCAGAATCACCAGTAATCACCAGTAAGTCCTGAGAAGGATGCCAATGTTAGCTGCAAGCCATTAACTGCACTGTTTACCTCCCCTGTGGCACCAGAGGCCAGTTGAATCTGGCCTGGTACACTGCACATAACAGGCAGCTAGGCTCAAGGTGACCATATTCTGCAAACCCAAAAAGAGGACACCCTACCCGGCCTCTTGGAGATACTGCAAAAAATACCCAAAGATGCTCAAGGTAATTATACACTTAATTCAAGTATTCATTTCCTTTTTAAATGTGGAATTTCAGATATATAAAAAAAAAACACCTTCTCTTTACTCCTGCACAGGTGTCAGCTTTGCAGACAGCACACAACGCTTCCCATCGCTCATGTTAACGACAATTCTGAAATTCATTCCATAAAGCTAACTATGTTTCTTTATGCGAGAGCACTGCACAGGCAGTCGGCACATCTCTTTTGTTTTGATGCAAGAGCAGGAGCCGCCGCTCTTTAGCGTCATGACGCGTGAAGGCTCAACACTGTGACAAGCACATCAGTAATAGCCTAGCCCAGTGTAGCGGTTTGTTGCAGATACTAATATTTAAATGAATGCAAACAATTAATAATCTGAAGAACAGATTTTTAGGGATTTTATAAAATTCCTACTTTTTTTAAAAAAATAAAAAAGAGGCCATACAGTCACCTCAGTCATGCTATATACTGTACTACGGTCAAACTGGGTATCCTGCGCGCCGCACACCTAAAATATTTCCTGAAGCAAATCTGCAGAGACGTTAGTTTGTTAAAAAAGAAAAATCAGTGTGCGAGAAATGCCCTCATATTCATTTGTCAGAGCTGCGCAGGTCTCTAATGGCTCCTCTTAAGCTGCGGGTTTCGAGAGGAGAAGGAGGAGGAGGAGGATTATTCATTTTCCTAAAGCCAAGATTTTGGCCCTGGCATCGATTTCGACCTTGCCACTTTAACAGCCTCACACCCGCTGCCCTCCACTTCCAGTTTGGCCCGTGACTCGACGCTTTCAACCGGTGTCCCTTTAAAATCCCCAACCATCCAGTTTAGTGAGGCGTTTCTCCCAAATCACAATTACTCCACCGTCTGGAATAAATCATTCATCCCTCAGCGGATGGGATGCAGCAGCCTAAAACCCACCTATCTCTCCGTGTACTGCCAACATCGCATACAATATTAATTAACTTAAGCACAAGGCTGTCAGAATGGTCCCACCTTAAATCCAGCCCAATGCTCAGAACAATGAATCATGATTTGCCGTGTCGGATTTGCGGCCTCTGCTTCCTCCTAAAGTGCGTAAGATGCTTTCGATGGGCTTTTTTCGGCCTGTGGACCGACTGTTTGTGTAACCAGCTCTCCCTGTCACGCAACAGCCCTTCGAGGCAGCAAGGTTATAGACATATGTCCCTCCTTTTTTCCCCCGACTGACTCAGAGTTTTGTCAGGGTTCAGGTCAGCAGGGTTCCTGCAGTGTGCCCTCCACGAGGCAACCACAGCCCCTCTGTTATCACAGTCGTCTCAACGGTCAGCTGATGGAAGACCAACGCCTCCTCCACCACCACCTGCCTCTCAAAGAGGCAGAAGACTATTTTTAGCGAAATCATCAGTTTGACACGAGCACGTGACCCTGGTAAAGAGACTTGTGATGTCTTGAACTTTGAACTATTGCAAAAAGAATCCTGAATTACAGTGGCGCACTCCCGCGGTTTCTTCTTGAATTTACTTATTATTAGGCTTTGGGGATTTTGTATACAATAATTTCAAATGGAAATAATCGGAATAAATTGGACACTACAATTAATTCACGGTTTAATTTAAATAGTCTCAAGTGTTTGGTCCAATCATCACATGCAGCCAAAAACATATTGGTAGCTGCTTGACCCCACAGTGCAACATTACAAAATGACTTTGATTCTCATTTATGGGGGGAAACACGCATTTATGGGCAAAAAAGAAAAAAATAAAGTGCTCCTGCATGCAACCTCGTGAAGGTTCTGAACTCATTTCTTAACTGTTTGCTTGAAGTGAAGACAAAATATGAGGAAGTCACTACTGCCAGTATTATTCTTCCACTGGTCTACAAGAGGCAGGGGTCATAGGAGAAAGAAATGACTTCTGCAGTGGTTGTCGTCACTGCTTCTTGCACTCATACACGTCCAGAAAAGAGATGAAAATCCCTTCCATGTGCACAGGACCGAGGACGCTCCCAGATGCTTCCACGAGTCAGATTTATTCCACAACCACAAACAAAAAGGGGGCAGCGTAGCAGTGGCGAGGTCCCTCCGTCTGAACCCTCATTAGGAATGCTTATTTAAACCCTCACAGCTTTATTATGGTCCTTCTGAGTGTTTTCTAAGATCTTGCCTCATGCATTCATAATTTCTGCACCCTCACAACTTCCTAACGGGGACTCCCCCACCTCCCCTCCCCTCCCGACTCCTCTCCTCTCCTGTGTTCTGATCATTTGCATAACTAATCTGGTATTTACATTCATCAATTGCTTCATTAATTAGGTCAGCGTTCAGAGCAGGAACTCTCCATCAGCGGCGGAGGGAGGGGAGAGAGAAGGAGCGCCGCCGCGTCTCTCTGCGGCTGCAGCCCCGCACAGCAGCAGCAGCAGCAGCAGCAGCACAAAGAAGTAAAAGCGGGGAGTTTTGGGACGAGATCTAACGCATAATTTCTTATGGGGAGCCTGCTGAGAGATACTGCACTCTTATGTAACTCGGCAACATCATTACGATGACAGTCAGGGAAGCGCGGGCAGAGAGCCTCCATCTTAAGCCGTCGCCTCCGACGGAGCAGTCAGATCGTCCACGCCATCTACTGGCGGACGCGTGGAGGGTTTTCCGGCGAATGACAACCGGGGAGTGGGGAGTGGGGGAGTGGGGGGCGAGCGAGCGAGCGCTCACATTTCTTTCGCGGGGGTGCATGTGAGACTTGTGAGACTTGTGAACACCGGCGACAAGTACGGTATCCGGCGCTGGACGGCGTCATTAGTCATGTGAGACAAATCCAGGCTGTGGCGGCGCTGCAGCTGCTCTGCTTCCGCGGTTAATGTGCGAGCTGTCTACCTTTCAACTGAACCTACTTTTATTTATTTTTTATTTTTGAGGTTGATGGGATGTGTTACACTGCTACACACCTCCTGTCCCTTCTCTGCCCCTATATCATCATCATCATCATCATCATCATCATCATCATCATCGAAACACAGATGCACAGGTGGGGAAAGTGCTGAGCAACTGATTTCATAAATTAAAGCTCAAAGACCCCTCACGTCATTGAGAGGCTCACAGTGCGGAGAGAGCAGGCGCGATCAGCTTGGTCGACGCGGCTGGAGGGGGGAAAATGAGCGGCGCCTCGCTTTTAATGCTTCATTCTGAAAGTTCCTTCGCCTCGCTGAGCCAAGAGTCCTTCATTAGCGCCTCATCGTTTTGCGCCCCCTGCGAAAAATGAACCCGCTTCCGACGATTTCAAGACACCGCTGCGTTGACCGCCGTCGCACTTAATACTGATGACCCTTGTGCTGCTCGTCAGGTTTCACTGCAGAGCTGCGATGTAAAGAAAATTGGGGGGGGAAAAAAAGATCAGACCTTATAGAACGTTGGCCTAAAATGCAGAATTCCCTCTGCAGCGGTTTGAGAGCAGCAGTGTAGGTCTTCTCCAAATAACCGTCGCCTTGTTTTGTTCTTGCTTATCAGACACAACAGAAGTCCCCAAAGGAAACGGTTCCAGTAATTAGAGACAGCGGATCACTTCACCTTTATTTTCTCCCGCCCTCTCGCCTCTCTCCGGAGAGCGGCGACCGAGATACTAATGTTTTCCAGCGAGCTGCCAATTAATCCATGGTGACCCCGCGGAGCCGCCCGCTCATCAAGCAACCCGCGAGCTGTTTGCTGCCTCCGGAGGTCTCGACCTTCGTGGAACGGACTGAGGGCGGGGAGGTGAGGAAAGGAAACAAACAAATGGTCGCATCTCTTTCAAGCATTGTGGCCGCAAACTGAGGCAAAATGCTCAGAGGTGAATGTTGTGATGGATATGTGGTGGGCTTTTTTGGTATTTTGGTTACTTTTGTAGTACGGGGAAGCATCAAGTCCACCTTTATAAGATTAAATGTTTTTGTAATTTCAACGGACAAATTGAGGGACGAAAGAAGCGTCGCAGCTGCAGCGGCTGCCAGACTGATTCAAGATGAGACGGAGTGGGGAGAGGCCACCAGGGCGACCGCGCTGAAGAGGCGCAATGGGGTCTGCAATCACTCTCACACAAACGCTCACTCGCTGCCTTTTAAAGACAAATCTTTCGTTAGAATCTGAGAGGGATTAAATCCCATTAGTTTAGCCGCTGTGGTCAAGACAAGAAAGGGAAAAAAAAAAATAAAAAAGTCCGATGACTGGGATGAAACGCTGATGTACCACTGAGGGCGAGATGTCGACAGAATGAAAAGTGTGTCCGAGCAGTCATTACTAGGAGCAGCGTGAGGCGACGCGGGAGAGAGACAGTGTGCTTTCTGTTTGAGTAACGGGGGCCGTGGTGGTGGTGGTGGTGGTGGTGGTGGCGGTTGGGGGCGGCGGTGACATAAAAGCCAGAAATGGCAAATCACAGACAGGGCAGCGGCATTGTCTGCCGTCGCAGGTTTAGTAATGGCTCGCTGATGACAACAGGCTACAGCCTCCAATCCTCCAGCCAGTCGCTGCAGTGTAATTGGCTGCTTTTGCTCTTATCAAACTTTCTGCCACTTTCATGTCGCGACTGCTTTTCTCTGGCTGCTCTGACCCCCCGTTCCCCCCTCCTCCCCCGCCCCTCCCCCGGCACCCTCTTCACAAAGTAAACAGGAATTCCACCAACAATGCGCTCTTCCTCCGTCCTCTACCTTTGGGCCAAAGTTTCCGCGGCTGCTTCGCACGTCCCGTCCTGCGTCTGCGTGCGCACGCGACAGGACGAGGAGTCAGCGGACGCCCAGCGAGTGGACGGACAGGCCAGGCCTTGGCAGGACACACGGATTTCTATTGAGTGAGCGCGCGGCTACGCGCGCAACCAGAATGAAGATGGCAACAGGTCTCAGCATCAAATTTGCCTTTCTGTTCTTTTTGGTGGATGAAAAAAAAAGTTTCCGACTTGCTGAACTTGCCGACTCGTGAAGAATTGTGCGGTAAACGTTCATGGAACTGCCGTGAAAAGCTCTGAATACCAGGTAAATCAACCAAGTGTTTTTTTCCCCAAGCGGTTTAACTTTGGGGAAAAAGAAGCTTCTCGCCTTTCCGGATGTGCAGTGTTTTGTTTGGTGAAAGCTGTGAGCTGCTCAGAACAGCGGCCCAATTGCAACCACTTTTTCCACTTTTGTAAGCTCTTGTGACTCGACACATTACGCACACCAGTTACATTCCTCAGTACACCGGAGGACCAGCGACTGAACTTGTCCTCAGTGCACTGAGTTTATGAAACTTTTCTTGTGAAAATACGCTGCAAACCCAGCAGCACATAATTCTTGCTTTGGAATTGGCAGTGCAGTTCCAGTGAGGAGGTGTGTTTGGTCTCCACTGGTGTCCAGTGGAACCTGCGATTAGAGCCAAATTGTTCTATGCATTGCAGTGATGTTTAGTATAACTGTTGGTACCACTTAAAAGATAAATAAATAAAACATAATAAGTGATTTAGATCAAGATTATCTTGTTCTAGTGCCCAGGGCTTTCACTCTGGGCAACACCTTCAATCTGAGCACCTGATGAAACTTTCAGTCCGAATGCAGTGTTCTGTGTGCGATCTTACACAACTGTCTAGCATTTCTGTGTGCAGAAAGACAGATGCACACTTACTGCAGTGAATGGAGGAGGAAGGAAGGGCGAGGTAGAGGAGGGGGAAATCTGATCAAGAAGAAAGGGCTTTGTGTGTGTGCGCGCGCGCGTGTGTGTCAAGCAAGGCCAGGGGAGAAAATAAGAGTGTGGATGGCAGCGATGCACCTAACTGTAAATAAACACATCACAACCCCATGTGATTTATTGCAGCGCCAGGATGACATTTCCAGCTGCAGGACAAATAGCCAGAGTCCCGTTTCCTCCCACTCCCTCTTTTTTTTTTTTTTTGCCCGTTGTTTGTTTGCTTGATTTTCCTTTTAAGCGCAGAGGACAAATCCTACGGTCTTCCTCTCACATTTCCCCAGCGAGAAAAAAAAAGGGCAGTCTGCTTATCTGGAGGAGAGGAGGAGGATTCAGACGGCCGGGGCTGAAGGTGTGGAGAGCAGAGGTGGGGGAGTTGCGGCTTGATAGTGCTCGGAGACTGGAGACGTGCGCCAGTGCAGGAATAATAAGTGTGGCTGTCACTGATTCCTCTGTATGTATATTTGTTATCCGCTCTGGGAGTCTGACCTGATGCTGAAGACAAACTGGACCTTCAATTCTGTGTTGTGCGCACACACACACACACAACAGCAAGGTCATTTCTTTCCCCCACATCTTCAGCCTTAAGGAATTCAATTGTTCAGAGTCCCAATTTATTTCCCCCCTGACGTGAATGAGTAAAGAATGGAATATCTTCACTGCCTCTCCAACTTGTACAACACATTTAAAAATAAATAAATGACGTAAAAAAAATGAAGGAAAAAATCTTTCAAAAAGCATCAGTGTTCATTTGTTAAAGTTTTCTGATGTCAACAATTTTTACATCACCATCATTAGTGGTTAGTAATATTAGTGTAAAACATGAAACGCTGAGTAAATCCTTATTCTGGTCTATTACTGCAGAAACATGAACACAGTCTGTGTTTTTGTTTGCTTGTTTGTTTATCCTGCATTCAGAAGATATTTAGGAATATAAATAGGTATTATCTATTAAAAAAAAAAAAGGACAATGCTTCATTAAACAATAATCCTATAAACAAAGGAAGGTGTATTGAGCAAGGTTGTGGCAGCGGTTGCATTTATTTTTCAGCACGTATATGGAAAGGCAGTGGTATTGGAAATGGTTGAAGCTTAACTCAGCAGTTGAAGAGATAACCACAGCTATTAAAATGAAAGGTTTGGCATGGCTCACACACACACACACACACACACACACACACACACACACGCCATAAATATAGGTGTCTGCACAAAGTCATAGCAGCTCATATTATTCAAAGATCAAGTGTTTGCATGCACATGTGTATATTTAACTTACTATGCATAGGAAGGTGAAGCCCCAGTGGGCCCAGTGACCTTCAGCCCAAGGGAACCACATCAGGCAGCAAACACACTCACATCATCATAGTGAACATAAAACATTTGCATTAGCAACCAGAGAATCTGCCAACCACACTTTACAAACTGCGATTTTACTCAGTGTAATAAAAGGGAACATTTGAAATCTGAATCGTCCGACTCCATCGTTGAAGGATGTGAAAGGTTTTTCTTCTCTTCCCTAAAAATAGACCCACAAGGGGGCCAATCATTTGTCAACGTCTGTGTCAGTTTGGCTGTGGCCTGAAGGGGAAACGCAAAGTTGCTTTCGGCAGCACGGGCAACGGAGAGAGAAACAAGTAAACACGTGAGGCCATTAAGCACTGACCATTACCAGCCAGGCATGTTATTGACACACTCTCTTTCCATTAATGTGTCTCTTTTTATATAGGGGGGACAATTAGCGGAAGCAAGGGAAGGAATGAGAGCATGTCCTGATGTCTTTACCCTATCGGGTCGAGTGCACGGGCTTGTCTGGCAGCCAAGATTTTATCCACCTACAGTGTGATCGTCAGGAAATGCCTGGGAAGTGTTTTAACCTGCCCACCATAATCCCAAATGCCAGCACACTAAATCAGCCAGCGCAAATATCCAGCCAGAGCAAATATTCCACTTGTTTTTTGGCTCGACCTCCGCAGCAGGTTTGCACAGCACTCTCCCTCTCCTTGTTCACTCCCCGACTCTCTTTGAGAATTGACCTCAAATAGCAGCTTAGCAGACCTCAAATTGCAGCCATAGCCCCGGATGATGGGCGGCGTGTTTTGTGAAAGATTTATTACGCACATTCGACGGCGAGAAACATCTCCATATTTGCACCGGTGCAGGGCACTCAAGCCTCGAGGTGGGGCAGACATGGGACCCCGCGGTGGAGGGGGCTGTGTTTCAACTGTGCAGATTTGAGGTATGACTGCACGTGAGTGCGCAGTGGGGTGGGATCACAGTGCAGCGCTGACGAGGTAAGTCGAGGTGTAAAGAGTGCAAGTGGAGGGTTGGCCTGTGACTGCAGTGTCACTGAGATCTGGTGTCCCCTATCCAGACTATCCAGCTTCTATTAGTTTAACATTGACTCGTGTTCTTATTTTGGAGGGACTTGAGTCAATGTGAAATGTAATTGTTTTATGATGTAGCGACTCAGTGGGATCATTTCAAGTGTGGTTTGACTACGAAATGCAGTTTTCTCTCTGCGTAATAGGCACCTGCAGCGTCTTGGGGACCGGAGCTCAAATTCCCAGAGCTGCTGTGCAAACCCATCAGCTTCAAGGAAAAAAAGAAAAAGGTTTTAAAAGATGGAATTTCAGCAAGGAGCTCCACATTCAACACCTGACCAAAATGATTCAGATGCTTTTGAATTTCCTTCAGTTACTCGGTTTCATGACATATTTAGGACTTTGTCCCCCAGAAGACCAAAAGACGAATCGTTCCGCCTCTGACCGCCGGTGTGATATTTCAGAGCCTATAGCATGTAATCAGCACTGAAGGCCGCGGATCAAAATAAATAATGATATCAGGGCCAGGAAGGCTAGGCTTCTCCTTTTAGAAACACAGCCCCTCCGAGGAGATAAGGGGAAAGAAAATAGTTATTTTGCTATGGTCTTATCAGTGAGAACTGCATAATGTAATCTGACTCTGTGGCGTATCTGATCAATCACTCTGACTTGGATGAGGAGGGAGGAGAGAGTGTCGGGGGTGGACGGAGGGACATTACGCACTTGCAAAAACTTTTGCTCAGTTGTAGAAAAGAGAAAAAAAAAAAAAAAAAAAAAAAACCTAAACATTTTATGTACGATTCGAGTGTATGATAAAATGCAGCCTCCAGGGGGCCTCCCAGAGTGTCCTCCTCCTACTGTCCCAAAGCCCAGATAAATGAAAGGGCTGTGTGAGAAAGGGCAACAAATTAGGGAATAGAAAAGAAAAGAAAAGAAAAAAAAACACACCAAACTATATGTGTAAATCAATTCACCCCAACAGGAAACAGACAAAACAATTTGCTTTTACACCACTACATGGTAAAACACTGCAAAGATCTAACGTACTGGTTTACATCTTTGTTTTATGCATCTATTTTATATGGCCTTAGAAAATAATGATGGAATTAACAAAATGTCAAAGAAATCAAATATTTCCCAAAATGGCTTATTGGTTTTAGAGAAAGAAATACATCTGCTGCAACCAGTCATGACTTAAACACTGAACTCAAGTGACAGCCACTTAGCGGCCTTTTGGTTTGTTCATGGGACTGAAACTAAACTGGTAGCAACAACACGTGTCATTCAAAAATGAGACAAACGCCTCATTTTGTTAAAACTATGAAAAAACTAAAAGTTTGAAAGGTTCTAAAAGGAAGTCAATCCAATAAGAAACAGAGGGCCGGCTGACCAGACCGGGTTTAAATACAGGTGCAGGTAAGTGGAAGGCAACCATGTGGAACCAGTGGCAGGTGAGTCGTGGAAGCAGGTGGAGCCGATAATGTTGATGATCCCTCCCAGCCAGGCCAGCTGCCAGGCAGGGGAGACAGAAGACAACAAACAGGAAGGAAGCAGGGGAAATAGAGGAAAACACAACAGAAGAACCCAACAACACTATTATTCACATCAATGATTAAAAAAAAAAAAAAAAAAGACTGAACTAAAAATGTATGAAGTTTTGTCTTTTTCTGTCATAAAAGGACACGATTTTTTGATGAATAAAAAAATCAATTTAACGAAGCCATTCCTTGTGCAACTGAGGCACTTTCCTCCAGCAGGGTAGGGTTTATCCTTTTGATCTGTGATAGGTATAACATACATCATTCATATGTGACCGACGGTGGAAACATTGGTCAGGAGGTCCTTCGGGAGTGAGGGATGTTCTAGGAGCGATAGCCGCCCTGAGGACGAGGTTTGAACTCGCGCAGCTGCTTGTCGTCTCTGCGACGATGCGTCGACACGACAAAATAAGCAAATTAAAATTTTACCCAGCTCTCAAAAGATTTTCTTCAAACAGTGATGAAAACTGAATCACTCTCACATGCAGCCCACACAAGCAGCCCCTTCTGATCAGTGTGAGAATACAATTTTAATTTTGAGCCGTTTATATTATGCTCAGCAGTAGAAACGGGCCATAAAAGTGTTATGTGGTATTTCTTAACCGCAGTTCTGTTAACATAATTCATGGCATCACCTCGGACAGCAACCCATTTTTCAAACGCAAGTTCAGCGTCGGTAAAAAAGAAGAAGACTGAGGCAAACTGGGGGGTTAATTAGAATAATAATGGATTGAATTTATAGAGCACTTTCCTCAGCTCTCTCATTCACACCACATTCACAGTGGTGATGGTAAACTACCTGTGTATCCACAGCTGCGCTGAGGCAGGAAGCCCCTCTGACCGCCTCTCACATTTGTACAAGGCCACGTGGGTAAAGTGTCTTCCCCAGAGACACGAAGACAGACACAGATGACATATAGATGACAGATACCCGGAATGGGGCAGGATTTGAACCACCAACATTTCAGTTATTGGACAACCCGCTCAACCTCCTGAGCTACAGTCGCCTCCACAAGGAGGGTAGTTAGCCCACATCAGCAGTTCCTTTCTAACTAACATTAGCTTAGTGTTTCCAACAAAGCTAATGAAACACTAGCTTAAAAACACGAAGCTAGTGTTTCTAGCTTAGTGTTTCTAAGATAGCCCCAGCAGAGTCATGTCGGAGGAGGCGAGGAACACGAGGTGGGGTTTGCTGTTCTTTATTTGCACAACATAAACGACAAAGAGAAAAGTGACATTAATGTTAAGTTATTTAGACAACAGAAATGACTAAAACAGGTGAGAGGAATGTTCTTTTTTTGTTTTGTTTTTTTAATGTTTCAAAATTTCAAAGTTGAAAGCAGCCTATTTTGTCAGGGTGGGGGAGCATGAAAAAGTGTTCTTCCTCCAAAGGGGGCATGACAGAGGACCACTGCATTAGCTCAATAAAAAAATGTAAAAAAAAAAAAAAAAAAAAAAAAAAAGAGAGAAATTAAGTGGCGAAACGTGCTCACTGCTTTGGCCACTCTCTCTCTCTCTCTCTCTCTCTCTCTCTCTCTCTCTCTCTCTCTCTCTCTCTCACACGCGAGCGGAGCAAATAACACCCCCCCCCCCCACCCCCGCCCTGTGAGCCGTCTGTCACGCCACACCTTCGCTGATGGGGCTTTTCCATTATTCTCCTTCGCTCCGGCTGCCTGCCTGTTGTTGTGTGCCGTGAGCGCGGCTGGGTGTGGGGGCGAGGGGTGGGTAGCTTTGATGACTCCCTATCTCCTTGAGCAATATCAAGCGGAGGTGTGAGATGATTTTGGAATCAGCCCCCTGTCGTCTGTCTGTTGCCGTACTTCGCCCGTCCCAGCTCAGCCAGCGTCTGATCAACAGAGCCCGTCGCATCGCAGCAGAGGGAGGGGCGGTTGGGTGGATGGTGGTGATGGGGTGTGTGTGTGTGTGTGTGTGTGTGGGGGTCCTTCATCCGGGACGTGGGAGACGACTCACCGGGGACAAGCTGTGGATTTCTGCAGCTAATTGAATCGGCTGCTTCGCCAAATTGCGCAGACTCCTCGTTTCGGAGACGCGCGGCAGTTGGGATTCTCTTTCATCACCTCTCCCCACCCACTCCTCCCCCGTCCTTACCCATCCTCAATATGTTCCCCCGCTGAGCGTGGCGCCTCCTGGCACCCTCTCCTTAAGCGTGCGCAGCGTGTGCCGAAGGTGCCCACAGACGAGCACGAGCACGAGCACGAGCACGAGCACGAGGCGTCTTTGCTATGCCAGTCACTCTCCCTGCGTCTCCGTGTCCCTGAGAGACCTAATTGATATTCCAAAGCGGAGTTGGAAGCTGCATCTCAGGCTCACCTTAGTCATTAGTGAGCCCCGCAGGGTTGTTTGCATTATAATCTCTGATTTAGATTGTGTGTTGCCTCTGTGTCCTTCCCCCGAGGTTGAGCTGTGGGTGCAAATGGCCGCCACCGCCGCGGAGGCGAGCGCAAATTAGCTGCCGCCTCTGAAGTCGGCGCCCGAGACGAGGGTTGCGGGTCGTGAACCCGCACTTTAACAGATCTGATCAGCAGATTAATGCCCCGCCCCCCCCACCCATGTGTTGCTATATTCTTTCTCTTTTGTCTCAGTCGGCGAGAAACACAGGCTCCATCCAAGGCCACGTTTTCACATTGCCAAAACCCGCAAGCCTGTTTACTCAGACGAAGCCAAGTGGCTAATATTACAATTCTTGTATTTTGTCCTCAATTGTCCTCAAATAGCCACCAAGCTGTGTTTATGCTGATGACTCTGCTGAGTTTATTAAGACTTCTCTAACAAAACATACATTTTTTGGGTTCTCTGTCTTGTTTGTCTCTCATCACCCATCTATCTTAAAAAGATCTTGTTCACAGACTGCGTCTGCTGCTGCTCTGGTCCACTACTATGTTGTGGCATTACACCACCAAGTTGTCTGTGCAAATATATTTTGAAGATGCAAAGGAAAGACCTTTTCTGTACTTAACACAGCCTCAAGGTCTCTCAGGATGTTTGTTCACATGGCTACATGGGAACCTGGAGAGTCAGGAATGACAGAGTGCGTCTTCTGTAAAGCACTCAAGCCACTCCCAATCTACTGGGAGTAAAGAAATTTCCAAGCAATCTATTAACGGCATCAAGAATTTCTTTTAATAAGTTTAAAGCTTCCCGTTTCAGACGTGTCACTCTCAAAGCAACAGCAAAGGAATTCATCTGCTATTTGTCGCCCAACAAAACGCGCAAATACAGTGTGAAACACGCACGTGCGCACACACACACACACACACACACACACAGAGTAGCACATGTGTTGTTGATCTTACAGTACAGCCCTCCTACATTATCCAGTCAATTACCAGAAGAATCTGGATGATGTAAGCAGCTCTGCTATGTCCAGAACGATCACTCTGGGAACAATCACCACAATCGTGGCACTTTCATCTTACCAAGGGAGCAACTTACATGCCGGATTTAAATGAGTTCAACATTAGAACAACATATGCAACATCAGACTTTAAACATGAGGGGAGCATTACAGATTGCAGAACCCAGTGTGACGCTTTTACGTGTAAGTGAATTGTGTTTTCAGCTTAGAAGTCAATTAGAGTCAGCCTTCAGCTGACAGTCATTTCAGATATTAACAAGATGAATTCAGGGACCTTTTATTTTTAAAATAGTGTTGTTGTGTAACAGCATTGCTATTCCTTTGTTTGAGTTTAGTGCAGGGCCGTACACCCCATACAGTTGTTGGAATCTTATGTTTAATTCCAACTTTACCTGTGTGAGTCAGTCAGAAATGTCTTCTGATCAGTCATGATCAAAAGCCAAAGCGTGTGATCGCACAGTCCGATTGTCGAGGCCTCAACACGGGAGCTCACACTGGACATGTGGCTAAGGTCTGTCAGATGAAAGAGATGGAACAAACAACTGTGTCATATCTGATGCTAGCCACGCTAAGTACTGCCACCATCCATCTTGAAACAATGGCATTTTTCGACACTCTGTGCACACATCACTAGGAACAGGTGCAAACTTGGCAGGACTCCTAATATTCAGCCACAAGGCTCAAAAACATGAATCTTGATAAATAAATAAATGGTCCAATGATTGAAGGCATTCTCATCTATTTCATTTTTGTCGTATCTGATCCAGAGCCAAGAACAAAGTGCAGGTGCCGGATGACTCTCCTTGAATGAAAATGAAATTAATGGACAGCAGGTGGGTACTT
Source organism: Thamnaconus septentrionalis (assembly GCA_009823395.1). NCBI lineage: Eukaryota > Metazoa > Chordata > Actinopteri > Tetraodontiformes > Monacanthidae > Thamnaconus > Thamnaconus septentrionalis. Next base: position 5,183,105 of record CM020505.1, on the reverse strand, counting down.
GAAAGGCTGACTGCTCTGAAGGTATGACCAAATGGGCTCGCAACTGCCATCCTTAGCTGTCGGCAAAGTCCGTCTTAGCATTGTAACTGGAAGTAATTACCTAATGTAAGATCCAGTGGGGAGAAGGGTAAAAATAATAGTCTTCTTCTCTGGTGTAAAGAGTTATTTACAGAGTCGGACAGCAGGGGTAGTTAAGGCTTTAATGATGCTACCAGGCTCCTGTGATGTATTTTGCTGAAATGAATGTCTGCTGATACACTGACTGTCTCTCCTCCCGTATGATATAAGCAGTTCTGCAATGCATTCTCAACGCAAACACAGCAATATTTAGAATGTTTTCTAAAGCAGATTTTAGCCTGCTAGTGATTGTACAGATTTGCGTTGTCACAACTACAAAGTTGAAGATCTTTTAAAGAAAAGTTTGTTTGGTTTGTTGCTCTGCAGTGGCACCAAACATCACCCCCGGAGTTTTATCTGCCTGTCTGTGATCCCAGTTTTATTTGTATATCAGAAAAATGTCTTTTTCAGCAAGGGGAGATCAAAGAGAACACATTCCCTAATGCAACTCTTGCAACAGCTGCCGAGTTCAAAGATCGGTTTTTAAAGATTTTTTACTTTCCTTTCAATTATGGGGGCTTGTCCTTCTTTGTAATAATGCATTGCCAGCTGTCAAAATAAGAAACGTGTCTATTTTAAATGAAACAAACACATATTTTATATTTTGTATTACATTTTGAGCATTTGCATTATATATTTGAGTATTATATACCGCACTCGAGTATCTGCCCTTAGTTGGACTGTATGAAAACAACTCTCCCATATCCATGAATAAATACAGCCAGTCTACCGGACACACGTCCTCAAGAGACCTTCCAACAGCCTTCAATTATTATTTTTCTGACTTGGTCCACTGTATGTAAATGCAGCTGTCTGCCTGAGTTTCTACTTCTTCTGGTGCCACCAAAGTGTTTGCATGCATATTTTAGGGTACCTTTGGCTGAGGCCTCGCACGAAACAGCAGCTACATATTAAAGTGGGTCGGCTCAGGATGCCCTGCAAGCACTGTGGCTGCTTACACAGGTAGTATCCAAGGTAGGAATGTGCTCACTGTACGGACTGGGCAAAGACTTCCTGGCAGGAGCGACGCAGGACAAATGGGAACACAGACGAACGCTGTAATCCTGCCAGGCTACCAGGGTTCTTTCCTCTGTACTGTTCAGCTCCAGGAAGAAATGGAGTCAGAGGCACATCTCCCTCATTGGTGGCGGTATTTAACCCCCCTTATGTGCAAGAGACGTGTATGCGAGGATCAATGATGAGGACATGAGTGCATTATTTCCCCCCCAGCTAAACCAGGTCATTGAGGCGAGATCATCATTCGTTTAACTTGAGTTTCTGCAGCAATAGTTTGTTTTGTACTGATTTGTGCGGGATGGAGTTTAACTTATGTTCATGAATGAAATGTTTTGGAAGATAAACATAGATAGGCTTTCCGCGCGAGTTGAGATCATTTTGTTCACAAGATTCGTTGGTCGATAGTGGTGCACATCAAGTCTAGTAAAATGTGGTGCCGAACATATAGATGTCTCTGCTTGTTTGTTTGTTTTTGTATTTGTGCTTGAAACTTTTACTCTACTTTGTCAGAGTGGCAAGTCTGTGTACGTTCCCATCAAAATTGTCTCCTTGTCTTCAAAGTCAATGCAGTAGTGAAAGGAGGGTGTAAGAATTTTGCTCTTTCTTTGTTACCAAAGGTCGCGCGCAACAGGATAACTATTCTCTCCTGGCTTTTTCCTCCTGCTCTGCGCACAGTCGTCCTGATCAATGTGCTCTACGCTAAACTTGACACAGTACATGGTGTTATTCGGCAGGCACAGACGCACACAGCAGTCACACAAAAACAACCAACTTTCCCTCACATCTTAGACTAATCTCTATGGAATGTCTCAGGGAAAGGATTTCAAGGTATTCTGGGGCTCCATGTCGCACTGCCTCCTGAAAGCTGCAACTTCTATTCCTGTGGAAAAATCCCCCAAGATCAATCTGTAATTAGGTAAGACGAACCCCAGGGTGAATCTAACTATAACTACAATCTAAGGGGATGTTTTACAAATGCCTGTCTAGGACGACTTAAATGAGACTGATCCTGGGGACACACAAACTCCAGGCCTAATCAAGCAGCAAGCAAAGCGACAGCATAAGCTCAGGAGAATTTGATCCTGTCCAGGTAAGAATTCATTATTTTCATGTTTCTTAAAGTAAAACCCTTAATCGTATACAACAATAGACAGACAAATATCAAGAGGCATAATATTTTGATGCTTGTATGCCAGCTAATGTTAGTGTACATCAGCAAGCACGGGTATGGCGGATTACAGCAATACATGAAGACATTAATGGTGTGATGTGTATTTAGTTTGTGTGAATAAATGTTGTCTTTTTTCATTTCCACCATATTTTTGCAATGGGCTTTTATAAAACTAAATAGTAAAAGACAGAAAAGCAGTTGTGGTTAAAACACTGTCATTTCTGGTAAGTGCAAAATGTGAGGCACAGAATTTGGAACAACACTATCAGATTAGTGTTAATACAAGTGTGTAATTTGGGGCAAAGCAAGAGAAAAACGCTGATGGAGATGATTGTGTTATTATTGCGAATTACTCTGAGTATCTGGCACAAGCATAGAAATTGTGTTGTTGACGTCTCAGAATTGAGAAAAGTTGCTCCATTAACAACTGAACTGTGCAGTTCCTTCCAAGTTTAGTTGCTATTTATAAGCTCTATTCCGCAAGACTGTAAACAGATAATTATTGGTGCAGTACTTTAAAAAAAAAAAAAAAAATAGCAGGTGTGTAAATAAGATTTTATGTCCTCGGGGCAAAGTGAAAATTGTCTGCCCCTGCCCCTGTAGGAGAGAGGAATGTTTTCCTTTCTTTTCCTGTGGCACACTGTTGCAATAACCCGAGGAAGCCGTGCCAAAGAAAATACTTCTCAAAAACGTGACTTTCATCGTGAGAGGAAATCTTATTCTATCCTTACAGCCTCCATCAAAGCAGGGAGGAACCGAGCTATTCCAAATCCCACACAAGTCTGTTTACAAATGACGTGTATTTTCAATGTGTCCTCCGAGTGTCGCGATGCTTTGATAAACGCTGGACCATAGTGCACTCGCTGTTGCTTTCTGAATGCATGCATGCATTTATTTATTTTTTTAACAACTTAAAGAAGTAACGAGGTGAATGGGGGGTAGGGAAAGGTGCTGGTGGTTATAGGGGTTGTGTACATAGTTTGATATTAGTTGGGGTGGAGCACAAAGACATGACTTCCTCCATGTCAAGCAATCAAACACTACATTAGATAGGGACATTACTTCATTATCTTTAGAGGTGCTTGCTTGGGTGGCATTTCTTTAAAATGTGCTTGTTATGCACTCAGGAAAATAACTTATTTTACCAAAGATTTTTTTTTTTAATTTTATTTTTACAGGGTCACTTTTTGTTGCTGCAATTCTTTCGAAGAATAACCATTTCTTTTTCAATTTTTTTCCATTTGTCAAATACTACACTTTCTCCACTTTTTTGTATGACAACAATAATAATAAGAATAATAATCTGGCAGAAGATGAGAAAGAAGATCTGTAAATATGTTGGTTTAAATGTCTTGATGCCTCAGAACACAGTCTCGTCAACTCTGGACAAGTTCTGGAGCCGTGGCTGCTGCAGGCCAGGAAACATTACTAGCACTAGGGCCATGTGGAACCTCTCCTTAAAAAAAAGAAAAAAAGTTTGAGATTTTTTTTCTCAGGCTATTGTAAGCAATCAGGCAAATAGAAGCTTGCTGTTCTGTCGTGCACAGGCACTTAGTTTCACTGCAGAGCAATGTTCAGTCTTCTGACAGCGAGCCAGCAGAAAGACAGGAAGCCAAAGTTTGTTCTCTTTGCGCGAACAGATAGTAGGACAAGGAGTGGGTCTTCTGGAGTCCACCATTCACTGTCCTCAATTTGATTGCTCCTCTATGCCCTCCGCAGCCGCATTTGCAGCTGGCAGTGAAGACTTGCAGATGCTCTCAACCACAGATTTACCTCTCAACTCTGCACTCACACCAAAGAGCTGTCCACAGGAGGAGGATGTTTGACTGAGAAAGCGACAGGTGGTTTGAATTTCAGCTGCTCGTGGACTGGGAAGGTTTTTTTTTTGTTGGTTTTTTTCTCCTCTATGTGGTGAGCTGTGCGGTCTTGTAAAAGCAGTAAAATGTCTGTTGTTGGTGCATGTTTGGTATTTCTCCTGCTGGGATCAGGGCGGGCTCAGGTTGCCACACAGACTCAGAGTCAGAGTCGAGGCCAAAGACAGGACACCCCGTGGAGGCAGGTGATTCAGTGGGAGAACAACGGACAAGTGTTCAGCTTGCTAAATAGTGGAGCTGAATATGTTCCTGCTGGGGCTGGGGCCCAGGACAGAGGACCCAGGGTAGTGGTTGCAGATCCTAATCCACGCACGCCACGCCGACCTCAGGGAGGGAACGTCCGCCGACAAGCTCCACCAAGAGGATCCTCTGAGACGGTCCGTGGCCAGGCAAGGCATCCTTTTGGCTTCGGTCAAGTGCCTGATAATTGGAGACAAACTGCAGGCGGCACAAGCAGCCAGTTCCAAGGATCCACCAGCGTTCGTTTTAGGCCTTCAACTGGCTCATCTTCGTCCTCCTCATCATCATCATCATCTTTTTCCTCATCTTACAACATACCATCATACCCGCAGTATCCGCTTCCTCAGCAGCCGGCTCCTTTTCAGCCAGGACCTTGGGACTCTGGTTATGTAGAGGGACCAGTCCGGAGCTTTGAGCCACCTTTTCAACCAGTGCCTGGTGGAGGACATGGCGGTGGAGGACAGGTGTATACAGGAGGAGTGTATGGGGGTGGTCTGGCCCCTGTGCTCCCAGGTTCTCCTACTGATTTTAATGAAGATACTTACCGGTACTACCAGTCTTATGGCTATGTGCCCAATCCTGGGGTGGTTCCACGGGCTGCCCAACCACCATTTACAGATGGCCTGGACCACAGATACACCCACAGTCTCTTCAACGAGGAATCGGGTCCTGCTGTAAATCCTGCTGCCCCCGTTTCAGTTGACAGGACTGGAGCTGCTGTTCAACCAGCAGTCAGGAGTCCACAGTATGAGCAATTTCCTCCATTTGGGAGATCACAGCCTCCTTTTCTTCAGCCCATTCCTTCAGGAAGGAATTCACCAAATTCTGCCCTAGAGAACCCGAGTGTTAATGTGGGCACCGTGTACCGACAAGATCAAAGAGGTACAGTATACTTTTTTGGCATTTTGGAAATACTACAATGTATTCTTGGCATTTAAGTCAAGGAATCAGCAAGATTTGAGTACTGTTTCGGATCAGGAAGAAAAACATTGCGGTATTGAAATCGGTGAAAACAGAATTGAAGTGCTGAGGATGATGATGTATATTTTCAATGGAAACTGGAAACCTTTTCCACATCATACCAATGTCTTTCTGTCCTTGAAACAGAAAACAATATAACTGACATTCTTGCTATTGACGGATGTAGGAATTCAAAGTATGTAATACTCAGGGAAGTGAACACCCTGTTAAAAATACAATCATGTCTTTCCACTTCTTGGATTTTGTCATAAACTTCATAGGGATAAAATAATAATAATTAAAAAAAAAAAGATCCAACCTCTTCTTCAATTTACAAACAAAGCAAAGTGGATACAAGGACCTTCTCTCCCCACTGTGCTTTATTGAAACCAGGTTTTTGCAAGCCGTGCCAACTTTATGAGAGCATGCACAAGACCCTCTCTGTTTCTGTCAGGAGTTCTGTGCACAAGGGGTTCACAACTCTCAGCTCCATTTGTTAACATGGTGGTGACCTCATAGTGGGGGGGCTGGTGACAGAGTGTGTTGGAGTGCAGTGGCTGCCTCCTATGCTCAGGCACATGGGAGGGGAGACACGGGAGGGGGATACAGTACTTGACTGCCCTTTGCAGGGAGAGAGAGTGGGGGGCGGGGGGTTCAGAGGGAGACGGTGGAAAATCCCTGTAACACATGGGTTCTATTGCTTAATACTGCACAAGCAACAGGAAACTAACTAAATATGTAGTCACCACTCTGGTGCCGAAGAATGAATTTACGATATTTTGGTTCATGATGTTGGAAAAGTACCTTTACCACGGCCAAATTGCTTTCCACATTTTACCCGTATCCCTGACACCTTGGCTTGTGACTCAAGTTTTAGAAATTGGACTCTACCCCTTGAAATGGGCCACGCTTTCATGTACAAGTTAAGTCATAACAAGCATCTTGTTTTTAGCAAATGCAATATGTTTTATTGCATGTTTTATAATAAACAGATGAAAATGTGTTGCAATGCAAATGCAAAGCAACAAATCAGAAACACAAAATGTAATACTGATATCAGCTAATGTTAGCATCAGCCAATGTTCGTTGAATAGCTACCATTGGCTACATAGCTAGGTGGACAATGATTTACGACTAGGAATTTTACACACATGGTTTTAGTGAGGTAATCCCAATCTCCTGTCCCACAAGACATCATTGTTGTCAAAATTGAAAAAGTTTGTATCAATGGAAATATTGGTCACCAAGGAAATAGATCTGAAAAAACATTTTTCATTTACATGTTCACAAAATTAAAAAAAAAAAAAAAACAAAACAAACATGTCATTGCCCCTGACACTTCAACCTCGTCCTTGTCTTGACAAGAATTGTAACATGAATCGCGACAATCGAAACATCAACACGCAAAATGGAAGAGGGGTTAAGCTGTATGGCCAATGTGTATAGTGAGATCAAGCTAGCTACATGTCAAAAATGTGAAGTTCAAAACTCTTCTGACAGCAGAGTAGGCCTGGTTTGAGCTGAGAGAAGATGAGATCCTTGAACATTATTCTCAGGCTCTTCATAATAAGGATTCATCCTTGGTTTTACTAAATGATCTGCCTTACAGAGGGAGTAGTCTGCATGGTGGCTCGGGAGCCCTGCAGCCATCATCAGACACTCCAGAGCTGGGAGTCATTTAGCACAAAGTGCAGACATGTGTGCAGATACATTAATGCTCCCTGTAACCATTGTGATAAAGATTCCGCCATAGGGAGCTTTTTGGAAAGGTGACATTTTTATCACCCTGCCGCATGGAACGACATCAGGTTGTTATAGCTCTGTAATTACCTTTTGATCTATAGTGTAGAAGTAAAATGCAAGGCAGCAGACCACAACACTTTAATGCCATTGTAAAAGTAATTTATTGTCATATTAAAGAAAGTAGAGTGCAAAATAAACACATGTTAAAAGTTGCTTATTAACTTGTGGAAATAAATATTTCACTGCACCAAGGTCATGTTGTAATGATATAACTGGATACAACTTCACTAAGCGTGAGTGGCTGGTCAGAGCCAGTATCACAACTTCCTCACTGTTTCAGTTTCCAGTCTCCAAGATAACATTGACTGGAATCTACAAAATTTGAAGAAACATTTGCGTCATTATTCATTGATTGCATATCAAGTAGACATGAACAAAAGCATGATGTTAGTAGCCCCAGTCTAAATATGCGTAGAATTAGGCACTTCCATCTATCAAAATGAATGAGAAACTGTACAAATATGTAATTGTATTATTTGGAGAGTTACTGTGATTTAGTAATGACTATTGAAATAATAATAAAATTCACATCAGAGTCCTTAAAATTAGTTTTTACAAGGTTAGACGTTGGCACACAAGGTGATTTTGTTTTGCAATAAGGAAATAGCTGCATCGGCTACAGTATATCCACAGTCTCACATGTAGTGTGGTGTTATGTCAACAATAGTGGTCTTTGCTGTTCATTTTATACATTGAATAATGGATGATGTTTTGTAATTGCAGTGCATATTGAGAATACTTGGTCTGCTGTCTAGTCTTTGGTGTTTTTGAACTCCTCCAAAGGTACTTGGTTGACCGACCTGTTTTCTGGAGGTTACAGCCTGATAGCTGCCGTAATTGCAATGAAACATCGAAAGCTACTCCAAGCTCTCCCGAAGCTTTAAAAAGACAAACCCAGAAAAATGAAAGAGAAAGGCAGGAACATGCAATGCAGTTCACAACTTCTGATGTCAGGGGTTCCATCTTAACTGTCATTTTAAAGGAAAGAAAAATTAACATGACAGAATCACACTTTTGCTAGTTAGTGTTGTCTGTTCTACTGCCCCCTACTGACTGATACTAAGATCACTAAAATAAAGCAGAGTAGCTCTTTAACTGTGTTTCTAAATGCTTTTGTGAGTTACTCATTGTTCCAACATTACCCTTAGATTGTAACCTGTCACGCCTTCACGTTCAACATCCTATGGAGCAAAGAGGGGGCGCTCTTTCTGCTGCGCTGTAAGAGACTGTTTAAAAAGTAGGAGGAGCTATTTTCTTTTTTCTTTCTGTGCCCCACTTAGAGAGCAATGTGAGGCTTTGTCACATGCCGTTGAGAGCCGATCAGCCTCAGTTTCTCAATGCACTTCATGCCTCTGAAAAGGGACTCAATCTCAAATTTCAAAAGATTAAGGGGGCAGAGAACAAAGACTTCATAGGGTGAGGATGAGAAGTGAGGTTGAAAGCGCTGCTGGAAAACCTTCCTCTGCGTTTTGCGCTGGTCTTACAGTATTTATTTGGTCTTTCCCAGGAACCTTCCCCCACGTCCTTTACATCTGCCTCAGAGCACGCTGACGGTGTTTATACAAGGCCCGCAAAGTAGAAATCCCTCTCTAAACTCGCAGCTGAGGAGGGGAGACTTACCTGGATTTTAACATTTTAGCGTTAAGTAGGGAACTTTCTATTTGGTTTCTGCAAACAGACACAAACTAAAGCCTCTTGCCGTGATCCACAGCCAAAAGTGTAACACGTTGGCAGCAGAAGTAATGAAAGAATACACTTTACTTCATGAATGTCATATGGCTTAGAGGTTGGGCTGTTCGCTCAGTGTACGGTCACTGTTTAGTGCTTGTCTGTGGACATGTTTCCATGGTTTTTCCCAACGATTTGGTCATTTGTCTATTTTAAAAACAGACTAGGTGTGAGATCACTTTTTGGGATCACTTTCTTTTTTTGCCCTACCATGCACACTCTTACAGGTCTTGCTCTGTGTCGGGTTCTCCTCTTCACCATTTCCCTCTGAATCATACTGTTTTACAAGCAGTCATGCAATCCCTTATAGATCCAGGTTTAGCCTCCTCCTTAATCATGTATGACTAGTCAACGTCTATTTACTATGGTCGGGGGTTAAGAAAAAGTGACACATTCAAATTAGGATTAGTGTCATGGAAGATTACATCACATTAGCCAGAGGATGAGAAAGTCTTTGTATTGAATTTAATGATTCGGATTAGAGGCGAGTTGTATTTGATACTAACTCAGCGTAGCGTAGTCACGGAAGTCTTTGATTTGGGGGGTGGATCAGCACTCTTGTGCTTAAAAGTGTAAATGTATCATCTCACCCCAAACTTTGTCGCTGTCCGGGGGGCTAATGGAGGCGAGCGTCTCATTAGAAAGCCATCATCACAATCTGGAATGCTCCGTAATTAGTGGCTGGTGGCTTCGCTCAGAAGTGACCTGGCGTTGAACTGTCGGCCCGGCCACTGCACCGCACCCCATCATAACCTCCAGTCGAACCACCATGAACCCCAGGTATTAAGAAATGATGACAAATATGGGAGTTCTTTTCTGTTCTTTGGTGCAAAGATTCTGAAAGTTTTAAAAAGTGCCCTGTCAGGGTGGACGCTGCGACAAACTCAACTCTAAGTAGTTTTCAGCTTGACGGAAGCTGCTGTATATACACTGTGCATTCCCTGTGATGAGCTCAGCCACTTATGAATGATAAAGTTGTGCTATTAAAGGAATAGTTGACTCGAAATTTGAGACCAATTTGATTCACATTTAATGGTGATGATGACATTTTCAAATCCATATAACCTTTCTGGAGTTTTGTAGACAGGACAGTGGAAACTTGCTGCCTACTGCTTGTGTGTTGTCATCTTAAGTGTCCGGAAAGATGTGGCAGGATAATAGTGAGGATAATAATAATCAAAAAATATTTATGGTGTAAAAGCAAAACTGACATTTCTATATCCAAGTCATTTCCAATATATTTCGATAAGAATAAGAATATAAAAAAATATATAGTGCAAGAGATATTGCACTGTAATGAGTATTTACAGAGTGCATATGTATGCAATATGTTGATATTTTTATTATTTCTAATGTCTTGTTGTGTTGTGTCTCTCTGAGCGAGTCTGTACGCAGCAGCGTGTCAACAAAAGCTGCTGCATCATGTTTGACTGATCTTGTGTGCACTGTCTGTTCTTGGACGACAGCTGGATGGTTTTTCCCATCCATGAAACTCCAGAACATTAAGTGAATTAGAAACTCCCATCAGATTCTTCCTAGTGAATGTGGTGAGGGGCAAAGGGTTGAAATCTTGTTTTGTTTTTTTGTGGACTGTCCATTAATTATTTTTTTTGGAGGATGAGGGAATTTTGGGTCGATTGTTCCCCTGCTCTAATTAACACAATTGTTGTCCATCCCTCTATCATTGTAGGCCTGCCTGACCTGGTTCCTGATGCCAACTATGTTCAGGCTTCCACGTACATCCAGAGAGCCCACATGTATTCCCTCCGCTGCGCTGCTGAGGAAAAGTGCCTGTCGAGGTAAAACAAACTAAACAAACAGATACTTTGTGAGTTATTTTCCTGCTCCTGTACTTTACAAGTCAATGCTATCCCAGTGTGTCCAGTTTCTGACACATTGGTCACCATTATAGTGATGGACACTGAAATAGCTTCTCCTGTGACAACCACTGCTTTTGAACTAATATTTCAAATAACAGGCTAGTTCAGACCTTTTTTTATAGAAATATCCAACAAGGGAATTTTCCACAATTTCAAAAGAAGCCGAGCAATGGCACAATAAACACCGCCTAAATCCTTTCAACCTCCGAGGACAGAGGTCACCGTTAGTTTCATCTGTCCGTGTTAGCGGAAAGCTCCTGCTGAGCCCCCTGGCCTGGTGCCCCCAAACCAACCGCACTGGGAACACTATTGATATGATGGAGAAGAGTTGTCTGCTCTACTTGCTCCTTCCCCAACGCAAGCACCAGTCATTCCTCAAAGCTGTTTCATTTCCTGTCTGCGTTTGGAGCAATCACCAACAGATGGGCTCTTGTAATTTGCTGTACACTTCATTGTCAACAACGGTCACAAGATAAATGGCTCACATCTTCAAAAGCGTGGTGAACTTGAGATTGTACTTCCCCACTTTGCACAACTCTTCCAATGATTAAATTTTTTTTTTTTTTTTTTGTTTTGGCTGTGTTGGGAAAGTCGGGGTTCGATGGCTTTGGTTTGTTAAATAGATTATTTTGCAAATTTGTTAAGCTTCAGTCTTCAAAGTCTTTTTGCACTCCTTTTTGTCCTTAATTGTGCACTTATGAGAAACAGACGTGCAGATATTGTTTGCTTGCGCAGCCACTTTGTGCCTGAACATGTGTGTGTCTGCCGTACAGCACTGCCTACAGCCCAGAGACCACCGACTATGACGTAAGGGTGCTGCTGCGATTCCCGCAGAGGGTGAAGAACAAGGGAACTGCCGACTTCATGCCAAACAGGCCACGTCACACCTGGGAGTGGCATAGCTGTCACCAGTAAGTCCTTTACAGAAAACAGATTTTTCAAAGGCCACGCCGGAATGTGGATGTTTCCCTAATGGTTGTCTGTTCCAGCGCTATAAATTACACACATCTGGTTGGAAGTTAATTAGAGGCTCAAGTTGCGAAATTCCCGATCGAGCCGCATTAAGCGGGTTTGCGGTGGGGTTTTTAATTCAATGAAAGTGCTTGTTTGAAGGTAAATGCTGTAAAAACACCCCCCTGTTGGCAAAGGAATTACTGGACACATTTAAGAGTAACTGTTAATAACAGCAACTAATCAACAGTCATTATTTTGCAAGCAGGTTTTTTTGTGTTCTTTCCCTTATAGTCGCTTTCATTTGTGATATTTAACATTAGACAGCTGGGGTTAAAGTCAACAAGATAACGTAATCTTCGTACTTTGCCTTGTATCCCAGTTGTACTCCACCCACAGATGCTTGTGCAGGGCCATTTGTATTGTCCTCATCTCACAGGAATGTTGACCAGCCGTTCGGAGATTGGCAGGGTTGTCCGCGTTTGACATCGGTCTCGTTTACACAGCGCGTCTCGGGAGGCAGGAAACCAAGGCAATCATGGCCCCGGCTGTGTGATCAGAATCACAAATCCATCCATTTTTCTTGTCAATGTGTGACAGTTGAACAGTCGCTGCAGAGACGTGATGGTAGAGATATGGGTTACTGACACAGAGACTTTGTTGACGTAGCAACCTTTTCCAGGGAAGTAAATCAGGAGCCGCGCTCTTACAATCTCCTGCCCTACATTTTTTGGGAGGCTGTGCTGCATTTCAGTTCATTTGAGTGCGTTTCTCTCCACAGTGGTGAGAGTAGAGCGGAGAGCAGTAACCTCCTGGGTAAACCACAAGCTCTAAAATGTGGATTTTTTTTATTTTTTTTTTGGTTTAGTTTTGTTTCTGTTATATAATAATCAGGAGGAAAATTTTAATTCAAGCTATCCTGCTAACAAACTAATAGGAGAACACCTGTAAGTCATTAAAATCCCTTCCACTTGGTAGAACATTTCATCATTAAATGGTGCAAAGATCTATATTTTGTACTTTTCATCTTCGTCATATTGTGCACAACTGTAGTTTTTTTGATGGTTTTTCAGGCTTCCCTGCGCACCAGATCATAGGCATTTGAGTTTTTAGTCCCATATATTACACAGGACCTTTTCTTTACTGGACTTTGTCTAAATTCAAATGCAAATAAACTTCATGACCGTAATGAAAAACCTGGAGATTTGCATTGACTAACACATTGTCTCACGTAAGAGACAACCTCAACCTTCTGCAGCAAAAGGATGTTCTTGTATAGGAGTTCAATCGTTTAAACACCACTCACAGACACTCGAATGCCGAATGCTGGCATCAAAATTAACATTGAAGTGTTGCTTGTCATCTAGGAAGAACCAACAGCAGCTCCTTAACTGGCCCAGCTCATCGGTGACATTTTGATACATGTTGTTTCAGGATTGTCGTTTTGATAATTTGTCGCTGATGTTTTTGTTGCTGCGGAAACATGACATTTGACCATTGTGATTGGATGATGAAAGGGTATTTTTCTATCTTTGTGAATATACTCATAGCAAGGACCTTTTAAATGCAGTTTTATCGTGATCAATTTGAACGGGCATGTAAAATATTTCAACATACAGTCAACGCACGCTGATTAGAATCACATAGTAAAAATATGTGTAGGGGGTGAGGGCCTTCTTGGAGAAATTGCAAGTCTTCCATTTTGGCATCAAATGTCAAATGAAACAGTTGTCAAAGAACCTTCAGGAGTAACAGTAGAAGTCAAGGCCTGATGTCCTGCAGCACATGTGGAAAATGACTCATGACTATGATGAAAGACTTGAATATTTTGTGCATTTCACACACAAGTCGTGCTTGTTAATTCCTCTGTGTGTCCCTCCAACACTACATTCTCTCTGGTTGACATCGCCACCAAGTGGATCCAAGAATCCGAGGAGGTGACGGAGCCTTCCAGGCTCTTTGAGAGTGTGACCACTAGCGGATTTTTATTACATTTTTCCCCACTTTGTTCACTTCACGTGCCTTCTTTCTGGTTCGCACACACACACGTAAACACTTACAAACTCCCAGGTTTCCATGCATATTTGAATGTAACCTCATACGTGTGTGTCAAAACACGAGGAGTTAAGGTCAGATAACATTCAACAGCTTTCTACCTGAGGGCATCATTACTGGGGCCTTTCCAGCAGAAAGAATGTTCACATGCTCCATCAGTGCAAAATACTTACATTTTGTTCCAAGCAGTATGTCACTCTTAAATGACTATGTTGAAACACGGGCTGTATTAGGTGAGGTTTACAAATGATGTTTATGTAGCCTTACTGTTTGAAATCCAATGCTTTACTCAGCGGCAACCAAAAGTAAACACTCTAAGCATGCCGTAATGAGAAAATAAAGATTCCACGGATCATGGAAATAAGCCTTGTAATGGCCACCAGCAACTATTTGAAGTGATCATCCCCTGGGGGGAACACAGCGGCATAGCTCTAGTTCACATTTGTTTGGCTCAATATGAAAAAGTAACTGCAGCGACCGAAAGTTTGGTGAGTTTCTAAGTCTTTGTTATGCGGTTCAACTATTAACATGATGGATTAAAAACAGTCTCACAGTCATAGCGAATGCTTCATTACAGCTGAATGTATGACATCAGAGCACGGGAACGAGTGAAACCATCAGGATATGCACTTTGTGTGTGTGTGTGTGTGAGAGAGAGAGAGTGTGTGTGTATGTGCATTAAACCTGTGAGAGGCTGTTTGGGCCATAATTCAAACTTTCTCTTACATACATAGTCAAACTCAAGTCACACCCTCTTCCAAACAGTTATTTTATCATTGTGACACTTCCATCTCATGAGTAATTACAGAAGCTATTAAAATTGATCAGACATTTGTTGTCAACACCTGCAAGGACACCCCTTCCTTCATACTTTATATATTCAACAGGCTTAACCTGCTCCACGTTGTCGTTGAAGGTGCGGAACCAGACTGAGCTTGGTGGTGTTCCCAACATCCAGCAATGCTCTCAACTGTCTCCTCGCAAACAGGCCTCTGATGACGGGCGTGCAAACAATCACCCGCCACTCTGGTCACATTGACACCTGGTCCAGGTCCAGGCTGCGCACTGATAGCTGTTGTGGAATTCTTTCTGGCGGCCCGCGTTGGAAAAGTCAATCCAAGCTTGGGCCTTGGATGAGCGGTGGCCGTGCGCATCCAGGCCGCCAAAGCTGTGCAAACAAACGCGGCATGAAGTGTTGCGTTGCACGGAGATGGACGCGTGCCCGCGAAGACGACCCAACAGACACGCAACGCCGACGCTCCGGCTCACCCACAGACCCGACACCCCAGGCCTTCCAGACCGATTAACGCTAATTAACAACATTCATACATCATTAGTGTGGTAATGTCTCAGCGCTACATTATTGTAGCCATTAATTAGTTCCCATTGTCCTCTGATACTTTCTAATGTGCCAAGTCAAGGTGCGTCGCTTACAAAACTGTTTAGCAGACGAGGTCAACGGGTTAAAGACGCACGCCATAAATCCTCCGTCCCCGCCAGTTAAAGTTACTCTGGAACTTACTGCGGTGTTAATGCAGTGAGACGCTGTTTGTTCCCAACTCACACGCTGTTTGCCGCCCATCCGACAGGCACTACCACAGCATGGACGAGTTCAGCCACTACGACTTGCTGGAGGTCAGGACCGGCCGTAAAGTGGCAGAGGGGCACAAGGCGAGCTTCTGCCTGGAAGACACCACCTGCGACTTTGGTCACCTGAAGCGCTACGCCTGCACTGCGCACACTCAGGTAGCACAAACACAAGCACAATCAATCCCTCGGGCTGATATAAAAATGCTAAATTATAGTAGATTAAAAAAGACTAAGTCTATTGTGTGAAGGTTAGGAGTTGTAGTAGTGACTGTGTGGTGTGTGTCCTGCCTCTGCAGGGTCTGAGTCCCGGCTGCTATGACACGTACAATGCTGACATTGACTGCCAGTGGATTGACATCACCGACATCCAGCCTGGAAACTACATACTAAAGGTAGGACTTTCAGCTAAACGGTAGCATGCATGGAAAGAACCTGTGAGAGTAGAATGTGACGTGATTTGATGTTGCTGTTTACATAAGTGCATTAGGTTCATTAAATTAGTATAAAGTATAAAATCATCTGAAATGTAAACTGAATAAAATTGTGTTTATTGGTGTTTAGCCAAGCTAGAATTTTATGTTAATTATTAAACGTGCATTAAATGCAGTCTTCACTTTTTTTGGGATCTTTCAGCTCCAGGTTAATCCAAAGTTCCTGGTCCTGGAGTCAGACTTCACCAACAATGTGGTGAGGTGTAACATCCACTACACCGGACGCTTTGTTACAACAACCAACTGCAAGCTGGCACAGTAAGTAAAGCAGAGCTGGCGAAACTTTGAACACAGCTCGCGATTACGGCGATGTCTCTGATCTGACGCCTGCGGAGACGCAAGACTTGCACAATTTCAAAGACAAAGACTTTTGTGTGGGGCAGAGTGTGAACAGGAAGCGTACCTCAGGAGCCCGTTGCCCACCGAGTTACACCGAAGCCCTCGCAGGTTGGCAGCTGCACACAGTTTTATGAAGTGTTTTAAATTACTTAGTTGACTTAATGGGTTCCTTGCTGAAATATTTGATGGTTTAATGAATGGTGTTCTCATTCTCCTGTTAAAATTAATAGCCTCTGAAACCCTCATATCTGCCCTCAAAGGGAGTTCGAGGGATGTTGAACTTTTTAATAGCACTATTAGAAAGTGTATTATTACACAGAGAATTGCTATCATAATCGCCCAAAGAGACTTCCTATGGAGTGGATATACACAGTGAACAAAGTGTCCTTTTGTTTTAAGTGCTTCAGCTTCAGCTCTACGACCATCTCCCACAGTTGCGCAGCTGAACGGTGGCTCCAGACTGTGCCACTTAAAGCATTTCTATCAGTTAATTGAGGCTGGTTATAACTGTCGGGTGCAGATGCTAGTAAAATAATTACATTAACATGTGGCGTGACCTCTATTTCCATAATTAAAGCCTCAATTTTCTCCTACCCCCCCTCCACGAGAGGCTAAATCCACTCAGATCGTGTTCACGCTAATATGTTTACGTGTCACGCCTAATATGGTCTGAGGGATAAATATTGGAGAAGTTCTGTCGTCTATCAGGCAACAAATTGCGAACAAAGTGTCCCAGTGATCATCGGGTATAAATGAAAACTAATTTGATTTAGAACAAAATGCGTGTTCAGCATGATTAAAGTGCAAATATCGTGATGGAATGGCTACGGCGTTTGTACGTAATATATGCAATGGCAGCCTAATTTCATTGAAAGTCTCAGTGATGCAGCCAAGCAATTAAATATGTTTTGTTGAATCTGCCCTCACTGGCCACTATCTTCCGTTCCTCACATTTATATGCGCTTTGGAGCTGTACAGAAATACCATTCTGCAGGACTTGGCTGTGACCAGTGGTTACTTGAGTTATTGTTGCCTTTCTATATTCAACAACCAGTCTGCTCATTCTGTCTTCTAACCCTTGGCATGAACAAGGTATTTCAATCAACTACCATCGTAAATTCTGCTCACTGCTTCTCTTTTTAGGAACAATCTCTGTAAATCCCAGCCAATCACAGCAGTCTGTGAAAAACTCCACCAACAACAACAAACATGATACAAAGAAAGTCAAAGTCCTCTTAAATGGCCCTCTAAAATGCTAAAATCCAAGTATTGAAAATGTAACCTAATATAGTTGCCGGTGAGTGTATGTCTGTCTGTCTGTCTGTCTGTCTTTCTTTCCTTCCAATCTCATCCTCAAAGCTTTAGCGCTCTCTGTGAGAGCTCTGTCCTGCCCACCATTGGACAAGATTAAGGCCAAACAAATCAGTTAGTTTTCACCTTTTTTTTTTTTTTTTTTTTTTTTTTTTTTTTGTCGGTCTGGCCATAATGACAAGCAGAAGTGTCTCTGAATGTCTATGATGGCTGACAGATTTTATTGTCAGAGGTAGATCTTGAGAGTGTGAGCCACATGGGTCGTTTCAGGAGCTACCTCTTGAGTGGTTTTATTATAATATTCTTAGTGACATTCTGGCCATGACCGGACTGAGGGAGGGACAGATAGGGGGGTGAGAGGAGAGAGAGGGAAAAGGGTGTGTGTGGGGGGTGATGAGAGGGATAGAGAGAGAGGAGTAGAGGGGGCGACTGGCAACAATATACAATTTTTGTGTCAAAACAGAACAAAACAGATCGTACATTTGCATAGCTAATTGTCAGATAGTGGGCTTATTGAAATGATGACCTGATTAATCTAAGGAAAAAAAAGAAAGAGAAAATACATATACACATATACATATATATATACATACATATATATATACATACATATATATACACATATATATACATATACATATATATATATATATACATATATACATACATATACATACATATACACATACATATACATATATACATATACACATACATACACATACATATATATATATATACACATATATACACATACACACATATATATACACACATACATACATACATACATACACATATATATATATATATATATATATATATATATACATATATATATATATATATATACATACATATATATATATATATATATATATACATGTACACATACATATACATATACATATACATATATATATATATACATATACACATACATATACATATATATATATACATATACACATATACACATATATATATACATACATATATATATACATATATATACTAACCCATACATGCGCATACCTGTACATTTACACATGGTCATATGCACCTAGATGCATATCTACCCATACAAACATACATGCAAGTACATACAATGATAATGGTAATGATAGCGATGATAATAATAATAACGACGTTAATGGTAATAATAATATTATTAATAATAGTGATAATAATAATCGTAATAAGGACAGTAATAATAATATACTCATGGATGAATCAGACAATAAGCTATGCAACAGTGTGCAACAGTGTACCTGCGCTTGTGAGTTCTTGTGTGTGTGTGTGTGTATGCGTGTGTGTATACTTGTATGTGTGTGTACTTGTGTGTGTGTGTGTATGCGTGTGTGTATACTTATATGTGTGTGTACTTGTGTGTGTGTGTATACTTATATGTGTGTATACGTGTGTGTGTGTATATACTGCATGTGTGTATACTGTGTGTGTGCATACTTACATGTGTGTATATGTGTATGTATGTGTGTGTGTGTGCATGGATGTGGTGGTGTGTGTATCTGAGTGCGGGAGTGGGTGTGTTTAAGTACGTCACTGGAAGTAGGCTGCCAATTAGTGCGGCCTCCGAGGTCGCAGCCGCCCCACACCAGCAACGAGCCAGGGGGGGAGATCCCGGACACGGTACACCCGCCGCAGAGCCGGCCAGGAAGAGGCCCGGAGCAGCAGGCCCCCCGGGCCGGAGGGCACCCACCCACAAGGAGCCAGGGCAAGATGACAGGGAGGCAAATACCACAAGAAGAAGGGACACCACCCGGGGCGGACAGGCAGCAGAGCCCAGCCCCCGGACGGGGGCCCCCCAGGGAAAGCGAGCGAGACCAGACCCATCCCCATGACAGGACCCAGCCCCTTCACCCACCGGGAGGATCGGTACCCAAGGCAGGCCCGGGCACCCAGAAGCCCCCCCCCATACGGACCCAGTGCGGCGCATCAACCGCCCCCTCCACCCCCCACCCACCCCAGCCGCCCCCACCGCCCCGGAACCCCCCGGCGCCAGGGGACAGCCCCCCCCCAGCCCCCGAGGCCACAGCCGCACCCCCGCCCCCAATGCCGGCAAAGCGGGCCCCCAAGCGAGAGCCCCTGGTTCCCTCTGTGCCCTGTAAAAAAAAAAAAAAAAAAAAAAAAAAAAAAAAAAAGAAGGAATAAATAAATAAGTAAATAAAATAAAAGGATAAAATAAAATAAAATAAACAACCTGTGGACCCCGCCCACCACCGTCAAACCCCGTGTCTCGGGTCGGCGCCGCCCGGCCGCCCAGCGGCGCAGGGGACCACCGGCAGCGGCCCGCCCCAGGATTGGGGAAGGGGGACCCGCCACAAGTGGCAAGGACCCCATAGGCCCAGCCGGTCACGCACCCGGGGCACCGGACTGCACAGGGCCCATCCAGAGTGGGAAAGATGCGGGTCCCGCCCCCCACCAGCAGGCCGACCCCACTGTGTGTAGGAGTGTCAGTGTGTATATATGTGCATTTGCTGGTGTGTTGGACTATGGTGCGGTTAAAATGGGGGGGTGGAAGGGCCCTGGGGCAACCACACTGCTGCTGAGCAGCGCAGCGGCCGCAGTGCACGAACCCCACCCCCAGGCCCTAAGTGTCTAAAATGCTATTAAAATTGGAGAGGGTCTCGGATGGAGCGGTGGTCGGTCGATGGAGACCCTCATCCAAAGCCCTAGTGATAATGTCAGTGGGTCATTGACTGCGTGGGGGCCAGTTCCTCACCAACAAGGGTGCAGTCCGTGCCCCAGAGCAAGGGTGAGGAAACCGCACCGGGGGGAGGCCCACCGGGGACCCGGTCGCCACCCACAACGAACCCCCCACGGCGCCCGGCCAGAAGGCCGGGCAGCGACCACCCAAGACGCAAATCCCCCAAAGCAGAAGGAAGAAAGCAAAATAAAATAAAATAAATAAATAAATAAATAAATAAATAAATAAATAAATAAATAAATAAGTAAAAAAAAAAAAAAAAAAAAAAAATTAAAAAATACACCTATTATGTGACCAGGGGAGACTCCCGGTCAGGGCGCCCTCCAAGCGACATCGGGGCCGGGGACACCACAGGGATCCAGGAGCCAAGAGGGGCCCACCCCCCACCGCCCAAGGGCCCCGGGGCAGCGGCGGCGACCAGGGAGACGGAAGGCGAAGGCGGGGCAGAAGGCACCACCCGGGCACGCAGGAGCGGTAGCCGCCGGCCGCAGCCCCACCCCAGGCATGCGACCCCACCGCCAGACGATCCAGCACCAGTCCCCGGACACAGGGATGGACCAGCCCCCACCAACAAGGGGGCCCCCAGCCCAGAGCCAGGGACCGCCGCCCCCCACCCGACCGCCCCCACCCTGCGGCACCACCCACCAACCACCAGGCCCAGCCCCGCGTGGCAGACATCCCCGCCTGGGCACCCAACCCCGCCCCCACCAACCCGCAAAGCAGCCAAGCACCCCACGCCCATCCCCCCCGCCCCAGACCGCACCCGGCCCGTAGCAGCACGACCACGGCTGCCCACATCAACCAGCAGCCTCAGCTATTGATTGATTGCCAGTTAGTTAAAGGATGAAGCAGACACTCCTACCAAGGAGGTGTGGTCTAAGAGTAAGCTCCTATATTGTGCAATGTGCAAGTGTTGTTTTGATTTCCAGTTTATGAGGATTGTTTTCTTAGCGATAGATAAGGAGGTGATCAGCATGCGAGATTCTGCCTTATCTGAGGTGATATCAGTGAGGTCCCCTAAGAGACAAAAAGAGGGAGTGGCTGTGATGGTGTAACCAACCTGTGCTGATAGATCATTGCATACTATGTGCCAGAATTTATTTACTGGTGGGCAATGCCATACAGCGTGTAGGTAATTATCTGGGACATTAACTGTGCAGTGTGAGCAGGTCTGAGAGGCGGTCATGCCCATCTGAAACATCCGCTGTCCAGTGTAGTGTATCCTGTGGAGTACTTTAAATTGTATTAATTGTAGGTTAGGTTGTTTTATCAGTGAAAAGGTGTTCAGGCAAATTGTCCTCCAGAAATTAGGGTGAGGCTGGAGAGACAGGTCTCTTTCCCACTTAACAGTTGGGATAGAAATAGTGCGATCTGTATTTGTAAGGATTTTATATATCTTGGAAAGTAGTTTAGGAGGTGAGAATTTAAGGACCGACTGTACAGCCGGAGAGACCTCCATGTGTGTTTGTTCAAGTTTAAGTTTGAGTTTTTCTTAATTATGGACTTAATTTGCATGTATTCTAAGTAACAACTACTGTTAATTCCAAACTGTGTCACAAGCTCTTGAAATGGTCTAAAACTATTATTCTCTCTTATGTGTTTTACATGAGTTATACCTTTATCTGCCCAATGTGTGAAGTTAAGTACTTTTTTGTTTTGCAGTATATCAGGATTGTTCCAGATGGGCATACGACCACACGGGAGAAGGGAAGAGCCTGTGATTTTCAGAAATTCCGCCCAAGCCGTCAGAGAGTGACTTATATTAACACTTTTCATGCAACTGTGGTGCTTTGGTGTGCTGATAAATGGCAAGTCTGCTAACTGAATATCACCACAATATGCTTGTTCTATGACATGCCAGGATACATCGTGTGGGCTAGGGTTGAACCACTTATGAATATACTTTATTCTGTTGGCAATATAGTAGTAATAAAAGTTTGGCAGATCTAGTCCCCCAGCATCTTTCGCTTTTTGAAGCGTCTTCAGACTGATACGGGGTGGTTTGTTTTTCCATAGAAACATTGTGACATTTGAGTTCAGGGTTTTAAACCACTGAGCAGGTGGTTGATATGGAATCATTGAAAAAAGGTAGTTTAATTTAGGTAAAACCATCATTTTGACTGTCGCAACTTTCTCTAAAAGAGATATGGGTAAGTTTCTCCATCGAATTAGATCGTTTTCTATTTTTTTTAGTTGCGGGATGAAATTGAGTTGTATTAAGTCTGATAGGTTGGGAGAGAAGCTGATACCCAAATATCGTATGTTACCGGCTTGTAGAGGTGCTAGAGAGGTTCGTTTAAATTTACAATTAAGCGGAAGCACTGTGGATTTTGCCCAATTTATTGAATAGTCCGAGATACAAGAGAAATTGTCAATAAGGGTGATAACTTCAGCAAGTGAGGGTTGTGTATTTCGAAGAAATAATAATACGTCATCGGCATAAAGGCTTATTTTATGATCAGATGTTGAAATTTGGACTCCTTTGATATTCTCATTTTGCCGAATTGCAGCTGCCAGAGGTTCAATAAACATTGCAAATAGTGAAGGGGAGAGAGGGCAGCCCTGTCTGGTGCCTCGTTGCAGATTAAACCTTTGAGAGATCTGGCTGTTCGTTCTAACTGAGGCGCACGGAGAGCTATATAATGTTCGTATCCAGGATATAAATGAATTCCCGAAACCAAATTTTTGTAGCGTTGCAAATAAGAAGTTCCAATTGACCCTGTCAAATGCTTTTTCTGCATCTAGCGAAACAATTGTTGTTTGTAGGTTATTGGCGTTAGTGTAATCTATTAGATTGATAAATCTACGTACATTGGAAGTTGAGTCTCTACCTTTAATAAATCCTGTTTGGTCAGGATGGATTATATATGGAGTACATTTTTCTAGTCGTCTAGCTATTGCTTTACAGATAATTTTAAGATCAGTATTGATTAACGATATTGGTCGGTAGCTAGTTGGGAGCGATGGGTCTTTGTCGGGTTTGAGTATGAGGCTAATGTTAGCAGAATTCATGTTTGAAGAGAGAAGTCCAGTATTTAGGATCTCTCTAGCCATTCTATAATAGGTAGGGCCAACAGTTGGCCAAAGTGCCTTATAAAATTCAACTGGGAAGCCATCAGGACCTGGGGCCTTATTTAATGGCATTTGTGCCAAGGCTTCTTCAAACTCCGCCTGAGTGAGGTCTGCGTCCATTGTAGTAGCCTGTTCCTGATTTAATTTAGGTAGCACAATACTATTAAGAAAATTATCTATAGAGGCTTCTGAAGGGTTATTATCGGAGGAATATAATTTTTTGTAGAAATCTCTGAAGCATTGGTTAATTTCGTCTGGATTATGGGTTAGTTTGCCATCCAGGTTTTTGATGGAGGAGATTGTTGCTCTTTCTCTGTTTGACTTTAGTTGGTTCGCTAAGAATTTACTAGAGTTATTATTGCATTCAAAATTTTCAAGGCGTAATCTTTGCATTTGGAACTTGATTTTTTATCTGTCAGTTTAGCTAATTCCGTTTTTAGTTTACATAACTCTTTCCACACGTCTTCTTCCTGTTGGGTGGCATATGAAGATTCTAAAGTTTTAATATTATTGATTAATTCACGCTCCAAAGCTAGTTCCTTTTTTTTTTTCTTGTAGCATGAGTAAGATATTATTTTGCCCGCATTACTGCTTTAGCTGTTTCCCAGAGAACATGTACAGGGGTTTCTTGCAAGTCATTAATTTCTAGGAATATTGTCCACCCCTATTAAAGTATTTTATAAAATCTGGGTCTATGAGTAATGACGTATTCAGCCTCCAATTCCAGATCGGTGCTCTAGGTGCCTTTGTAGAGATGCAGATAGAGGCAGGTGCATGATCACTAATAGTGATGGAGTGGATCTGGGCTTCCCGGATGTCTGCCAAGAGTGAATTGCTGGTAATAAAGTAGTCCAAGCGTGAGTATGAGTGGTGAACAGAAGAGAAAAACGTGTACTCTCTGTGAGTTGGGTGGTTTGAACGCCAAGGGTCTGATAAACCAAAATCACTCATATACTGTTTTAATGTGTCTGCAGCTAATGAGTGTCGTTGGCTAGCTGAGGTGTTGGATCTGTCAATATCAGAGTCTAATACTAGGTTGAAATCACCCCCTACTATGAGTGTTGCGTTTACATGTGCAGAGAGTGACGAGAAGAAGGCATGATAGAAAGAGGGATCATCCACATTTGGGCCATAAATACTAGCAATACAGTAGTCTTTATTGTCAATGTTAGTGTTAATTATTATATATCTTCCATTAGGGTCAGATATTGTACTATTTATAATGAAATTAAGTCTCTTATTGATCAGGATAGCCACACCTCTCTGTTTCGAGTTATAACTCGCCGAGTAGATGTTTGGGAAATCGGTCGATTTTAGATTTTGTGCTGTAGTGTTTGTTGAGTGAGTTTCCTGTAGTAGGGCAATGTCGGCTTCAAGAAAATTCAAATGGTTGAGAATTTTTAATTTTTTATCCCTGGTACCTATACCCCGCACATTCCAAGTGACAAACTTAAGGGAGGACATGTTTGCTATATAGACCTAGAGAGGTGTATGTGTGTGTGTGCGTGCGTGCGTGCGTGTGTGTGTGTGTGTGCGCGCGCGCGTATGAGCGCGTACACCTGCATATGTAAACAAACAACGTTGCGATCTGTCATGGTGAACATTGTTACCAGAGAGAGAAGAAGTGAGGAAAAGACATAAGTGCAGCTCGAGGGGAGGGATATTAAGGGGGGGAGAATCAGTTCGATGCGGTGAAATCATTATTAAACTGAAGTGGCGCTTACGTGTTTATGATTGACAGCTATATTGGCATAAGCTGCATTAATATGATATTACCTGTTGTCTTTGAAGCCTGTGGAGAAGAGGGTTAGTACAGCCACGGAGTGGACTCGCGATCGCGATATAGTTGACCATTAACGAAGAGCTTGTCTACTGCGACAACCGCTCTAGAGCCTTCGTCGAGGAACCTTTTTCGGATCGGGAAGAGGATTCTTCGCCGATCCAGAATCTCCCTTGGGAATTGGTCGTTCACTCCAAAGTCGGTTCCGCGAAGTTCCCGTCCTCGGCTCTTTACCAGCACTTTTTGCTTAAAGTGTTCAAATTTTACCACAATGGGTCTCGGCCGGCGGCTGTCAGGTTTCTTCCCTCCAAGACGATGTACCCGGTGGAAGGTGATGGTCTTGACGGTCTCCATAGGAAGCTTCATGTTCTTCGTGAGGAAGTCCGCAACCGTCCTCTCCGGGTCTTCCTCCGCCTTTTCGGGGATCCCTGAGAACACCAGGTTGTCCCTCATGCTGCGTGCCTGGAGGTCTAAGACTGTTTCTTTTAGGTATTTATTGTCTTTACTGAGTTGGCTCATTCCCTCGGTGAGAGATTTGACCGACCCTCGCAGCTCCTTGTTTTCTGCGGCTAGGGAGACAACCTGTTGCTGGCTGAATTCCAGCGACTCGCGCATCGCCTGGAATTCTTGGTGGAGTATTTCCATTAGGCTTAATCTGGCATCAACGCTGGTGAGCCTTTGTTCAATCGACAATAATACGTCAATCGATGAATTACCGGGTGGGGAAATTGCTCCGGGGGAGTCTTCGGGACGGCTTCGCTTAGAAGACGGCGTTGGCGTTGGCGTCGGCGTCTTGCTCGTCTTCCCCATGACTCTTCGGTCGAAGATGTCGTCCAGGTATTTTTCGAGATCGGCTACGCTCTCCTCGTCCTCCAGGCTTCTTATCTCTTAGCGGTTTTTTTTTTTATTTATTTATTTATTTTATTTTATAAATATCTGTAACCCGGCAGATAATCCAGTTTGTTTGCTATTGACAGGGTGTCGCCATTTTGGATTGCGCCAACGGTCCGAGAATCTCACAGCATCACGCGAGAGTCGAGCAGATTCTGCTAGTTTTCACCTTAAAAGCCTCTTTCCTCAGCTTCTCATTAAAGATGTAGAATGTTTTCTCTTTACAAAAAAAAATAAATAAAATGGCTGCAAAAAGCAGCCTAGAGGCGTTTTCTGAGAAATAAATGATCTAACACTGATGATAGTGGAGCATAATAGTCAGCCTCCTCCTAAAATGGAGAACAAATTGTTGTTCTCTTGCCCTCTTGTTAAACTGATCTCTGATATGGCTTTGTCGTGGCAGAGACCAAAAAACAAACAAGCACACACTGCTACTTATCTAAATAAAGAGAGTATCAGCAAATTAACACGGTTAAAAAAAAAAACAACAAAAAAAAAACAGAGGGGGAATGATGCAAAACACTAGTCACAGTTTTAGTCGTGTATTTTATTTTGAATTTTACGTCATTGTGCGTCTCATCGCAACAAGCCAAGCAGCCCTATGATGTGATAAATGAAAACCACTGTGGTGCCGTTGGAGTCTTTTGATCAGTCTGATGGCTCTCGCACCACGGCTGCGAGCAGCACTTTATTTCAGTGTTTCGTTCAGTTCAGACAAAGTCACAAAAACCGGCGGTGCTGTTACTTGTTAATGCAATGCAGTGTTCCATTTGGATAAAAATTGCATTGCAAAAAATGAGGTCAAATCAGTTCATAGTTTTAAGCCTGCAGTTGATTTCCCCGGCTAGCTGTGTGGAACGATGCACATGCTTCTGAATGGATGTTTTCTCAATGGAGATCGCTATCGATGTGACAAAAGAACAAATGTTCAAATGTGTTTGATATGTATACTGGACCTGTTGGCAGAGATAATCAATTTACTACATAGCAGAGACATCCTGAATATTTTATTTTGGGCTAAAATTGCACAAAAATTCAGGAAAGCTCGTTCCAGCACAGCAGGAAACGAAAAGCTATGGATGAGTCGCCATACGGAGGGTACAACACGGGATCAGCCGCAGCAGGAGGCTGTAAACACGGAGCTAAATAGACTGTTTGCTGGAAACTTTTGTGGATAACCAATAAATTATCATCACACTGTTATTATATAGTTGTGCAAAGCACAAATCTCTGTTGTCCAGGAAATGAAGATGGAAAAACACTGTTTGCACGAGGAGGAAAGGCCCAAACACACATTCACAACTGTATGCATTTTTGATGCATATCTGAGATATGCATCAGTGGCTGTGTGCATCCAGGCACGCAACTGAGATATATATCTAAGACACGGCTGTATGGTCATCACCACATCTTATGCACTATTAATATTCTCCAACAGGCTGCGTTTTCTCTAACAGCCCTCTGTTCTGTGTTTGCTCTGCAGGTCTTGATCCGGCACTTGGAGCGCCGTCACACTGGACTGACCCCGAGTTCTGTTCCGTCAAAATGCGAACGGAATCATGTTGTCGTTTGTCGTTTCATTGTTGATGGTGCGCATGTCGATACTTTGCGCCCGTGCTGTGGGTTCAAGGCAAATAAAGGTTTTACTGGCACTGAAAACAACACGGTGGAGGGAAAAGACACACAGACACCGCCAGGCACGCACTCATTGGTCATAGCACGCCACTGCACCACAGTATCCCGCCGCCGATTCAGTCACATCCCCGCTCTCCGCATCACGCTTCTCTCCTTATCGCTCTGCTTCTGACTTTGCAGCCCCGGTTTTATGATTTTATGAGCTGGTGCTAAAAATCAGGGTTCAGCAACGATCCAACAAATTAAATTAAGGGACCGGGATGCGTTCATCCATGCCGTGTGGGGACAGACGGTGATGCCCAGTGACTCAGAAAGGCCATAATAATTTGGGTTTGTTTTTGCTCCCCCTTCACTGCCTCTCTGGGTCAGGCTGGGATACTGTGAATCTCTCACTGCCTCCTGTTTAATGAAAGGAAAAGGACGACAGCGCGCCATCGTTCATGCTTGTCATCTCCATCAAATTATTTAGCGGCTTCGCCAGAACGGACGTTTTGAGACCAGGCGACAAACTCATCCAGTTGCTTCTGTGTTTACCTTTGTCGTCCTTATTCAACCTTTGTTATTCCAGGGGCAGAGAGTTGAACCGGCCTAGAGAGGGTGTTTATCGAGAGGACGAGGCTCGACTCTGTGCTGTAGTCTCAACACTAATCAGAGGGCACGTAGCTCCTCAATGAATGTAAATACCAATATTCCACTGATGCATGACAGATGTGTGTTGTTTGTTGTTGTAACTGACTGTGTATACTGTATACTGTACACTCCTTATTTAATACTGAAATAGCCAAAGTGTATTTTGAGTATGTATAGCTTGAAAAATCACTACTGCTGCAAGAGAGTCAGGGAGGATTGACATGCAAAGCATCTGAACGCCCGAACTACCTACCTCTCTCATCGAGTGAGCAGCATTTGGTTTTTAGTAGAAATCCACGCATTTATCACAAAAAAGCAAGTTTTTCTCTCAAAGCATTGAACTAGTTGGCAAAATGCATCTTATGCCATAATTAGATGCCGTTATACAACTAATTCCAAAGACTTGAAGATATAATCTCTAGAATGTCATTCTTGATCATGCTTTTTATATTAATAAAAAAGAAAAAGAAAGGTGGGATACATTCTGAAACCAGAGCAAGTGTTTTATTTTTCCCATTAATTCAGTCCGAGAAATGCTGGCACAGTCACATAATTACGCCCACTAATATGTTCAAACTAATACAAGAAGTGAACTAAACTGGAGAAATGTTCAAAGAACAAAAAACATGGCCTGAAGCATCTCTATGTAGGTTTTCTAGCTTGTAGTCATAGTTGAGTAGTTAGCAGTGGTAGTACAACAAATAGCAGTAGTTAACTGTAGAAACTATTTTAAAATGATCATGTTAAGGTGAAAAAAGCATATTATAGTGTATCATAGTGGTGAGTGCCATAACAATAAATGGCTCCTGGAAGAAAAAAAAAAAAAAAAAACACTAGTATAAATAACAACACATTGTTGCCTTTTCATTTACAATTATAAGGGTAACAGCTTTAATATTGTGAACAAAATGTCTCAATGGCAGCTCTTATTGAACTTTCTATTCCATGTCTAGATTTGTAATTTTTTGGTGTCTTCTTCAGTCCCAGATACCAAAATAGGCCTTGGGGTATTTTTGGTATCAAAATGATTCCTTTGATCTTAAAAGGTGTAACATGCTTTTAAGATTTTCCTTTGAATAGTCAATTCTTTTTGATCTGATTTGCATTTTAGTTTGCCGGCTGATCCTGTACTGTAGGCTTAAAAAAAAAAAAAAAAGAAGAAGAAGAAGAAGAAGAAGAAGAAGAAGCAGCAGCATATGAGAAAATCCACAGTGTGCCTGTGACATTCATCTGGAACACAGCACATTAATCGGTTACACAGCCGCTGTGACAAGAGGCGACAGAATGTATATTCCTAGCAACGGTCGATGCCCGCTGGAAATCCTGTCAAAAAAAAAAAAAAAAAAAAAAAGAGTCATTCGCACCAAATATATTTACACATTTGCTCGGCGAGCACTCCGCATCACTCTCGCAGCGGAAGAATGGCACAAGCACACATCTGCATGTTTTGCAAAAGGAATTACGCGTCAGCGGATTGAAAGGACATGCAGGGTGACAGGTGTGACAAGTCAAAGAAATCATCCGCTTCATGAATTATTATATGTCACGCATCTTTAATGCATCAGGGCATTTTTTCTCAGGTTCTAATATCGCTGTGTATGATTCAGCCAGCGATGGCAATCTGACCTTTTCAAAGAAAGGGGAAAAAACACACACACACACACACACATACAAACACAGAGCAGACAAATATGCTTGCAAACACCAAACAGTGACTGCAACATCTGGTTGGTACCCTTGCCATTCACAAATGAATTAGTCAGTTCAGTTGATTTTTTTCATTAGTCACCAGTTCTCAATTTTGCTGTCACAATCCAGCAATCCAGATATCCTGAGAAAATATTCAAACTGAATCACGTTTCTATGATGCGCACTGAGAAGAATGCACTACTAAAGAGTGATCGCAATCATCTCTCATCAGCCCCCAAAACCAACAAAACACTCAAGGTTACTTTTTTTTGGAGGCAAAAACTGGCGCCGATAGTGTTGACGGGCGAACGTCCCGATTGGCCCGAGTGCAGACAGACAGACAGCCATTCAGTCGAAAGTAACTGGCTCACTGCAGTCAGTAGCCTCGCATACTGCAGTCAAACACTTGGGACCGGTTGAGGCAAATCTCCAAAAATAAAGCCCATCCATCTCTCTGCAACATTTTTCTCCATTGGAGGCGGCGCAGTGACCCGGGCAGAGTGCTACAGCCAGAAATAATACACTTTTCATGGCCAGTTGCTACAGTCCCCACACTTGTCTTAATCTGTGAAACTGTGGGAAGAAGCAGATGATGCAGGGGTTTCGGCTTCTGAGCCCTTTGTTGTATCATTTGGAGAGGGAAGTCATTCCGAAGGACATTATTTTTGAGGTTATTACATGCTTCATCAAATTTTTATGATTAAAACGTCAAATATGTTGCCACCTTGAATGGAAAATCATTGGAGTGTTAGCCAAAAAAAAAAAAAGTAAAAACTGGAGAAATAATCTACTCGAGTGGAAATGAGGATTAACTTTATAAAAAGCTATTTAGTCTCTGATGAATATAAAGGAAGAAACAAATGGAGGGAAGGATGAGGGCGTCGTGTTAATGACAAACATAAAAACACAGTGTGAGTCAGGGGTGAGGAAATAGTATTTTTCTCATATCTGGCAGAGGGAAAATACTTTTCAGCTGCTCGTCTGTATGTTCAATTCAGTACTGATCCATCAACATTATGCCCAGTCGCTGAATAATTGATTTTCTGAATTGTTCTTTAAGACCCACTGTGTACATTTTAGGAGCAACTTTTAATACCAATCCCTGTTCCCCTTTTTCTTACTAGCTGTAATGTGAAAGCAAAACACGTCACAAAACTTTAAGCAGATCCACGTTCTGAGTGAATAATGGCAGTATATCTACAATAGATAGATAGACATGCCAAAATTCTAACTATATATTCTATATAAAACTATACATTGCAAAAAAAAAAAAAAATACCTAGATGAGTGTTTCCAAAGCCAAAGCCTTGGCTTCCAAAGCCTAACAGGGCCCCCCCCACCCACCGGGTGAAGACCTTCCTCTTGCCATGACATGATGTTCACTCCACTGCAGCTCCTCGTGCCAAATCACATTGGTGAAAATGCTTTTCCCACATTTTATCTTGTGAATGTGTTGAGAAGAATGTGTTGCGTACTCGCTTTTGTCCCCATGTGTGTCACAGGGAGAACCCAGTGGCGCGGCGGATTTTTCAACAGCATACGGTAGTTTTTAAAAGAAGACAGACTTTGCATTTCTTTCCTTTTTTTAAAAAAAAATTATTTATTTAACATGCCCCTGTTTTTGCCTTTGTGTATTCTCATGCAGATGCTGGCTAAGTAGCTTAAACGAAGCATTCTATTCCTCCAGTGGGTCTAAGCTATAATGCGCAGTGTCCACAAGCGCTTTCTTTCACGGGGCCGCCGCCGTCGTGTTCTTGTTATTGGTAATGAAAAGAGCAGGCTGCGGCCTCCTTCCCCGCACAAGCGTCTGCAAAAGCTGTCAAAGCGTTTGAGCTTCGCCAATGATTTAGGACCATTCCTCGCAACAAACAAATTTGCAATTGTATCAAGAATGTGCTAGGGGGCGCTTCCCAAGTGAATCCAAACAGTACGAGATTCTAAGTGGAGCACACGAAAATATCCCAAGGGCTGCGCAGAACAAAATCCAGCCGCCACACGCTGTATCGCTGAGATATGGAATATACATGACACAAAACGCCAGAGATGCCAAAGCAAGCACATAAAAAGTAGAACAGAGAGTGACTGGAGGGCCAAGAAATGAGCAGGACGAGCAGCGGAATCAAAAGGAAGCGCTCCTACGGTCAGAACGGGTTGTCAGCACATGATTTATAAGAGTCAGGTTTTGTTTTTATTCTCGCAGCGCCGCTGTCAGAATATGCAGTGTCATTGCTTCTAACGATGCGCGAGTTAAAATTAAAGGCTCAGATAGCCGCCTGCCAAAACGGAGCCCATTAAAGGCGCTACCTGCTGCAGTCATTAGACCCGGGAATAACTGCACACCGTCCTCCTGCCCACTCAAGACAAAGGAGGGACATTAGCGGCATTACTGACTTTTAATCTCGTGGTGCGCGCATAATATGCAGAGCTGTAAATGCATTCTGTCACAAATACAAAATACTGGGGTGAGGGTGCAGGCAAACTCTGGGTTTGAACAGAAGACTATTTACTCTAAATAATAAACAAAAACTCAACTGAAGGTGTCCTCAAAGTGAACATAAACATAAACCAAAATGGGAGACTGACGCTAAAAATAGGAAACAAAACTGAAACAGACCTTGACGACGAAACCAGGCCGCAGACAACACAGGCGAGGCAATCGATGACAACCGGATACAAAGGGAGACAAGTGTCTCAATTCAGGGTCTGCATCCTTGAAGTACGCATT
This sequence comes from Thamnaconus septentrionalis, assembly GCA_009823395.1. Taxonomy (NCBI): domain Eukaryota; kingdom Metazoa; phylum Chordata; class Actinopteri; order Tetraodontiformes; family Monacanthidae; genus Thamnaconus; species Thamnaconus septentrionalis. The sequence goes on along the minus strand of CM020505.1, from coordinate 5,150,428 downwards.
TTGAAAGGAAGTTGCGTCATAGCACTGCGCGAAGGCTTGTCCCAATTCCCAAAAGTCCTTAGGGCGCTCAAAATGCTTACTCGGAAATGCGCCCTCGTTTTAGCCGATTCCAAGGATGCACCGCTACTATCCTTCGCGTACGTCTATATCCCATGATGCTTTGCGTGCTGCTGCAAAGCATCGTAGGATCCTGGGAAGTCAGCTGAAATTAGCGGCATGTACTGGTAAAGACACGACATATAAATTTAAAGGGCACCTATGATGCTTTTCCACTTTTCTGAGCTTTAAAAACTGTCACAATGTTGAATACTAGAGTCAAACGATCGAAAATCGTCAAATAATGAGGTTCATGCATTTGGACGTGAGCCCTGCAAATTGTTGGGCATGGTTCTAAACGCTCTGTTCACGGAGATTTTTTCAACACTGGGAACGCAATGACGTCATTGCGTTCCGGATCTCCTTTCATGGTCAAGCTCAGGCACACACTCGGACTGGTTCCGCCCTCCCCGCTCTGCCCCGGAAGTGATGTCACAATGCGCTGCTCCAAGAAAATGTTATTTCGGTGTCAGGGAAATTAAAAAATATAAAATAAAAAATACCGAGCGACTACCGAAGCACCAAGGACCACAACCATCAGGTGGAACGAACAGAGAAAATGTTGGAGGTTTGTTCAGCGTAATGCGGATGCGATGGAACACCGGCCCAGTGGGCTACGGGGGGAGACGAGCTCGACTCGGCCGGTGGACGAGAGAAGAGTCAACCACAGAAATATTTGAAAACGTGTTTGAGGACTGTGAGTGTATTGTGACCTGAAGCAACCTTAGCTTTAGGACTACTTGCAACGTACAACCGCTGAATCGTGTTGATGAACTGTTAGCCACCACCGCTAACTCCGTGCTCTGCTTGTTATGTGTGTTGTGTTCGCTGGCAGTGAAACTGATGAGGCAGCGATTTTGACTCGCAAGTTTCGCTCCTTGTAGCGATGTTCACGCTGCCAGCATGTAAACATCGGTTGTATAGAGCTCCTCCTGCTTTGTGCTTTGTGTGGACTTAAGTTGTGCTATTTGTGTGTGATATTCTTGTCTAATAATAAACGGCTCTATGACTGAAGTGATCGTTTCAGCGTACATATTTTCTCTGCTAGGACAGTGTTTTGATACAAGTCAACAGTATGAAACCAAATCATTCCAAGCCCTATTAAAATGTCTCGCAAAAATACAAAACAAAAACACGGTCAGTACACAAAGTAAAATATGGTTCCGGGGACACGGAAGGCACAAAAAACGCTCAGGGACCTTCGGTTCGCCTTGCGGCCGTAACTCAGCCCGCGCTGGGTCCGTACGAAGCTGGATTAGCCGGTAAACTGCTGCTAAAGGGTGAAGCCTTCATGACGGTAAGTGTTTAAATCGTGCCGGTTTCGTAAAGTTTGCCCTTTACTCTTCACTTCCACACCGGCACACTGAGGAAGTGAGGCTCAGCAGCGACGAAGAGTGTGACCAATCACAGCGGAGTGGGCCGGGCGGGGGCGTACACCGGCAAGGCTGGGGTGGGGTGAAGTGAAACAGACCGTTTTCGCGGGATGGGATGCAGAAAATCAGCGAGATACGCAAATCTCAAAAGCTTTGAGATACGCAAATCTCCAAAGCTTTCAGGAAGGGCCAGACATCAAATACAAAAGCCCAAAAATGAGTATAATAGGTGACCTTTAAGTATTGAAGTTTCACATAAAGTATCCAGTTTTTAACGTAGGATTTTACTTATTTGATCATCCAACGCCATCGTTAGATGGCGAACCAATGGTTAGCTTGATACTATAAAAATGTCACTTCCGGGGTTGGCCAGCCGGAGGGAACGGCGGTGACGAAACGAGGAAATACGCCGAAGGCTAGACCGTCCCGAGTGGATACCGGGGAGGCGGGGTTTGGTTCGTCCTTCTAGGCTGGGTACTCGAAGAACGCTTCCTTCAGGCGGAGGACACTCGGTCTGAAGGGTGCAGACCCTGAATTGAGACACAGCAATGGACTATTTATACAAGAGAGCAGGAAAACACAGGTGAGAACAATCAAGGGGCAGGACTGACAACGAGACACAGCTGTGGAAATCAAGGGTTGACAAAAAAGGCGGGAAAACAGAGGCAGGAAGTAAAGCACAGAAAACACAAGGAGACAAGAGGAAAAATAAAACAGGAAACACAAAAACAACATGTCATGACAGGGGCAATTAAAAGGGCCGCATGCAAAATAGAATTGCAGCAAGTTTTTCATGCCGTATTGTAAAACTGCACTCAGTAAAAAAATCAACTTTTCATAAACGTGCAATTAAACTAAATATAATATGATAAAAAAATTATCCAACTATTCTTTCTTAGTCTGTAAGTCTTTAGTCTTAGTCAATATTTTTATTTTATTTCTTTATTGGCTTTTTGTGTTAATATAATTTCTCTTTTTTTGCAGTGTATTGTTGCTGTAATTAAGCAAATTTCTCCAATGTGGGATTAATAAAGGCTTCTTCTTCTTCTTCTTCTTCTTCTTCTTCTTCTTCTTCTTCTTCCTCACGAAATATTACTGCTAGGAGGACATCCCTCTTGGTATTTCTTCAGTGATGTGTGTTTTCCTACAAATTGCAATTCAGGCTGTCATTTTATCACGCTGCGCTATTGTTGACACTGGGAGGACGTGGTGTCGTGAGATCCACACACGGCAACATCAATGCTGATTAAACTGTCACACACGCACAAATGGACGTATGACATCACTCTCCGCTCTCTGTGTAATTTCACCTCTAGTTCTGTTCATGGCAAAAGTGTGTGTTCTCCCAAAGTATAACAAGCTGAACTTTGCACATGGAGGAGTGTTAAAAAAAAAAAGAAAAAAAAAATTGTGTTGCAACAGTCCAACATGTGAACTGTGTGGACACACTGGCAACGACTTATAAACATCAGGCAACCAAAGAGAGAAATGAACAATTAAAGTTTGAAACGTGACCTGACCTGTGGTGTGCTTCAGGCAGTGAATTTTAGACATGAGTCAGTCTTTCTCTTTCTCTCACACACACTCTGTGTGTATGCTTGCAAGCTAATTGAAAAAAGAGATCACGTGCAGCGAAGCGGGAGTGATTAGATCCTCAGTCGTTGTTCGTGGTACGACGGCGGCGAGTTGCACACAAAAAAAAAAAAAACACAGCAGGAGAGGAAACCATGGGTGTCGGCTGCTGAAGCCGTGAATGGGAAAACATGAGGAAACACCTGCTGCCAGGCTCCGACGCTGTCAGTCATGGCCTAATGAGGGCAGCACTTCAGAATAGCCATTTGAAGGAGGAGGAAATGAGGATAAGCCGTATTAGCACAAAAACACTGTAAGGATAATATAGACGTATTCCAAAGGCTAAGTGAGCAGGGTCAGATTACAGGAAGTGCTGTTGTACTGAACATCATCATAAACGTCCAAGATAACGACACAACCTTGTGTGCAAGAGTAGCTCAAATATAAACTTTACTGTCAGTATTAAAAGTATATTTTGGAGCCGGTTGAACTTTTCGGTGGCTGCAGTGCGCCGCAGCTTTAATCACGCCTGCCACTTCTACAAGACAAACACAGCGGGCTACGCAATCCAGCGTCACACAGTGGGGTCCTGTGAGCTTAGCGTGAAGAAGCGACCCGAACACTTGGTGGAATAAAACACGGAGGTGGAATCTCGTGGAATACCGATTCAAAATTTGACTTTAATTCAGGGAAGAGGTTTAAGTGAAACGTGGACACTTCTTACAAAGTCAACGGCGGTGTAATCTTTTGCCTGGATTCAAATAAAAAACAAAAAAAAACAAAGACTAACTCGTGTGCACCTATTAGATATGTAGAGACATGCATAAATTCCCTTGCAAAGACACTTGATCACAACAGGCCTCAGCGATCCGAGCGTGTGACTGTCTCTTTGAGGTCAGTTCAGTCGACACTCACCGGGGACTGCTCTCGCCCTCCATTGCACATCACAAAGCATCTTGAGCTGACGTGCCAATGTGAACTTGTCTCCCGGGCGACAAAATGATGTGCCATCATTAACTCAACTCTGACCTTCAACCCCCTTTGCACGTTCTTACCTGGCACAGTATGACGTGCTTCATCTTCAGCTCAGGCCTTCACGCTGAGTGGGCGGCTCTATATTTTTTGGAACTTTAAACCTTTCGGCGGCCTTGCTGCAGAGCGAGGCAACGACAAAATAAAAACCTTGACCTCACAGTTGTCTGCTTATGAGAGATGATGATTCGGCAATAAGCAATATCTCAAGTCTGCATACTTTATGGAAATCCGTTCAAGCGTAAGTGTGATTCCAAATTCATTTTACCAATGTTTTCTAACCATACGTGAAATGACAACAGCCCATATTTTATTGCTCAGTGTTTCGGAAATGTATGGTAAAATGTTCAGTGCTGTTAATTAAGTAGTTGTGATGTCACAAAGGGCATTTCCCCTCACTGAGTCCCTGCCAATGTTTCCATTTCCGCGACCACCTCATGACCCCCTTGATTTCATCCCCTTCCAAACAAGTGGAAGGTCCAACAGTGCGTCGCTTTTGGCAGGAAGCTAAAACGGAGCATTTTTGCAGGAGGACTAAACATGCTGTTTCCTGGAGATCTACAGATTTTTTTTTTTCCAAGTGTAATTAGTTGACAGGCTGCTCCTCTTGAGTACCAAAAATACAGATGTGTAACCACGTCATCGGGACCTTCAACACTCACAAAATGGCGCTTGCATACTTTATTTAACTTAAAACTCGCATTACACAGACAAACAATCAGTTCCCTCCAGTAAAGAATATTCTGTAAGCCAACACTTTGTCCCCATCTTTTCCCCTTTTTTTCTTTTTCCCTCCCATCCACTGTGCGCCATATATTTTATTTGCCCTGACATTTATTTCACTCCTGCGGCGCATAATCATAACTTTATTACCGACACTGATGACAAGGTGACAACATTCGGCGTGGGTAATCTTGTCTGATTAGCTGCCGCCCGCCCCGACGGCCAACCCATTTTTAGCCACCGCGTTTTGTGGTTCAAGTTGAGGTCACTTCATTAGGGAATGTCGACACTCACATTGTCAGCGTTATTAAGTTTGGCTCTTTTTGTTTGGGCACTTTGCCGCCTCAATTTAATGCACACCGCTTGGAAAAAATAAGCTTTTATTGAAGGTATGCCACTTTCTGTTGCAAATTACACGTTTTTCCTTTTACATGGAGACATCTACAGCTGATGTGCTCTTTCCCCACTCTATATATCCAAGTTATATGTCTAAATGTAGGATATATCCAAATCAAAATAGAGTATACATATCTATATGAAGGCTCAAACTGCTTCAACAATCCTCTATAAGTTGACTCCCTAGCTTAGAATGAGAAAGGGCAGAAAGACATGGCTTGAGAGCCCTTCATTCTTCACTCTAGCAGGTTTATGCGAGGATAATTAAATTTAGTGGAAAGAGAGAATAGGGACTAGATGAAGAGCCAGCATTGCCAAAAAGCCCACCTCCAGTCCTGAGGTCTAATTTTTTCACAGCCTACTGCAGAGAGATTCAGTGGCACAAAATCAAGGGCGCGGGTAATTAATCTTCTGGCTCATGCTCTGCTTTTTGACCCAATTAAAGTAATAAAAATGTGAAGGAATCTTCATTTCTGTAGGGATAAACACGCGGAAGGGGTTCAGCTGGCTTTGTTATGGGAAATGAATAACCACTGGCTGCAAGATAGTGAGACAGTTGAATAGAGAGAGGTGGGGATTGGTGGATTTCCTTGCAGCTGCAGGCACTGGCTCCCTGGTCCTGATCATAGCTTGTCCCTGTGCTGAGCATATATACGTCTGAGTTTACAAACATTCCACTGCTGGCATCAGTCCTCTTTAAAAATGATGGGAGTGTCATGTCGTACATATCTCTATGTACCGCCTGCCTGCAAGGCCTAGTGTGTCAGATTTAGCTGCAAATCTAGTGGTAACAAATGAATACCATTATTCCCATGCATGGCTATTTTACTTCAGCTGTCAAAAAAAAAAAACAAAAGCAAAACTGAAGCTAAAACCGTGTGACTTCAACCTCACTCTGCGATGATTCTTGCGAGGGGATTTGCCAATGTTACCTCAATAGATGGTGACGACGGCCAACTTCTGGGATCTGTGTGGTTTTGCCAAGCGGGTGGAAGACATTCTGATATCCAGGCCTATACACATATCCGGTGGGGAATGCTTGCGTGTTCACGTGAGAGATCTTTGGGGAAATGAAGTCACTGAATGACTTACATAAAATTTGTTATCTCCACTTCCTCGTCTGAATCTGTCTGAGCAGCACTTCCTTGCTGAGTGCATCTCCCATACTCGCCATGGCCTGGGTTTATATTGGCTTTGAGTAGAATCACTAAACCATTGTTCTTTCGATGGATCTTGGCAGTCGCTTGTTTCTTAAATGTAAATTCTTAGTGTTGCAAATTGAAACAGCATTTTTTTATTTCATCTTCAGTGACCTTAACTAAAAACATCCTTCTAGCAGCTCTCTCTTCCATTACATCGCGGCTGATCCCAGCAAGGTTCACACATTGGGCCTTCAGCGCTTTGAAACATCTGTCTTGCATTAAGGGCTGGCCACCAGACAAGCGCTCTCACTTATGTTTCCTCATTTTCCTCCTCTCATCAGTTTTTAAGGAGTATGCAAATTTTCCTATCCCTCTGGCACGCCGAGCGGTCCATACGGTTACGGCAACAGGGCAATAAATTCTCATTAAGGATCTCCCTTCCTTTAAGAGCCGCGGCCGAAGTTTGGATACACGTGTTTATAGTCCGGAGGAATTGGAACAAACGAGGAGATGTTGTGTGGGAAGATGGGCTTCCAGCCTTAATCAGGTCTCCCGCCCCTCCGCCGGCTCTGTGGGGAGTGTCGGTGATGAAGTCAGCGGCGGCCCCGCTCTGCTGTGCTCAGCCCCTCTCCCCGCTGACAAAGACCATATTTCATCCGGCTCTTTCCTTCTCCGCCGTCACCGGGGCTGCTGCGCTCTCAGCGGCGGCGACTCCCATCATCATATCGATGATTTCACAGGCTAGTGGCGACGGTAGCGCTCCTCCCTTGTTGTTTGCTGACCAGCACGACCCCCCCCACACACACACACACACACACCACCCCCCACCCTCCACGCCAGACAGCCGTGTGACCCTCCCCACCCCTCCTTATGCTGGCTGGCTGGCTGGATGCTCTAATTCCTCTCAACGTGCACGCGTCAAGATGAAGGGTCGGACCGCCGGCCGCCCGCAGTCGCACGGTTCACAGACGTCACGACGTTTGATTGTTCTCCGCGTCAACGTGAATATTTTGCTGTGCCCTTCTGGAATGGGAAGAAGAGAAAATAAAAAAGAAGTGAGTTGTCGCGACGGCAACCTCACGGTTCCGAGACGTGACAGCAGCATTTGTCACTCTGGCTGCTGAGGAAGTGCTTTGACATTTGGGGAAAACACATGTCTTTGCTGTCTGGCAGAGGAAAGCTATTTTCAACAAACCGGCCTGGCGGTTCAAAATGCTTCACACGAGGCAATGCTAATGTCGGCGAGTGAATACAAAGACACACACACACACACACGCACACACAACACAAATAACTGAAATCTAAATTCATCCCAAATGTAAGGAAACAGTAACCTCAGATCTGTCAAAGTCGGAAAAAGAAAATAGACTCATTTTTGGAGTTTTACACCAAAAGATGCTGGACATTCATGAGATTTTACACAGGAACTTGAGGCACATTTATACTACAGTCCAAATGAAGGTAAAACTGAAAGATCATCTCAATAACGCCCAGTGCAGTCATTTGCAGAATAAAGTGTTTCTGTTCACACTTTCTAAATGCATTTTGAAAGTCACATGTTATCATTTTCATTACTTATTTTTTCATCCCACTCTGGTGCAAAATGCAAAAAAATGGTGTAGTTCTGTTAGTTAGTTAGTTAGTTAGTTAGTTAGTATCAGCTTCCTGCTAAAACGGATGCTTTTTAGACCTTCCACATATTTGGAAGGGGACAAGAACAAGGTGTCCACATAGTGCCAGCTGTGTTGAGTTGTCACAAACATGCGAGAGCTATCAGTGCCCTTGGTGACATCAAAAAAGGCCTTTTTTTTTTTTTTAAAGAGCTGCATACTTCAGAGCCAGTCTCTGAAAAGCTGTAATAGTAGCAGTACTAATAGTCCACTTTTCGGGAGAGTTCATTGACAGGGCTGAGAAATGTGTTGGTAAAATGAATTTTGCATAATGTGTGTAAATTTATTAGGCAAATTTATTTAAGGATTTGAATTACCACATTTTTCATGAACTATGAAGAGAAAACCCAGAAAAGGGACAATGCAAACAAAGGTCTTCCCACTGTTTTAAATGAGCCACCAAATGTTGACTTTAGGAGAGGCTCACATTTGTGTTTGATCATTTCAGGTCACTGCAAACATCCGATCATCTTGTCAAAAATCTTTTGATTGGGGTGGATTTTATTTCTTCAGGTCACAGGACTCTGAGACGATAATGAGCAGTAAAGAAAAAAAAGGAAAATGCAAGATTCACAAAATATTTTTTTGCAAGTATAAGCATACTTAATTAGGCATTCCCCCCCTTTGAGCATTAATCCTCTTTGCCAGTCTAATCGTTATCTCCACAATAGGCTGCAGATACACACTCAGAGGCAGAGGTAAGTGACTCACCCACAGCCATTGACTAGGCTACAGTTGTTTTCTTTGGATCACATTTGGATTCATGTCGTGCGCTCACTATTAGTCTCTGTCAACTTAGTCTGCCTCAGAAGATGACGGTCTAAACAGGTCGCCGGTGGGAATGGCAGAATGAATCAGCGGTATTTTAAAGCCGCACGCCTGTCCTCGTGTTTTAGGGAAAGGGGCTTCTGTGACCTCAGAGACGTCTTTTGTGCGTGACATGTCGGGCACCGTGTGGCGCCATGTGTGCTTGATGCACGAGCATAAATGCGAGTCTGTAGGCGCATGACTGCGTGATTGTACCCTGCTGAATGAAAGGCCACTCTATCGCCCTGAGCGGCAGAACAAAAAGACTCTGTTTTTCCTCAACCTTTCGGTCATAGTGTCCTTTTTGTCAACCTGACTTCTCCTCCAGCCACTCTGTTCTCCCATGTTGGAATAAATCACCGTTCAAACGTGGCTCTGAGTGTTGCAATTTAGTCATTAAATGCAGGAGCCGCGTGTTGTGCCGAGCAGTGGCGGTCCAATCCTGACTCGACCGGATCGTGAACACTGCACATCAGTTCAGCACTGATGAATGTGAGGCTGACCTGAACCAGTGGTACGAATCAGAAGAAAAGTTTTGCCTTCCACTCAGACTCAAGCAACGTGTTACAGTAAAGTGTCAAAGCCGAATATCTACTAGTTTGAGGAAGCACACTTGATCATCAGCTCATATGTAACTTGGCTACTTTTGGCCATTCAGTCTGTGCAAAGTACCAGGCTGTGACGTACCATCAGCAATAACACAATCCAGTAATGAAACCCTGGCACAGCAGAACTTCTTTCAAAAGTCTGAAATAGTCCTTCCCTGTTCAAAAGATTCACGGGTTCAATCTGAGCTCGTGTTGTGTAAGCGTTGTGTTGACCAGAGAAGAGAAAACTGCTGCAAGTCAGTGTGGGGGAGTGTTCAGTTTAATGCAGTCTAAATAACAATCTGACAAAACATCCAGTCTTGTGACAGAATCGGTTCCGCCCCACCCAGATTGTTTTTAAAAATGTGAGAACAGAGAGTGCAGAGTACAGTTAAGTAAACGATTGTTTCACAATTTTTGCATGCCTGTCTCCTCGTCTTCCCTCAGAGACATGGCTTGAAACTGAGATGAAGGAGGGTGCAGAACACAACGCTGGAGAACCGTGCCAGAATCAATACGGGGGGGGAGAGAGAAAGAAAATGACAGTGGAGACTGAAACATGATGTTTTGCACCACCTCTCTGTTGATCCACATCACAGTTTCTGTTATTTTCAAAGAGGTCCTAAAGTCATTTTGGGAGCAATGAAAATTTGCCAAATCTGGACCATTGGCTGCGTGTCTGCATCGTCCAGCTGCCTGCTGGGACACAACACAGTTTCTGTCTTTCTGTTCTGTCGCGGAATTGGAATATCGAAAGACCAGCAGTTGTGTTTCCACCCACGTTTGACATGTGCTTCTCGACTGCAGGATTTACACTCATTGATCCACAGGAGATCAGGGCTGCACAGATGACTTTCCCCCGACCAGGGCGTGTTTGGCTACCTGAAATCTTTACTGTCGCATAAGATTTCCACGTGTGCAGCGATCTTCTTGTTGGTCGGCGGCTCGCTGCCGGGTCCTCTGGGTATCCGCACGGCTGCATAATTGAATCCTCCCCTTTCTGTAGAGTAATTCTATCACTTTCACAACACGAGCAGAGGTGGTCAGTAGGGAGGCGGACCTTGCTGATAAATCCATTTGCAATGTGTTTTGAATCAAATCGACGATGCGTCACAAAACTCGTAAGATGTCCGGACAAGAAATGTGTGCATATCATGTTAGTTTTCAAAGGCAAACAGCAGCAGCAACATCAGTGTAGGACTAGCAGCTCATGCTAGTCCAGCTAACTGTTAAAGGTTTAGAAAGTATCAATGCAGACTTACAGCAACACAGAGATCAACGTTGCATCAGCTGAGCTAAAAGAGTCCTAGTGCGCCCCTAGTGGGCAGTCAGAGGACCTGCAGTTGCCCCTGAAAAACTCAAAAGATTGTGCCTCAATCTCCTCTGGCCCCGTTATTAATTTCTAATATCTCATCTTGTTTTATCACCAATTATGTGTTGTTGCAGTTCAATTTGTCGCGTTTAATATAATTGAAACTAAGTAAAATTACACCTCAGTGATGGAGAAGAATGTGTATATTTAATCAGACAAAGACTATGAATTATACACTGCGACAAAAAAAATGAAAATGATTGTCAAGCACGTTCTGTTTCGTAATCTAACGCAGTGACATGGTCAAGTCGATTAAATGTCTATGCACTGTTGTAATTCAACAGCATCTGGTCGTCGAGGACAAAATTAAAAAAAATAATAATAATAATAAAAAACTTAAATTGAGGGAAAAGTCTTCACAGAACATGGGTTGCATTTATAAACGACTCATACGCATTAATGTGAGCTAAATAATCCAAACTTCATTTCGTCATTTTTTTTTAACAAGTGTTTCCAAAGTGACATTGTACAAGAAGTGAAATTGATGAAGGTCTATTTGTTAGAGGTCATAAAGGCAGTTTACTAAATAGCAGTGAAGGAGGAACAGTGAAAGCGTAAATGTGGAGTTGCTGGGAGGGATGAATGAACACAATCTGGAAGCGGTGGAGCTTTTTATTCCATATTAGATGCATCAGCACCTCTCAGTGGACAAACCGCCACACAGCAAGACCAAAACTATCTTCTCAACACTGCACTTGTTATATGTTTATAAAACAACACGCGCTGATTTGACATTCAGTCCTAAGCAATCACTTCTAATTAAACAGACACTTGTCACAGTCACCCTATTCTCCTACACAGAGTACAGAGATCCATTAACACTGATTAATCTGTCATTCTGAGAGCGTGGTTACACTCTTCAGGAGGTACGTTGGAGTCACCGTCAAATACATTTGTTGGGGTTATCAAAGAAAGTGGCTGTTGCTAATTTAAAAACTAAAATGCATTATTTTTTTCCTATGAATATTTTACAGTATAAGAACTGATTGCATAGTAGAAAAAAAGTTACATCATTCTGTAGAGGTCATGTAAAGTAGGATGTTTTTAAATAAGGTCACAATATTGTATCTGGTTTTTCCTTTTACCAACAATTAAAAGGGAAAACATAAATATCTTGTTCTTAGACAGAAGCATACATCTGATATCTGATTCGTTCTTTGGTTTAAAATTAAAATACAACTCTATGAACACACATCAACACAAACAACACATGAGAAAACAGCTCCCAATGAGCCGCTAAACTAATGACCACATTCCCTTCGCAAAGCAAACAGACATTGGAAATGTATAAAAGGCTAAAAATGTTCAGCTTTACCTTATATAACAGAACAGTGGAAGACCAGTTTCCTACTGGTGTAGAATCAGTTCTGTTATTTTTAGTTTATTTTTATCACTGATGGAGCCAAATGAGAAGAAAAAAAAAAATCTAAGTTTTGCTATTTGGTACTTGGTCAAAAATGAAAATGAACAACGCTGACGACTCCCATGTTGATGGGGCTACATCTGGTTGTCGTTGTACTGCGGGCTGGAGTACTGGTCCTGCATGGCTCCAGCTGCTGCACCCATGGCCGCCTGCTGGGCCGCTGCCTGGACATGAGGGTTCTTCCAGGCTCCGGTGGCCCACTCCTCCTGGGCTTTGGACATGCTGGCCCCACTGCCACGGTAGAAGTTATGAATCTGAAAGTGAGAAGAAGTCTCAGTTCAGCCGAGCGTTTTGTGTACGGAGGCGTGTCTTTTATGTTTTTGGAACACATCATGATGTCATCATCATAACAATAATAGCAAGTAATAAAAATAAACAAATGCAAAGGTTTTTTGCATTTATTTATTCCCGCACTTGGCAAGGGCATCATCTTGCTCCCTGGATGGAGCAGTGGACGTGCAGAAGGGCGCGTGCGAGTTAATATCTATATGCTGTCAGCACTGCAATAAACCACCGATACACGGTGTCCAAAAACGTTACCGTATTTGCAATAAAAATTGCACACTTACCCTGGTGAGGGCGATGAACGACAGCGTGGCCACGGCTGTGAACATGATGGTCGGGACGAGCATGATCAGAGCTATTAATATGTTATAGCTGAAGAAGGAGATGGTTGCCAGCCAGCCGCTGGGGGGGGGAAGCATGCAGAGCAACAGATCAATCTTTTAACACAAGCACAAACAAATAATACTTATCCGTTATTAGACTGGTTTATTAGATTGTGTGCTTTTCCTCCTGATACTGCAGCTTAACATCTGGATGTTATATGCAAGTCATTCTCAGGCGCTTTGCGTGCAGCAGATATAAATCCTAAAAGCTTATTATCTCATACATGATGACTTCCCATAGCTCATGGTGACATTTATAAACTTTATGTAGGCCGCCATAATATTAATCTCTGATCATCAGGTGACATTTTGAGGAGCTCTCTACAGCCTCTCCAAATCTAATAACAGGCTCGTCATTAAAGTTATATGAGGGCAATTTCAGATGTTCCATCACTGTCAAATTAATAAAAGCCGTGAGAGAAAACGAAATTCTAATCTCTTTAAATGTTTCATGCAGGAGTCAGTGTTGCGATTGTATGAAAAAAAAATTCCTGTCATTTTTCAACGCAAGCTTGTGAAAAAAAAAAAAAAACACACATTTAACACAAACATTTTTTCCCATGAAAATTAAATAATGCAGTGACCTTGATGCACATGACTGCAACAACATCAAAAAGTAAAGAACAGGAGTGACTGAAGTCTGTTGTATTAATATATTGTGTTATTTTTTATATTAATAATTGATTGACTGATGTTAAAATGAAACAAAACCAAACATAACCAATACCCAGAGCCAAATATAAATGATTTATCTTAGCCTTCCTACATATTATTACTACACATCTATTATCTACAACATGCAACAAGTAATTTCAAATAATGGCAGCAATTTGATAATATCAGAGAAAAACATGAATGAAATATGTTGATTGCAGCTTCTGTTTTCTAAACCTACCAAACCCCCCAACCAGGGATGCCGATACTTTGGATGATGCTGATGCCGACTTGGGCCATGAAGACAAAAAAGAAAGCCATGAAGTTGAAGGAACTGTCGCTCCTGTGAAGAACAGAAGGATTAAGAAATATTTAAAATGTATAAAGAATCATTCATCCTATATCTCCTCCAGATGCAGAGATTTGGATGTAGGTTTTTCCTCTTCCCCTTCCAACACTTCACTTTTCCAAACGCTCACTTCGGCCTTCATTTATCAAACAACGGTGCTCCGCAACAGCAGGCGTTCACTCATTTCCTTCCTAGACAGTGCAGACATGAAAGTACGACTGAATCTCGCATCACACCGTGTACACAAGTTTTCAATCTGTGTGCCTCTGCACTGCAGCGTACGAAGATAAGAAAGAGGGAGGAAGAAAATGATCATAGCTGCTGATCAGAAAGGCAGACAGAGGTTCAGGGGTTTGCACTTCCATAGATCAGATACGGCATCTGACATGTTTTGAATTACAATTAACCAGCGGCAATCCCTGGCTAGAACGCCGGGCAGCGGGAGCTCGAACAGGATTACTTTTTTGCGTGTTACATTTGATGAATGAATGTTTACTTGATTAATTAATTGCTTTCAAGATTAGCAGGGCCGCGCTCAGACATTTACACACATGCCAACACACTGACGGTGCAGCAGCAAATATTGAAGATTTGAACATGCAAAACTGTTACTGTTTGACATGAGAGACGTTGAGACCCACTCGGAAGTTTCAAAGTTTAGCTTCTAAAACGGATGTTGCGGGATATCAGCTGTTCTTTTTCAAAACTTTCAAATAGCGCCATTTTATCCTTTTCAACTTCTCTTGCATTCTTGTAGTTCTAATCTGAAAGAAGTGTGCTGGCTTTTTATAGTTTTGTTTTATTTTATTCACTGGCATGGCACTGGAGGGCTGCTGGGAAAACACTTGATAACATGGCTGTGAAACAGTGATATCACAAGAGTCACTGCCTCGCTGCAGTTTGCAGGTCATTGCTGTGATCGAGGCAGAAAGACGCACCGTGGCAGCATCTTTCTCCTGCTTGCCGCTGCGGTCAGATCACACAGAAGCCGACTGCTGCGGCTGTGGGTGGAATAATGCCGTCCCCTATGGAATGGCGTAGCGTGCTTTTACAAGTGCCGCACTGTGCATTATGGCTTTGTCTACCGTGTTGAAAGTATGTCTGTCGGCCTTGAATTGACTGAGGAGGAATCTTACATCAGCCAAGATCATAAAGACGTGAAACTATGTGTTGTGTCATGCAGCGGCTCTTTGCTGAGAAGAGGAAGCTCTTGTTCCACCACTGTGTCCACAGCGTACAGGACAGATTGATAGATTCACATCATAGCAAACATTGTTTTGCCAAACACACCTTTACGACTCTGTTTCACAGCCGATTCAGTTTTACTCTCGCGTCTCAGCCGTGCCGATGACATTTTATTTCATCACAAAGACGCAGTTGCACAAAACACCACATTTCGACGTGACGCAGGTTCATCTGGATGTTGCCAGCTCACATTTAACTCACTTGAAAGCCTTGTAGAGGGGCCTGAACCAGCAGACGTAGGAGCACGGAGTGAACATGAGAAGCCAGATGAGAGCCATTCCGAAATTGGTCACGCCTCCTCCGCCAAACATCCAGGCAAAGCAGCCAATGAGATTCACAGCCAAAGTAACGCTATTCACTGAGGTATACAAAAAACAAAACACACACACAAACACAAGATGTAGTTAGAGATATGAAGGATTTCATATTGAACCCTTTCTCCAAAAAACATCTTACCTTATTGTGTTGTTTTTTGTTTGTTTTTTATCTTAAAGTTTCCAAACAGTTTTATGATTCATTGGCTCAAGACAGGGAGAACAGCAGCCCTGCATTGGAATCTAACTTTCAACACCCCTTGTTTAGCTTTAAGAAGTTAACTAGCTCACGAGTCTCCATATTTTGGGGGTTGCTGAGGGGAATGGAGAGAGCAAGACAACAAAGCCAACAAAGGCTGGATTATTGTAACTCTGTCACGGTCTCCACGCGAACAATCTGCCCCTATGATCTTCATAGCCAACACTCTGCCCCTATTATCTTGATAGCCAACAATCTTCGCCTTCGATCTGCACTGCCTATATTAACCAGTCTCCCACGTTTCCCAGTTGCCAGATTATCTGTTTTGCATTGCACCAGTAATCCAGCGCCTGTCTCCTTGTTGTAATCCTTCGTTCCCCGGTTGACAACAGCCCGTCTCCGACCCTGGCCCCGCCTCGTCCTCGGACCGATTCCCCGGTAACGACCCTGCTCGGCTCTGACTACGTCACCTCGTCTGCCCCGTCTGGATCCTGTCGCTGTGATCGACCTCCGCCCGTCCCCGACGCCGATCTCGCCTGCCTCTCTCACCGCCTGCACTGGTTCTCGACCCTGGACTGCCCGACCTCCCAGTTTGAATAAACCTCTTAAATTGCATCAGTGGTTGTCGTGCATTTGAGTCCACCAACACCTGACAAACTCGTTATATTCTGGCATCAGCAAGTGTAATGTACAGAGACTCTAAATGATTCAGTATGTTTTTATTTTTAATAAGTGCTATATAAATAAAGCTATCATTATTATTATCATTATCATTATTATTATTATTATTAGTAGTAGTAGTAGTAGTAGTATCATTATCATTATTATCATTATTATTATTATAAAGCATGTATAACGTATAACCTATATGTATATAAAGAAATTCAAAGGACTGGACAGGTGTGTTCTGACCAGAGGGTGCCGGGCAGGCACAACCAAAGCTGTATAGTCCTATGTCATACCAGCAGGGGGCACTGTGTTAACAACAGGGGTATTATTCATTATTATACAAGTTATGAAAGGTAAAAAATATTTCAACACTTTCATTTTAAGGACGTAAACCAACATTGCCTTGCTTAAAACAACATGATGAGTCCAAACACAGTGGCATGCACATGCAAACACAGACTGAGCAGTGAAAATAAGGCAAGCCACAACAGCAAGACGGGAAATGTGAAAATGCGTATGACGACTTGAGTTTCCGTGCTACTCGTTTTTTTTAGGTTCTGCTCTGTAATGGTTCCAGGCAGCAGCACAATTGGCTCTTTAAGGTGCCATAAATTCTGATTAAAGCTTTGAGCTTTAGCCCCATCTCTCTCGTATAAACCTGCAGAAAAGGTCAAACGGCCCCAAATTTAGGGCTACCGAGAACGCAGGAAGTGCTTTGCAAAAAATTTATGAGGCCACCCGCTATCACAGTAGGAACAGCTGGAGCCAAAGCATTTCCTGGCTTAAAACAAACAAACAAACGGAAATGCACAAATGAAATTCTATTCTTCAAATCAATCCATGCATAACATAAGATTATAATATAACTGGCAAACAAAATTAAAAAAAAAAATCAATTGCACTGGCGTATGATGAATGGCATTTGTGACATGCTTATACATTGTCACACGTGGCACGAGGGCTTCATAATGCAAAGTTTCAACCAAGCGAAAGAGTTGAAAGCACAACCCCAGGGGAACATTAGACTATAAATACCTGCTCACGCTTACACTGTAGGAAAATGTCACCTGCAGAGGGAGAAGTTTTCAGTCACAATAAAATATACCTTTATAGTTTTATCTTTACCAAACCCACGGGAATGATTGCAGTGGACAAAATACTTTCAGCACAAATTCCATAAAAAGGAATACATGGACAGCAGAGGGTCAATATCTGGAAATGTTTTATTTACCCTCACAAATCCTTTTAAGGGATTGTGTCACCGCACCAGTGAAAATATTGCATGCCTTAGACAGACGAGGACCATTCTGGCTGAGATAATAACCAAAAAAAAATCACTGTGCAGCTTGCTCATGGTGTAATTAACTTTGACGGAATTGCTCCTGGCAGATACTGTTTCACATATTTTTATTGTTAACAACTCTGTTCAAACTGAGGCCATCTGGTCACTGCTAAGACTCATTATAAAACAAACCAGTCAGGACAAGGGCCAATTAAGATCAAACAAGTCAATTTGAACCAAGAGGAGACCATTGTCTTTCTTGTGAGAGAATAATTTGTAATAATTGGACTGTTGAATTTCTATACGTTAGTAAATAAGTAATCCTATGTTATAATCATATGCTCGCAAAAAAAGGTCATCTTAAAGATTCACACTTGATTTTAATTATGCAAGAGCTCTGTACGTTGAAACATCACTTTAATCCACTCACATATCCACAGGTGGTACATTTTCTTGCACATGCTGCGATGCTGCTCTGGGATCTCATCAAAGTCCTGGTAGAAGCACGGCTTCATGGGGATGAAGGCTGGCAGCGGTGGGAAGTTTGGTTCTGAGACCAAAAAACAAAGAAGTCAAGAAAAGATTCCACATCTCTTTCTCAGCTGATGATATCTTTGTTCTTTTATGGAAATCTAGTTTCTGCATGTGTTGTGTAAGTTGAAAAAAAAAAAGGTAACTAATGCATACTTGCAACAAATAAATTGCATGGCGACATACGCTAACTATTTTAATATGGGTTAATATTGGAGCAGCAGATAAAGTATAGCATTCTTATTGTATATGGCAAATAATGAATAATGTGTCACTAAGGTAAGTTTAGATATGGGTGTTAACAGGATGAGGGCCCCATATTATACCCATTCAGAAAAAAAAAAATTGTGTACAGTGAAGCAGCCCAACATGATGGAGCTCAAGTCTAACAAATCCAGACTTTGGGCTTTTGCTGTGTAGTTTAGTGCACGCGTGGTCTGAAGGCAGGGCTGTCAAGAGACATTCCGGACTCACTTTTCTTATTCCAGAACAGTAGTGTCAGCAAACTATGACTAAAAGAGTTTTAAACATTGCCGGGCCTTAACAACATGTTGACACTTGCTAACACTCACCGGCCATTTGGACAAAGTGGAGCTGCTGTTCAGGTCTGCGTCTTCAGTCTGTCAGGCCTTTCAAAAGGAAAAGCACATGTGAAGCTTTATGGAGAGGTTAAATGGATTTTTAAAGGGAGCATATAATATCATCATGACTGTTACACACAGACAAACGAGGGCCTTCAAACGAGTGGTGGGTCGGGGATGCGGGGGTGGGAATTAGGCGTGTGAGTGCGGCACACACCGTGTTCGGCGATGATGATCAGATTTAAACGACGGAGGCTTTAGGCGACACACTCACACACACACACACACACACACACACACACACACACACACACACACACACAACAGTGCTACTACCTCTCTACTTGCTGCACTGAGCTGTGAAACACGGGTGCATATTCTCACAGCACGTCTGCCTGAGCAGACAGGAATTACACACTCTACAGGAAACATAATCTCCTTACTTCCTCCAACTGAGCGGCCGCTTCTCCTGTTTTTTTGCGCGCACTGCCTGCTTGTAAAGCCTCCAATAATGAGCGTTTGGGACGCTAACACCGCAAACCGCTCGAGGTGGGGGAAAAAACGGTTGAGCTCGTATAATTCTTTCCTCTCCAAAGTAAACGCAAAGCCCTAAATCCGGACTACTCCGCATTCTCGGCCAATCGCCGAGCCCGGATCCGCCGTCGCCGTGACCCAGACCAATAGGATGATCGGTCTAATCCTGAGCGTTGCCACGATGAGCCAATCACATCTTCGCTCTCTGTCCGTGGTGCTGAATCTGTCCCGCAGGTGATTCGCGGAGCTCGGCGACGACGAGGTGAAACCTACGCTAACACCACCAAGGTGTTGACAGAGTTCGAAGCATCAAATCGTCTTGCCGACTGTTAGTACAAGAATTTGTACGGGGTGGTGATACTTAAATATAAACCACTGCCATCACTTAAAGCATGACGTAAGATACTAATACATTAGGATTGATATTAGTATATTAACATAACTAATCGACACAAAACACCCCGTATGCAACTTTGGCAAGTGTTTGGATCTGTCGAGGTTTGGCCCTCTGAAATAGGACAGATGATGATGTTAAAGGGGGACGACAGATTGTTTTCTGGCGACTTGTCCAGGGTGTCACCCTGCCTTCGCCCTATGACAGCTGGGATAGGCTCCAGCAGACCCCCGTGACCCTGAGCTCGGGAAGAAGTGGGTATGGAAGATGAATTAATGAATGAACATATTGTTTTTTTCTCTTTTCCCCAAATATAAATATGAGGGGTCCTGACCGTGGTCAAAAGTAGATGGTTAAGTTGATGAATTACATCAATTGTTAATAGGGTTGACATGGGGTTTATGGAACAAATATGTGTTGTAAGTGGTTGTTTATTGCATTTTGTCAACATTAATTCTACAGTGGGTTTGGTTTGGTTTTCGCAGTAATTTGTATTCACATGAAATGATAAGTGAAAAGTGAGAACCAAGTGTACACGTCTTGCAATTCCCCTTTAAATAGATATTTGGGTACAAAGACCATTTATAGTGTGACCAAAGAGATTTGACCTCTAGGTAACATCACTGATGATGTACCTGTAGCAATACATCAGAATAGTATATTGCAACAACGACCTTTGTTATTGTTTTAGTCATGTAGCAGTCTCTCTTTTGACATTACACATTAATAAAGCATTATTTCATTTGTTACACTTAAATTAAGAAAATAAGACAAACGCCTCTTTAACTTCACCTTTATAAACCTCAGTACTTATATAAAGAATAGGCATTCTACCTTAACTTTAACTTAAAGGTAACTCTTTAAATGATTCTGTGATTGGTCCATTATTTTTTATTGCATTATTATAGGGTGCAGGAAGAGATTTGAGTTTTGCTTGCAATGCATATACAGTACAATGTCTATTGGAGTTGGCCAGCAGAGGGTGCTGTTCCAGTACGAGTTAAACCTCTTTAGAGAGAAAAATAAATAAATCCCCAAAACGACATATTGACCACAAAAAAAAATCACATTGAAATGCTCTCAGAGTAAAACACAAGCTCAAGGGGATCCAGAAGGAGCATATCTAATTCCGCCATGACAGAGTGCTATTTCTAACTGCCTGATATGAGGGGCAGGATACTCACCTCAGCAATAAACCAGGCAAGGACACAGTGAGTGGCTTCACTACTGCTGGGAATTTCAAGTACGTGAAGCACTCCAGCTCAAGACCCAATGCACCTTGAGTCTCATCCACTGTCACTGTGCTCTTTCTTTGCAGGAGGCCGAGAGCAGACAAGGAAGAAGAAGGTTGCATTTCGAGGTTGAGGACTCCATAGGGAATGTACGGAGCTGCCGTGATATACGGCATAAGATTCTTGACAAAGAGGATCGTAGCAAAACCATAAGGCATCAAGTAGCCCAGGTTTCCAGGTGGTGCAATGGAGATGAACGGTGGTGTTGCTGGACGAAGGTATGTTGTGGCAGACGTCAACCACGTGTGCTCTTGTACATTTTAGACATCTTGTAATGTCTTATCAAGTCAATGTGGATGCAGGTAAGCAACTGAAGTCTTTACACCACACACTTAGCACACACTGGATCCACAGGACTTGATACTCTTGGCCTGGTATTGAGCACAGTTACTCTGGTCAAAACAATGTGGATATTCGAATCTGGATTCTGAAATTAGGTGGCCAAGTTAATCTCCAGGGAGTGGTTGAATATATTTTTTCCCAAAATCTCACCAAACCTCCCTCTACAATTTTAAAATGGAGGAAATACCAGACCAAGAGAATGAAAACCAGAGTTTCTAGTCTGGGCTCATCTAAACTCCTACAATGTGCTGTAGTACGATGTGGTAGCACTGGGAAAGAATGGGAAGGGGTGTGTGTGCAGGAAGCACACAAGTTACTTTTTTACTTTTTCTCTGACCTATAATGAAGTTATTTACATTGCAAGACACTGACTCGGATGATGAAACCAGCTGTAACTCCAAGGTGCCCCCGCCCAACTCCTCCCAAACAGTCAGAGGAGAATCTGCTTGTATTCAAATTTGCTCTCTAGAGTTCCTTCCTTTAAAATGCCTCATTATTATACTCTCTAATCACTAGTGCTTAAAGCTTTGCATGAGCAGAAAATGAAGAAGAAGTGCTTTAATGTGTCACTTGTAATTTTTTTTTTTTTTTTTTTTTTACCTGCTCTGAGTTTTGTGTTCTCTCAGCAGCTAAGTTGAAGCAAAACCAGGTCAAACAACTGGGACAAGGTTTTCTAAGCCGTGGAAACTTTACACTAATGCAAGTATATCAGTTAAACAGAGTTAGAAAAAAAAAAACCATGAGCATAAAAAGCAAAAACAACCTGTGTTGACTGGATGTGGAGTAGCAGGTGTAGTTATAATCCAACCATCACTACACCCATAGTGTACTTTTCCTTTTCATTCAAAACAATATGGCCTATAAGGCCTGTGCTAGCCCTCTTCATTCTGAGCTGTCACCCCATCCTTCTCGCTGTCTCCTCCCCCTATAGAAAAGCTAGTGACAGTTTGTTCAAAGGCTGCCACAGAAAGGGCTGAAGAAGAGAAATCTGGCAGAGTTGCCAGTAAGTCGTCACTCCATCTTGCTTCTTCCTCTGCCGTTCTCACCACCTCTCTCCACCAAACACAAACCACGTTGACAGAACTATTGAGATTCTATGCTTCGCTCTGCATAGATTAGAATGCCGATTCGGCAATGCAACACAATGAGTCCTTTCTGCATCCTGTTTGTGGCATTCTTTGTCAGCAGCATACTGGATGTGATGCAGCCTGAAAGGCAGGATATTAGGTGTAGGGTAAGTACATTGAGAGAATGACAGTGGGAGGATGAAAAAAACAGATGATGGACAGAAGGATGGAGGAAATGAATTGAGAGAGATGGGCTTGATATAAGCAGCAACATTTATTGAACATTAGCGGCAGAGATGGAGTTTCATCACATTCCGCAGCAGCTAATGCACAAACACAAAACTGCGTATAAATATACAGCACTTCAAATATGGTGGAATGATTTAGTTCTTGCAAATCAAATAATTAATTTACCAAATATACAAATTTACAATCACTTTTTGTCAGATTGATATATATATACATATATTAACTTTGACACTTCTGCTTCCACTTGGACACACACATTTTACTTTGCATTGTGTCCTATAATGAATTCATTTATGTGTCTCCATAACTGGGAGAGTAAATGTGCTTTAAATGAGGTTTAAGTAAGCGGCCCGTTGTTCCCCACTCAGTATCCCTGCTTGATACTCTCAATTACGGCCCAGTGCCAGTGCGTCGCAGTGTTATTGTTCTCCCAAAGAAAAACCGTCCCTCCAGTCAACCCCTACCCCATGTGCCACCGTTGTCATGGTTTCCATGGAGACGCTTTGCTCCAGACCAAGCATGCGGAAGGCACCCCTCCAGCGGAAGGAGGTGGAATAACATTGTGGCAAGGCAATCATACACCAGCCTTATTTGCATATCCAAACATGGACCGTGAACCGTGCCGTACAGTATGTACTCAGTAGGGGTTTTTCTCTCTCTTTTTTTTTGGTGGTTGAGGAAAAAACCAAAAACAACGAGAACGGAGTGTAAATCTTTCTTTGTGCACTGACTTTTGTTCAGCCGTGTGTTCCCATTCCCTGAGAGCGACAATGCACTGAGCAGTCCGAGCCTGCTGTCGTGACTCCCACATCCAGATGGGGGCACTGTTCAAGCCGTCTGCCATCAAAGCAGGCCGTTTTTTATTTTATATTCAGGAGATGAAGTGCCGTCAGATCAGTCTGTATGCCTCTGACCTTGATGAGGAAGATGGGCAGTGAACAAAGAGGCTACTGTACTCGCCATTAAAACACTCAAACATTAAATATTAATAGCTGCAGTGATGGCAGAAACAAAAGAAAGGACAAACAAAATGGCAAATCACTTAATTTGCTCATATGTTTTTTGTCATAGTAGTTTGACAAGGTTTAAACTGCAGAGGACATGCATTATCGACTGTGCTACTCACAACTTTATCCCCCGCTCAAAAACCTCTCACTAACCGAGCTTTAAAAGTTATGACCTTGTAAAAAAAAAAAAAAACTCTCATTTCAAGAGGCTCTCATGTTTGAGAGTAGTGACAAGGCAACAAGCTACAAATTGTCCAATGATTTTTGTAATAGTAAAAGGGCTGCACTGAAGGAAATTGATGAACCTGATTGTCCAAAGTGACCTTTTGAGACATTAAAAGGAAACTAGTGGAGGCCATTTAGCAGGCAAAAATCGAGACTGCACTGAAGCAAAATTGCAACATTTTGCTCACATTAAAGCAGCTCTAGGTAACTTTCGGTGGAAATGGCGAAGTGATGAAGTAAACACGCTGCAGCGCTAGTTTATTGATGTACAAATAGTGGCCTAGCTGGAGCGCTCGTATGTGTTCAGGAAAAACACTAATATGAAAGGCAAAACAAACATTGACAATAACGTCGTAGCAAACGTTCAACACTTTTATTACTTTGTCTTTCATCAAGGTTAATTTTTGGGTTCCATTCCGTCATTTTATAATCTTATGTATTTGTAATAGTAGTATGTAAAACCGCATCTAATAAACGTGTGACGTTGCCGTATAGTGGTTCGTCCGGCATGTCGGGTCGCGCTTGAAAGTTACGCAGTTTAGTTACAGCCGGCACAACCCCCCTCTCGCTGCCGAGGCGGCACCGTTGATCCTATTAATCGGTTATGTACCGCTTTACTGAGTTTGGAATCATAATTTTATGGTTGAAAAGTTACCTTGAGCTGATTTAAAGGGATCATTTGACATTTTTGGAAAAGTCCCTTATTACCATGATCCTTGTAATATTACGTACATTCCCTTTCAGCAGTGGCTGTTGTTTTGACGTCCAGGAGGCGGAGATGCAAGCCGCTCACCCAACAAAATGTACCAATATCATGCTAACGTAGATTACTAAAATACATGCTTGGTCTGGACATTGATAAGGTCCACAAAACATTGATATAGCCCCCAATTCTATCCTTTGTTCACACACACTGAAAGCTGAAAGGGGCTGTACAAGGTCCTTAAGGCAGCTCAGTGCACAACTTTGTAATGGACATGTCTCATTTGACACTTTGTTTGGCTTTTAGGGGCAATTTTTCAGAAACTACCCCCTGGTTTCATCACTGCAGGCCAGGATTGGCAATGACGGATGGGTCGCGAATTCAGTGGTGAAACCTGAGCTATTCAGCTGGTTGCAAAGCTCCATGGTCAGTCTCAGTGTGGGAATGCAGACTTCTGGTACACTCTGGCCTGACAGTGTGAGGTGCTCATATATTTCTTTTTGAAGTAAGACTTCTTTTAGATGGGTAAGAATAAAAAATTATGCTTCTTGGCCCCATGCTAAGGCATTCATAGCTCCCCTGCATGACCTTTATTGGCTCACTGGTTCTCCAGACTGGGGAGAGTGCCCATTTCGGTCTTTGGTAGATAATCCAAATCTCATTTCACCACACTGACCCTTTAGCTTTGAGATTGTGAACGCTCTGTAGCGCTGTGCATAGCTGAAGATGCATCTGCAGATTTGTTTGTCTTTTAAATAGTTTCCATCAGCTGTTACAGAAACATAAATTCAGTGGGGAAGGAATATTTAGTCACAGCAAACAGACGGGATTTTCTCTTCTCTGCTCAAACATTTTCTGGTATGGGAGGGTGTACACTCGCAACCCACGCCGCTAATGTGAGAAAGGTACATCGACAACACGCTACATGAGCACGCGCAGGGACTCCCAGTTCTCTGCCAGCAAATGACACTACAGTATGAGAAAACTCTGGCTCCCAAAAGAAACAGTGACACCTCCCAGCTTGTTTTGCCAAGAGGAACTTAAAAAAAGCCTCATGTTTGACTCAAGCCAGACTAGTTTTCTGTAGCACGCCTCTAATTGGTCTCAGTGGGCACACCATCAAATGTGTAAATAATTTTCTCGGCAAGTGGACTGCTCCATTCTGTGCTGTCTGTTTCTTTAACTCTTGCATTGAAAAATGTTCAGACTGGAAGGGCAATCTTGCTCCTATTATTATGAGATGATGGGGACGGCTTTAAAAGGCTGACAAAGCATTAATCATAAATCCCAAGGCCACAAAAACGTAACACAGGTTGGGCACAAGCACTGCAAAGCTTGGCGGAGATAACAAACTGCAGATGGGTTTTTTCAATGTTCCCACTGCATGTCAAGGTTGGATTGCTGTTGAAGGGAATCAGTGAACTCATAATGAAGAACATCAGCTCTATCCTGCCCTGGTTCACCCTCTATGAACCTGACCAAATCCAAATCATTCCATATCTGTTTGCTTGGCTCACAGTCAAAGCTTCGGAGAGTCAAAAATGAAAGGGGGGCACTAAAGCTACTCCTCGCTGATTATCTTGTGCATTCAGACCACAGAGCCTTTGTAGAGTGAGTTATGAGCTGCAGGTCGTTTGTGTTCATTACTCTGCGGGAGAGGGGAGAGGAAAAAGGAGAAGCGGGGAAATTAGAGCTTGACCACAATCACAGAGGACACGGTGTTGCTATTAGTTTCCCAGTGCAATCACGTAATCTGATGGCCCAGGCATTTGCTTTAATCACACACCTGGGAAATGCATCCATCCCATTTCATTTCATCAGCTCAAATCAATCTCATATCAGTAAATGAATATGCCTAGACGAGAAATCCTGCCGGACATGATATTATTAGACCTCCAAAGGGAACTCCTTCATTACTGATTGCCTTTTTTCTCCACCACGTGCTTGGTATTATTATCACACTCTTGTGTTGTAGACACATTTGAAAACAATGCGGAAGGTGTGTTTCTTTTTTTTCTTTGAAAAAGTCATTTGTGTTGTACTCACAAAACAACAAATGACACAGTGGTTTTGGATAAATATGAGCTCTCGCGGTGAGTAAAAGGTGGCTGCGTCGGAGAGTTTGCATGTTTCCCCTCCATGTGTTTTGCTGCTAAACGTTGTGCTGCTGGTGTTGGCGATGCCGAGGCGGGTCTTTGTCTGCTCTGGGAAGGCTGGGCTCCAGCTGGCTATGTGCAAAAGTCAGTGGGTCCCTCAGCACTCAGGAGGAACAGGAGGGAGAGCCGGCTGATTGACTGGGACAGCACTCCCCCCTCCCTCCCTCCCTGCTCCACCACTACAACCGACGCCCCCTCCTTCATCCCCGCCTCTCCTGCATCTCCTCCTCCTCCTCCTCCTCGTCTGTTCCTGCACAGGGAGCACATTTGCCTGTCTCCACCACCCCTTCCTTCCTCCCCACCCACCACCAGCAGCAGCCATCCCCTCCTCTCTGTTTTTACACACCCAGACCTGCTTTATTACACACACTCCTTTCTCCCCAGCCGAGCGTGTTCAACAAAGAGGGGGGAAAACACGGTGCTTCAATAAAAAAAAAAAAAAAAAAAAAAAAGGACACCGGGATGGGTGGTGACGGTGACGCTTGCGCTACTGATGCGCACAATGGGACGGGAACATGTGAGCGCACACGGAGGGACCCAAACGTTTGGGTTAATTCAGGGCAGCGCATCACGGGGCTCTGCTCAGTTCTCACTAGTTAGAGAATGGAGCCTGCGTCCCACCGCGGTTCATCTGGGGGTAAAACAGATATCATAATAATAATAATAATAATAATAATAATAATAATAATAATAATAATAATAATAATAATACATTTGTTGTAGATCACAGTCCATATCTCTGGATGCATGGTCCCGGAGATGGAGGGGAAATGAATAAATACTAGTAGGTGAAAGCAGGGGAAAGAGAAGAAGGGGTGTGTTGCATTCACCGACTGCCGTCCAGGACTCCAGCGACGATCCAGCCAGCCAGCCAGCCAGCCACTGTCTGTCTGCTTGCAACGCTCGTGTGCGCTCTCTCACTCTCACTCGTTCTCGCGCGCGCGCACGTGCCAGTGGCGTGAGTGTGACACACACACACACACACACACACACACACACACACACACACACACACTTTACATTCGCTCGCAACATGGCGTTGGAGCGCTGAGAGACACGACCGCTCTCCCTCCTCTCTCTCTTCTCTTCTCTTCTCTCTCTCTCTCCCCACTCCGCCTCCCCCACCACCACACTGCCCCACCGCCGGCGTCGACTTGATGCAGAACCCGGCATTGTTCGTTCGGAGAAGCCCCCGGGCTCCGCTGACCGCACGGACCTCAACGTTCGCCGAGACTCCCGCTTTACGCACCCCGGCCAGGAGACAATAGCGGATTCCAACATATTGCATGTCGCCCCCGGTAGCGTAGCCCCCCAGCCTGTGTGCAGACGACGTGCCGCCGCTACCCCCGCTGGTTGGTTTGATATCAAAGGCTGTACATGGCGGTGGAGAGCACAATTTGGCTCCTCTGTCTTCTTCTCTCGCTCCTCTGTGCTCCATCCAAGCAAGGTAACGCGCTCTTCTCTGTCCTCAACCCGCCTGTTGTCTTATTGTGCCTCCAGAGTCCATGTGCGGGTTTCTTTCTTACACTCACAGCGCAGTTTCTCCACAATATTAGTGGGTTTTGTGCGCGCGTGTATGTGTGTGTGTGTTTTTTTTTTTTTTGGGAGGGGGGGTGGGATATGTGCACCTTGCGTGCTACGCGCGGTTACCGGCCCGTTAGTTATACTGTGGTAATCTTCACCCTCTGCACACACTCACTCCCCCACTCACACTCCTCCACTCCACCGCTCTCCCTTTCACCCAGCGCGTGTTCGGTTGTGTCTCTCCCGGGACAGCGCTGCTCGCTACCGCAACAAACTTGCAGCGCTGTCCCCCGGGGAAGGTGGACGACGGGGCGGCCGTCAGTGGCTGGATCTCAGCGGCCAGCCGGGAAGTTTGAGATCAGACCGGTTCGGTTCCGGAGACCCAGCGGAGCCGCCGTGGCCACGGATTATTATTATTATTATTATTATTATTATTATTATTATTATTATTATTGTTATTATTGTTATTGGTGGTGGTGAGAGGTGTTGTGCAACTCGGTCTTCGTGTTTTCAAGGGGGTTAAAACGTGTGCGTGAGAAACTGCTTAGCACCCCTCTCTCTCTCTCTCTCTCTCTCTCTCTCTCTCTCTCTCTGGTTCGAGAGGAAAAGTCTGCCCATACCGGCGAAGGCGACGAGACGGCTGCCTGATTGATTTACATGACAAAGACCACCTCTTTTTTCGCCCCCCACTTCTCCTTTCCTTTTCTTTTTTAACAGATCGTCAGTGAAGGCAACTCAGTTAAATACTCTTCTGGGCAGGGAGTCTTGTTGACGGGGTGAAGGTGCCACCCGCTTGTTGTTGCCGCTGCAACTTCATTTTGACGTTGTGCATGCAGCTGTCTCGTGGCATCACCACGGAGGCAACGCAGTTGTGTTTGCGCAGATGTTAAGGGAGTGAGGAAATGGGATGGAAGTTGGGAGGGTGGGTGGGTGGAGGGGGTGGGGGGTGTACTATACTAGCCCTGCACGACTGTGGTACTCTGGACACATCTTTCGCAGCATATGATGAATGATGACGAACCGTCAGCGCCGTGTTAAAATGCTCTGTTGCACATTGATACACGCTGCCGTTTTCACGCCGGCCGAGTGGGAACGAAACAGCTGGAAATATGGAAGACGTTGCAGATGTTACCCGCAGCCAACCTGCTCTCTCCGTTCTGAGAGGCGCTGAGCATATATGGCAATATTTACATTAGGCTCGCACCCCGCAGGAAACCCTCGACTTCACACCTGGTGCAGAACTCGTCTTTGATTCCCGCCGAGCTCGCATCATTCCAGTGAGAGAGCAGGCCCAACGGCACATCTGCTGCTCTACCTTCGCTCCGTCCCTCAGGATGATTTAGTGGCATATGTATAAATATTTGCCATTTTTTTAATTGCTGGGATCAATCATTGGCTGTTATTCTAGACAAACGAAACACTATTCATTTGAATTATCATTATTTAAAAGCTTCCCGCACCATTAATCTCAAAGAATACCTCTCAACACCGACCTGAGCGCTCTGGTCTTATTGTTGCATAGTTTGTGGGTGTAGAATCTGTTTTCCTCCGGTTACTTTTTGTCACACGCATCTGCATCTCATCCCTTTCTTGTGTCAGAAGATTGCCTGCGCGCTGCTGCTGCTCGTGGTGCTGCTAGCGCTGCTGCACGACGTGCTCAGCAGTGATTGCCACTGGGACGGCAATGAGATACATTGTGTGTGTGCAAGGGTTGGCAGAGTGATGAAATGTCAAGGGCGCTGGAATATATATGAAAAGACAAAAGTACTTGGATGTCGGCGCAGTACATCCAGGCTGACTCTTGACAGATATCCGCAATTTTCCTTTTCTTCTCCTTTTCTATAACTTTGAAATATCCTGCAGGTGAGTGGCTGCTGCCTGTGCCAGGTGTCACTTTGGATTTAGTCAGTTCCGTCCAGACGGAAGAGCCCTCCAGACGATAAATTAATTTTTCATTTACGAGGACGCCCGAAATAGCAATTCGACAAATCAGACCCGCACTGAAACATTCGGTCGCGCGTGTCCCGTTTGTATTTACGAGCAAAGGGAGAGAGAGAGCGGCGCCGATGACGTTGTGTGGTGACACCGACAGGAATTCCTCGCTGGCACGGCCGTCCAAGTTCGTGCACACTTGGCTGTGTTTGGAAAGTGGAGCATGAATGCTGCTGGTGTCGCCGCTTGTGGGAACCGAGGCCTGCGGAGGGGAGGTGAGGGAGGGTTTAGGATGGCGATGAATCGATGGGCGCTGGCGGGGCCAATTTGAGGGCAAGGGCCGCGGCTACGCACACAAACAAAGGGGCCTGTTTTGATCAAATGAAAATATGTCAGCTTCATTTACATTTCATTTCACCTCATTTGGAAACTGTCTGTTGTGCGCTGCTCGCGTACATCAAATGGGCTTAATGAAAACACCAGCCACACCTCCTGATGAGACAGTGACTGTGTGTGTGTGTGTGTGTGTGTGTGTGTATTCCAGCACATCCTTTTTTTTTTTTTTTTTCCATTTATTAGCATTTGAAACGCGACAAAAAACTTCAGCATAATTGAAGCAGACGTATCATTCAAGAGGTGAGTATTGATTTTAGAAAGAAGAAAAATAAGACATGGTCCACCCTGTGTTGATTAAAGGCAAGCAAATTAAACTGGAAAGAAAATGCCCAGTTCTCACTGAGGGAGACCCAGTCCATGCTCTTCTTTCTCAGAATGCTTAGATATGTTTACTATAGGGTTCCGAGTGTCTTATCAAAGCATCCTTGGCCAGTGCAGCAGATCTATCGATGATAAAAAAAAAAAAAAAAACACAGGATCAACCAATTGATCAAGAGGGCAGGATTGTTGCGTTATCGTTCTAGTTCTGGAGTCATCCTTAAGAAAAGAACTAAATCCAAACTAAAACTCATCCTGTGCTATGAGAATCATCCTCTCTGTGTTTATAAAAGTCTTGAAACCTCATTTAGTGATGATTGATTCTTTGCTCCTGCAGCAGTCAGATATTGAAGAAATCTTAAGTGTTTTTTTCTGCTAAACGATAATTTTTTCCCCCATTTTTTTATGATGCTCTTTTCTTAGACCATGATTCATTCGAGTGTCTGTTTTTATTGTTGGTATTTGCGCTGTTTGTATGTCTTAGTTACCTGGTGGCTACTTAGTTTCCCATGTGAGATCAATAAAGCAAACTTAACCTAGCCTAACCTTGATTGAGAACACTGACACAAATTCTGTCTATTCCCATGGCCTCTGTCTATTCACTGGAGTTGAAACATTTTCCCATGAAATTAACAGTTTAGCAGCCATAGTTTCAGGTCAAGGCAAACTACAATTATGTAGTTGTTAATATTCCTTTGTCAGTCTGGGTCTTTAAACCACCCAGTTTCATAAATAAGTTGATTTTTGTCCCGACACCAGAAGAGTGTTGGCTCACAGAAATCAATTCTGCGGCTCTGACCTCATGCAGTCGCAGGGCAGCTGGCGGGAGGGAGATGTTTTTTGAGTAAACCACCCCCCCCTCCCAACGCACTGCACTGGGGGTTTCTGGGGCAAAGTCCAGTCGCTACTTTAAATTTAATGGAGATGTAAAGCTTCACAAGGGTCAACACAAGAATGTTGCACTGACTGTGGTGAGAGTGACGTTTTTCTCCAAGAAGCAAATCTAAATAGCACCTTGAGGGAAGAGGAAACTTATTGCTGCTATTATTGGCAGCAGTGCAAGGTAGCTGTCACACTGGGCTACATGACTCAGCCTCACGTGTCACTGCAGATGCCACATTTCACTTTACCGTTGTGTTTGATTTTGTTTTTTTGTTTTTTAAGGAGTCGAAACTAAAATATGTTGCTTCACCAAAAGGTTGAACAGCAGAGTAGAATAGACCAGAAAGCGTTTGGACTTAAAGTTCTTTCTCCATTAATTATTGGTGAAACATGGCAGAAGCCACTGCGATTACACAACAAAACGAGCAAAGGTTTACATCTGTTATACATCGCGGCTGGTTAAATTTCTCACAGCAGGTACGGCAAAAGCCGCCGTGAACGAGCACAGCAGCCTGACGTGCCAGGTTGGGACGCACCAGGTCTGCGAGGTCGCTGTGAGGTTGAGAGTTGTTATTTTGGAGGGTGCAGTCAGGTCCCATATTGTCGAGAAGCAGCTGCAATCAGCCCTGCGTTCTCAGCCTTGTCTCCACACTTGTAACTCCGCTCAATCAGCAGGTGCGACCAATCAGGTGCTAATTAGCCACTTCTCCCAACAACTCGACACGACACCACCGTCGACGCCAAGGCTGCGTTCAGACTGCAATTGAAATCGAATTCCTTCTCAAATCCAATTTTTCGGGCTGACTGTCCACACTGTTTTTAGCAAGTGTCGAAATGGGATCTGGCTCTGTTCAGACTGGGCCACATTATTGACCCATCTGACAGGTTGCTGTGGCAACGACGTCGGAGGGGAGGCGTCGTCCAGCGTAGCGTGTAGTGTGTGACGTCATATAATTGCGACGGCGGCACTTGTTGCGCTACCTGCCCTGGAGCTTGGCTTGAATGGAGCTATCTCCCCACACACTGATGAGCCAATGATTTTCCTCCCCTGCTGTTTTCTACTTCTTCTGTCCGCTCCATTGCGTTACAGCTCCGCACATGGAATGGGGCTCTGTGTTCTGGCGCATTGGATCTTATGTCGGGTAGAGTGACGTCACGGACAGTCAAAACCCACCGGTGTGTTTGGAGCTGTTCACACTGAGACGCGTCTGTCCAAATGTGATTTCAATCGGTGGTTTCAATCCGTTTTGCAAAAATCGGATTTCGTGTGATTTGTGACTGTTCAGACTACAAAAGAGCAATTCGGTTTCAATCTGGATTGGCTAAAAATCGGATTTTGTGTGATTTGTGACTGTTCAGACTACAAAAGAGCAATTCGGTTTCAAACTGGATTGGCTAAAAATTGGATTTTGGCTGGCAGTCTGAATGTGGCTCAACAGACGGATCAACAGTTTTTCAATGGAAAGGGAATTCTTTTTTTGGGGTCTGCAGCTATTTCCCTCTTAGATGTCTTGGTCACAACACAAACACTGTACGAATAAGAGGAATATGAACATGTGGTTCAAGTAATTCAATGCCACCGTTAAGTGATAACAGATTTTTCATCAACCAAGCACATATAGATGACCTCCTTTTCTTTTGCTGTCTGTCCTTCATAACCGTAAATGCATGTAGGAAACTTTTTAGAGTGCCTGCTTTGTTGTAGAAACATCAACATGTGTTTTTTTTTCCTCTGTACAACACCTGTGACCGTTCACACAAATGAGCATTAATGCATCGAGAGGCACTTTGTTGTCGTTTGCAGTTTTGTCGCCGTGACACCTAAATGCTCTCAAAAGGAAATAAAACTGAAAAGCTAATTGACGCAGCCTTAATGCTTTTCAGAAATGCCAATGCATTCTGTGCCAGTGTAGCCAATAAAGAAGAAAACAAAAATGCTTGATAATTCTCAATAGCCAGCCAGTTGAATGGTCAAAACACGCCTGCAGGTTGCTCATTGAAAACAGCAAAAAGCACCCTTGTCTCTCCGTCCTGGCTTTCAGACACTTTTTTCCATAGAAAATCTAATCTAGTTTTTTTGTTTTGTTTTGTTTTAAGGATGCAATTATTTAAGAAAACCTCTTTTTCTTCATGGCTCTACGCAGTGATTTTCCCAGCCATGTTCTCAGACGAAAAACTTCAAATGCTGCATAGGCTTCAGCTTCAATCTGTGTGTCTATATATGTTTACTAGCACACCTTGTTTTTAGTTCCTGTAGTGCCCGAGGACGTTCTCCTTAAAAAAAAACAAAAACAACAAAAACAGAGTGCGTTAGTAGCTAAACTCTGAACTCTAATCTGTACAGTCAGTGTCTCCACTGGGCTCAGGGGATTGCTGCTGTGCAATATTAGTGACTGTGTTCATGGTGTTGTTGTCATTGTTTAGACAGGGACATATGTTAATCTTTACATTACATATATATGCATACGCAGACATAAGGCCCTCGGAGAATAGCGCAGTACTTTTGAGTGGTAAATGAACTACGCGCGTGTGTGTTTGCGCATTTGCTGTTTGTGCTCTCGCCCTGTGCACATGCTCTTGTTTGTGTCAGCCGCATTCGTGAGTGCATCTTGATATCCTCCCCAGAGCCCATGCTAAATTAGGATGCATATTATTTAAAGATGCCCTGGGCAGATGCTCAGCTCACTGTGTGTGTGTGTGTGTTTTGTTTTTTGTTTTTTTTCCTCTGCTGTGAATATGTTGATATTATGGTGCCCTGTGTTTGCCTAATCACACTGCCAGGGAGGCAATCTTTAGCACTCCAGCGTGTGTGAATTCAATGGGAGGAGCTCGTTTTTCATTTGCTGCAAAGAGCTTCAAATCATTTGAGACTGAAGCTGAATCTAGTTTTTATTTTTCTTTCATCAGCCATCTATTGACCCACCTGAAAAGGAAACCTCCTGGGATACATAGTGACTTAACTAATGTTTGTGTGTTTAAAAAAAAAAACAAACAAAACACATTACACAAGATAAAGCTGGTTGAAGCAGATGTTTCCATTGTTCATTTTGATATTCCATGTGTTCCACCACAATTTACATAATTTGTACGACAAGAAGGTGCTCCGGGTACAGCCTCATCTTAAATTAAGAAATGCATCATTCCTTTATGTCGTGATTGCTATAGAGAATAGAGAAAACATGAGGAAACAGACAGAAAAAAACATCCTGCTCTCAATGAACAACTTGGCAATGAATGTAGGTTGCCTTCTGAATCATGAGATGGGGCAACTGGACAAAATATGAATTCAGGTACAACATGACAGGGAGAGTTGATTGAAGAAGAATAAACCAATATATCAATATCTGATTCATCAGTGTTGCTTTCGCTCCCTAATATTGATGTGATTCCACATCAACGACCAGAGCAACAGAACAGAGCTGATCAGAGAAGCAGTACTTCCTGTAGAGAGGACAGTGAACACCAATGTGGAGGCAGGGAATCAACCCATTGGTTGGATTTTGAAAACACATGACTTTAATTGGGGGGTTTATTGAACTGGTAAGGTCATTAAACCTAATCAGACTCATTTCTACATGTACTAACATGCTTTTACACTTTGCACTCGTGTATGAATTTTGCTTCATGCATGTATGTTGGTGGGAGAGACTGTAGCAGGGATATGGATTTTTGTTAACCACACAGCTACGCAAGATTGCCAGGTCTCTCGAGTTTAAATTATTTTGTGGAGGCTGTAGGGCAGGTGATGCAATAAACACACTTTACAGCTGGGAAGGTTGCACTCACAGGGACTGAGAACGCTGAAGACTCGCTTTGAAAAGTAAGTAGCAATCGAGCTAATTACATCCGTATTAAAGGAGGCAAAGTGTTTGCCACACGAGACTGTGTCCTTGTCCTGTCGCCTCAAAATCCTATTTACACATCCATAAGACATTTTGAAAAAAGTTTTTTTTTTTTGAAAGGTAGGCATGGTATAAAATTTGTTTCAGTTTCCCAATTTCAACTAAAATTTAATTTTGAAATGACAACCAATAGCAGGCAGCTCTCTTCTCTCATTGAACAGTTTTTTTTTAAGGGACAGGTATGTCCACAGTACCTCAACTTTGGCATCTGGAACACGATTAAATTTAAAGTATCAGATGGAGTCCTGTCGCCTTCAAGTGCACTTGTCGCCGTGACTGCTTTGTCAAGCGGTCGCGTCATGAGAGCACTCGTCACGAGTGTTGAAACAGGAAAGTCTGTCTCGCAATGTTTTGCCTCTTGTGTTTTGAGTGGAAATGGGAAAGATCAGCCGCCACAACCTGTGGTGTCTCTTCGCTCTCCAGAAGCAGCGTTGAGCCATTCGCCCAGTTGAAAGAGCGCTTTAGGCGCCAGCGCGGATGTGGTGAAAATTGGCACAGGAATTTTCGGGCGGTTGTGGAATGTTTGATTCCAGCACACATTTGACTTTTGTTGAATCCGTGAGAGGCTAATGTAGTTTAATGAATTCCAATTTAGACGCAGAGCACCTTTGTGATGAGCATGCTAACAAACCACACTCCCGGCAAGGAAGTGGCAGCAAATCATTTTCAGTCATTTATTTCTCTGATAGTCGAACTCCCAGTAGTCTGCGCCGTCGCACCTTTGCAATGGGCAGAAAAACAGCAGCGATTGTCACCAGAATCAACAGGTTTTTGTAAGGCGTTGTTGCGCTGCTGAAAGGGAAATATCTGCGATAAAAGATAGAGTTCATCTGTCTGTGTGAAGCAGGCCACTGTTGAGCCTTCCATTGTGAGCGTTTTATTGGCGCCCTCTCGGTGCAGCACGCCCTTGCCAAGGTGCTGTCACATAGCAGTCTCATTCCTCTTCTTGACATGAGCGAGCTCATCCACGGCTTTTACACAGCGCGCGCGTGTGCATGTGTCTCTCTTTAAAGAGCGGAGTGCTTCACGCGGACGACTTTTTCCCATGTTGAGTCGAACTCCGGAGTCAATACGACCGTCTGCACGTCACAGTGTCAAGCGTCTGGGGCTGCGGGAGTCCTGCACATTTCCCGCAACCCGGCGCGATTGAACAGATTCCCACTCGGGGTCGGCCCTGTCACTCCTTTGTTGGTTTTATAGCTTGGCCTTGTTGACTCATGCAACCGGGGCTGGCAGTTGACACGGCCATGTGGAGGCCCTCCTGCGTGCTGGGAGGCCCCGCATGCAGGGACGGAGCTCTGTGATTGGAGGAGGTCTGACTGGGATGAATGAGCACTGTACATAGAGCAGAAGGCACGAGGGGGTTGACCGCGACGCCGCTCTCACAGTCACCGCTCACCCCCCCCCCCCACCTCAGAAATCTCCCTCTTGTGCGCACACTGGAATTGTGACACACTGGCCGTGTTTATCCAGCTGCGGACCCTCCCGCCCTCTTAATTGTGCACCACTGTTTGTGCGTCGAGAAGATGGTTGCGTAAGTGAAGACGACAAGGTCGGGACCGCCGAGTGACGAGGCAAACGCTCGCGCTCTAGCGGCTGATTGTAGGCCTCGCACCTCCAAGCAGGTCGAGAGATGCGCACAAGCTGCGCAATGTCAGGTCCAATTTTAAGCAACTTCTGAGACATCGAGAGTTGATCCACAATGAAAAAACTCCACAACTATTTATCTGTTTCACCTTATATTTTGATAGGCCTGTAAATGTTGATGGATAAACAAGCCCATTTAATGAATGTCAGCAAGCATGGATTCCATTAATATCATAAATCAGCAGGAGTAGATACTGAGTGAAGAGAACATTTTTTTTTTTTTTACACAAAATATGAGTAGTATGCTTTGGAGGACGTCAGAGTCAGCACTCCCACATGTTTTACACATACTTTTAAAAAAAAAAAAAACACGCTGTATGTCTCTTGAGCCTGTCAGTCAACTCTCTGGGAATGAGAAAAATGTCCTCCTCTGCTTATTTTGCACAATCTGCTTTTGCTAAAACGCCAGTGTTGTTAATCGAACCTTTGCGATGTCAGTGCCTTTCACAGGTTCAGACCAACAAACACAGGCAGGCAGGCAGGTAACCATTCCTCCAAGTTTGTTTTTAGTTTGTTTCAGGTCTTTGGTTCCTTCACATTTACAATGTACAACAGACCATCAAGGAAAAGCAGGGAGCCAAAACTGGGTGTTTTTGCTGGAGGCAAAATAAGACTGTTCTTCTGATCGTCTCTGGAGTTTTTGGATGGCTGTCGAGCAAGGCTAAGAATATGTCACGACGCACAGAGTCAAGCTAGCCGTTAGCAGCACGCCACTTTGCAGTTGTCCGAGCCGCACAGTCTCTGATTCACTGATTAAACGTTCCAACGTTGAAAATGAGTGTGTGTTTGTGGTTGTGACGACGCCGTATTGCCAGGGGAGGAAACACAGCTGGAACATCCAACACCTGACACAGCAGCTGCTGGGATTGTGGGCTGACTCACTGGAGAACTGTGGGTCCAGACAAAATGTGGGGGCACTCCTTAACACAGACGATCTTAAATGGCCTGCAAAGCTGTGCAGATACGACGATGTGTGGCGAGTGATTTGTGCAGCAGCTTCACAACGTGACTTTCCTGCCTTGTTTTTTTTTTTGATGCAAAGGACTCGCTCGGTGTCAGCGGTAACATTTTGAACGCGGAGAGACTTTACGTTTAGAAAGTAATCTTGCACATCCGTCACCTGTATTGATTCTGAAGGCATTTACGGTTGCACACGGGCAAGCCGAGAGGTCACATTTCCATTTCAGCCTGACCTCTGTTCCCCTTTCCCAGGTAGCCTCGTCTGGAGACGGACAGTATGCAGATTAAATTGACAGTGTCATTGTTTTCTTCTTAATCTTTCAACTCTGTGTGTCCAACCAATGTATAGACACTGTCTGCTGCAAAAAGCAGCCACTAGAAACAGCGGGCGAGCGCTAGTTGAGCTTGATTTAAGGTTTGGTTGGTGGTACACACACACACACACACACACACGCACTTACAGCCAAGTACTATCAATCAGACCATCTGTCCCTGCTCAGTCAGCCTGGAATTTGGGTCTGAGCGCAGTGTGTCCCCCACTGCCCCCCCCACACCCCGACACAAGCACACTGTATTACTACTTATGATACAACTCTTTTTTTGACATTGTGCGAGAGTCACTGCAGCTGTGTCCGTCTCGCTGAAGGTACAAAAACGATGCTTGTAGCAGCGTTGGAGTGTTTTCTAGTGGTCCCACCTCTCAAAAAGTATCTGCAGTCTCATTATGCTGCCCCCTCTCAGCCTTGCCTCAAAGCGGTGGAGATCTTAAGAGCACTTCTCTGTCTGTACTTTGGAGCGACTCTCATCGCGTTGTGCCCATATGTTCCACACTTAGGCTCGAGTTTTTCATCCTTTTCTTCGAACCTCCTTCAGTCAGCATATACGCAGCACAACGGTGGGTTTTAATGGCCGGCCAGATCGATTCAAGGCTTCTTCACCAGACCTTTAAGCTAAACTAATGTTGTGCCTGGAGAGCTTGGTGCAGACATACATTCTTCCCCTTTCAGAGCCCAGTGACCTTGTGAACCATCTGTAATAATATGGAAATGTCCCATATCATTAGAGATGGTTTACATATTACATGCACCCATATTCAAATCTTGATTGTTCATCCTGGACAGCCTGGCATGATAATTCCATGAAGAAAGCTGTATAGTTTTTCAGAGAAATTGTGCATTTAGCCCTCTGTTTACAGCCTTCCACAGAAGCTCAGAGTTTTGTTTTTTTTTAGCGTTTTGCTACAACCAATGCCAGTGGAACAAATACCTGGCCAGGGATTATTGTCACCAAGCTGGG
This sequence comes from Thamnaconus septentrionalis, assembly GCA_009823395.1. Taxonomy (NCBI): domain Eukaryota; kingdom Metazoa; phylum Chordata; class Actinopteri; order Tetraodontiformes; family Monacanthidae; genus Thamnaconus; species Thamnaconus septentrionalis. The sequence goes on along the minus strand of CM020505.1, from coordinate 5,110,917 downwards.
AGAAGTGTCAGGGAGGTATCATAGCTCCATGTGACATTAGGAGGGTTGAGGAACGGAACTGCATGTTCTAGCGAGGACTCTCTGAATAGTGGAAGTTGAAAACGATGCAAAGGATCAACCTCACTAAGTTGGACATTTTATTTGAAAAGTTAGAAGCCATCACAGAAGTGCTTTCATTGGCATGGAATGATAAAATACAGTGGAATCTGTGTGGGTTTTTTTTTTTAACTACTATATAACTCTTTTATTACTCAAAAATCTAAGATACATTTTCATTGCACACATGGCAAATTGTGACACTAAGTAAACAGAAATACCTCTGCCAGTGAATCAATGTAAATATGCCAGACACCAGTATCACAATTTCATGCCATTATCGGCGGCATATGAAGGGACACACAGCTTCTTAGTTCTTACACTGCGGTGGCTGAGCCTCCTTCTCTCGGTATTGGTTTCTTAAAAAACAACCCTCAAGTATTGAGCTCAGCTCCTAAGCTTGATGAAACCTGAGCTGTGGCCTCTCACCCTTGGGGTGTCTAGTCTTTCCTGACAGTGAGCTGGTCTGGCTGGAGGTAATTGCTGCGTTATGTCCCTCTCCTCCTCCTCCAGCCTCTCTCCCTCTCTTCGTCTAAATGTTTGTCAATAGGTGATTCAGTAGCTCAAATCCTGGAAAACTGGGACACCTCTTTTTGTTTGCATGGCAATTAGAGAGAAGTCAATTTACCCAGTTAGCCGAATGGAAGCGGCACTTGAAAAACACTGACGGGTGCGTTTGACTGATGGGTGTATTTCACAAACATGCCAAGATAATTTGGTAACAGCTGAATGAATCCTGCATGAAGCGCGTCATTAACAGCAACAACACTGAACCTTGTACGGCTTTTTTGTCGGTGTCCTATTATACGTAAATGCTTCAGATAGATAGATAGATAGATAGAAACTTTATTCATCTCCAAGAGAAATTCACTTTCAATATCAACATTCACAAAGCAAGGCAAAATAAATGAGACACGTAGCAATCCCACATAAGCAAACATTCTACATAGCCTATGGCAGTGAGCTAACTTTTTTTCTTGATAGTTTGCTTAGGGCCTTAGTACATGAAATTCGAAAAAAAAAAAAAAAAAAAGTCCAATAATCAGCAAACTGGGAGGAGGCATATATCCACCCTCGACCAAAGCATGCTCTGAAATACTTCAGTCAATAAATTGATTCCCCTGCCAGGCTCCAATTTTGGGTCAAGGACAGCAGTCCGAGCAAATGACCCTGTAGTTGCGCTGCATCTGCAGCAGGACCCGACTGTGCAGAGTCACGGTGATCACGGCGCTCCATTGTCTTCCATTTCCATCCCTTTCCTTGAGCCTTTCCTCTGTTTGGAGACGAGGCGACGGTTGTTACCGATGGGATAAGAGGTTGTGTTATTTAACACAGGACAGTATTTGCTTCGCCCCCTCAAGCCCACTGGCTTTTTTGGAAACTATACCCTCTAGTTAACGATGAACCATTTGGCGGCAAGCCATCAAAGTCCATTCGCCACGGCTCAGTGGGACGGTGCAGCCGCAGAGCTCCCGGTTCTTCCCAGTAGCAACCAGCTCCACACTGAAGTGGGAAAATGTCCACCTCAGCCGCACACACACACACACACAGGCACACCTACACTACATTGTCTCCTAATGAGATGCCACTATTATGCTGTGTCAATGCATGCGTTTATGTGTGCTGCAATGGTTGCGTGTGCATATCTGAGTTAGTGAGTGTGTGTGCATGTGTGTAGGTGGATGGGTGGTGGGCAAGTGTTGCAAGTCAAGTTTTACATTTGAATATCAAGGATTTGATGCATTTCCTGCGTGCAGGCTTCAAAAAAACAAGAAAAAAACCCCAGCTAATTTGCTCATTTGCATCCCAGAAAAAAAAAAGAAAAGAAAAAAACTTTTCTGGGTTGGGCTGCCTTTGTTTCTCTTTTCTTCCTTCATTACACCACTTCCCTGTAGTTTAGTGATGCACAATGGCCTCCGTATCCAGCACAGAAGCATCCCCGCCCCTCGCCAAGTCAAACCGTTGGCACCGGGCTGGAATACGGCTGCTAACGTTTTAATGACTTAATGAGACCTAATTAGCCGAAATGGGAGAGAAGAGCTGCGGAGGTGCTGCGTGTCTGTCGGTGTGTTGGCACGGCTTCACGTGAGCGCTGCTCTTGCTCCTGCACAACTGCACGCCTGCGCCTCTGTTTCCTCCATGCGCTGTCCGATGGGATGTTTGTCTGTGGGTTTAAAATGTATGTTGTGTGTGTGTGTGTGTGTGTCAGAGTGCTGTGCAGCCTTTCAGCATTAGCCGGCCTCTTGGTGGGGAAGTAATGATGGGGGGGTCAGGCCTCATTTAATCAAGGAAAAAATTCCCTCTCCCATTAACTTAATTAATCCAGCGCTGGTGGAAGAAAAGGCAGGAAGAAACCTGCCTGTTTGTGTGTGTGTTGTGTGTGTGTGTGTGAGAGAGAGAGAGAGAGAGAGAGAGAGAGAGAGAGAGAGAGAGAGAGAGAGAGAGAGAGAGACTCTGCTCCTGAACTTGTCAACCTAAGTGTAGCATGATGGGGCCTTTCGATGTCATTTACTCTTTTTGTTCTTTCTTTTAATCCTGCAATTGCCGAGTGATGATCATATTATGTTTGCTTGTTTGGTTTTAGTGTTGTGTCTTTAGTTTTATTCTGTAAGTGTCATTTAAAAGGGCCCTATGAATGAAGTTAAAGTCAAAGTTAATACTGCGTTATCACATGCAAGGATATTGCAGCAACAGTTAATGTTCTGGTTTCACAGTCGATCTTGAGCTGCGATGTCTGGGTGAGACTCAGCAGGTCCAAATTCAGGGCTACTTTACAGTACATGGTGGCATAATATCAGTACATGATATCCATGATACATGAAATATGCAGGATTATAATTAGTGAATAAAAACCCAAGTTTTGTCAGCTGCCTTTCTACCACTGAAAACAAGTGACTTTAGGTTCTTGGATGTGCAGAATGAGTAGAATGACAAGTACTACTACTACTATTACCGCTAGTAGTAGTAGTAGTAGTAGTAGTAGTAGTAGTAGTAGTAGTAGTTTTGACAAACTAAAAAAAAAATAACAAAATGCCTCCAAAAAGTTGTTTGTATTATATAAACCAAAAAGTCAAGTAGCATTAGATCCTAGTACACGTTGTACTTTTTGCTCTAGTGTAACAATATTCACCCCCACAGACCCGGTACAGCTTGTTTCTCAGCCCGCCATAAGAACCCTGTCAGCCGGGGCCAGTCTATTACTGGTTAGTTATTATTCCTTCCATCTCACCAGGTCAGACTCAGAGTTCTGAGGATGAACCAAAGAATCCTACAGGCTGCAGCAGGAGCTTCATCATGGCTTTGGTACTGAAGCTTCTGCTTCCTCTGGATTTGTAGACACTGGCTTTAAAGAACGTTTATATTCCCCTCATTAACCCAGCTATATTTTCTTGGTTTGACCTGACTATAACGGCCGAGGCGAGGAGGCATTCACTGAAAATAGTGCATTGAACAAAATCACCTATTTTTATGAAGCTATTTGTTTATGTTCAACCTGTGACCGGCATGAAAACTGCTTATTTATCTTGGAGAAGTTATTGATCAGCCCATTGGTTCAATAAGGTGAACAATGTTCTCAACCTGTGGCCAAACAATATGGGACAAATGAGAAGTCTCTCCTTCCTTAGGACAGCTAATTAAAAGTCAAAGGACGGAAGGTGAGAGCTCAGGAATGAGGCCTGATGTGCTTGTGTTTCCACGACGGTGACGTTCCTCTCAGGAATTCCTCCGTCGGGAGTCTGGTGCCGTTTATGGCGGCATTTCAAGATTCACAACATGCTCCATCCCGTGTCGTTTTGCAGTTTGTATTCTGTGGTGTACTGGCTGATTTGATCCATAGCAAGGCAGCCCATACTCTTGGACAATTGTGCAGATTCCTCCTTGAGCTGCTCCCACATGTAAATCAGGCAAAGGCATTTTCACTGTCTGCCGTTTCAACTTGAACCACTCTACAGCAGGCTCTAAAACTGACTAGCTTGAACCCAATAGCATTTTTTTCTTTAGATTTTACATTGACGTTAAGGCCATTGGATAAACAATTGGGTGAATTTGCATCTTGTTTTTTTTACCGTCCTGTTTGCATTCTTTAACACCGTTAAATGCTGCGTGGACTGCACCGCACCTCTAGGCTGTATTTGTGTATCGTGCCTCTGTCTGAAATATGATCACGTGATGTGTGATGGTGCGACAAACAAAACAGGAGCAATCGCAATCCAAGTGTGCGAGGATCCGCGTAGCAGCTCGTCTTCAAATGTTGCGTTCGATGAAACACTGAGCGACTTTTCGAAAAACGTCACGAGCTTCACAACAACATTTCTTGGCCACAGTTTTCCGTAGAGTGCTGCACTGCTCATTTTACCAGCACATGAACCTCTTGCTCCCCCCCCCCCCGCACTCTTTAATGTCCTGCTGCTGACAGCCAAATCCCCTCATGCCACTGCACCCACTTCATTCTCGGAGCTCCTCCTCCTCCTCCTCCCTCCTCCTCTTCCTTTCTTCTCCCTTTGACCCCGAAACACCCTGCCTCAGGAATGCACCGGACCCTATCCATCTGCGCTGACAGGGCTATCGGCTCTATTGAAGTTATGCCACGAAATGATGACTTCTCAAGGGGTGAAAATTGATCGGGGGGGGGTTGGTTAAACAAAAATGATGAATGACTCAGGTGCGTGATTAATTTGGCCAATAAAAACAGGGAGAGATGCTTTATTGCTGAGCTGTGATTCATCTCGAGGAGGGAACAAAAGGCCTACAGTCCAACTCCAACTTTTCTGCAGCCACTTGACTGCACCTGCCTGTTAACAAAGTTCCCCCCCGTTCCTTTTTGTCTCACGCAGAAAAGCCCGTTTCGCTGGAGCTGAGCTGCGGCGCCGGGCCCAGCCATGTAGTGTTGGAACCGGGTCTGCCCCTCCTGCTGGACTGCAACCTCGGCGCCAGCGACGCGCCGTTCAACGTCAGCTGGCTTCAGGATGGCCGGCCTCTGCCTCTGGAGGGGGGCGACTTCGTGCAGTATTTGGACAACGGCTCCCTCCTGCTGCTGCCCGCCTCCAAGGACGGAAACCAGCATCGAGCGGTGGAGGGGGGCTACAGCTGCGTGAGCGCCAGCGCCCTCGGAGCCCTGACCAGCCGCACTGTCAATGTTCTACTAGCAAGTAAGTGTCCAGCAGGGTCCCGCACAGCTGTCGCTCGCTGAGGTCCGACTCCCTCAGTCTGCCGTTTGTTTTCGTACGCTGGACACGTCACGCAGGCTGCAGAGGTTGACCGCTGCTTACGGCTGTTGGGTTGAGTTGGGCCTAAAGTATGGCTGTGCAACCAACACCACCCGCCAAAAACTTGAGGATATTCGACTTGCAGCTGAAATGCACGATAAGCTTTCCTAGAGAATTTATTTTTACTTTTTGATTGTATTTCAAAATGTCTAAAAAGAACAATTAACCGTTCTATTGTTTCAGTACTTATTACATAACGTGCTGATCTCAAACACCAGTGTCTGATACAGGAATTAGAAAGTAATTTGTCCATTTGTATTCAAACGGTCCTTTGTGACAGCCAACAACAGGGTTACATGCACGTTATTGAGACAATTTACGTTTATTGCACCCCTGTTATTTTGTCATGCTTCTTGTCATTGCCAGTGAAATAAGATACAAGTCAAGTCCAAAAAGCAGTGGTCTTACAGCAGAACCATGATTTAAACACTGGGAGTTCTCCACTGAGCGTAATTTACGACAGCGTCTTCACTTCCAATGAATCCATGCCTGCCATGAGATGGTGACAGCCTGATCAGTGGCGTTGAACTGTGGTTGAACTGATGCATAAGCTAATACGCTGGCTGGCTGATGCACACGAAACTTGCGTTAACCAGCTTGCTCTAGTTCGATACCGTGCCTGTCATCTGTCGCAAAAAGCTACTCTGGACGTGCGCCGGTTGAAACTACACGATTTGCCAACGATTTTCTTGGCTCACCCGCAACAACGTGGGTGATTGGTGGCGGGATATATTACATTATATTACGCACCAACTTTCCCATGCTGGATCTCTTCATTCAAAATGATCTGAGCGCTGCGACGGTCCCTGGATAAATGTGATATAAGCAGATAAACACAAAGAACAAAATGGAAGAATGTAATTACAGACAACATTTGAACAGTTTGGAGCCTCGGGGAGGAGAGTGGTTGGTCGTGTCTGATGTGAGTGAGTCGGCTGGCAGAGTCAATAAACTCTCTGAACTGTACATTAGCAGAAGAATGAAAAAGACACTTTCTTGCATAGTATTTTGTATTCAACTTATCTCAGATATACCTCATGTGATGCAGCCGCGGCCTGAAACCAGAACAATGCAGAAGAGTTATATAACCAGTTCCAACATGACTCGACTGCCAAGGTGTGTTTGGCTGTTCAGTTCAAGGTGAGCGCAGTGCATAGACTGATCTAGAGCGGAACAGTCACCATCCTAACTGTGTCTTTCCAAAGACAAAAGCAATTGATCCTGACAGTTAATGTAAAATGAGTTAATGACGTTATCAGTCCAATTAGGGGAAATATTCTGCAACGATACCAAAATAAGTTTTGGCAATTTTTAAGGTGAAAATGCCGGCGTTGAATTAATAACTTTTTTTTTTTCCTTTCACGGCCGACTCACCGAGATATCGACTTAAATGTCTCCCCCCACACGCCGGATTGGTTCAAATGATCATTCAAGGCGCCACGGCAGACCTTCAGATGTACATCGTCGAGTAGTCTGATGCATTAGAGAGTCAAGAGCTATAAGGCAGGTTCTAGGTCATTTACCATGGAAAAGGAGGAGAAAAAAAAAAAAAAAAAAAAAACTAACACGACGTGCCGCCGCAGAAATCAGGAGGTTTGGAACCCGCGAGGATGTGATGGATGCAGCGCGTCCACCGTGCCCAGAATAACGAGAGTCCGATCGGCTCTGGCTGATGAATGAGTCAGTCTCCCTCCTCTCTGCTCGGCTGTTCAGGTGCAGCCACGCTCCGCTCACTGAAGGAGTGGGTGGACGGGAAAATGAACTGGGTGGTGGGTGCGCGGGGCGTCTCGCAGGCTTAAGTGGTTGGCTTTATTATTCTTTTTTTTTCTTTTTTTTTTAAGTCATTAGCTTTGTGTTAAACGAGACAGTATCCTTTGTGGATGTCCCCCAGCTTTTGTCAGCTGCCACATGTCTATTTTTGAGGGGCTCTCATTCGAGGGATGTCAAGGAGTGCGTGGGTGCGGGGAAGGAGGTTTGGATGAACGCCGCCAAGGCATAAAAAGGCCGCCGAGAGTTCGGAGAAAATAAAAAGCTTTCAAGATCATCTGCAGGAGCAGCCTTCAGTTTGTGTTTTGCTCCGGTCCAGGAGTTTATTCCCAGAAAGGATGTCAGCAGCGAGGATGAGGTTTTTTGGGTCCGTGTCAACCCGGCTACCTGGAGGACATTGACATCACTGGATGCATCTGCAAGTCAACAATAGCTGCGTTTCCATTACTCCTAGAATTACGCAGAACCTAAATATCACAATAAAAAACTGGTCATGGAAACACCGAAACTGGGAAAAACATCTAAAATATCACTAAAAGGTTTTGACGCTCTTATGAGGTTGGTTTTTCAGACGTATCGATAGAGAGGTATATTGCAAAAGTGTCATGGAAACACTTTTGTTCGCATTTACACGTCAGCGGACGTGAGGTACGGGGTCACGTGACCAGTTCACCTCAAGTGAAAATGACGCGCTATGTTTAGACGGAGGAGGAGACGAAATATTTTTTTACAAGTAATCAAAGAGAAAAATATAACAATCATTCTTGACAGCAAACAACATCGAAATGCAGATTTATCGCAAAATGCTCTGTACCAGAAGAGACTTTAGCAGAATTACGGCTTATACGCTTTACACCATTCAATGGAAACACCTGAAAATCATGATTGTACTTTGTTGAACTTTTAGAAATATCGCTTTTTTTTTGTTGCAAAAAACTGTCATGGAAGCGCAGAGAGTGACTCTTGCCACAGCAGCATGTTATTAATTTGAACGGCCGACCTTTTCTTCAGTGGAACGCAGCTGAGGTGAATGTCAGTATCTTCCTCGCAGCGGCCAGCAGTTCTGCTGTTTGAAATGTGCAAGTCAAACTCATAGATGTCTTTGGTCGATCTTCTTATATTCCATCTTATTTTTATCCTTTTTTTTTACGATGGGAAACTTTAACAATCCTTGCCAAAGACTTACTACTCAACTTGAAACAACTCTCTGTAATAGAAGTGTAATTCTATCTACATTATGTACACTACTGTGTGACTTCAGTGTGTAATACATAACAAAGTATGAAGTCAATGCGTGAAGAGAAACAAATGCAGTCCAGCTCACTGTCCTGACAGTGCACCACCAACCAGCGCACTTACTGCTGCTGCACTCCAGCTGTGTATTATCTGCCATCGGCTCATTTACACCAGCCAGCCTTTCTCTCACATTTTGTGGCTAAGAATCCAGCTTGGCTAAAAGAGCTTTGTGCCCGAAGCTGCCTTGACATTTTGACTTGGCTAAAGTTAAATGAGCAGCACCTATATAACACTGGCAGCAATCATTGCAAAGTTGTGGTAGCCGGACAGGATGTTGTTAGGCTAATAGTCAGCTTGAAGGCTGAGCGGCACAAGAGGTCACTGGGGGGGGGTTATCCACTTGCACGAGTGTGTGTGTGTGTGTGGTGGGGGTGTGGTGGCTGTGCAATCTGATCGCTGTGAGGCCAAAAAGTGGGGGATAGATAGAGGGAGGCTCAAAGACAGATAAAGTCGGCGTAAAGTCAAGAGCAGGCAGACTGAGGCTCAAAGGGAAACCAGACCACGACCTAAAGGGGCCCCATTGTGGCTTGTGTTCATACATTCATTTTGCTTCCAGCGGTAAACAAGGTGTGTTTGGTCAAAGGTGCGTTGTCAAAGTTGTCATCACACAAAAAGATGTCAGAGAGCTGAAAAGATACATTTTTATAATCAGCCTCTATTAGTTCTTTCTGCTTTTCACCGAGCAGCGCCTCCCAAGTTTCCTAAAATGTGGAAACCAGGTCTTTGTCAAAATCCAATTGTCAATTGTCCAGATCCTAAACACATTAGAATGTATTTTAAAACCAATGAATGTACTCAGCACGTTTCAGGTCCAGTGTGGTGGAATGTAATTGCAGGGAGGGTGGAGCAGGGTTCTTTCATAGGCTCCTCAAATGTGTTATTTTGCTTCGACGTGGCAAAGGTACGAGCTAGCTCAGCCCTTTGCCTTCGTTTCAGCGCAGCGTGCGAGAAGTGCCTCCTGCGAACACACTCGCCCCCCTCTCGGGCCGCCACGGCCGTGAATGTGAGCTCCTGCTGGTGGCCACCGCTGGCCCTTGGAGCGCATACAAGCTTGTACATGCGCACGGATGAAAAGGAGAGGCGAGCCGGCTCATTGGTCAAGAACTCTCTCGGCAGCCATGCTGCGAGGAGGCGGGATCGTCGAAGATGAATCGAGCCGTCTCTGCCTGAGCATCTCTGCGCCCAGTTCAGTGGGAGAAACACAAAGACGGAGCGGCCACTTGTTGCGAAGCAGTTGGGGTGATCTAAACATCATCTATTTTGGATTGAGTTTGGAAATCTTCCTGCCTAAGATTTTTTTTTCCTCGCCAATTTTAACAACGTTCACTGTAACTTAACATTTTGGGTATCAGACTTCAGTGATTGGTCCTTCCTACCTATGCTGGAAGTTAAATGACATCCTGCTGCGTCTTTGCTCTGGACCCTAAATGACACCAGATGCCTGTGCAGAAAAACGTGATGGCATTAGGGGGCCGGACACAGACAGAAAATAAGTCAAGTGGTTCCTTTTTAATGTAACGAAGATGGAAGATTGTATCGAGTCTCGCTTATTATTTCATGTGTCCACATGGCTCTTTAAAAAGACCAACTCAACAGCATGTCGTATGTGGTCTTTCACGAGAGACCACGAGGAACTTTTCAGTGTTGAGCTGAAACAAAATAAAAGACAGTTTATAGTTTGGTAGGGCAAAGGAAGCAGGATGCAAAATTCCTTCCCAGAACTGTATTTTACGCACCTTTTTACTAACAAGCCAAAAGCTGCTACCTGCTTCTAATAATAAAGATGTACAGTAACTGCAAAATGTTCACAAATCTAATGAAGTTAAGTAGTAAACCAAACGATTCTGGTAGTTGTCCAAGCACTAAAGCCTCGGCTGACTTTAGAAATGTGTCATCTTTTAGTTTCCGTTGCTTCACTATACTTCACATTGTCATTATTCATCTTTCTTAGTATTTTTGCTATGAATAACTTGCCCCAATGCCATCCATCTTCCGCTCTACTTGACTCGCCTCCGAAACAAGTGTGCACATCACCTGGCAGAGCAAAAAGCTTAACAACAGAAGGCACTGTAGTCACAACCGCTTCTGTGCAAAAACTGAGAATTCCATGTGAACAATTTAAACTGGGTTCCGATTTAGAAATAAGTAGTTCAATAATAAACAGCTTCTGATTGACCAACATGCAGAAGCATAAATAACTCTGAGTCACTCCATCTGCTGCTGCTTCAGCGACAGCAACAACCTCTTTCTGGGTTTGTGCCTTCTTTTTATGTAAACCATATCAAGTTCTGTCACGTTGTCATGTGCGAGTTCTCCAGTTCCCGTGGGATCCCGTTGGTCGCAAGAGGTCCAGCATTACTCATCCTCCACACATGCGGCCGTTGTAGATGAAAAGCACAGCTTGCAGCAGAGCAGCATATCTGTCTGCCGCCTGAATTTTTTTTTGTTTGTTTTCTTTTTCTGACACAGACAGCAGGAAGTAGCACTGACTGCATCTTGGAAGTTTAATGCCTGCAAGACCAAATCTGGCTCAGACTCATCTTGACCAACACACTGAAATTTGTACAAACTAAAATGTGATCAAACTTTCTCCTTTATAAATCCCCTAAAAAAGAGACCCAAAGAAATACTAACAGCATCCCTTTTTCGCAAAGGTGTATCACTCGTCACTTGAACGATTCTTGTTCCATTCAAACACAAAAGCTCTTGCAGAGACCAAAGACGCCGGAGACAGATAAAAGTCCTGGGAAAAATTGGGAAATGGCAGCGCTATTTGTTCCCACTTGATCATTCATTGGTATAAGATCTCTCAGCCAGCGCGTCATCTGGCTGGAATGTGGAAATGAACCTTGTCTTTGCGGAATGCTGCGCATGAATAATGCAGGCTCTTGGCACATTTGCATGTTTTCACGCGGCGCACATCTGAGGCGGCCACTACAAAGCGCGTTCGGCGCTCCCAGTCGCTGTTTAGCGACGCAGCAGCGTGAAGGCGTTTATCAACTCGCCCGTTTTTATCTCGTTCAGTGAAACAAAGAGGTGGGGAAAGGTAAGAGCTGACATGTAGCACTACAGGAGTTGGCAGCGTAATTTATCTAATAAAGTGGAATTTACGTAGTTATTTGTATTTTTTTTTTTTTTTTTTACGTTTTCAGTTGAGTGTGTTTTTGATACACAATTGCTTGTTTGAGGTTGCTTAAACTGCAGGCTGCCTGAGCAACAGCATGTCATTAGTGGGGGTGAAGTAGTGCTGCTTTGAACGTTTCTATCTGGACTTTATACATGTGTTGGAATAAATCTACGCCCAATGTCCCACTATGGTGAGGACAAGATGTGGCAGATAGCATTTGTGCGTTGTAACTACATTGTCAGTTCACAAGTCTCGTCTGATTTTGTCACCATTTATTGTCTGTTTTTATTTTTCCCTTGTATTTGTAACAACTGACCATCTGTGTTTGATGTCGCCCGCCAGTCCGTAAATGGGATCAGTTGCCGATTCAATTATTTTAAGCTTCTGTTGGTGTGGGTGGAAGTATTTTTTTATTTTTTTTTTAAACTGGAGGCCCCAAAACAGTTCAAAAATAGCCATGCATGTGTGGACAAGGTCTAAGTTACCATGTCGGTGCAACTGGGTAAGAGGTTATTAACAGTTAATCATCCTGTGTTTACCCTCTCTGCAACTGTAAGTCAGGGTGACTGAATGAGATACTTTAAAAAAACAAAAAAACAAAAACTTTTTCATGTCAGGTAGCCTTTATGTGTCTTGATTTCCTCCTGTGTTTTGTGACAATATTAATATCAGGCTACTTTGTACTATGACTGCTTTCTGTATTAGGCCTTCTTTTTTCACCCTGCCTCTCACTAAACCCTGTTGCTGCCTCCTGGTGCTCAGTATTAACCACAGCATTTTTGATTCTTGCAAAAATCGGCACAGAGTTTCTGATAAGTGGGACTGGCAACAGAAGTAAATGATGGAATTTTTCAGTGTTCACTGACAGGTTACTGTTTACAAACCTTGGTAGTGAATTTGAGAACAAACATTACAATATGGAATACTTTATTCTTTGAATAAAAATTGAGAAAAAGCTTACCTCCAAGTATGTGGCTGTCTTGTGTATCTTTTTGACAACTACAACTTAAATATACACACAATTATTCATTAAAAAATATTCCTTTTCCCTTGTTCAGAATCTCAAAAAATTACAAAGTTCCACCTGCTGAAACATTCTTGGCTTGTTACTCCCAAATCCATCAGGTCTGCTTTGATTGCTAGGAATTCCTGCTGTTTACGGCCGACTCACTCCATCTCCTGCCTCATGTGCCTGTCGATATATCCAGGCCCTCAGCGCAGATGTGGCCCATTTTGTTGTGTTTGGCCATTGGAAAATCACAACGTCATGCTTGGAAAACACTCAAACCACTGTCACCTCTTTATCCGCAGGTCTATCAAAGTTCCATCAGCAGCCGTCGCCCCAGAGGGTGAATGTCGGGGGAGCGGCCCGCTTCGAGTGCCAGATTGAGGGAGTCCCGACCCCTGTCATTACCTGGGAAAAAGACAAAGCAGCCGTCCCACAGGAGGCCAGGTGAGGCGTTGGGTTTCCTGCTTTCTGGTCAGTGAAGTGAAGTCAGTCAGTGAAGGAGCCGTGTGTTTTGGATTTTTGTTTATTCTCCTGAGGTTGAAGCAATACAGAAGACGTGCTGTTTGCCACGCAATCTCTTTTAAATTGTATAGGAATGGAAAGAAAAATGGGAAAAGATTTTCCAGGTTGTGCTTTTTTGATTATCTACCATCTGCAAATCTTGCATGTGTGGGAAAAATAACAGTGTTTGACAGCATTTTACAGTGAACATAAGTAGTAGTCATACATTTATATGTAATCATGCCTGTGATGATTTTCTTCCATCCGTCGATCATCTACACCTGCTTACTCCTGGGTGTCTGCTGGAGCACATCCCAGCCGTCATGGGTCATTGTGTTTTCTGCAATGACTCATTCAAAATGAGCTCCATAAAGGATCAGATACAAAAGAAAAAAAAGCTTGTGATTGCTATATTTATTAAATGATGAGTTGATGATGATTCATTATGTAATGGGAAAACAGAAGCAAAAAGTGGATGAATATGAATAAGCTTTAACAAATGCAGCTAAATTTTCAAGGATATTTTGATGTTTTTATTCAAATCAGTTTTTTCTCTTGCCACACTTTCACAAAAACATGCTGGTTCACTGATGACGCACCAGGGTCCATTTTCCTTTGATTTTTTTAAATTCTCCTAAGGAGAGTTCAAATCAGTGCCACTGATCAAATTCCCCTGGTCCCTCAGAAACACAGAATCAAAAGGTGACACTGGTTGACACTGCTTCAGAACTCTTTCCTCCCCTGCCGTCAGCTCTTTCTTTCAGCTGTCCCGTAAGAAATATCCTCATTCTGTGCCACTTAACCATATTGATGTTTCTCCATGGTCCATGTGGCTTTGATGCCTTGGATTTTTTTTTTTCCTCTCTCTCTCTCTCTCTCTCTCTCTCTCTCTCTCTCTCTCTCTCTCTCTCTCTCTCTCTCTCTCTCTCTCTCTCTCAGCCTTATTGATTTCGCGCTAATGGCTGCTGTAGCCCAACACGACCCCATAAACAGCTCCCAGCTTAGAGATCCAAGTGCTTGGATGTGCAACTCCCACCCCAGGTGCTGTTAATGGCCTTTCACGGGAGGAGCAGAGGGAGGCCTGATACATGACTCGCTTTTTTTCTCCCTCTCCGCGTTGTCTCTGCCTCAGATGCTTCATTTTTCTTCTCTGGAGCCCCTCTCCCCTTTGCTGCATCGCACGTCCATTTCTTCTGCTCAGCCAGTGCCTTATCTCACTCTTATCTCTATTGATTTGACTGTTTGCCTGCATTTGTGCACAACATCTGAAAAAGAAAATTTCAAGGTGATTAAGCGAGGAAATATTCAACTGCATTTGCAAGGAAGTAAATGTTTTAATAAATACAAATAACACATTTTAATTAAAAAAAAATTGCACTTACACGTACAAAATTACACACTAAACTTGAATACTGTAGCTGAAGGACGTGGCTTCAATATGTTTGCACAGATGAAATATGAATAAAATGTAAAAAAAAAAAAAAAAAAAAAAAAAAAAAACATTAATAAATTCAACAGTCTCCATTTGCATATTCTCACTCAAAAATAGTTGTTCAGTTTTTGATTCCTTCAAGTCTGCGGGCGAGCCCCCATTTTCAAAGATGTGGAGAGAGCCGAACAATGCAAAGAACCAAAATCAACACCATCAGAAACAGTTACACTCAAGAGCAGCACTATCAGCAGCCACACAGCAAGTGAGCGTTGTGTCGAGTGTGTTGTGTCGAGATGAAAAACTTCAAGTCTTTCCGGGCTTTCTTTCAGTCTTTCAGTTCAGGAGCGGGAGATGTAAATGTCCATGTTGCCATCAGCAACAACAGATGTGTTTGTGTGTGTCTGTAACATTCGACCATAAAGTTAATTCAAGGTTTATGTCAGAACCTTTTGGTAAGAAGGATGCAGAGATGTGGCACCTTTCCTTTGTGTGGACATTAAAATTCTTATTATGCAAATATCACAGGATGCTAAAATTGAATTTTTATTCCTCTATAAACAGGAATAAATATGCATTTGGGTGGAGAATTGTTTATGAAGAGGATTTTTTTTAATGTAATTAATTTGTTTGTGCAAGAAAAAAAAAATCACATCAGAAGATTTTGGAATAATCCCCATCAAGGCCGAGAGAGGACAAGAGAGACTCGTCTGGACTTGTTCTATTTTGGCCCCTTTTTCCTTTAATGTGCAGTGAGACTAATACCTGCTGATGTACGATGGAGTCCTGGGGAGCCACAAAACTATTACTTAAAAGACTCATTTGCTTTGTGGATTTCCACTTCTCGACTGCTTGCAACAGGTTCATTTCCCTCCCCACCGGGGTGCTGCAGATCCTGGAGGTGGCCAAGGAGGATGAAGGCTCGTACCGCTGCGTCGCATCCAACTCTGCTCGGAAGGACATCAGCCATGAGGCGAGGCTCACCGTGGCGTCAGGTGAGGTCTCTTCTGTTGGTCTTTACTTCTGTTATTTTCTGAACAGGCCGGCGGTCCCCACTGGCTGGATCTCGACCTTTGGGACTGTTTGTGTAAAAGTATGAGTATCCAGTGCAAACAACAGTGACCCAATAGCACAGAGCTTGGATGGCTTGCTGGTGTCTGCAAGATGACCTCAGTAGCGTAAATTTGAAATATGTAATCCATCCATTTTCAATACCCGCTTCTTCCCGAGCTCAGGGTCACACGGGGTCTGCTGGAGCCTCTCCCAGCTGTCATAGTGAGAAAGCAAGGTGACACCCTGGACAAGTGGCAAGTTCATCGCAGGGCCACATAGAGACAAACAACCATTCAGAGTTTCCATTTCACCTCACTCGCATGTTTTTGGACTGTGGGAGGAAGCCAGAGAAACCGGAGAGAACCCACACAGACACGGGGAGAACATGCAAACTCCACACAGAAAGATCCTGGGCCCGGAATCAAACCAATGACCTTCTTGGAAACATGGATTTTTTAAAAAATTTTTTTTTTAATTCAGTGGCATGCTACTTGAAGTCACTGTGATACAGGGCAGTAAAAAAAAGGAATAAACGAAGAGAGTCACGTAGTTTCCGAAATACAGTCTCTGTTCACAATAACAAAGCCGAATAAGGCATCATTGTAAAACAGCCCGATGTTATAATAGAGAAAGAGAAAGCTTGAAGGTCTTGCTTGCACGCCTGCTGGGAGACGATCCCCCTGTCATGTTGGATGAGTTGGAAACGTGTGGGGTTTTTTTTTTTTGTTTTTTTTCCTTTACGTGTTGAAGAATCTTGGGAGCACTGAAGTGACAGCTGAATGACAGCGGTGAGACAGTCGACCATTAAACACTGACAGACACCAGTTACTGGCTAATGGAGAGCATGACAGACTGTTGAGTGGATAAAGAGAATTATTTAGTGATCATTTCACAGATGGAGTAAATCTTCGCGACCCTGTGGCTCTCTCAAGATGAACCACCTCACTGAACCTGCAAATTACTTTGCATTTGCAAGATTTGCACTGTTGAAATTTTTGTTCCTTTGTGTGATGTAATTTCCTTTTCTTTCCCTCGTAAGAAGCACTTGTAACATAGAAAATACTTTGAAGGTCATGTTCTGTGAAATGGCAATGTGCGTCTCTATCCTGTCAATGAGCTGGAAGGGCCGACAAAAATCAGTGGCAAAGCGTTTGCAGGACGCTGTAAACAAAGGGCTAAATATACAGTTTTACAGAGACCTACAGCGTAAAACTGAAGAGTCCAGATTGAACAATTGAATCATTCGAGAGCAGCTTTGACATCACATAGGATTTCAGAAGTTTCAGAATGTCGCTAGCAGAGTTTTTAGAATATGTTACCATGCAAGATGAAAATCTTCTGAAACAGAGTATTATATGTGCTCTTTAAGCCAGTGTCTGCTTCCAAGGGTTGTTTTTAGATTCCATTTTCCTAATTGATACATTATTATCAAAAGGGAGCTTTTGGTGAAACTAATTTTGTGTCAGAATTCAGAACTCACGGACTCATGACGTCGAGAGTAGAAAGTGTCATAAGCCCATGTGTGTGTTGTTCTCTTGCTATTGAATGCAAATTGTATCTTACTGCCTTTCATACCAATAATATGTAACCTTTATATCATATAATGTATTTTGTATAAAGGGACTATCGGTTAACCACTTCATACATAAGTCACTTGACATTGTCCACAACATGACGGTCATGTTACTGCATATCCTTGTTTGGACCCCATGACAGAGCATCCTAAAGTGCTGTCCTGGCACAGGCAGACTGACTCACTTAAGCCTGATTCATAACCAGTGATTACTGAATGACTTTGATTGATGTATACAGTGTTTATGTCAGACCTCTTTTCTGCAAATTACTCACATTATGTGCACTCATCGTTGCCTGGGCTGAGCAAATTTGCTTGTTCTTCTGCCTCCACGTCTGTATTTGTAACTGACTCAGATTCTGCATCTTGAGGCATGTGGAAGGATGTGTGTCATTAGCGTAACCAGGGACTACCATTGAGATTTCAATGGAGCACTATTTCCTTTATATTGGTCCGTCTCCTGCTCACTTCTTCCTTCAGTCCCTTTTTAAATCTCTTCTTGTTCCTCCAATACCTCTCCACACGAGATACACACTGTAATGGGCCTGTGTGGCTTTAGTTTTGTAAAACCTATTGCAAACTGATTCAACACCAGAGCCATTGGTGAGGGGAATCCATTCCCAAAAATGAAAATGTGGACTGTGCCCATTTAACACAACCTCTGCTATGTTAATGATGGGTACAGAAAAAAAAAACAAAATCACATTTTCTGACTGAATGCAGCTTTATTTCATTTTCGAACAACAAAGTTCCAAACATTTAAGGGAGAAATCTCTGCATGTTTCTGTGTTGTAGGCGGCCCTTTCCAGAGGAATATTGTGATAATAAATTGTTCTCGGTTTGTCACTGTGGTATAGCTTCCAAGTATCATCCTACTCGTCTCCCCCTAAACACTCAATCATCTTGGGAAAAGGAGATTTGTGGTTTGACAGTGGTGTTTTTTCAAAATCAAATACAGTATGTGCAGGTAGAAGGCAGTTCAGTCAGTGTGTTTTTGGGTCCAGCTACCTTAGCTGGACCCAGAGCAGCCTAATTTGGCCCATAAGTGACTGTGATTTGATTACTTAAGGATGGTTCAGTTGGCACAGAACTGGAAGGGTGGCATTCCTTGTTTCAGCCAATGACTTGGGATTGTCAGTTTCCAATGACAGGTATTTCCTCATCTGAGGTATCAATCAATCAACTTTTATTTGTGTGGCGCCAAATCACATTCAAAGGCATGTCAAAGCTCTTTGTGCAATCAGGAGAACCATCTGTACTGAACTGGTATGAAGATAATCATTTATCCTGTCATTTATCCTCTCTTTAAAGGCTCTGCGGAATCCCTGAACAGAGTTACAATTGTCGCGCCACCTCAGAATGCCACGGTCATGCTTGGACGTCCCACTGTGATGGAGTGTATGGCGCAAGGCCAGCCGAAGCCACTGGTATCCTGGAGCAGACAAGGTGAGACCCAGGAAAGCTTCCATCTAACATTGTTCTGGCGAGATTTGTGAAGACACAGCGGATTTAACATTTGGTTGGAGTTGTAACCCAACTGAGGTGCGTTCAAGAACTCAGTGACCTCGCACAGAGAAACCACACAGTTTGTCTGCTTCCATCTTTTTTGGCTGTTCTCAGGCAACGTAAAGTCAAAGCAATGACATGAACTTTTTTTTTTCCCTCAGTGCCATTGACGTCCGTCTGATTCTAGACTGCCCTGGCTAACCTCTTTGTCCGTCTTTGTGCAGATGGGAAGCCAATGTCGACTGATGTGGTTGTCCTCGCAACGAACCTGGTGATTAGGGACACAAGGAGCCATCATGCTGGCGTGTATGTCTGCCGGGCCAACAAGCCCAAGACCAGAGAGTTTGTCATCGCGGCTGCTGAGCTTCACGTTCCTGGTATGATACTGTTCATGAAATGACCATGTGTATTTTCCTCATTGCTTACTTTGGGGAGAGAATTATTTTTTTTAAACAGGTTTTAATTCATAGAAAGTCTCTTATTGGGCTAAATCCATTTTACCAATATTTTCTTTCAATTATATTTTAGCATGAAGCCAAAACAAATTGTAAACGTACTGTAAATACATCGAGAGCCCACGGATAAATGTTGTGTTTTTTATGAATGTTAATAATATTGCAAACTTTGGTTACAGCTGAGAAATAGTCAAGGTCCCATTGAAAATGTCCCACATTTGCTTCCCACTCAAATTACAGTTAATCCATCTGTTGCTGTTAACTCTGCATGTTAGAGAATTGACTATTTATTGTCTGACTGAGCTGATTGAGCGTTTGGTATGGACAGTAAAAAGGTGTGAGGGGGCATCTCAGTCAGTGGAAAAAAAACTTGCCATCACTGAATGCAATCTCTGCTGTCAAATACAGTATTGGGTTGGCAGTGGAAACTCCATCCTCTCAGATGGAGTTTTCACCGCTGGTCCCTAAGAGCCACGGCTACCTGAGGTAACCTCCAGAGTAGAGAGGGCTGCCAACAGCCCAGACATCAACCCTTTATTTATTTAATAAAACATTAAATTACCTGTACGTGTTGTTTGCACCTTGCTGCTGATAGAGTTGACTCATCCAGTCCTCCAAACAGCACGCAACAGTCAATAGCAACAGGGGAACAACCTTAGCTGTTCTCCACTGGGAGGGAATTTTGATCTTTTTTTCTCTTGGGAACTTGTTGTTTATCAAGCAAATACACCCTCCTTTCAAATGTCCTCGGGTATCACCAGAAAGAGAAATGATTGAAGGCTTTCCAATGACACATCACACCAAGTGATAGTGTGAGATCAGTGCTAATGATAGGATGGCAACAAAGATCATATCAACCGAAAAACAAACTTGTTTCAAGCGTTAAAGTTAATTCAAGCTTCTGAGATTGTGTATTATGCGCTTTTGAATGCGATCAATTTGATCATTGTGGAAAAATAAACCCAAACAAAAACAAACAAAGAAACCTGAAAAAAGCGACATCATCTCAGCCGTGTGTCTTTCAGGCGTACGGCCCTGCTATTGTTTCACTTTGCCAACTTTCTCAAAGGGAATTCCTAAAACCTGCTTCCTGCTTTGAGTCCGAGCTTTGTTCCGCTCTTCAAACAGCTCCTCCAGTCATTCTCCAGCCCCCGGAGACGGCCTCCCTTTCCAGGGGAAACACGGCCAGGTTCGTGTGCAACAGCTCTGGGGAGCCTCCGCCGGTGCTGCACTGGCTGAAGAACGGCCAGCCCATCAAGTCGTCCAGGCGGGTCAAGAGCCAAATCCGGGGACTCCTGCTCATCAACCAGCTGGCGCTGGAGGACGCCGGCTACTACCAGTGCATCGCCGACAACGGGCTGGGGACGGCGTGCGCCACGGCCAAGCTCACGGTGATTGTGAGGGAGGGTCTGCCCAGCCCGCCCCACCACCTGACTGCCGCCCCCTACTCCAGCACCAGCGCCCTGCTCACCTGGGAGAAGCCAGAGTACAACTCGGACCAGATCATCGGCTACTCCGTGCACTGCCAACGTGCCGCCGGTGCGTCGCGGCCCACAGCCACGCCTCAGTGAATGACCGCAAAGAATTCATGTGTTGACAAATCTCGGTTCGCCCTCTCAGGTTCAGACCACGTGGAGTACCAGTTTGCCATGAACAACGACACCACGGAGTACCACGTCAAGGAGCTGCTCCCTCACACGGCCTACACATTTTTCGTGGTGGCCTACTCCCTGATGGGCGCCAGCCGCCCCTCACTGCCGGTCACTGTGGAGATGCTGGAGGACGGTGAGTAATAAGAAGATCCACTGAAGAAATGAAAGGTGGAAAGATTACTAAGGAACATTTTATTGCTTTCCAGCCTTTTTTCTTTATTTACTGTTTTTCTTTCTTTCTTTATTTATTTATTGAGAAAAGTGCTTGTACACCACAGGCATCAAGGTATGCATCAAGTTCCTGTTGTCATTTGTAAAGGTGGTTCGTCCCAACCTGGTTTTATTTCCCTTTGAAATTAAAAGCTTCTGAGTTAGAGGGGGAGTGCGTTGCAGATAGTCATTTTTTACAGTTGATGAATCTATCAGAGATTGAAGTAATCAACAGGCTACATATGCAGTGCTACTCCTATGAAGTAATCACCTTGTAAATTTTCCACAAAAAAAACACACAAACTCTTTTTTTTAGATAAACTTCTCTACTACAAACATTATCTACTGATGCTAATGTCAATACGTTGTATAATTTTTGCCCTTGAAACATGCCGGACAATCAGACAAAAGACTCGCCGGGTAGACGCTACCACAGCGATATGTTCCTTCACATTTGTCTTTCAGCGCCACCTTATACAAGATATTTTAATAACTGCCTTTGTGTTGCCCCTGCAGCTGCCATTGAACAGCTCCATTATATTTACCAGTTCACTCACATGTAATTAACAGAGGTTGGAACTTGGTTCCTGACCAAGAAACAGTGATTGTTTTTTTTCCATCAAGCAATTTCCATTAATTGTTCGTGCGCCTATTCAATGAGTATGTGTTTATGTAAGTGTACGTGTGTGTGAAGCTAACCGACGAGCTTTTCCATCCTGCCTGCAGTGCCCAGTGCTCCCCCTCAGCTCTCCATCGCCAGCACTTCCCCCACGGACATCAGGCTCATGTGGCATCCGCTGTCATCGCAGCACAGCCGAGGGGCTGTGACGCGCTACCACATCGAGTACGGCACCCTGGATGACGGTCAGTGAGCCGGTCTTTCACCCCTCCAGCGCCATGAGCACCGGTGACTCTGACTCCGGCACCCCGTCTTCGTTTTCTCCGCAGCAGACAACACGTTTTCGGTTGAAGTTGGGGGCAACGAGACGCAGTTCACGCTGAGGGAGCTGCAGCCCAACCAGACCTACCGGCTGAGGATAGCAGCCGGCACCGTGGTCGGCTTCGGGGCCCCGTCTGAGTGGGCCCAGCACCAAACCTTAGCGCACTACAACCACAGCGACCACGGCGTCGGTAAGGACGCGTCCACGTCCGACTCTCATGGCAATTGGCAAAAATCTGCCGTGTCGGCTGTGTGCGTGGTCTCCTGCGATTGTTTGCGGGGAAAAAGTGAAATGAGCAGCGCGTGTCGTCGGGTCGTCTCCTGCAGAGGCAGCGAGAGGTGAAAGTCGTGTGGTTGAACGTTACAACCTGCGTTTCCTGCCTTTCAGTGATTTTTGCCCCGACCGAGCTGAAAGTCAGAGCCAGAATGAGCACGCTCAACGTGACATGGCATCCCTCACCCAACCACACACAGGTCTCCGGATACAAGCTGTCGTGTCGCGAGGTCGAGCCCGATGAGGCAGCTAATGGCGAGAAAATGGCACAGAGCCACACCGTCAGGCTCAGAAAGAAGGCCAGGTATCATCTCCTCAACGGGCTGGGTGAGTCTCACGCAATCCAACATGCAGCTTGTGTGTATGTGTGTGTCTTTCACTCAATTGTCTTGTTAGATGTCTGTACAGATCTTCCCAGTTTTAATTGTAGCAAGTGAGGCAATAGAGTAGTATTTCAACTGGTGGGTCGCGACCCACTTTTGGGGCATGGAGCTGTTTTGATTCTGTCATGACTTTGTGGGCAGGTCCTTTTTTTTTATATATATATATATATATATATATATATATATATATATATATATATATATATATATATATATTTATAGATACACATCTCTATATCTATATACTATATTTTATAGATACACATCTCTATATCTATATATCTATATTTATCTATATATATATATATTATTCATTCATTCATTCATTCATCTTCTATACCCGCTTATTCCTGTTCAGGGTCACGGGGGTCTGCTGGAGCCTATCCCAGCTGTCTTAGGGCGAAGGCAGGGTACACCCTGGACAAGTCGCCAGTTCATCGCAGTATATATATTATTATATTATTATATTATTATATAAAACGTTGGACACAATTCAATCATTTCAATGATTTATTTACTAGACCTGGTATAATGTGGGCAAGCGTTTTGATTTTTGTGGATTAAATTTGGGTCATGACTTCATTATAAGGAAGAGAAACTGGGGGTCTTGAGTCTCCGCCACTTGAGAACTACTACAATAGAGTGTGTTGCATTTCTTTCAAAATCAGGGCCACACTGTCGAAAATCACATTGTGTGCAACCAACCTTCACTGACATCCAGCTGAAACTCTGTGCAGTTGAAAAACACTTTTTTTTTTCTCTCTCTCTCTCTCTCCTTCAGTCCCTGACCGCCAATATGAGGTGAAGGTCTGGGCTTTCAACAAGCAGACTGAAGGAGCTGCTGCAGTCTGGAAAGGAAGGACAGACAAGCCCCACGATAGGCGTAAGAATTGATCACCGTGCTTTTATTCTGAAAAAGCACTAATAAAGCACTAATAAAAGAAAAGCAGAAAAATCATCCTCCCAATGTTTTTGTACATGTGTCCAGCACCTACGCCCCCCATGCACCCCCCTCCGCTGCCCCCCAGCAGCATCCAGGCGGTGACCAACAGCTCCACCTCCATCTGGCTGCGCTGGGAGAAACCTCGCTTCAGCAACGTGCGCATCATCAACTACACGGTGCGCTGCAGCCCAGCAGGAACCACCAACGCCTCTCTGGTCTCCTATCACACCAGGTCAGAAAAGCAGCGAACGCTCCTCACCGCCCAAGAATTGTTATTGGTAAAATTACCTCTCGAGGCCCCAGTGTGCTTTGTGTGATTTTTTTGCCCCGACGAGTTTCCTAAAAGTGCTTCATCACATGGAGTGATCGTGTGTGCTAAAGCCAACCCGACCTGTGTTATAACACCACATTCGGTTGGCAGCTCTGCTCAGGAGTTGCTGCTGGTGGCGTTGAAGCCCTTCACCCGCTACGAGCTGGCTGTGCAATCCAACGGCGTGGACGTGGTGGGACCCTTCAGCGGCACCGTCGAGGAGTCCACCCTGTCTGATCGTGAGTGCTTTGCTCCTTACCGCCATTTCATTTGGATGGAATAGACATTTAATCAGGTTTCTTTTTTCTTTTTCTTTTTGTATAACACAATCAAACGTCTGAACTGATTGCCTGAAGTGAATTTCTTCCTCTTCATCCTTGCAGTGTCCTGCGTCGTCGTAGTTGTGCATGTGGTAAAAGCTCAACATAGAAGCAGTGGCTTCATGAATGTACTGTATGTGAATACAGAAAGTAGGTGTTGGAAAGAAATTTGCAAAATCACTTGTGTTGCCTGCGTTATACAGTACCTGTGTAGAGCTTTATTTTTCATCCTCGACCTAAATAAAATAAACAGCAGATTTAGCCCTCTGTTTATAGCCCTCTGCAAAAATGCTCAGTTTTAGCTTTCGGATAAAATCAATGCTTTGTTGGACATAATGAATAGCCATAGTCATTAACGTAGGAGACGCATCAGTTCCTTTTGTGACATCACAAAGGGCTCATTTCAATGTAGTCCTGTTTTTCTGGGACACTTGTTGGTGTATTTTGCTCGATCGATGGAGCCTTGAAAGACTCACAATCTCCTTTGTCCCACCATCAATAAAGCTGCTGAATGCATAATAAACTGTGAGTGAATGATGAGGTGATCAAAATGGTCTATTTTGTAGGGTTTTTTTTATGTCGTTGCCATGGGCAAGACGGGCTGTGAAGTTAATTGTCCATTGGGACTAATAAAGTAATCTGAATCTTAAACCTATGAGGGTGTATGTGAAACAGCACAAGATGTGTTCCTGTTCCAGTGTTTTACACACCAGGGTTTTTTTGTCCCGTCTGTATCAATAAGAAGCCTGAAAATGGTGCAGGTGCAGGTGTGCTTAAGTGTGCTTGTGCATGCGAGCGCATGCTCGTGCATCTGTAGGTCAGTGTGCTGGCTGGCCGATGTCCAGGGTCTGGGGTTGGGGAGGGGGTGGGGAGGGGGTGCAGTTGGCATTGAAGGCAGAAAAAATAGTGTAGTAGTGGTGGAGCTCACTCTGGCCACCGGCTCTGTCCGTCAGCCAATTGGGGAGCGGGATGCTTTCAATGACATTATTAAAAGCAGTCACCCAGCCACTGCCATCACCTGAACCCTGCCGCTCCCCTCCTTCATTGCCCTGCCCAGCTCTGGCTCTCCGGGCGCAGATGGTCGTCACACAACATGTCAGATCCCCCAGCAGGAACAAAGAATTCTACAGCTGCCAGGCCTTGTTTCTGGACTCTAATTACTGACCCCCCCCCACTCCCCTGTGCCCTCCTCCACAGGACCGTCCACACCTCCAGAGGAGCTGCAGCTCAACGTGCTGGACTCGTCCTCTGTGCTGGTGAGCTGGCGCCCTCCGCTGGAACCCAACGGCATCATCATCGGTTACAGGCTCCTGTTCAGCGGCAACCTCAGCCAGCCGGAGCACTCGTGGGAGAAACTCTACCAGGACGGTGGGTGTCGATCCCAAGAACCTCCCTGACGTATTTGAGTTTGAATACTGAGGGGAAATTGTGATGAGTGAACTTGTTTCTCTGTCTCTTCCTCAGGGAGCATCACCAGTTTAGAAGTCCAGGGTCTGGCCAGCGGCACTCACTACTTCTTTAAGCTGGGGGCCTCTACTGAGGTGGGCCCAGGGCCTTATACTCCTGTAAAGGACGTTCACACCCCTCTTCCACAATATGGTACGTTCTGTACTTCATACACGGACACAGATGACGTTTATACCCATCCATCTATTTTGTACCACTGTGTATCCTGTACTGCGGGTCATTGGGGTTCAGGATCTTAGTGTGAACACAGGCTCCCACACTTGGACAGCAACAGTTACAACAATAGTGAATATTGCTATAATAATCAAACTCCTAACCATAGTCGTTAGGAGAATTAGACAGATCATAAGGTCTGGGACTGAATTTTTTCACCAACAACAATGATTTTATTTTTTTTATTTTTTTTTAATTGACTCGCAGTTGAAGGTTTTATCGATTAGGTGTTATGTGAGTACATAAGCGACTGGATAACCACTTTTCTTTTAATTAGCCATTAGTAAGACCAGAAAAACAGAGAGAAGAAAAATGGTAATCAGGACTCCAGAGACTTTCACAGTATAATTACTCATTTTCTTTGCTTAAGCAGGCATCCCCAAAGTAACACACCAGCCATTATCACAGTTTCGCTGTATCTCTGTGCTCTGTCTTCCAAAAGTTCTATATGGTCTTTTCCAAGCACTGCTGCACGCGTGAGAAAAAAATGTTCCGATGTTTGGGTATATGGTAGAAAAGGATTGATTGATTTTACCAAAGGAAATATTCTGAACGATGTTACTGTTGATTTTAAGGCAGTGGCAATGTCACCAAAAACCTTGAGCATTTAGGAGCGACACAATTGTAAGTAATGGACTTTCCAGATAAAGTCCACAGTTGACAAAGTTATATTGAGTTTTCCTTCTGCCATTTAAATGTTTGTTTGGTGAGAGTAGAGGTCTACGAGTTCTGCAGTTGCTGAACATGTGGTTGCGCTCAAGCGACAAGAATAAAGTTCTGACATGTATTTGTTTTGTTTTTTTTACCCTAAAGCCAGAAGAGAGAGCAGCATTAGCTTTATTTTGCTCACATCATCTGTTATGGCTTTCTTAGAGCGCAGTGTGAATAGTGGGTAAGAACTCCCACCATCTGTTTCCCTTCCCTCACTTTGTTCAGGCTGCCAAAGAATAGATAAATATCAATGAGGGTCTATCTACCCTTCACTGTTGCCTCACATCCTCAGCACTGAAGAATAAAGAAAATTAATTCATAAAATAAAAAGTCCCATTTGCCAACATTTTGAGCTGCACGCTTGCCAATACGCACAAGTTGCTTGCACTTTGTCACGTGCATTTGCGTATTGTTTTCCCTACACTGGTAAAAAGGCAGTTAACCTTTGTCCTCAAACTGTTAAATTACAACATTTGCCCAAAGCTCACTTCATAACTTGCTTGCACATGTATGCATAATACAATCATTGTAATAAAGTGTGAGTAAATTTACAATATTTGCATCTTTCAAACTCCTTTCTTTGACTCCTATGTCTTTTTGTGGTACCCAGCTACAATCTAGCAGCTTTCTGCAATTACTTTATGCATAAACCTTGCCAACATTGTGTATCGTGAGATTTATATTTTGGCAAAAACCACTCTAACCCAAGTACAGATACACTATTGATTGGGACAAGCACTGATGCTTTAAAAAGCTACAGCAACAACACAAGTGTCCCATCTCTTTTCACCAGGCCAGTGACTCTATAAATGTTAGGTTCCAAAATAAACCAAGTGCACTCTAGATGGGGGCCAAGACATTTGCATGTTTTCTTCGACTGTTGTCCCTTACAATGCTATTCCTGTTTTCTGAAATCCAAACAGAGCTGGACATCCACGCAGTGACAGGCATCATCGTGGGCGTGTGTCTCGGACTGATATGCATCCTCCTCTGCATGTGCTTCAGCTTCCGGAATAGCAAATCCAGGTAGGGGATCTCCAGAAACCACAGAGCGGCGGGGAGAAGCCGTGCCAAGCAGTATTCGCATATTGCTGTCGTTCTCGCGACCAACAGGGAGGTGTCTGGCGGCCTGGACCCCACAGCTGTGACCTCTCAGTACAGACGAGGAGGCAGCCCTGTGCCTTCCAGCGTGCCAGAGTGCAGCGATAGCCACGAGCTAGAGACCCTGATGGCCCCAGGAAGCCACGAGCGTGGTCATCTGCTGGAAGAGGCCTCAGAGGAGCAGAGCCTGATGGGAAGCGCTAATCAGCGGGAAGAGGAGGACGCCCCTGCACCTGATCCCAAGGTCATGGTTTATAAAAAAAAATAAATAAAGAAAATTCTCCCTCTTTCTTTCCCATCCTTCATATGTCAATACAAGGAGCTGATGCCTCATTTTTGCCCCTTTGCCTTGTGTTGTTTTTTTGCAGGCTGCTTGGAACGGCTCCATCAGCCACAACTGGGGCAACAGAATCACCAGATACAGAGACACCGTGACGGAAGGCTCTCCAGCGCTCATTAATGGAGCTCTCACTGCATTAATGAGCACGGTAAATAAACAAGCCAAACCATTATTGCGACCACTCCTTGTCTGAGCTCAAGTCTTACTGGCCCAGTTCTGCAAGGTCCGGCATCAAGTGGAGGGGTTGAGAACAGAGGCTGCAGCGGATTCCACTGTGAACATACACTACCAGTCAAGAGTTTGGACCCACCCTCTGAATTTAATGTCTCGTCTTTCATTCTCAGGACTATCAACATTGCAGTTTCTCACTGAGGGCATCAAAACTCCGTATGAACACACATGGAATTATGTAGGAAACAAAAGTGTAAAATAACTCAAACACATTTAATATTTATTCATTCATTCATTCATCTTCTATACCCGCTTATTCCTGTTCAGGGTCACGGGGGTTTAATATTTAAATTCTTCAAAATAGCCACCTTTCATAAAAAAGCATATTTAGTTATTGAACGTGTTTTCCTTTGCTGCATAATTACATATATCTTGCTCATATATTTGATGTCTTCATTATCTGTCAGCAGTGTTGAAAGTTGTAAAGATAAAAAAAAGGCATTAGAAGGTGTGTCCAAACTTTTGACTGGTAGTGTATTCACCATGCTGTGAAAACTAAACCAGCTACTTGTGAATCTTGACTTTAATTTGGCAGAAAATGATCGTGGGCAACAAACACTCGTACTTTGACCAGTGTGTCACTGCTGCTTTTGTATACATGGATACTGTCAATGCTGTGGGAATGGGCTCAGTCCAGTATTGTTCACCACACACTCACTCCGGCGATGTGCATGAAGAAACCTGGACAAAGTAATCGACAGACGAAAAACTTTTTTTTTTTTTTTTTTTCGTTGCAGGACTCAGAGGACCACCTGTGCACATCCGTGTGCAGCAACCAGGTGGAGGCGGAGGTCATCGTCCACTCGGAGCGCTCAGACATGGGGAGGGAGAAAACAGGAGACGGCGAGAGGGAGAACGATGTCACCACCCCCAGCGGACCCTCGTTATTATCAGAGGGCAGCTATTCCCCTCTGAGCCAGTCGAGCCCTTCAGGGGAGGAGGCCACTCTTCAAAAACTAGCGCTGGCCCAAAGCCCCCCGACTCTCCCCTCAATGAAGCTGGTGGCCAACCACAACGGGGAGCTCCGAGCCTCGGGGCACGGCGGGAGCGCAGACTCTGAGCCGCAGAAGGACGCCGGGCTCACCAACGGCTTCCACTCGCCGGGTGAGACGTGCTGCGTGCTGAGGCCGGAGCACCTGGAGAGCAGGGACACGAGACACTGCGCCTCCACGCCGGAGAAAGGCCCGGCCCCCTTCGTCAGCTCCGGCCTCGTTCACTCTTCCTCAGCGGCACACACGTACCTTTGCCCGTAGCCTCAGTGCGTCGGGCGCCGAGCGCCAGCCACACGGACATACCTCAGACTCATTGTCTCTTTTACATACCCAGGAAGAAAAGAAAACTAATCCTAAGGATTATTTTTTAATGCCTCTTCATATTGGATTCCTTCCTCTACCTTTCAAAGTTTTTTTTTTTTATAGCTACACTGAGGCCATCATTCTATACTTGTGTGTGTGTGTATACATTCATGGTATATTTTTAGTGGTGGAGCACTGTACACAGCCATGCGTCCTCTGGCATGGCCTCCAGGTTCCCTCCCAGGTGTTCTCCCCTGTCCTTCCACAGAGAAGAGAAAGATTTTGCATGAAAACAAGCAGCTGTGTGACGTGATGGAGACGGTTTTCCAGTAAGTGGCTCGGTTTCACTCAGGACGGGGAAGCCCCAGAGTGCTCCGGAAGACCAGCTTTTTGGAGGGCTTCCTGTACGTGTGTGTGTGTGTGTGATTAGGTTTCCTAACTGGCACTGAAGGAATAAGCCTCAGGAGTATCCGGACACCAACACCTGTGTCACCCCTCAGCCTCCTTCTGTCCCGACAAACACACAGAAAGCGGACTTTGTCGCTGGGTGCTTTTACCCGTGAACACTCACACCTCCACACTTTGGTGTTGCTCATTTGTGCATCCCGTTCATTCTCCATTCTTTTGTACAGCCAACCAAAGCCCTTGCCCCTTACCACGCCCTCAAACGTTGCCTGTTAACTTAGTTCCCCACCCAGTCAAAAGTCAAAATGCTCTCTCATCTAAACTGTCCCCGCTAGGAAGGCAGTTTGTCAGTGGTTGGTTGGTCCTCACAAGAACAGAAAGACCAGTTCCCTGTGTGCGCAGACGCACACAAACACACTCACACACACCCACGCTTCCTGGCTGGAGTGTACAAGTCTCAGGTGCCTAATTCTTCTAGGTGCATTTGTAACCACTGCGTATTTCTACAGACGATTTCATTCAAACATGAAAAAGAAACTGTTGATAACATATAGAGGGAGAAAAAAAAAACACGAAACAAAAGAACTTGCCACATTGGGAACGGTTGACCCCCCCCCAAAAAAAAAAACAACAAAAAAAAAACAAAAACAGCTCATCTGTGTCTATGTAGAGGAATTTCCAAAGCAAGTCAGGGTTGTGAGGTGGACAATGGGAATGACGTGGTATTTCCATCTACCACACGGTGCGTTTAGACGAGATGGTGAACTAGACGAGATGTTACAACAACAAATCCGTGGAACAGTCTTCTGATCAGACTACACTTTAGGGATGCACTAATGTTAGATTGTGCCATTAGTTATTTCCTGGAATCTGTTTCCCACAGGTTGAACCTCATTCTATTTCCTGCCTATTTACTCAGTTATACGTTGACTGAAACACACAAACCTGTCTTAAAAAAAAAATCAGCCTTTCTTCGACTGGAAAGGAAGTTGTTTAAAAATGATATATTTCTTAAAAGGCATAGTTCACTCAAAATGAAAATTTGCTGTTCAACCTCAGATTGATGGAGACTCAGGTGAAATTACCTAATCCTCATAAGATGATTTGAGGTTTCATGGAGGGGAAATTTGAATGAATTACAGAACAGTGAAAATAAAGCCTATCCTGGTCCATGTGCGTCATAGTGCATGTGCGATGGCCTACTAATGTCTGGAAGAAGTGGCAGTCTTAATTTGTCATGAATAAGCCTAAACATCCTCTGCCATCTTCAGCCACCAGGTGGCGCATGAGTTCTGGTGCTGCGAAAAACGAACACTTGTGATTGGGCTCTCGGTTTTCCTCGTATTTGAATACATGCCACAGACACAATTGGCTTCGACTGAGCGGAATTCTTTCCTCTGTGAACCTCAACAGAAATTATGAGGATTGTAAAATGTCTGGTTGAAATTCCAGTGAACAGACCTCTTCAGTATTCGGTGAGATTTGTTTTGTTTTTTTGTTTTTTTAATGGAGCCGACAGTAGTTTCATGGCAGTAGTATAAATGAACAACTGGTGCATCCCTAATCTTATCAACAGCACTACCTCATTACTATCAGGATGGTTGCCATTGTGGTTCCAACAGTTTCATGTTACTAGTGTGTCCCTGCCCCACATGTACTGTTTCTATCTCATCAGTGTTTTGTAGCTTCCACCAGTAAGGTTGTGTCACTCAGTGTTAGAAATACTAACGATGCTCCAGTGTGTCAGGAGGAAGCACCTTAAAGGCGTGACCTTTGTACAATCCAGTTAATTGGGTCTAGCCAAACCAGTTTGATAGGACACTTGTGCCACCTACAGCCAAAAAGTATCACTGCATTGTTCTCCTATTTTAAATCTTGTAATGTTTTACTTTATTCCGTAGGTGCATATGAAGCTTGCGGTTCATGGCACAAATTATTTGTGATACCTGTGTTGACCCAAAGCCGCATAGTCCACAGGAAGCAATCTGGTTAGCCCCTACGGGTCACCATTTTTCATTTAACCTCTCCTGTCCACTGGGATGAGGGTTATAAGACAGGAGTTGATGCTATAAATACACAGTTTAAATAAGATGTTAGAACGTATTGCGCAGTCAGTAACTGAGCTGAGGGAGCAGGCTAAGTGCTCTGCCAGCAAAGAGTTTTACACTCAATTTTTTATGGCAAAATCGCAGAAGAGCGATTTTGTAAATGAACGGCCTGAATAGCTGATGTGCTGTCAGATAAAAATGTACCCATTCAAATTTGATCCACTTTTTACTTACCGCCACAGTTAGGGCAGAGGCTCTGGCCACATTTCAAACGGGTAACAAGGGTAAAGCAACTTTGCTGTCATTTTCTAAGTTCAGCAACCATGCAGCCGTGCTTGTCGTACTCATACAAATTGAGCTAATGAATCTTCCAGGTGTTTAGGGCGTGGACGGGATGGACTCATTTTTTGATTTTCTGCTGGCTCGTTCGTGTTGACGAATTTGTTTGCCAAGGGCTGTAAAACTCCAGAAGTGTTATTTGGATTGGTTATAAATGTTCACCCAAGCCAAAACCAACGCCATAGTGAGTCACAAGTGAGTAAAAACTTGATATTTGGAGAGTTGTCCCTTTACGTTGTGCGCTTTGTCTGCAGGTGGCATGAGAAAATGACAAGAGATTTCGCATCATTTTGCTCAAGTGATGATTGTGGATTGATCTGGAATTTAAAGTGACACCAGTATGGTGGTGTTTAATGTGGTTCTTTAAAAGTTGTGTCTTGGTCAAGTGGGCCTGTTTTGGACACCAAACACATCATTGGGTTCATTTTTAAACAACATGTCAAATGACATCATGATCTCTTATCTTCTCTCAGGTGGCTCTCCCATCACCCTCTTTTAATTCTCTACTCTGTTTTTCTTCATGTGTCCACACACATATCAGAATTTCACCAGCTCAACTCAGTCCCATCAGCAAACACACACACACACACACACACACACACACACACAGTTTCTGACCGACATTTTTTTTTTTTTGGGATTCTTGATCTATTGAAGGAAATACAGGGTTAGTGCCTCAAAGAGACTTATTTTTTTAGCCTCATCATATCTGTGCTTACCATGTTTTAACTGCCATAGCAGTCATTGACAGAATTGAATGTGCTTTTCTTGTTTGCTTGTTTGTTTGGGAAACCTGGGTCAAATTTGGATTTTGGAGGGGGGACTGGACTTCTCAAGTGAGAATGTCAAAAAGTCAAAATGAAAGAAAAACGTTCAGGAAATAAACATTTAAATAGATGTAAAATAAATTCTAATCGGGTTGCACTGCTTGTGCTTTATGGAATACAAGACATTGTGCAATATTTCTCAGAGGACAATTTAACAGCAAAATCTTTGGGGAAGCATTGCTGCTAACCCCTATTGGACTAACAGTGGGAACACATTGTTGCATGAAGCTCAGGATGGTCGTCCCACATACAGTGGTAATTCTTTAGTGAGCTGATGAAAGTTAAACAGCAACTGTGACATCAAGTGTTGGCAGTTGAAAAATGATCGGTGCATCTGCAGCTCTTTTCATATGCAGTAAACTAGAAGCAAAGCCACCAACATTGCGTGAACGCATTTGATCCAGGTTGCGTATTTATACTCTTCTAAACACTAGTTTTAGCCATCCTAGGAAACCTCGGTGAGTCCAGGAAGAAAAAAAGCATTCCAGTTTGATGTGTAACAAAAAAAAAAAACAGACCTCTCTTAGTCCAAATCAACATGGATTCAACATGCCATGTTCAGAAGAAACATTACAGCCCTTGACTGTGTTCCTGTGATGGATCACAGACTTGCTTCTGACCTCCCATTTACACCAAGGCTGAAACAGAAAGGTTGGACTCTGACCAAGTAGATGGAGCTCGCCAAGCCAGGGCCATTTACATAATGTTGCAGGCTAGTTGTCTGATATCCAGACAGCTGACCTGATATGCGATTCATGTACTTTGGATTGTTGATTTGTGCCTTTGATCAAACATGCCTGTTTTCTAATGTAACATTGACATGTAGATGTTTGCCTTTGACTGATAAGTATTTTTTTTTTTTATGTTTAATTTCACCCATTTACTTCTCACTATTGTGTCGACGGGGACTCTAATTATCTAGTCACTGTCCCTGCGTTGTTACGCACCAAAAATAAATAAAAGGAAACCATGACATTACTCTATACTGCTCTTTTAGCGGCAGCTCAGCTTGTCTTGAAATGGAAACATGCTTTTGGCAGAAAGCCATTTTCCCTCATGAGCACTGCCAGTTTTGCCAACACATGCATTGATTTGGCAAACTTACAAGAGCTTCCATGAACATGCTACTGGCTAGGAGGAGGACAGTGGATGTTTTAGCCAAAAGCATGACAGTAACATTAACATCACTGTCAAGTGGATGGCCAAGCCTTCCAGGCACTTGAATGACACCGCAAGAGCAGTATGGAGATATCTTTGATTTTTCATGCGTTGGTGCCTTTATGTTAAAGTCCTTGGCCTCGATAGGCTTCCATTGTGTGGAATTATTCTCTAGGAAACTTCAAAACACTTACATGGATGTGATAATTTTTTTTTTTTTTTTTTTTTTTATCAGGTTGTTCTTTGGACACATTTTAGATGACCTCCATATCTGCATTTGAATTCTTTGTGCAGTTACGTGATTGGTGGGGAAAAAAAGACATGTGCAAAACATGTTCACTCTTGTAGGAGAAGCTACGTTTACTTCCATCACCAGTTTGTTTTCCCTCTTGCCTGCTCGTTTGTTGGCCTAAACAATCAAATTTTCTTTCAGGAGAAATCATGTTTGCTCTTATTTTGTAGAGCTGGTGATTGTCTAGACGATCCTGTTGATTTCAGCCTCCCTCATAAGGGGTTCTATCAAGCGGTATACCTCATTTTGGTCACTTGTTGATTTGATTCTGATCAGTTTTTTGGGATAGTGCGCATTTTTCTATGGAGTAAGACACATACGTAATCAAACATTTTGTTTTGTACGATAGGGATTTTTCATAGCTGACTGGACTGACTGTTTCATTTTACCTCTCTGAGAGTTTGCGGTCATCATGCTGGCCTGGGTCTTCTTTCACTGGCGAAGAAACCAACGGAGAAGGGGACGTGTCGGTAAAAAAAGAAAAAGAAACAGTACTGAACTGACTTTCACGTGTGTAAATGGCTCAGCTTTTCTACTGCTCAAAGTGTTGAAGTTCTCTGATTAGATGTGTGCATGAAGGAAAAGCAAAATGAGAGTCAGTTTGTTCGGGTTCTGACATTCAAACACACACAGCAGTACCAGGCAGGGAGAAGGACTGAGGGGACAGTTGTCCCCGTGGCCTCTACCTCTAAGTGCATGCAGTCGTTCTGGAATAATGGTCTCTTTTCTACTCAGGTGCCCCTCCTCATGCCAGCATATCTGACTCAGATACATACATGTCATTCGTGGTCACAGGGAGTCTCACTTTGTACCGTTTCCGGGAGTAAAATCACACACACCAACATTCTCTGTCCTTTGTACGTTATGGTGCTTCGTGGTAAACTGCCTTCGCCCGGTGATGTCATACCGTTGTGCTTGTCCACCCCCCCCCTTCCCCCACTAGTCTGTGTTTGCTCCAGCTGGGCTGTGCTTCTCCCGGTATGTAGCTATGTGCCAGCAGCGACGCTTCGCAGCTGCTCAGACACCTTCTGTAACTGCCACAAGACCAAACAGGTCCCCCAGCTCACGTCAAGGGTTCCGCTGCACACGTGATTTGTAGATTAGCACCCTTTACAGTTTGAGACTGTCATCTTTACATTTTATTTTCAACATTCTTTATTAGAAGTGCAATTTGTTCAGAAGGATCCCTTAGTGTTGGCCGCAGCGACGGTAGCCATGATGTTTTCTAGAGACGTTGCTTGTTCAGAGGAATAGTTGCTGGATAGGTAGTACTTGTGGTTCTTAGGAATGTTTCCACTGTGTTACCGTGTGTCCACGCTCACAGCTACTCTCAACATGTCTGTGGAAACTACTCTTCTGTAAATGAATAAAGAAAATGAATCTGGGTTAAGCGTGATTTTCTTTGATGTGCGTGTATGTATCGAGTTGTCATATCTGGTAACGTGGTGCGAGGAGGGCAGCACCCTGGTCCTAAATTTCAAAAAGACAAGCGTCAACTTCCAGAGTGGCTTTCCTCAGACAATGAAATGCCAGGAGAAAGTTCGGACAGTCAGAAGATGCTTGGTGTCACCTTATCCCACTGCAACACCTGAAACCTGAACAAAAAACAGAGCCAACGGAGACAGAGGAAGCTGACGCGGAACACAGCTTCTCCAGAAACTGCTACCACCAATCACAGAACTCTGTTGTTTACACATCTCCGAATGCTCGCAAACGCTTTTATTTATTTTCAGTGTTTTGACATCTGCTTTGATGCTGTTTTTACACTTCTGTAAAGACAAGAATTATATTGATACAACTTGAATTAATGCTCGCACTTGCTTCTCTCTTCTCTCCGTATAATTAGTCAATCAAACCTTCACTCTGAACGCAGTCCTTGGCATTTGAAAAAAATCAAAACAAAAACGATGAAATTCTGGTGCAAAATGGGATGTTTTGGCTTTCTCTTTTGCAGTTCATCAGGTTGCACTTATGCAGATGCAAAATTCAAAAGACCCTTTTTTCTATTAAGAACTCAGCAGTTTAGAGTCAAATATGTTAAAATATATTATTCTAACCAACCTCCGTATCAGTTCCATCTGATTGGTGCTGAAAAAAGTAGTCTTTCCACATGGAAGCTGTCAAAGTAAAACTGCCCGCTCTTTTCAGGAGGAGGACATGGGCAGCAAATACCCCCTGATTTCAAAGAAAACCATGGCCACCTGGGATGACAGCGATTACATCAGACCCATCATAAGGAGGAGCTTGAAGTGAGGTGGGCTGCCTCCAGAAATAAAGAGTGGGAGGGGAAGGAGGTCGAAGCGGCTTATGAGCTGATCCACTGGCCGACGTGGGCCGGCTTCAGAACACGATTTAGCTGAAATTAAATTCCTTGCGCCATCAGGTGCCTTTGCTCTCCGCTTGGAGGGAGTTAAAGGTGTCCTTCTCCCATCCACCACAGGAGGGCAGTGTGCTTCTTGCAAAGGATTCCACCACAGTGGCACAGGTGCCACTCCCATCAGCAGGGACTGTTGCCATAGGGTTGGACCTGATGCTTTGCTCTGACCTCATACCTGCCTTGGCTGGAGAGCTATACAGCACCCACACTTTCATTGACAGTCATCAGTTTTTCCTCGCATGTGGTTTTGAGGCCCCAATCTAACAAGCGTCTAAAAAGCACATCACAGTCAATGTTTTTAGAGGTGAGCTCTGATTTTGGAGTAAAACTATGAAAGCAAGAAAATCCACATTCTGGGCTTCTATTGATAAATTGTGGACGATGTGTTAGCCTTCCTCCTAGTAGACCTGCTTCTATGTACCTACGACTGCTTACTATACTGCTTATTATTAGTGAATGTAAACAGCTGTATTGTCACTTTAGTCAAAAAAAGCATCTGCATATGGATTTGCTGTCACAATTCAGCAGTCCATTATAAATCAAATTTAGGGTTACATTTCAATGTTATTATCCATGAGTCAGTTCCCCTCCATGTGATTGCCAACCACCATAAGAAATGTGTTTGTGCAATGAATAGTTTATCCTTCGCTGCTGCTAGCCAGAGTGTGTGTGCGCACAGGGAGGACTGACAGGCATATTGACCAGCAATGAAAAAAACAAAACAACAACAACAAAAAAAAAAAAGGGAGGCAGACGATGATATGGTGGGCTGAGACAGGCTTGCAGAGTTCAGTCAGGAGCATCACTTTGCAGAATTCCCCCGAGGAGTTCGATAAAAGCTGCTGCCGACAGCCACTGAGGTCGAGCTCACTATCTCCAGCCACTCATCACTCTTAATCAGCGGAGAAGCCCCTCCACCTTCTGCAGAGGTCAAACAGAGGGAGCACATGTGCAAAAGCCGCGGACTAACACATACGTGCACGCTGTGCCGACACCGCAGCGACTCTCCGGCAGGCTGTACTTTTCACACCGAACTTGTTTGTTTCTGTTTGCACGCTGCAGCTCCGCGCTCCAGCGTCCGCAGCCGTCTCCCGGCTCGTTTAGCGCGCCTCCCACTTCAGAGAGGCGTGCTCGGGGCACAGAGAGTCAGGCGAGGGCCCGATTCGCAGCCTGTGGGGAAATAACGGTGCAGAGCCCTCGAATCAGCCCATTCATGCGGCCGCCGCTCCACCTCCTCCTCCACCGCCACCACCAGCTGTGCAGAGCAGCAGAAGGGTACCCGATTCGTCGAGCGTTTGCAAATAATTCCTTGTGCAGTGTGAAACTGAGTGGGTTTGGGGTTTTTTTTTGCACTGGCGATTGGTCAGGCTGAAAACCCTTGGAGCGGGAACGCTATTAAGGAACCCATTTTTAAATAATAAAAGTATATTACAGCTCGACGTGGCATTTGAACACCGAGAGCCTCATCTATATGGTATTAATAATGTCCTCTTTGCCTGATATTGAGCATCACAAACCAGTGGGTACATTTTCAAATGTCCTCACTGCAGTGTGGGCAGAAATTGCTTTTGGGGTGATACCACTGTAAAACTGGATGGGTCATCTATTCCAGAAAAGGGACTTAAAAACTCAAGTAGAAAATAAAACTTGCAGTGATGACATGCCAGGTGTGAATCTGCTGACTGAGACAAGTTTTAGAACCGCTGCAACAGACTTTGGTTCAATCATGTCTTCCTTCCTTCATTTGTTTCAAAATGCATTTATTCAAAAGTGTTCAAAAGTAAATTTGCATTCACTTTTGAATTCTAAAGAATTGAAATATAATCTCGAATTTTGCTCAAACATGGATCGGGGGGCCGTTGGCCTGGCAAGCACCGCAGCGTGTGTATAGTTTCTGCTCTTTGCTGTGTTTTTGTGTTTTAAATTTTTGTTGTATTTAAAATGTCACAGTTCAATCTTGGGGGACTGCTTGATTTAATACGAAAATGGACCGTATACTCATTTCTAGTTGACATTGATGTGGCACGCAGGACTCAAGTGGATGAACTGCCATACTAAAAAGCTGTGCAAAACGCTAGATAACGGCGTATTCAGCGGCCGACTGACAGCCTGCTGCAGAAATGCTTCTTCTTAAGCTTTTGCTCTGTCAAGGCCCCAACATGTCTGGAAGGAAACGAAAACAAGGCGGCCATGAGTCGGTGTCACAGGGTGGGACTCGCTCAGAGTGATCTCGCTAAAGTCTCGGCGTTCTGTGACATGACAAAGGGAAATTGTTGCTTGAGGTTTAGTCCTCACTTGACCTCCATTAGCTGTTTGACGTTTAATGATATGCAGTGATAACATCTGTGATTCCCGTCAGACACACCACTTTTGGTGAAAGTCAGTGAATCCCTTGTGTTTTCTAATGTTCTTTTGCGAAAAGTGAAAAACGAAACATGAAAGAAGCTTTGGAAGATGTCATGGAAGACATTTCAATAAGATAGAAGTGCTTTGTGTATATTGATATTCATACCATGCCCCTCTCTCGTCAAATCATCAAAAGATTTCCCATTTGCCGATGCTTTTGTCTCCACACACATCCCGGCTTCTTAGTGTGACACTCGGCTGCACATTCCCCCTTTTTTCTTCCTTAACCCCAGCATTCATTTGACTGGTCTTTGAAATTGCTGTAAGAAGTAATGCCTCTCACAGATAAGACATTTTCTCAATGTCAGCCCTGCTGGGGGTTTAAACCTGCCAATCAAATATTCCCCAAACTACATATGGACGGCCTGAGGAGATCTGGAATGAAGGAGGAGCGGCCAAGGAGAAAAGAGGGGGAGGAAGGTGGACGAAGTCAGTCCCTTCGTTTGGACCACATACAGTTTTGTTTCCACTGTGTTAAATCCAGTGAGCTTTCAAGCGAAGCTTGAGTGTGGCCGGTAGGGCGCTGTGGGAAGAGGTGATTCCTCCCTGGGAAATAGCTGTCAGAAGGGTGTTATCCTGCTATGGCACCGTGCGATGTTACCAAGTCCCTATTGGTTGGCAGAAAACGCCATCCAAAGGGGACTGCTTTTTCAAATCTCTACCGGTGTCTTAGCCTTACTGCAGGCGAGTTCAAACGGTGGTTACCAAGAAAAGAAGCTGGAAACTACTTGGACTGGATCAAGGAATTTTCCGAAAGCAGTTTTCTATGATTCAAAAACGCGTTGTATTTTGAGCCTGTCTGAGATCTGATCAGGAATCAGCAGTCTCACTGTCTTCACCTGCTCCACTTCTCTACTGGGGCTGCAAATCACTCTATGCGATGTCATAAAGGGCACTGGCACCACTTTCAGGTTAGTGACAATAATTGCACCCAGGTGTTCACTCCACCTCCTGAAACCACCTTATTTTTGACCTTTTATAAAGCAGGTTGAAGGTCCAACAAAGCACCAGGAAGCTACAATGCAATATTTTTATTGCAGGCTTTAAACAGAGAGCTAAACATGTTGTCCTCTGGAGTGTCTGATGACAAAAATAAAGACTTAGAAATTGGTAAAATGGGACCTTTAATGCAAAGTTTAAATTGCTAAGTTATAATATGGGCTTATCAAAACAATCAATGTTTCAGGATGAGCGTGTTCTGGATTGTTTGTGTGGGAGGCTTTGAACAGAGGGCTAAATATTCTGTCTTCTAGAATTTGTATTGTCTTTGTGCAAATTCCCTTCTGGAGTCTGGGTTTTGCCATTTCCATTTGATCATAGAGTTTAAACGAGGCAGCAAAGGTTTAAATCAGATGAGAAAAGATCAACAAAATTCCACTTCATCATCAACATATTTTTAGTTTATCGTCCCATTTTTGGCTTTCTATTTCCTGTAGCCCAAGCTGGCGAGCGGCTTCCTCAAAATCACTTGATGTATGACAGGCTTCCTTCTTGCCTTCCTGTCTGTGTGTCTGTCTGTCTGTCTGTCTGTCCCCGCTGACCTTACAATGGGGGCCAGCACCAAGCTGATCCCATTGCAGCTGAAAGCCCGTCGTCGTGCTCCCCCACCGCCTCCAGCTTTGGGCAATGCATGTGGATTAAAGCCTCCATACTGCCGGCGAGAGAGAAGGGCTCGCTTCTGAGTGAAGTGCTGGCTCCTGGCCATCAGTCACCCAACAAGCGTTTCACTTGCTCTTACATTAAATCCAACTCCTGACCTGTATGTCAAAGAAAC
Organism: Thamnaconus septentrionalis; assembly: GCA_009823395.1. Classification (NCBI taxonomy): domain Eukaryota; kingdom Metazoa; phylum Chordata; class Actinopteri; order Tetraodontiformes; family Monacanthidae; genus Thamnaconus; species Thamnaconus septentrionalis. The sequence goes on along the minus strand of CM020505.1, from coordinate 5,069,822 downwards.
AGGAGCTGAAACCTCTGCATACATTAGAGCGGCCCTGGCGGCGGCGCGTAAACACTCACATTCTCCTCCGTTTGTGCCCCCCGAGCCATAAAGTTATCAATCCCAGCCGTTTTGGGAGGTAGCAGGTGGCAAACAACTCCGGGACATGTCAAGTCTTAGGCAAATGGCACGGTTTGCAGGTATTTGGTGCTGCTACTCTGGGCTGAGTAACCACAGGAGTGAGGCTTCAGCGTACACAAACTAAGGCCGTCATCTCACGCCAGTCCCGCTTGCGGTCGTCATTTTGATCCTGCATAACAAGCAAAGATGTGGCGGTGGGATTCTTCCTTGTCCGGCTGGCTTACAAAGCCGGGTGAAGGCTGTGGCGTTGTTTGGCAGCGCTGCCTCGCGAGCTGCGGCCTGATGCTGCCGACTTATTTCCACATCAGTGATTGGTACAGGCTGAGTCTCAGTGGGTCGTGTGACCCACTTTTCAGGTCTCCAAGTATGCAGCCGGGCACTGTACATCAGAGTGCTGGGTCCTTTACAACGTAACATATGCCGGCCACTGATGTTATCATCCAAGATTGTATTCCAGGGAGCATTCAGAAGGCCAAGCTGCGAGTCAGGGCGGTAGTGGTGGTGGTGGGGGTTATTGTGCGTTACACGGACTTTAGTTTTAGCATCGCAGTCCCGATTGTTAGCGCTGTTGGCTGGACGGGAACAGCGCGACGGCTCATTGCCCACCTTGTGCTGACGCCGTTTAGCGGCCAAACCAGCAATCCAGGAAGCAGCACAGATGAGAGGCGTTGCTTTGATAAAACACCAAAGTGACACAAAGCTAAAATGAAGTTTCATTTTAAAACCGCGGATGACCGAGATGGCCTCAGTTCTGTTTGCTTTTATGTCAAGTGACAAGACAAGAATGGAAATGCCCCAATTGCCATTTTTTAAATAACATTGTTCAGCACGTATTAAAGGTTGAGCCGTTACATTCTCACAATCATGGCAAACGCACTCAAATAGCGCTTTCCAGCACCGTCATGGTACCCCAAAGCGCTTTACAATGGCCTGTCATTCACCCATTCACGCACACTCATACGCCAACGGGCAGCTGCTGCCATGCAAGGCGCTGCCAGGCCAACTGGGAGCAACTTCAGTGTCTTGTCCAAGGACACGTGGACAGTTGGAGCCGGGATTTGAATATGATGATATGTTCACGCAGGTTCTGAACACAATGAACGTCCCCTTAACAAACAAAAACTCTGCTAATGGCAATACAGTGGACACCCTAAAGAATGCATGTTCACAGATTGAATTCACAGACTCAGCAAATTATTTTTATACCAAAGTCGCCGCTGCAAATGCTGGCAATGCTCTAGTTAAACAGTGAGCAGAGCACAGTGAGTGTGTGATTGTAGTTTTAGGTGTGAATTAATGTTATTAGCGCATTAAAAGCAGTTTTTTTGTTTTGTTTTGTTTTTTAACCATCTGTCACTATGGGGACCACACACTTACTGTCATGTTTTTCTGTTCATTTTTGTGTCCCTGACACTTGGCTGTCACCACTCAAGCAGTATGGACACGTGTTTTTCCTCTGTTTAACATTTGAAAGCGTGGCCACCACGGGCCTCCATTGTCCTGCTGTTGATTTCTCTCCCCTCTTCAAAGAATAGTTGTGAGGATTAGAAAATGTCAGAGCCTCCCGCTGACAGAGTGAAGTGGCCGTTTTGGCCCAACCTCTTTTTACTGAATATTGTTGTGTGGACGCTTTGACAATGCACACCAGTGTTGACAGTATTGTAGGAATGGTGCAAAAGTGCCAGTTGGGAAGTACACATTTTTTTACTGCATTGCTGAAGCTTCAATTTAAAGTGTCTGTAAACAAAATAGTATCATAATGTAAGGTGCTGATGAAAATCAAGGTAAACAAGATTATGAAATATTTCAATTGACATTTCTTATGCCATGCACCATAAGTTTCCATTTTCTTTATTTTGCCATCATTCAAACCCTTCATTTTCCATACCAACATACCAACATGTGTCATCTGTCTTATGACTAACCAACAATCCTAACATCTGTCCTCTTCCTCGCCTACTTCTGACCCTTGACTTTTATTGAAGCCACCAGTCGTAGAACAAAGCACGACAGTTGTGAAGGTTGTCGTATAAACTGTCTTCTCCTCTGCTCTTCCCTCACAAATCTCCCCCGACACTCTCCAACACCTCCTCGGCTCTGTTGTCAGTCTCTCCACACTCATTACCCTCAAATGTTCACCTTAGATATTGAAACTCATCCTCCGTTACCTGGACCGCTACCATTCTCACCCTCTCATTTCCTGTCTGGCAATTACCCACGTTGCCATTTCGTCATGTCTGACTTTCACTTCAAAAAAATACGGAAATTGAAGAGGGCCAAAATAGAGATGTGATGAAGTGTCCACCAACTTTGCGTCAAACACTGACAAACTGTATACAACTATGGTAAATAATAATGATGTTTAGGAGATGATGTACAAATTCAGGTGGGTATGAAGGACACTGAATTGTTTAGACTCAACTTTGCTATGTGTGCACGTGAGTCCAGCTTGTGCAGCACCACGATTGATGAGGGTAAGCCACTGACATACCTGACCTTTGCGGCTGGGATATATTGCCCTCTCTGGTGTGCAGATGGCATGTCCTCACAGGCTGAACACCGCAATTACATGTGGATAACACTTCTTTTTTTGCATGACGACAAGGTCTGTTGACAGTGTGGTTGTTCGTAAATATTTGCCCAAGTGTAAACAGTCTCAACTCGCCGTTGACTTGCCAACAATGCTGCTTGGGAACTTTTGCTGACACATCAGCCCAGAGCACGAGGACGTTTATTGGCAAAAGCAGCCTGATCACTGGTCATTCTCCGTTTCAGCTGCGCTGAACCAGCGGTGACCCAAAGGAGTCACAATGCCGTCAAGAGCATCGCCGACGGGCTGAACAATTTATGCATGACTTGTCATTTATTGCTGGACATATTTACACTTGACACCCAAGAGATGCTTTTAGGGTTGCATTCTTTTAAAATATGTTATGGAATTGCAGCGTTACCTACCCTATTATTATCATTAATCATTATTATTGTTGCTGCGACGTCGTCCACGTGCGAGGCTGCCGTGTGGAAACAGTCGTGGAAATGATGACCGTGGTGAGCCTTGTTACTCGGCAACCTCTGCATGTCATTGGATCAGCCATTAAGGATAATGGCAAACCGCGATATAGAGAGAGCGAGGGGAGGGGGGAAAAAAAAGCACACATGGCTCGCCTCATTCTGATGTATGAGATGCAAAGTGCTGCTGTGAAATCAGCTCCTTGGTGCGGCTATCTAATCGGGTGTTCGCTGCTAATGCCGAAGAACATCTGGGCGGAGGATGATGGATCCACGCTGACTTGCAGGCTGATCGCGCCGCGTGAAGCCCAACCTCGCCGACGTTTGCAACAAAGGCTCGGAACAGATGATTACCAGTGTTCACTCTTTTGTCGCAACAGTCGATCTCATTATCGTGCTGAAAGATTGACAACGCCGCCCTCATGATGCTGACAACACATGACGGCAATTACGCACAAATGCTTGTACATCATCAGACCCATCTGGATGCAAAAGATGCTCTTTTGATTCCATTGGTATCTTTCCCAATTTCCTGGTGTGTCTGAAGGTACAAAAAACAAAAGAAAGAAATAGTGGCTTATGACAGCATTATATACCCTTTGCCATTTGGCTTGTCTATGACAGATTTGATTGATCTCCACTCCAACTACTTAGAAACTACAATTTGCAAAGCAAGCAAATGAAAGCAAAACAAAAAAGGCTGGGTGATTTGAATCAAAGGTCTTGGCAGTAGTTTTCTATTCATTACATTTCGTCTGCTGGCAATCTCAACAGACCATGATGCTGGAGCGGCCTGGGCTTGACCCTCATTTTCTGTTTATATTGTGAAGCCTAGGTGTGCCTGCTGTCCAGCACCCTGGAGGACTGTGCTGCACCTTGTTTGCAATGAATCTTCCCAGGAGCCATTATCAGACCCACTCCGAGGCATCCGGTCCAAGTTAAAATGTGGAGACAGACCGGTATTTGTCATGCATAGCAATATGTTGCTCAAACCGTTCCGTTTTAAGAAATCTGTGGTCCTTCTTGGGAAAAAATGAGGAAGGCTTCCAGTTCTCTGCATTAATCCATGCTATTTAAAATAATCACATAATGCAATTGCTCACAGCGGTGAAGACAGATTTCTGAAAAGCATGTTGACGTTCATAACTGCTCTTTCATAATTCTCTTTGAATGGCCACTGCCAAAGATTAACCTCTTCAACATACATTTACTCCTTGAATGTTGATCCATTAACAAATTTGCTGCTTGCGACAATCTTACTCCGATTCAGGGAAAGGAAATATTCTTCATTTATTCGTTCCGTGGCAACAAAACCTCATGAGCTGCGTATGCCCAATTATAGCACGCAAAAGTGTGATCATCCAAGCTCAGCATGATCTCCCAGTCTTAAATCTAATTCGCTGTGCAGGCTGCAGGAAAGCGAATATTCTAGACAAGAGAGAAAACTAATTTTTGTAGAGAATATGACACATTAATGTTTACAGTCTTTTCTACGATCCCAATTAACATTCAAGTAATAGGCAGCTTTTAACTCCATTGCCAGTGTCAGTGAAGTAAATTTCTTGTTGTATTGTTGATCTTAATACACGTTTTTGAACTGTACATTATAAATGTCACACTTTTCAACTGCTGACATTACATTGAGGACAAAAACTTGCCTGACATGAACATAAAATTGAAAAACTGCCCATGTGCAAGTGTCTTAGTGTTGAGCTACCAAAACGGCAAACAAAAAGTTTTTGCAACTAATGACATACAACGAAAGAATACATTCCATCTGCACCTTGGTGTTCCCTCCTCATCCACCATGTTTGAATGCTGCAGGAAGACCAGCACGAGAACAACGTTCATGGAAGCGGCCATCTTGTTTTCTGACTTTTGGAACTGGATCGCAGAAAAAGGCTGATCACTAGCAGTGGTTAAAATCGTTTTAAAATATACAAAATTACCACAGTCATCTGTTATTTCCAAATTGTTTTGCTAGAAATTTGATACCATTTCCCTCAGAATATTTGTAGATGTAGCTGAAAGCTCACCATCCAAAATGTGTAAGCAACAGTAACATGAGTGCGGCGCACAGCAAAAGGTCAGTTCAATACCCCGTGAGGCATTTTACTGCAGATTTGCAGTTTCACACATGACCTAATTCACAAATCATAGCGTAGGAAAAAGGCTTCTGATTTCCACAAGTGAAACAATACTACTGCAAACACAAGGTAGGTGTTTTCAGCCAGATCTATGAAATAAATTTACAGGCTCTGCACATTTAGGTGGCCCTTGGTCCTGAGCACCAGCGTAAAGGTTACTAAAGGTGGTCTGTTGCGACAGACATATGGACAAACTGTGGACAGAGGAGTTTTTAAGTGGCGTAATGTGGCTTCAGGATCAATCAGAGGGTGTTCAGGATCACCTGCATGCATCTGCTCAGCAGAATTGAATATAGCGCGATTGCTCTCCACCAAGCACGTGACCCAAGTCTATGGCTGAGCTTGGCCTATGCACAACACATAGTGTTATTGGCAAATCTACGTGATTTTCACCAAGAACCCGACTGGCTTCCTGCCACAGGATTGTGTGCAGGGTGTGCAGGGGAGAGAAGCGGAATCGATACAGGATTGACAAACCCCCTCACCCTCGATGCAATGATCCTCCTAGGCTTAGTCATGTGGAGTCATTTTCACACCATACATGTGTATACTTGGACTCCAGGTTTACTGCTGGTCAGCCTGCATCAGCATCCCATGAGCAGAGTGAGAGGGGTATTCAGATGTATTTCTATGTTCTCTTAAGCTCCAACTCAGCAGTCACTCATTGCCAGATGGCCTTCGCACACATGCAAGCCTTTCCAGTACTTCTCTCCGGACTGATTCTCCTTTGCCGACCCCGTTTGTCCTCATACCTGCCAGCCTGCCTCTTGGACTGATCACCTGGTTACAACTCATTCTGGCATTGATCCCGTCTCTTAGCCGGATCCCCAAAATTCTGATGACTTCTCATTGTCATGAGTAGCATCTGCAACCAAACATATTATTCTGCTGTTGTTTCGCCACTGAATCCCATCCTGTATGCGGCCGCGTGACACATTGCTAATTCACAACTCTGTTTTTTGGAGGATTACAAAGTAAACAATAAATAAATCCAACCAATAAAACCATGTGGCATCATTTTATAGTGTCTAGAATACATATACCTCAACCATTTTATTTGATTATTGTAGCTAAAATATAAAGTGTAGCATCTTAGATTATTGCTTATTACATACATCTTACATCCTAGTTTAGTGGACGCCATGAGCAGGTGGAGATTTATTCTGGCAGCAGCTCTTCCGAATGCTCCTGCTATTGTCCCCTCAGTCTAACCTTTCCCCAACTCATGTCATCAATTCAAAGCATTTTGTCATCGGCAAGCAGTCGCAGCCTTGACTGAATGCAAACAATATCTCTAATGACATTGTAATGGGCCATCACCTCAACGGCCCAAACAATCAGCAATGCCATCATTAGCCGTTCACTGAAAAATTACCCCATTGGCCAGGCCCTGCACGGCTACTCTCGAAAGTCCTGCTGAACTGTGCCCAGATACTATGCCTGATGGTATAGATGCATTTCACTCAATGCCTAGCGCTGCAACAGTCTCCAATCCAGACCCAACCACCTATAACCAAACCAGACTCAGCCACAGCCAGACTAAACCAGTCCGATACAACAGCCATATATGTCCACCCCCAATCAAACCAGGCAAGATTCAACCACCCACAACCAAACAACACCAGCCTTCCCACCCACAGATTCAATTGCCAACTTGGGCTAAATTCTACCCTAATATCCTTTTACAAAGTAGCTGTGGGCTCTCTATTCAGATGTCGGACCATTCCACCCACAACCAAATCAAACCAGCACTCCCACAATCCAACTAAAACAGTAAACTAAACTAAAACTAATTATTCTCTTTTTTTTTGTTCTTGCCCATAGTGAGTTTTTCCTGTTTGTTTATTTTTTCCATTCTTTACACTTGTCCTATTTGTTTTCCTTTTGTATTTTTCTGGATTAAGGTTGGAAACTGAAGTACAGAGTTTTGCTGCCTCAAGGCTCCCATATTCCATTTAATTTTAAAACCAAGTGGAGGCAGCCTTGCATATTATCTTCTCTTCTCAGTCTCATGTATTTTCAGGGGTTTGCAAAACAAAGTATGCACTACAATCCTTCAATAATATTGAAAATATAAAGCAAAGAGCCTGGTGCAAACAAACTCTTCTGGTTTCACCAGGGACGGCATTCTTGTCTTTTGACTCCAAGCCAAACAGCAGCTGGTAAACAGCATTTAGGGAGACAATTGAGGCAATTGGAGCTTTGAAGGAAAAAAAAAAAAAAAGACAGAAAGAGACAATGAATGCCTAGAATTGAGAGATATGTTTCCTGGCAACATTTTTTTCAAGTTCACTAACCAATGGTCTTTTGGATTCCCAATGTGTGAGCCATTAACCAACAGGGTCAAATATAATACTATTGGTTTAAGATCATTTTTGATGGTTTCCATTTAAAAAAAAAAAAACATCATTTACTTCAGTTAGTTAACAAGTGACTTTAATTCATCTTTCAGAAAACTAAATTTAGAGTTTCCTGGGCCTCTGAGGCATCGTGTTGCTACAGATGATGCATCATCTGGAAGGGAATTTCTAACATGGCCTGTATACACATGCCATCTTCCTCTCCTTATCGAGATGAATGACCCAGGCATCCATTCAAGCTACACAGTTCAGCACAAATCACCATGTCTTTATACTGCAGGTCAGCTCTACCACTTTCCATTGTTTGGACACAATGTGGATCAGATCAATAAGTTTTGATGGTGAAATCATAGAGCAGTCTGGCTGAAACTGGCAGTTGGAGGTAGATCTGGATTTTCCACCTTTCCCACATGGATCATAATTTGTTTAGTTTTTTTCTAAAGATTGTGTCCATGAAGGAAACACATGTTACTTGAATGAGTAGGGTGATTTAAAATAATAATGAAAAAAACATTTAACAAGAGATGGCAAAAAAAAAGTTACATTACAAACATTTGCAAAAGTTAGAAACCCAGATTAATTTCATCAATTTAAAAAACCTGTCAGAACACAGGGGAACAAAACCCCTTGGTCTAGATTCTACACTCCACCTTTATGAAAGCAAAACTAATGGAAAATCAGGCTTAGAGAATGACAATGAATAAATGTACATGATACACGTGTTTTTTGTGAACCCAACGCTGAGAGGCACTTGCCATTTAGAAAAGAGTGTAGAAACAGTACAGGCACTTTTCAGGATTTGGTTATCATAAGATTTGTTAAATGCTAACTGAAGTTAAAAATGTGTAACATTCCATTGTTTTTTTTTGGTTGTTTTTCCTCCCTTAATTTTAACCTAATTTGGATTCTGATTCTGAAAATTAATGCAAAAATCAACAAAGCTGTTATTTTCATCCAGAATTCAAGATGCATGTGCACAACCGATCAAGACTTCAGTGTTTATTTAACATGTAATTAAAGATGCATCATGGTCTTGACACTGTTTGTGTGTTTGCTTTTATCTCCGTTACTCGACAGTTCATCGGTAATTTGCAGCTGCTGACATCCCGTTTCATCTAAATGCTTGTTTTCACAGACCAAAAACCCTCCGGGCAGCTTTAAATCCTCTGTAGACTCTGAATGAACGCAGCTGTGGATGTATAGTCAGGGCCCAGCCTCAGCCTCACTGCTGCAGGATTTATAGAAAGCCTGGGTTTTCCTGATTTGAACCATTCAGGTGGGGGAGAGAAAATACATCCAGGGGTGTTTCACTGTTAATATTTAATGCTGTGCCTGTCAGTGCTCTTAACCTGCAGATTCACAACACCCTGCAAGGAGGCAGTTTATCTTCAAATTTTCTGGTTTTGGACCACGTGTTAATTCCAGCCAAGAGGCATTCATTGCACATGTATACTTTACTGCACATTGCTGGTTTATTTATTACCATCCAGGTGTCTGATATTTAAGTTAAGGTGGTGGATATATAATACAGCTGAGTTTGAATTGATGATTGTTGAATATCATAATTTTTGTCAATATCTGCACAAGAATAATAATAATAATAATAATAATAATAATAATAATAATAATAATAATAATGTTATTATTATTAGTATAATTATTATTATATGAATGCACACTGAAGAATGTGATTGGTTGAACAGTTCATGCTGATGAAAAGGTCAGTTTTCTGCAGGTGAAAGTGGCATTCCTTCACAGAAAAAAAGATTTATCAATCTTGATGTAAAAACATAAAGCCATAGAAATTCAATCTAAAAGAGATGGTAGCTGTAAAACCACATTTTCATCGCAGAAAATCTAAAACATAAAGTACATCAGCACAAAAAACATGATGTCTCATCCATCTCTGCAACCATCTGCTGTGGGCTTTTCCGCAGTCGCCTGCAGCGTGGACAGAAACGGGGACAGCTGAAACTGAGACATCCCTGCCTTCCAAGTGGGCGGCGGCTACGCGCCGCATCCTTCGGCCAGGTTATTGATGGTCGGCTTGAGAACGGCCGCCAAGAGGGGGCCATACATCTTCAACTGTCACCCAGGATATTTTGCCGTCTGACGACCGGGCTGCGGTCCAAAGGTCACACAACGGCACACAAACACAATCGCAAGTCATGCTTGTGCAGACGTGCACGTGTAGCGCCTTCACACACGGATGCAGATGTGGGCCATCGCCGCGTGTGAATCTCAGGCACTGGGGATAAAGTGTGAAAGGTGGCGCCCATTCCAATCATTATGATTAATAGTAAAACTGTCACTTGCTAACAGCTACGGCTGAGTGCCCGCATATAAGATTACGATCCATTATTTCACAGCGATGGTGAATTTGTGAAGACGTAATGCACCTCAGCGTCATTCATATTTAACATGTTTGCTCGTGCTCATGCTACGCAGATTTAATGTGGCGACGCAAACGTCGTCGGGAGGTCATCCATGAAGGCGCGCTACTGTCCTGGAAGAGAATAGCAGATGGTGCATTCGCGGCTGGCGGGTACAGAGACGACGACGACGAGCAGGCCGAGTGCTGAAGTCGTCAGGTAAAGTGGCCCATAAATCAGCCAGCAGAGACATCGTCGCCATTCCCTCCGACAATAAACCACTGTTTGATTTTTCCCCCGCTCGCTCTCGAGTGCAGTCAGCCAGAAAGGTATTCAACAGCTTGCTGCTGGCTTAGAAGAATGTAATCTGCAATGCAGAAGGACCGGGAGCCTGCGTTTACCTCCCAGCCAGGCTATAGGTTGGTCGGCAGAAGGGGCGGATTCAGTCTGAGCCAACCGAGGCACGAAGCCGTAATTACACACGAGCAGATGGCCCTGCTGCAGGACTCTCCTCCTTCAGGCCTCCCTCGGTTCAGGCGGACCTCCTACCCCTGGGCGCGCCCAGCTCCCTCTGCCCTTCCACACTTCACCAGGAGGGGGAGAGGAGTTGGAGGTCCGGCTGCCAAAGAAGATTAAGTGTGTTGCCATGGAGCGTCATTATAAAAGCAGTCGACCCAGGTGATTAGCGACAGCGATCAACGATCTCTGACCACCGTCCAGATTAAAGAGCATAAACTCTCTCTGCCCTCCAACCCAGTCCATCACGGAAGGACGCACCACAGGCAGCATTTCTTCGATGTTTTAACATTCCATAACATTTACTCTTGGTAAAGATCTTTTTTTTTCAGAGGTTCTTTTCGGCAAAACCTTTCTTAATTTCGAAGTGAGTTTTACCTTGCTGTAATTTGTGGTCAGGCAATTTTCTATGGAAATGGATTGGCTCGCTAAACACTCAAAAGCAAACTTTCAGCTCGTGAACAATGAACTGTTTTTGCTATTAACACTTAGTAGCATTCCACACTTCCAATGCTAGCCGACCTGCAAGAATAATTACAACTCGTCCAATTTATCTGTGTGCCACAGACACTCACCGCACTCTGGCCAAAGCCAGCCAGGAGTAAAGTGAAAACATGACATCACAGAGAGAAGCCCTGTGCCAATATGACAACCACATCCACGACTGACCTGCATCATCCACCCTGATCTCCAGCCCCAGCCAGTGTTTACAACTTGCCGTAGCTTCTGCCGTGGTCTTTCACAGCAAACATGGCGCAGTCTGTTTATTCCCTCATACCTCCTGCCTCCTTATCCAGACGGAGAGTCTGATTGGCTTTAGAATCCAAGGAAAATACAGACCGATCGAAACCCCCCGGCTGCTGGAGCTTGGCAAGAAGAATGAGGAGGATTTTAGGATTGAAATCTGAGTGATATGGCTGCAATGAAAACACAACATGTCCCGTTGCCATAAATGTTCACTTTTTGGCCAATGAAAGATTCATTGCATGCGGAGCTGCACTTCCTTTTTTCAAAAGTAGGTAATGTTCTTTAATAATTAAGTGCAGTAAGAGGGGAAATTATATTCACCCAACAGGTTGATTGTACGTATTCTCACTCCCTCCATTTTCACGGATTAATGTTGACCTTTAATCCTCGATACAATAGACCATCGCTGTAGCTTCATTTCCATTTACGCCTATTTGCTTTTCCGTATAAAGACAAAAATCAGCTCTTCGAATGACCTAAATGGAACGATTTAAACCAGCAAACAAACTTAGAAGCTATTCATGGTTGTTGTGGTGGAAGCCTCGTGCACCGAGATCTGGCTGAGATAAATAGATAGGGGAAAGCATATGGGCTTAATTAGGTAGAGAAGAAAAGCAAATGGGACAAAGTGGAACATACTCAGCATGAAGCTGACAACTAAGCTGGAGGGGGAAGAAAAAACAGAAAGCGTAAAAATCTCACAAGATACAGATGAAGCTATATGTGCAATATGTGAGGAATTTGTGAAACAAATCTGCCTACAAACTCCAATCTCACAACCACAACAAAGCAGGTTACAATAAAGCACAGAAGCCAATCCAGAGAAAAATGAGACAAAACTGGAGCCATGACGAGGTGGATGATTTATGTGAAAAGGACACAAATCCCGCCCCAGTTGTACTCCACCGCTGTGTGTGCACGGCCCAGTGCAGACAGCAGCAAAAACAAATTCCACTGCAGCTGGTTATTCCCGAGGTTGATGTACAAGAGGGAAAAACACTACGAGGAAATAGCAGGAGGAGACTTTTACACTTTATTACCCTTTTAACCAAAGTGGCATGCAACCCACAGGGGCGTTTGCACAAATGATCCTGGTGGCCCGGCGATTTGGAGCACGAGGGGGGCAGAGATTGAAGACATCTGGCTCCCAATTGAAGGAAGAAAAGTGTCAGATCGCTGATAAGACTGCTGCGGGCTGGAGAACGCAATGATTTGTCAAATCAAAATGATATAGTCGCCATCCATCCAGCGCTCCGCTGACCAGACGCAGCCTCCTCTCTTTTTTAATCAAAGGCGGCAAAACGAAAGTGTGTGCAGTCAGCCGAAAACCGCACCCAGATGACTGTATCGCGCCGGGAAATAAATTACGCCCCTCCCCCTCCCCCACCCTCCACACCACCACCCCCCCCCCCATCGCTGTGTGTGTTTGCTATAAAAGTGTCAAAGCGGCAGAACCAATTACGGCATTGTTTGCAGCCAGCGACGCGCCATTGCTGGACTGCCGGTTGCCCCGCCGCGCTCCGGGTCCAAGGCTCATCTATCAGGGCCCGAACGGCGGCCCGCCGGTCCTCGTTATGGCGAGTCCCGCCACCGGAACCTAATGGTTCTTGGGTGCCGTCTCGCTTCAGCGTTCAACAAGTCCACCGTCCTCGCCGCCGCCGCCGCCGCCACCACCGCCACCGCCACCGCCGCTGCGCCTTAATAGGCGGCTCTCGCTTCACCTCCGTGGCTGTGGACATGATCTTTTTTTGATCACTGCCCTTTTTTTCTTCTTCACCGTTTAATGGTCGCAGTCTGTGTGAGGCACTGAGCTGTAATTACATGCACCTAAAAGAGCACACTTTGCTCGGCTTGGTCCTTGGAGGCAAGTCTCGGGTCTCGGGGAGGCCAGTGGAACGTCCAAGGAGACCAGAGTCCGACCTAAATAAATGGGGGTGCTACCATCAACGAGCTCTGATGTTTCAGGGATGTATAAAAACTACACATAAGTGATCGAAAGTCCGAAAAAAACCCTTAGCCTTACCACAGAATCAAGTTTTAAATGCTCGTTTTCCACAAGGACGGGTCCCACTACGCATTGTGCATGGATTCTTAAATGTTTGAGATGAAGCTAATGCACAAGCTAATGCAGGGGTCACCAGCCTTTCTGAACCCGAGAGCTACTTCATGAGTACTGAGTCACAGAAAGTTTAACAAGTTTGCCACACTCTTCTGACATAAGAGATTTTCTCAGTTAGCCTTCAGTTACATCAGTCGTCTGCTGACCTAAACATACTTCGAAAAGTACATTTTCCCGTAGATATGATAATAAAGTTATTCTCCATAGTCTGTTCTTTTCACAGCATACAATATTCTAGGGGTAATGGAAACACAGCTTCTGATACTCTGATCGGGGCTCAAGCCTTTCTCACAGCACCTATCGGACAGTGCACTGCACACACACACACACAAACACACACACAATGGTCCGCACACATGCACTGTCCTGATCATTCATCAAGGCAGAAAAGAAGGAAGAGACGGTGGTGATGGAGAGCAGGGCCGGTGCAGCGCTGGAGACTGGTGGGACAACCTGTCAGCCTGTGATGAAATTCAGCTGCGACCCTCTGCACTCCAGAATAGTAACACTGGCAATTTCTTGTTTGCTGCTTGTAAAAACATAGAAAAAAATATTTAAAAAAAAAAGAAAACAATACAGCTGTTGGGGAACATTGAACATTTTCCGGTGCTTTGCGTCAGAGAGTCTTGCGAGGCCGTCAGGTAAAACTCAGGTGTTGCAACTGAATTTCTTTATTGAGAAAGCCCGTCAACGATCGCGATCTCCACTCCCGCCCCCCCCGTCAACGATCGCGATCTCCCACGCTAGCCGCTAGCCCCCACCCCCATCTACGGATCTCCGCGGTGTTGGCCCGCGGGTCTTTTCAGATCATCTATTTTGGCCCCCAATGAAAAAAGTTTGGCCACCCCTGCTGTACATGGTGTGCAGATCAATTCAGTGGATTTTTAAGGGAGCTGATTTACAAACCTCTAAGGTGATTAAAGCCACTGCCGTGATGGAACTGTTTCTTTGAGTGAAACTTTTAGTTCAAACCTACATATAACCCAGCACTGAAGAGTTCAGATTATAAGTTTATACAGAAGGTCATAAAGTGCAACACAGTGAATAGATTGAAATTCAAGACCACAGAGTCAAAGTAACATTGACCTCAGTGTGATGAATGTCAACTAGGCTGCAGCACATTCGAAAAAGATTATTCTTTAATATTTCCAGCACCATCGATTGGTTGCGGCTGCTTTTCTGCTGAAGGAGTCGGTTGCAATAAGACAATATCGTATGTGGCATCTCAACATGATTTAACATTGCAACCTGTATTAACCTGGCAAAGGAGATCATCCCATAAATTCTTGAGATTCAGCATATCCATACATAACATATCCAGTGGTTAAACAGCCGCTTCAGAACATTCGAAAAGTCTTTGAGCCATTGAAATCAGACTAGCAGCATTAGCCAAAGACTGTCTACCCGATAACCACTTGAGCGCATTGTTCCGCTGAGGTGAATCACTGTTGTCCACCAAGAAAAGCTTTCGGTGTCATTTCCTGTCGTTCCTCGTCTTCTGTAGCATCTACGCTAATATATTTGTAGCATCTGCCATCGTTTGCAACTCATAGGAGCTTCAGTTGTCTTTCAAAGGGAGAGACTTCTTCTCAGTCTGACACATACCACGTCTTTAGACAAAAAAGTAGCTGATTGATAAAGGAATATTCAGAAATGAATCTAAGGTAGAATTAAAAACACTCTGTTGGAAGCTAGCAAGATGAATCTCAGAGGGCGATCCAGCTGTTGCGAAAATATGCGAAAAAGCATTTCCATGACACTTTTGCGATATATAAAAGCATTTCCATGACAGATATATATACAGGTAATGGAAACGCGGTGTTCATCAAGTGGCCATAATCAGTGCTATAACGTTAAAGTGAACAAATATTGTTCGGAAGGGATTGGCAAACGTGTCCCTACAGGGCGGAATCCCAGCAGTTTTTGATCTGGGCCCAGCAGCTTCTCGCTGCGACTGACTTCTCCGCCCCTCGAGGTGCGCTTCATCAATCTTCCCCTGAAGGATGAACAGAAAACCTGCACTCTGAAGGACACGGAAAAGTCCACGTTGGATGCTTCATGTCTGCGGGGCAGCAGCTCATACATACAGAACAGCTGGCCTCATGCCATTAGCACACATATGGACACGTTCCCCAGGCCTGCAGCCACAATGTAGCCGCTGCTGCCTCCTCCTCCTCCTCCTCCTCCTCCGCCTCCTGTTGACGAGCTTCACTGCCGTCGCACTGTCAATTAGACACCCCTGGGTTCTCTTCCCGGTGCCTCGTTTTATTTAGGACGTCTCACCCAAAGTGATGAGCGGCAACAGAACCAAGAGCCGCTTGACAACACGTGCATATGCTCTTGTGCGCTCACACACGTGGTCATCCTGCCGTAAATTGTATCGGCCTCCGAGATCATAATCCGCCCACCACCGCTTTGTCCTTTGCAACGTGCAGCAGATGATGGTAAAAGATCCCCGAGGAGTCGACGGTATGCAAATACCAGGTCAAGGTTTTCTGGTGAGTCCACGTGTAATTTTCTTGGTCTTCGCCGCAGCTACATGGCAGCCACTGTAATGAGTCATGAGGTGAGTTCCTTTTTACCTCTCGGTAACATTTCGCTCTTTTGTGTATTTTTTTTCTTGTTTGACTTGAAAGCCCTGTTGCATAACTGGCTCAGGAAAGAGGAGCCTCTACTTTTTCTTTTGCCTGCCTTTTTTTTTATTTAGCAATGATGCAATTGCTCGCAATACACTTCAATCCAATTTGGGGGAAATTAAAGTGTGTTAAATTTAATGGAGACACTGAAACCAATAATGGCAGTTGTCATAGAATAATTTCTCTTATGAACCAGATATGTTTTTATGAAGTTGCCTGCCGCATTATTTTTCATTCTCTGTTTTCATCAGTCCTTTACATTTATTATCATTTATGTGACATTGAGCATTTCATCACCTTCGTACCCTGTAAGATAATTATATATTTTGGCTGTTACATAAGCCTCTTTGTGTATTCATGACCTCATGCTTTCAGTGAAACCAACATCATATAATATTAACGTTTGTTGACACACCTTGGCTCCTTTAAACTTTGTCATTTTTAAAAAAGAAAGAAATGAAGAACACACATGATATATTTGCCCCTAATTTAAGCCAATCTAGTTCTTTTCTGACAATAAAAAACCTTCTTCTTCTCAAAACTCCTCATAAGGGAAACAAGACTGCCCACTCCTGCTATTCTCCGCCCCACCTTGTGCCTTTCACTTAATAGATATAATGGAAAAGAAATGGCACTTTGGCAGAGCAAATGTATGGTGACTCGTCAGGGGGCAGGCACCGCAGGCAAAATAAATTTAATTACCTAAGACTCAGCAGACTCAGTGTTTGAAGAATCTGATCACAGTGATCCAATTAAACCAGTGCAGGACCCATATGTCCATGCAAAAAAAAAAAAAAAAAAAGTCCATATGCAGTCCTGTCACCTGCCTCGGCATGAAGATTCCACACAGCAGAAACAACGGCTGAAGGATTCTGCATGCGACTCCATTAAATAATACAATATAATGTAATAGAGCCTTGATAAGATCCCTTTGGGGAAACTAGTCCTTGAATCCGTCAGTGTGAAGGAACACAAACAAAGTTTCACAAACACGACTAAAAATACCTCTCACCACTCTGCAGGTCTGAATATGTATGTAGTGTCTGATCGGCCATATGTCTCATTCTTCTTTGTCATACGGGGTCATTATGTACAGGGATGTTTACCACGAGTTGAAGGTGTGATCTGTTCTAATCGGAGCACTACCATAGGCTGAGGCTGGTAAGAAGGACGACCCCGCAGGTGAAAGGACACCTGGATCTTTGTTCAGAGTGACAGGAAAACTGATCCATGAATGCAGGATTGTAAACAATGGGCCGCTACCTGTGGTAGTGTTGTCGTACTCGAGATTGGTCTCCAGACCACTTTTTAAGGGTCTCAGTCTCATCTCAGACTATGAGACATTTTGAATCGGTGTCGTCTCCGACTCGGAAGCATTTTCATTCGGTCTTGTCTCGGTCTCGGACTGGACGGACTCGGGATTTTGGATCAAGGCTGGTCAAGACTCAGCCAGCACTACAATGACACGATAATAATGGAAAAGAATCCAGCTGCTGCCTTGTTACGCTCTGTTTGTGACACCCAGAGTGACACACCCCCTTATTCCTAGTTAATTTATTTTTCAATTTTATGAAGCAAAGTTGTTTTTTTTGAAAATGGTTGAAAACAGTTGGCAAAGCAGCAGAATGTTGACGACACTTATTAAAAGATACCTTGCTGAAAAGAAATGTTGCTGTTCCATTTAGAAGTAAGCTTGAATTTAAAAAAGATACTGGTAATTTATTTTTTTTTGTTGTTGTTTTTCTTGGTCTCAAACCCCAAATGTCTTGGTCTTGTCTTGATCTCGGTACTCTCTAGTCTTGATAATGTCTTGGTCTCGGTTGGTTGTGGTTTTGACCACAACATTGACGTGCGAGATGTTAGAAATGAGAATTCAGAGTTGTTCACCCTCAGGCAGCCCTGGGTGCCGGACCAATGCCATATTTCTTTACAGTAAACGTGCTCCTGTGCAACCAAGTCTGTGTCAGCGAAGATTCCATCATCATCGACATATAATCGCTGCCGCACGACAAACCACAACAGCTGCTCCCCTGCTTTCTTTCGCACATCTCTGCAGAGGTCTGCTCGGCCAAAGTTGTGGAGAGGTAGAACAAAAGAAGGGCGGGAGAGACAGTGACGAATGGACTTGTTTTGTCCCAGTTCGATCCAGTGTGTGTGCCCTGAGCGAGGACGACCCGAGGTAAGTCTGGAAAGAGATTTCCTTTTGTGTTTTTATCTTGTTGTGTCGCATCAGCGCCAACTCTTGAGCCTTTACAGCACATTTCCAACCACAACCAATTTGTCTACCTTCATACAGACACACACCACTCGTTGTGCTTTGCTGCAGTAGTAGTCGATACCGGACTTTGTCGCCTTGTGCCTCCGGGCTACATGTTTACCTCAGACTGAACTGTCCCGTCAGGTGGCTCCCGAGAAGACGGACGTAAACGCGCTCTAAAGTTTTCGCTTTCCAGGGATTATTTGCTGCCACAGACAGGAAGTTCTTCCCGTGGGTGTCAAACGACTGGCAGTAAGTAGAGCAGAACTGATGTGAAAACACTCACCTCGGCCGCCTTGAAATCAAAGAGAAGACACAACTTTGACAAAACACAGCCGTTGCATTTAGGGTGGAGGATTACGGTGTCGCGCGTGGTGTTGGTTTCACAAGGCAGTTGCAGGTGTTTTAGTCTCGGCCCTAAAGAACCTCATTTGTCTGACGGCTGTTTTTTAAAATCCCTCGAGCTCCGCTGACAACCAGCGCAGCTCATGTCTGAGACTTAGATCTGCGTGGATTCTCTCTCTTGCCGCCTCACAGCAAGAAGACTGTGGGTTCGATTACAAGACCTTTCTGTGTGGAGTTTGCATGTTCTTCCTGTGTCTGCGTGGGTTCTCTCCCGGTTCTCCAGCTTCCTCCCACAGTCCAAAAACATGCATGTGAGGTGAATTTGGAACTCTAAATCGTACATAGGTGTGTGTGTGAGTGTGCGTGGTTGTTTGTCTTTGTCTCTATGTGGCCCTGCAATGAACTGGAAACTTGTCCAGGGTGTCACCCTGCCTTCACCCTATGACATCTGGAAGAGGCTCCAGCAGACCCCTGCGATCCTGAGTTCAGGAAGAAGCCGGTATTGGAAATGGTTGGATGGATGGATGGCTTTTCTCTCCCAGGCTGGTCTTCCAGTGAGAACTTCAGGACAACACAAACAGGTGAAGGATGCATCAAAGTGAAGCGGATCTGTTTGGTGCTCAGCGGACGGTGAGTGGGGAAATGGCTCAGATTGACCCAGATTGTTTTTTACACATTTGCACATACTTTATGCACATTGAAGAAAAAGTAGACTTTTATACAATATCTCACTAAATATATTTACATGACATACAATTCGCCATCAGTGCAATACATAGGAATGTTGCATATTTACCAAATGTTAGACTCTTTCCTTTATGAAGAAAAAAATAATTCCAGTGAAAGAAGCTGAAAGAACTTATGCGTAATGTAACATGTGCAACTTCCATATCGGCTAACAGCTCCACAGGAAATAAAAAAAATAAAGTCTTAGCTCCACCCTATTATTGATCTGATATTTTAAGCATTGAAAAAAAGTAATAGATCACATGTACATACATATCTTTTTTTTTTATACATGTAATGGATTGCTTTTGTACAAATATCTTATATAACTTTGGCAGTTTATCAGGAACAAAGTTTTTGAAAAAATACGAAAACAATAATACAAACTGTCTGCAATGTAAGCTGGCCTTCCAAAGCTCATGTTCACAGTGGTTGTTCAAAAAGGCCAGAAACTGATAGTCGGAGGGAACGAACACAAGGCCGAGGTCAGGCGGGAAAATAACAAATGAAACAACGAAACAAATCAAACAAAACATTTCCACCCTTTCTGCTAAGACTGTCAGCACTGGAGGTCGTCGTAATTGTTGTCATGTTTATAAAATTACAAACACCTATGAAGGTTTACATAGCAGTCATCGCCATTTAAAAAAAAAACAGGTTTTATTTTTCAGGTGCACTTAAAATACAAACAGTTTGAAGGCAAGGGGACAGGACCCTGCTCGGTGGTCACTGTGGAGACATGGGACGGACATGACCGAGAAGAGAACATGCACGACAAGTGCTGCGTGTGGAAGAACGTGAAGGCGGAAAAGAAAGACAGAAGAAGAAGAAGAAGAAGAAGAAAAAAAAAAGAAGGAGGGTGCAGAATGAATGACTTTTGCAACAATCGAAACGCCACACAGTCAGAAAATGACTTACACCGGACAAAAAGAATCTAGCAAATTTCAAACGTACTAAGTTCACCATAATTCATATACGTTGGTTTTGTTCTCTGTTTTTTTTTTTTTTGTCGTCGTTGTTGTTGTTTTTTTTCTCCACTGGTTTGGCACTTCATCGGAACAAATTTTTATGTTCAAAAAGACTAAATGTTGTACAAAAGGTTTCTCATGTCCTGTTAACATAACTCAGAGAATATAGTACTTAATAGTAAGCATACGGTAAGTAAACACTTGTACATACTGTAGTTTTAAAATGAACATTCCAACAGATGTTTAACACACATGCACAAAACAAACAAACACAACTCTCTCTCTCTCTCTCTCTCTCTCTCTCTCTCTCTCTCTCTCTCTCTCTCTCTCTTTCTCCCTCTCCTTTCCTGCGTTGGCCAGCGTTTGGGCCTCCTCCGCCCTTTCGCTCTTTGGACGCTCTCGTCGTTTTCCAGCCTCGCTGCTGAAACCGTTGCTGCCCCTCCCCCCTTCACGTACCTTCCCCGCTGCACCTGTTAGCTCGGGACGACGCGACTCTTACTTGCATTCCGAACCGGCCATTACGACACTTCCTCGGTCGAGCGCGTGTCCGTCTTGAGACGCACAAACTCTTTGGCCACCTCGTCGTTGGTCCTTTGAGAGAGTATCCTCATGATCGTGAGGCCCGTTTCGTCCATGGAGACGCTCTTCATCAGCGGGTAGCAGGCCGAGCAGCTGCCCGAGTCGGCCAGCTCCCGCAGCTGGATGACCGTCATGCCGATGATGCGGTCCTCCCGGGCGAAGCAGTAGTCCTTGACGGCCACGTGCAGCTCATAGACCTCCGGACCGTGTTCGTTACTAAGAACGCTGTGAGGGGGCAGCAGAGTGGAAGCAGAACGTCAGAGATTTTCTCGCTCTTCTTTGCAGGCCTGATCAATTACTGCAGCCCGAGGTTGCCAAGTAGAGGGAAAAGCGGCGCAGGGCACGCCAGTGCAAATAGAATCCTATCGAGTCGATCTGTTCAATCCTGCACTCAATTCCGCATCAATCAGTATTGAATCGACTAAGATAGAAGGTAGTGATGTCGTGATTTGTCGGCGTTGTTAACAAAGGGACAGATTACTACTTAATTATTACTACTTGCTATTTGCTCTATTACATTGAAATAACACAATTAAACATTAAACACTCTGAATTGTGTTATAGGTTTTTGAGACCTAAAACTAAAAAAATTAAAATCACAGATGTCTGGGGAGACTTTTAGAGGACAGGAAGCAGAGTGCGAGCGCTGAACAAAGGAACAAAGTCACTTCTTACTTTCTGCGTTTTATTGCCTCATGGGTGTTCTAATGACTAATTCAAACCAAATTCAACCAAAAAGTTGTTCTTGGTTCCATTCTTGCTCATCACTGCAGCTGGGGGCGTCTGATAGAAAGTAAACAGGGAACAGATTTAACAGCTGGTTTTCCCACCAACGGACTGCTGCCATCGCTGGACTATTTGTGTTGGTGGAGGCAAATAAATTAAACATCATTTCCTTTTCCGAAACTACTGGCAACACTCGGCCCAAGTTGTGGGTAGAAACGTTGTGAGTCCGCCGCCGTGCTGCTCGGGCTCCAGTGTAGCCGTGACCACAGCACACCAGTGGTGACACTCGTCTCGAGTGACTGAACAAAAACACAAGGTTAAAAGACTCTAAGACAAAGCACGGCCCTCTCACAGTCAGCTACATCGGATCCTTTTTTGTGAAGTGTGCCAACCGGATGAAAAGGGCAGTCACCCAAAAGAAATACTTGAGCACAAAGCATTGAGGACACCCGCATTCAGCTCTGTTTGGAGCTCAATGGGCACGCAGCAGGAAGAGACGCCAGCTGCTTGACATTTTCACATTACGTTATGGGTGTGTGAATATGAATGGGGGAAAAAAAAACACACGGTTTTGTACTGGAAATTAATGGCTGCATTCAATTCAAGTCGTTATTCAGATGCAGCAGTTTGTGCTTCCTGACTACCCAGCGAACAGCTCCTTTAAATCCGAGGGAGTCGGAGCTCAACTGCAGCTCAGCCTCAGACAACGTCGGTGCAGGCTGCTGGACTGCAGGAGCAGAGGCAAAACGCTGCTCTTGCACCTCCGCAACAAGCGTGCAAGTGGACGCGGTTACTCACTATTGGAATGTTTCGTTGTACTTTGGTGACCAGTTGTTGTTCTTGGTCTTGGTGCTGAACTTGCGCTTCTTGTCAGCCAGGTGCGGCCCCAGGGCGTTGACCTCCACAAATGGCCGGAACATGGCGTTGGTTTGCCAGATGAGGTTGTTCACGCCGACCACTGGGAAAGCGTGAGGAAATAAAAATAATTGTTAAAAAAAAAAAAAAAAAAGCTCACGTCAAAAGCTAAATGGTAAAATGAGTGGCTCTGTGACAAAAGAGGTTTATGCTGTTGAACCAGATGACTGAGCTAATGCAGAACAAGTGGCGCGTTATGCTGAGACACGGTCGGGGGGAGGGGGTGTGATAGCGGGGACATTTTCAGTAATCTGCAGCATCTTTGGATGCCGGTGCCAGTGTATCAGACAGGTAGGAGTTATTTGTCCGCATCATTTTTGCACTGACGCGACTGAAATGAAAGTGATGGGCGCAGCTGCTTCGGCAGACCCTTATGCAATGGCATTAGGAAGCCAAAGAAGCTGTTGCATTTCATTATTGAGTCGTGTCGCTGTTGCCAGAATCGACTCTGAATGAAATGAAGGAAAATTTGAAGCAGAAATGAAGAACAAAAATGACTACTGTTGTAATATTCATAGTTCGAGGTTTGATTTGCTGTTGTCATGGTAATGCAGGTGGCGGCTTTTACACAGTCACTTCACCCTTTTTCACTATTACCAGTGTTATAACAGCGAGAAAAATCCAAGCTAAAAAGCAAAAAATAAAACAAAACAGAACAACAAAATATCAAAGCATTTAGCGACATGTTTTTTTTTTCCTGTTAACAACCGCTTTCGAGCTATTCAACCTAAATCTGATAATTGAAACTGCCGCTCATCAGTTGGACTCGTTAAGTCAATGTCCGAATGTTTGTGCCAATCAATGAAGCACCTATTGCATACATTTGGCCAAGTGAACCCTGCAGGTTCCTGAGGGAAATCAGCGGCGTCACCTCCGCACTGGTCCGCTCTGCTCTGCTCTGTTAATATGGCCAGAGCTCAATTTAATCCATTGAATATCCTGCTGTTTGCTGATGTGGAAATACATAGAGCCCACAACGGACCAATGCATAGCACACAAATAGATTCAATAATCTCTAGGACATTAATATCCTATTACACTGCATTGTTTGGTCTATTTTTGCCTTTTGATGTTGTGCAGATATGAATATTATTCACCAGCAAATGCCCACGAAGCACTATCTGGGTCTCTACATTATCTCTGTATAGTTAGTATGACTGCTTTATCACCAGCAACACACTGGGAATTGTTGTGCGCCACTCTTGAAGCATCTAAGAGGAGTGACCATTTTAAGCCAACATGACAAAAAACAGAAGCAGGAGGTCTGAGTGCGCAGAAATCTCACCCTTCACGCTGACTTTGTGCTCTCCTGTGCCAGGGTGAGAGATGAGATTCACTTGCATCGACACCTCCCCCACCGATCCGTTGGGTGACTGACCTGGAAGCGCACCAAGACAACAACGAGAGAATTGGAATCAGGCCTTTAGTTAAATCAAAGAGAAAAGAGCAGCGGTGGGAAGGGAGCCAGGGAGCAAAACAGAGAGATCAGGGAAGTCGAAAACAGAGAAGAAAGATTAGGAAGGGGAGAGGGGATGAAGAGGACAAAAACTGTGGGTGCAGCTCTTTTATTCCCCCCCGCCTCACCCCCGCGCCCCACCGATGAGTTATCCAGGAATTGATTGGACGAGAGGTGAATATGAAACAGTGCTCTGCATGTCAAAAAGGCCGAGCTAAACCCGAGACACAGCGGGAGGGTGCGGACACGGTTCCACGCTGTGGAGGCCTGGTGAAGAGTGCGGCGAGGATCTCCCTCCAGCTCCAGGCTTGAAAAAGAACAAGAGGGCTGGAGAGAAGCGCTACATCTCCGGCTTGAAGGCCACTGAGGAAGCAGATGGTGTGAGGGGGGAAACGCTAAATAAATCATGTTCGAGACAATGAAATCATCAAACTGTGACGCCCGACAGACAGACAGACAAACAAAGGGGCGCCTGGCGTAGGCCGCGGGCAGACAAGCGGCAATTAGGCTTAATGTCACATCACAAGGCGCCTAAAAACTTTGAGGCTGACAAGGCGGAGGTGCTTGTCACGGGCGAGACGACAGTTTGAAATCGCGCCGGGTTGATGCTGACGCCAGAAAAACAATTAGGATCCATTGGCGAGCAGGTGTCTGGCTGGAGTGCAGGGAGTCCTGCCTGGGAACAGAATGCCCATATGTTGAACACGGCGAGGCGGCGTGGCTGATGAAGGGGGGCACGCTGATCCAATAGCTAATCAATATGTGGCGCGCACACGGTGCCCATTACGGCGGGTAATGAAGAAACAAGGCCCTCTGATTTATTGTAACAAGGCCTTTAGAGGCCAGGAGGGCGGCGCTGAAAGGTTACCGTTGCGCAATTAGGGCCCTCAGGGGGGGCGGGAGCTGAAATCCTGTAGCCTGCGCCTCCGTTTGCTTCTCTGATGAAAGCCGGGTTGTCCACGCCTCTGCTGGGGAGGCGTTTGGCGGAGGCGGCCGCCGCTGGGCGGGGCGCTTCAAGGGACGTCAGGGGAGCGCAGATTGGATGGGTTTTACACGAGGAAGATAAAGGGCGGTCGAGATCAATAAGGCAAACGCAGCGATGAAGAGGGTTAGCAGACGAGGCAAAGGAAATGCTAATAAATGAAAGTGATAAGAAAAGCGTCGAGTTGTCGGCGTCACAGGCGGCGCAACCTTTCAGCAAATTTATCTCCACACGGGAAATACACAGATAACGGCATCCATCCCGCCAGAGAACGGACTCGGCGCTGGTTAATGCGGCACCTATAGGTGCCTGCCACCTATAGGTGCATCAGGCATCAGGTGACAGCACAGGCGTCGCTTCCGATCGAGAGGGATTGATTCTCCTGGACGTGCGATGACACGCTGACTCGTCAAACGCGTGTTTCCGTGGCGAGCTAACTGGTGGGCTAGCCGTCTTCTACGCACTATCTAATGCAGCGTTTTTCTTTTGTGCTTTTTACATTGCAGATAGATACTGAAGACATCAAATGCATGATGAGCAAGATTTATGCCATTATGCAGCAAAGAAAAGCACGTTCAATAACTCTTAATATGCTCTTTATGAAAGGTGGCTATTTTGAAGAATTTCAATATAAAATGTGTTTGAGTTATTTTACACTTTTATTGTTTCCTACATAATTCCATGTGAGTTCATACCTAGTTTTGATGCCTTCAGTGAGAAACTGCAATGTCAATAGTCATGAGAATGAAAGAAAAGACATTCAATTCAGAAAGTGTGTCAAAACTTTTGATGGTAGTGTAGCTCATATATGGTATGTAACATATGCTAGCTCCTAACACAGTTGTCATTTCTGCAGCCAAACGTCCAACTAGTGTGCGCAGAGAGCTGTAGTGGGAGCTCGTGCACCCGCGCGAGAAGGAGCTAAAGAGAGTTGTGAGATTGAGGACACGTAATAAAACACTCGGACGGCCCATCTGCCAGTCAGCGAGAGCCAAAGCGAGCGCGCTGCTCAAAGCCTGCTTTCCGCCCAGCCGATTGGCTGATTGGCATCTTGGTTCCCGTCAGCGCACTCAGGCAAGCGGGAGCCACAAGCGTCTGCATCCCGCCGGACTAAAAGCCCACCTTCGACCCCGAAAGCGCTCCCAGAATCTCTGCGGGCGCCTTAAGATGTTTCCGCCTCGGTTCGGCGTTCGGAGACAGATAACGGTGGCGGGGAGGGGTGCAACAGCGAGGGAAAGTGGGTCAACGATGACGGCAAAAAAACACACAGGGAAAGGAAGTGAAAGGAGGGCAGCTTGTACAGTTACACCGTAACGTGCACATTTTCTGAGAGCATCCTGCCGTCGCTCCCATGTGTGTCTGCTGGCAGATGGGAGAGGAAGGGAGCGCTGGAGGGAGGGGAGAGGGGTGTGTTTGTGTGTGTGTGTGTGTGTGTGGTGATGGGGGGCGGGTCATCATATGACTGCTCTGTAGTGGAAACCCACAGGCCACTTTAGCGTTTGCTGAGATCTCACGGCATCAAATGTAATCTTAAAAAAAATGCATATATTCTGTTTTAAAACGAGATGTCAGTGAAAAATACAAAAAGATATTTTTTCATTGGTCATATTATTTCATACTGTATATAATGATTCAGTAGCCCTGAATGTGGATCTGTGGATATCACAGCTGAGACAGCCCAGAAATTACACTTGATCCCATGTGTGTGTGTGTGTGTGTGTGTGTGTGTGTGTGTTCAATCCATCTCAGCTTGTATTTCAGGCGGTTGCCGAAGCTCGACGCGGGACGGGAATTCGGGCGCAGAGAGAAAATAAAGCATCATTCCGACCACGCGACACTGTTGTACAAGTTGTGTCCAATAACGACAAAGCTGCTTCATCATTGATGCTACTGCATCTATCTCACAGGTCTTCATTAGGGCTGTAACAAGAGCGGCATAATTTACAGTTAATTCTAAATATCAATAAAAGAAGAAAGTAATTTGGTGGTAATAAGACTTTCACTGGGAGGAAATAATTAAAGCAGGGAGAAGCTCTGGGCATCCAATAAACCAGAGTTTATTTATAGAGTTCTAATCGTGTTTGCTAACTAGCAGGGAAGGTTGTGGCAGCGGCTTAGTTTCGCACGGCCTCCTTTCCCCAAGATGTTTCCTGTTCAAAGGCCTGCTCTTTCAAGTAAAATATACCTGAGCTGTTTCTTACCTTGAGAGGTTTGGGTGCATATATATTTCTTGATCAAGGCATCTGTAGGTTGAGTGTAAAGGCTGAGAGCGTATTTGAGAGACTTCATGTCGGGGCTCTTCTCGAGGAAGGTTTTCTTCAGCCCGTTTCCACCCGCATGGAAATATTGCTGTGGATGAATGCAGAGAAGACTCGCATTATGTGGACAGTTTGCATTCTACAGGGTTGAGAGCAGTGAACAGACACAGACAGCAGTAATTGCTACTTTTTTGTGCAAATTGCCTTGCATTTAAACTTGAACCCCATGATTGGATTGTTAATGCTCATTTGTAATTGGAAGCCTTATTATAGCTGAGGACGACAAGGTTTTCGCCCCTTTCAAAGGGCTGTCGCTACTCCCACGTGTAAAATGCTGGAGGGTGGCCATGGAGTGCTGCTGTTGAGTTGCAGAGATGTGAACATATGTATCAAGGAGGTGTCAACTATCATTATTCAAATGGGGCTTCTTTTTCGCGAGCTGCAATTATTTGGGAGAAATAGCAAAACATATTTGCAATGGCACATCGTTCACTGTCTCTGAGGTATGCCTTGCCTTGGACATGTTCATGGATACTAGTCTGCAGACACTGGTGGTACCCACTGGTGGTACCCACTGGTGGTACCCAATGAATAACGTTGTCTGTGTTGCCTTTGTACGGTCTTCAACCAGACTAGATACAGTAGTATAGATAGTTGTAATGCTGTGAATGTTCTCAGTGACTTACCCTCCCTTTCTCCAAACCCCCAATTGAGGCTCCAACTTTAAACTTCAGCGGGTCATCTTCTACCTAAATGCACTGTGTTGCTGCCATGTGAGTGGCGGATTAGCTGTGTTCATAAGCAATTAAAGATTGTGGCTAGTGAAGCGACCCACAAGTGCATATTCAATAATGACCTTTAAGTCATATCATCTTTATTAAAGACAGAAAGTTACACCCTGAGGGTTAGTCTGGCTGGTAATCATGAGTCGGTAAGTAAATCAATACATCATCGGGTAAACACAGTGCTGTGCCATGGCCAGAGTTTAGTCCATTCTTTTAACCAAAAGACACATGGATTAAATATTTACTTTTATCACTTGGTGAGACTGACTTGCGTTTTTGACATGCCAGACTAGTGGTGACACGTGGAACCGCCATTTTGAGGCATTTTAAAAAATGGCTTGAATGTTTTCTGTCAGCTTGTTATGTGCGATGCAACGTGAAGAACTGGAATCCATCATTTCTTGACGTGGCTGCCCGACCCTCCTGGGGCATTACTGATATGTGCTAATTGACTGTTACTGATGAAAAATATTCTGCGACTTGATTGATCTTAACGCTGATGCTCTGTCCTTAGGGAGGCGGAATCAATTAGTTTTCTCTGCACTTTATGAACGCACTGTTTTCCCAGTGGCATCTCACCATAACTCTGCTCCGCGTCGGTGTAGAAACGAGGCCTGGCCTTCAAATTGTCTCATTTAATGACATTATGGTGGTAAACTATCAGTTCTGCATTCCACACCTCCTTTTGATTAGAGGCTTTAGGCGTCCTTCCATATGCCTGTAACAATTATACCACCCGGGAGGCATGTGGACTAAAACTGTTGGTTTTATTTTGCAATATAACATGAATTTATTTATTTCCCATTATTATTATGAGTATGCTAAATTACAGGTGTTTTATTCCTGTGCCTTCACACTGTGTACAAGGAGCTGTATACAAACACCTCGATGGATTACAATTAAATTTTTGATGATTATTATTATTTTGCTTGAGCGTAGCACTACATTTATTTTGTGTCCTGTCTATTGCCGTTCTCTTGATTCTCTCTCTCTTTTTTTTTAAAGGTCAACTTGAGCTTCTAGCTGCATGAGCAACAGCGCTCTCCCTGCGGTACTCACCTTGATGGTGGGAAGCACAAGGTCCATGGCTGCACACTGCCGTGGCGTCAGACTTCTGGCTTCCTCTCTAATGACGTGTTCCTTAAAGGATATGGAGGCAAAGCCAAAATGTCAACTGAGAGCAGCACAGTTTCAAGATGTTTCTCTTGTTTAATAGCAACAGTACTAGACACAAACCCTAAAATGTCTCAGATTATTATTATTATTACTATTATTTCATTTCCTGATTTGAGGATTGATTATTTGAATAAGTCTGTGACTGTAGTGTCATGACAAAATGACATTGAAAAGGTTTTTTAACTAATTTCAATCAAAGTTGCAGCATCGACATGGCGGAGTTCTCCCAACCAAATATACGTTAAATCATATTGAAATATTAAAGGACATATGATTCATCTACACTGGAGAGGCATGGATGTAGAAGTAAGGGTGAAACCAAGCTGTGGCACATGACTGTTTCAGATGCCCCGGTTGCACTGGCTCTACTTGATTTGTTTTGACTCAGTTCCAGTAATGTCCTCATCTGGCGAAGGAAAAAAGTGCGATGGCCCAAAATAATGAATTGCTGCAGGGAGGAGGAAACACTTGTCTCTAATTAAAAGGCCTGTGATGCAGACATGGTGCGTTTTAAAGGTTATTTAGGACAGAAAGCAGATAAAATGCAATTAATCCTCGTTTGTAACACCTTTGGGTCGGGGGGGGTGCAGCGCTGAAATGAACATGGGAGCAAAGGTTGCGTCTGTCTAAGTGGTCATGCAGAGTGGATTATTTTTTCTCTCAGACACTGACCTCGATAAATCTGTTCTTTTATCAATCTGTGTTGCAACGCAGGTCAAAGGTTGGAGAGATTCTATTAAAGGAAATTCATGCAGCAGGTGAACCCTCGCTGTTCGCCTATATTACTTTGAGTTCCAGCAGGAGAGACAGTTTCCTACAAACAAATTTTAAAACTCAATGCCTCAAGCTCCAGCATCCTTTTACATATTATATCATCAGATCTCAAACCCAATCATTCCACAATATCTCATGTGGTATCAAAATGTGCACTCCTCATCGCAAAATCCGTACACAGTGCAATGTAGAGAGTAAAATAAATAGTTTGGTCCAAAAATTACATTTCACCCATTTAATACTACTTGAGAACCTCTAGTGACATTTTTTAACATCCATGTAGCCATGCTGGAGTTTCACAGAGGACGAGAATTCCTCCAAAAAGGAAGTTCATGGTCGCGATAACCTCAACAACAATCTCTGTGAGCTAACTCCATCACCAATCACGATGCGCTCACATGAACAACGACCTGGCCAGGAGGAGACTGTGGACATTTGGACAAAAAACGTGGTATTAACATCGCTGTGTAGGTCAAACTGGATCGCTGCATCTTTCAGAGACTTTTTCACTCGTGTACTTGTACACAACAGTGATTCCCTGCTTAGAATTCTTTCTTTCCATGAATCCCAAGAACAGATGCCCAATGCCACCAGAACCTACATCCACAAAGTAGGGGAGTCATAAATAAATAGAGCTGGTGAACGCATGATAGAAATTGATCATCATCATTGATCATCAAATTATTACATGGGTGAAAATTGAAATAGACGCATCTGTGCCCTGAAGATGATTCTCCCTCTCCGATCTCTTGTCGCACCAATATTGTGGCCACTGATCCATTCCAGTGCCTGACTCTGCGGAGCGTGAGCGATGATAACATCCACTATTAGACACCAGCCTGGCCAGCGTTGCACCAAGTTAGAGTATATGTTGCAAAAGCCTACAGTAGATTAAACGACTACTCTGTGACTAAAAATACAGTACAGTACATTCTCTAAAGTGACGACAAAGTCCAGATTCTAAGTACTTTCGTGGGTGCAGTTTGTGTATTTGTTTAGCAGGATCTCTGGTATTTACCTATATTCATGGCCACATTTCATGAATATATAGGTTCATGAATGAATTACAAGCTCAGCTGAGTGACTGTCCTGCACAACATTTCGAAGAGCCTGGATCTGCAGTACCTATATAATACCTGGGATGTGCTGTGAGCTCTTTAATACACACAGTAATCCATGTTCAGCATAATTAGAGACATCAGTTTGTGGTTCCCCATAATGCATTTCTTCACCCAGATGACAATGCACGGGCTAAGCTTTGGAAATCCCTTTAGATTCTGAAACTGCTGTGCAGACATTCTATGGTGGGTACACACACATATACACGTGTGTGTGTGTGTGTGTGTGCTGAGATTAGTAACACCCGGCTTGGATTCATTAATGCATTTACCTTCAGTTTGGACAGCTGTCCCAAGTCCTTGGCAGCGTTGAAGATCATCTGCGCTCCTTGCTGTTGGCGAGTCGGACAGTTACCAAATACCATTAAATAAGAAACTTACTGAAAGTCTTGTGATAGCACTGAAAATGCCGCATTAGTTTGGTCATTGATTGTGTTTATTTACTATATGATATTTACATTTTATTTTTATTGTGCCTGTTGCACAAGATTCTATGATATTGTAGATAGAGCAACATGTCAAACTGCACAATCTTTTAATAGTTTTAATTGAGATAAAAAATAATAATGACGAGATTTTCCTCGAGACTCGAAAAACATTTGCTGAGACTTTGCAATGTTGCACTGCTATTTCATACCAAGCCCAGGAATATTCGTCATAGCCAGAAAAGGGAGGCAAGGCAGAGACACAGGTGGAGAAGTAGGTGGAGGCCAGCCCCAGGGATGGGAATAGCGAGGGGTACAAAGACAGACAATTAATCAAACTCACACTCTGGTCATTTAGTGGAGGCAGAACAATTGTTCTCTCAATGCTGTTCAGCACAATTTTCCACAGTTCTTTTAGGACTCGTTTCAGCACGGTCTTCTCACAAATCTTGGCAAATAACATCAAACTGCAGAGAGGAAGAGAGAGAGAGAGAGAGAGAGAGAGAGAGAGAGAGAGAGAGAGAGAGGGGGAGAATGATTGACAGGTCAGCACTTCACTCACGTGTCTCAGACTGAGTCTCAGCCGTAACGTCTTGGCAAAAGGCAGGAGTGAAACACCTTCTGGT
The DNA here is from genome assembly GCA_009823395.1 of Thamnaconus septentrionalis. NCBI lineage: Eukaryota > Metazoa > Chordata > Actinopteri > Tetraodontiformes > Monacanthidae > Thamnaconus > Thamnaconus septentrionalis. The sequence continues at coordinate 5,037,680 of CM020505.1, read as the reverse complement.
TCATGGAATGAAAGCAGCCACTTCACGCTTTAATCTTGGCCTATTGTGCAGCCTGGGTCTCTGAGACAGCAGGAAGGATTTGGTTTTCCCATATTATTAAGAGGATTCCCTGTAATACCCCATTGGCCTCAATGTCGTTTTTGACAAATGGTTCGGAGCAATTCCCAGAACTGAAGTGAACCCCCGTAATTCTTTTAGGAATTCCACAAAAGTCAAAACAATTGCCAGATTCCAAACACAGACATTTACTAATGATGCTCCTTTTAACAGCAACTGTGTTCTGGTGAAGAAAAATACAGTCACAAGATCTGTGACTGGAACCTCACCACTTTTAAGCCCTGCTTTCCTCCTTTTTATCCAAAGTCAATAAAACCTCAGACTCTCACCAAAAATCACAGTGTGGAGGCCAAACTCTATTTAGCTTAGCCTTAGCTTGGCAACTTCTGGAACCTGACTGGTTTTGGAAGACGTTTAAGAGTACGATGACCTGGACAACTGAGATCCTTCACAGGCATTGGGACATGTTTCAGTGTTTCCTTTGAAGGTCTCACTCTAATCCTAACCGGACCTTTGAGAGCACCAAATTAAAGTTGAACCATTCATTTTTGTTTTAAACTATACTTAGCCAGATGGCCCGCAGCAAATGTGAGACTTCCAGGGCCCAATGTGACGTTGGTTTCTGGGGTTGCTGCCAATGACTTGGACAGTCCAGTCTTTGGTGCAGAGCTGAACTAGGTCCCAACACCCAGGAGAACACAGCACCACCACTGGCTTGGACGATACTAAAAGAGATATTTTTGTCCCAATTTGAACCCCTTTCTTCAGAAGAGTCATGTAATATTTTAAAGGCTCAGCGTGCAAGATTTAGTAGCGTCTAATGTAAGAAAGCACACTGCAAACAGTCTTAACATTAAGTCTTGTTTTTTCTGATGTCCCACTTGATTGCCTGTCCTTTTTATACAAGCTGTGATGTCACGCCAAAAGGAACTAAAAAGCAAGCAGATCCATGTTCGGCGTTACTGTTGAAGTAAGGATGCAATAAGGCAGTTTTCTCAGAACTGGACCAGCTTTTTCTGTAAACATAATTTTTTATTATTATGACAGTGAAACACCATAATTATTTATTTTTATAGAGATGCTATATCCACAGACCTATTTATACATATACATATATTTTGAACGAATCTTCAATCAGTATCTCTTAATATTGCATGTTTGCTCTTCAAGGGTAAACTCTCTTGATGGTGGTCTTTGATATATGAGAGCCCAGTAGTAGATTAAGTCATGTCAAAACATGCCTTCACGCTGAAAGTTTTTTTTTTCAGTAGATACTCACTTTTTATCCAGAAGATCCATAAGAGGCCTGAGGACAGTTTCTGCGTCCATGGCGGCGTTGCTCCCTTTGGCAGAGCCTTTCATCTGCACCAGCTCCTGGTTCATCTGCTTCACACAGTCCTCGATCACTGGTTTGAAACTGGGAGATGGAAAACAAAGAAATCTTTTACTATAAAATTCCATCATGTATCTTAGGTGGGGAAAGACACGCAGACTGGAGGAGGCACTGGCTCACTGCTGCCAATCCTACTGATTACCATAAAGGTGTCAAGAGCAAGGGGGTCTTTTATTCAAGCTGGAATGTTTAGTACTTCAATTTCATCACTAAGCGCAGTGCTCAGCGAAGGCTCAATTGTGCTTTGAGAACTTGTCTGGCAGTAAGCAACCGCTCTCGCTGCACAGTGCCTTGTATTAGAGTGTTGACGGTAACCTTAAAATACCTGAACGCACGTAGACGCGTGCTCACGAACGCTCACCTGGAGCCAAAGACTCCGCTGAGTTCATCCAGCACCGTGTTGAGCTTGTTCTGCAGCTCCTTCAGCAGATCGCTGGCCTCTGCGTCCAGCTGTCATCGGAAGAAAGATTTGTTACAACATCATTACACTCCGAGACGCCGCCTCACACACCGACTAGACCTCCGAATGCCCGCTTCAGTACAGTAGTGGGATGAGGGGGGGTGGAGGAGCGCGACAGGCACAGAGGAGTAACCTGCCTCGCTGGTGGTCTCCGTCACATTCGGCCTGCCATCTGCGCCGGCCGTCGTTTGGAATACCAATGAGAAGCTCACCTCAGAGCACCGCAGTGACGACTGCTTGCCGAGTCAGGAGACAAAGTGTCAGCAAAGCAAAATCCCAGTCTTACAGAAAGGAATGCTCTGTGCATGACAAGCGAGAGGCAGCGTGCTGTGGCTCATACTGAGATAAAATTGTATAAAATCTTCAAAGTTTTGAATTTTGTATAAGGAGTTCATGTTATTTTTCTGATAAAATAAAGCTGTGGTCGTGCTACCATACCTCATCAGTGGTGCTGATCTGTTACCGTTATCTATGGCCTGATAGAACACAAGGTTGATGGCACCCATCAGTAACCACAGGCTTCAAGCAAAATATTTGGAAATGATGTTACGATCTTACCTTCTTACAGTTAAAGATGGAGTAAAAATAAATAAAATGCAATTGTCCTTTCTCTTAGTTGGGTTTGAGATTAGCACAAAGCTAATAGTGCATGTATTTCGTCTTTCGTTGGAGAAACTCTGATTTTATCTTCGCTTAACCATCCAGTTGTGTGTAGGACATGCATATGGAGAAGTACCACAACAAAAATAGAGACAAGGATTAACTTAAGATCTTGACTTGACTGGTACGTTACACGTTTTGTGAGAAATAGCCTGTTAGCTAGCAAGCAAACTGTTACAGCTAGCACACTATCATATGTTTCCTCTGCAATCCACGGCCAAACTTCTGTTACAGTAACACACTCCAGGCAAATCCAATATATCAGGATGGGGAAACCACATGTTGGATATTACAGGGATATCCAACTATTCCTGTGGGAATGGTTGGCTTCTTATTTATATAAATTCATACTGCAAGCGGAAATCAGGCAACACATTCAGTCAGCCATGGATAGGAAATGGCAAACCCCAGCCGTGCTGTGTTGGCCACGTATTGAGTAGACACATGGCTGGACATGAATATTTGTGCGTGTGTGTGTGTGTGTGTGTGTGTGTGTGCCTGTGTGTAAGACTACAGTGACTGCGATGCATGAGTGCATCTGTGAAAGTGTTTGTCTAAGTGCTCATGTTTCGGGTTTGACATGTACAAACGTCCAAATATTGATGTTTGGGATGGAGGCGGAGCGCACACACGGCTCAGTGCCGGCAGATGGATGTGTGAGGCCAGGCATCGCACCACATGCAGCCACGGACTGTTGCCTTGTCGACTCCATGAGCTCCGTCATGGAGCCGCCTATCTTGCACGTTCTAATGGTGGATGGCTCAGCAGGATGCCAAGTGCCTTTGACCAGCACGCAACTCTACACACATGCCTCTGCGCCATGAATAGAGTAGATTTGTGTGTGCGTCGCTGTCTCTCTGTGTGTATGTGTGTGCGCATTCCCATGCACCAACATGAAGAAGAGCTGCAGCCCATTTAATGTTTCTGTCACAAAGAAAATTGCCCACACAGCTTCAATTTGATACTGTAGGAGCACAAGATAAGATCTTCCAATGTGATGACAGAGAAAATACTCCCTGCGTCTGGATCTTGTATCAGTTTCCTTTTGGAAAGTTTGAGACCACGGCTCTAATCTGGAGCTGAGACTATGAAATCTATGATTTATTTGGAATTTTAGTTTTTTCCTCTGTTTTTTCAAGAACACTCTTTGAAAGGAAATGCTGGCGTAGAAACTTCCCTTGGCTGCAGGATGAACCAGGCCACCTGTCACCTCATGAGAGAATCCATTCGAACTCTGTGTGCTTCCCAGTGCTTGAGTCAAATATGTGACTGGGAGAGAGGACTGCAGTCCTGCCAGCAAGGCTTCTGTCCAAGGGTGATCACAGAAGGTTTTTTTTTATTGCCTGTGTTTGTTTGGTGTTTTGGACTGGCACAGCGAGCCGGCCTTGTGTTTTAAAAGCATCAAGCATCCATCATCTCAAATGGGAGTCAATTCTTTTGTGTGTGTCGCCTTGAAATGGAAAAAAATAAAGCTATTAGCTATGACTGCAGAGTAGTTGTGACCAGTCTTTGGTTGCCAGTTTTACTGGGCCCAGACAAACATCCAGAGTTTACCAGCTCTGACTGACAGCCTCTTGACACAAGTCCAGCTGGCAGTGGGCAGCAAAATCTCCTCACTGCCAGGCTCTTAGTTTGAAAAGCTTTTTGTCCAAACACAGATGAGTAAATACTAGTTTAAAAAAGATAAATCTCCATTTGAATACAAAGAGAGAGAGAGAAAAAAAAACAATAACAAGCCCAACATCCCAAATAAACTCTGATACAATCTGGGGAGTCAGTCCATGATGATTCCATAAATGTAAATGATTATGGCTAATCTCTGTGACTGCTAATGCTTTGATAACAGCCCTCACTAATTACTTTAGCTCTCCGGGAGTTAATTGCTGATAGGAGCCCATTTAATAACGGATACAATGCTGTGCACAGAGGGAACTAATGGAAAACCTTCACCTGAAATACACCTTCGCTCGCCAATTAGTGATGAAAAGAAATTACCTTAAACACTCTTAAAGATTTACTCAGTAATGAAAATTCATTATTTCACTTTCTGGCAAGATGTATAAAGACCTCAGGTGCCATTATTTTCGGGGGGGTAACACTGGCCTGGAGGTGATACAGGCTGGCGGGGAGGTTGAAGCGCCTCAGCTGAGGACACAGCTGGAGATATTTGCAAGTGTTCCAGAAGCCTGCTTAACACAACTTGGGCGGAGAGGGGGAAGTGTTGTGCAGCTGCAGCCTGGGGGAAACAGTCGAGGTGATTCAAACCAAATGAAACGCTTTATTGCAAGCCTCTGCCTGGGTATAAAGAGGGAAAACAAACCAAAAAAGAAGGCCATGGATATAAAAGATGGGATCTGGTAGGTTAAGCAATTCCCAGTGCCCAAAGTGTGGGAAATGAGGAGCCTGGCCGAAGGGCTGATGAGTAGCTCAGGTTCAGTACGCTCAGTGGCACATGCTGCCGAGCATGAGGGCGTGAGGGGTGGCGTGGGAAGCGTGTGGCGGAGACGGGTTGGGGAGGGGTTTGCTGTAATCAGTGGGGAGGATGACGGGGGGTGGAGGGGAAGAAAGAAAGAAAGAAAGAAAGAACGGCTCCTATTTGCACACACCTTACAGAAGGACACAACCCCCTCCTCCTGGAGACAGACAGAGAGAGTACAGAAAGGAAACGGGGACGGGGGGGGAAGAACAGAAGACACAACGACAAGGAGACAGAACGCAAAGGCAAGACAGGTGTTAGATACCGGAGAGAAGCGTGCACGAAAGTGGTAAAAAGGAAGCCGAGGCCACCTCTTCTCAGGTCACACTGACAAGACACGTCGACAGGGGAGGGTGTAAAAAGTATGGACTGTTTCAAAACCAACAGACAGACACGAAGGTTTTAACTCAGTGTTTGGGGGGAGAAAGGCAAATGTGCTACACGCAAAAAAGGGGGTTTTCGAGGTCCGGCTCTGTCAAAGCTGTACAGGAAGTGTAGTCGAGGTGCAAGTTGGAAAGATGCAGTTAGTGCTTGCCAGTTGGGTTTGGTACAGTACAGACGGCAGAAGTGAGTCCGAGTCCGGTGATGTGTTGATGCGTTTGATGTGTTTGATTTAACACCACACTCCCCCGCCCACCCAAAAAAAATAAAAAATGCGGCGACAAATCGTCTAACACAGGTACAAGCACTGATCGAGAAGACAAACGTGAAAGTGAAGGTGACAGGAAGTCGGGGAGACACACACTGAGGTGGGAACAAACCTGTTTGCCACCCATGGACTCAAACATTTTCTCCAGTTGGACTCGAAGCTGCTGGATGTTGTTGAGGATGATGCAGGGCTGGAAGAGGAAAACAGTTATAATGCCGTAAGTACATCGATTTGTTACGTACACATACCATGCACCATATACAGCTTATGGAAGACTCGAGGGGAAATTCTACATGAGACAGAAACGCACATATTTCTATGATGGCCTTGAGGCCTTGGAACATGATGTAACTTCAAACAATGAGTTGCTATGAGACTGGTGGGCGGAGTGTCCCGCACTGCAGGTCCGTTTTCCCTCATCAGCAAGATTCCATCTGCAACACGCGTGTTTGCAAAGGAATTATGGTGCAAGCTCACAGGATGTCTTGCATATGTTAGTCCCTTCCATTATTCTGCCGCTCTCATCCTGGAATGACCCACAGAAGGTCTCGTCTTCATCACCCAGATTTGTTCATCCTGGGCATTTTGTGTCAATTTTACATGAGAGTAGTTTGTAGCCTATTTTTTCTGCTGCTCTTTTTGCGCATTGTAAACAGTTGATGGATTCACATTGAAGCTTTAATGCACTTTGACCCGTTTTGATGCGCTTCGACTTGGTGTGTGAAAACATTTTGTTTCTGTATCTGTATTGTGTTGTGGAAACGGATTTCATCTCAATGAGTTCAAACAAGTTAAATAATGGATGCACATTAATAATGGATGTATTGCATGTAAATATACAAGGAGCTGCTCAATCACATGCATATTTTTGTTCCATTTCACACTGATCCAGCTCTAAACTATAACACAGGTAATGGTCTTGTCGCTTGACTGTCACATCTGTGACAGTCAACTGCCAACTGGAAAATGACGCATTTGCTCGAAAGCATGTTGCGTGAACATCAAATGAGCGAGGATGGTGATAAAAAGTGATTGTATATATGTATATATATTTTTTTTTCACCCCGGTACGTCATCTGCAAAGATGGAGAGCTTCTGCGCAGCGTCGGCAGTCAGAGGGGAAATACAACACACGAGACGAGGGAGAGCGCACACTGGATGTGTCGACCATCATTGATTCCCAGCGCCGCAACAAGTTTAACAGATTACGGACATTACTCAAGCAGCTATTTGTGGCCCACAGTGAGTAAATCTGCAGAGTTTTTAACTCTGTCACATGTTTCGTGAAGGAAAAAAAGGGAGGGGGAGGAGGGGCTCATTTACACCACACTCTCAAAAACACACAATGGTGGTCATAAGCAGGAATAAACTGATCGCTCGGCGTTGCCGCGGGAGAAGGATGATCATCGCCGCTGGATTCACATGGCAGTCAATATTGTCACTGCGGCGGGACGTAATGGCTTGCTGAGAATTAGATTTATGAACAGATCTGTGCAGTGGTGATTAGATTTTCAAAACAGGAGGAAAAATGGAGCGGCGACACGCTCGCTGGGTAGAGCCATCATCCTCGAGGTAGCGCGCGAGGGGCAGCTGATCTCTCTGTCGCCGTAACGGATTCTCCACGGTTGTGTATTTATCGATCTGTGGCGTCCAGCGGTGGGGCAGCGCCATGTAAGCGCAAAAGTTTATTTACAGATGAAATCAATCCACGCGTCCATTTTGCCTGGACATCTTTCTGAAGAGCAGGCTCTCTGGGTGAGACGGATCTGATCTCTGGATTTCCCAAAGGGTCCAACGATGAATATGAGGATTGATTTGATTTGCCTCTTACGGTATAAATGAAATTCTCTCATTACAATTGTAATGTAATGTATTTCCCTACCGACCCGCAGTTATACCTTGCAATAATGACCTTGACTGCAAAAAATTTTAAACCTTATTTTTTTCATTTTTAATCCTACGATAATAAGGAAATGCACCATACGCTGCCTCGGTTAGGATGGAATGTGGAGAGGTCTGACCAGTGCAGTTTTATTTCCTGAGAGGAGGGACATTTCATGTTTTCACTGGGTCAGATGTAATGAGCCTGTCAACAATGGAAGGGAACATCTGCCTCCTCTGCCTCCGACCCTCTGTGCTCTCTCTCACGACGCCAGTGTGGATAATGAGGATGCTCACAAGGCTCTGCGTTTAATCAGCCGTCACATTAAACAATGGACGGAGAGACCAGAAAATAGCAATGATTTTTTTCCCTTTCTGTCCTTTGGAGAGGCTATTGGCCGTGAGATGAATAATTGCAGTTCATTTAATAGCGACACTGTTAAGTGCATTGCGGAGGAATGATAAGACCAGACTGCAAAAAGAAACTTCTCTGCTTAGATTTTATGCAAATGTCCCGAGACGCCATCATTATGAAAACATCTTCGTCTCACTCAACATATCTCCGCTGAGACCAAATATGACCTTTGTCATTAGCATTCACAGCGCTTGCTTGGGTACTTACCACATTCTCCTTACTCAGATGCAACGGGAACTCCTTAGATATGATTGCAGCATACTGCAGAAGAACTTTGTTGATAGTCTGCGAAAGGAAAAAGTCAAAGTTTAACATTTAGTCGGCGGCGTCCTTATCGAATTTCTTGTTCCTGCAGAGAAAAGTAAGTCATAATCAGCGGCGGCTTGCAATCGTAAGCACTCTGACCTTTGCAAAGCGGCACATAAAGTGAGCCAAGGCCTGTGGGTTTGGACACTCCAACTTCTTGATGATCTCAAAACTCTGGTTTAGTTGAGTGAACACATCCACCACGGAGCAGGAGAAGAGGGCGTGCTCCGATGTTTGCTGAAACTGTGGAAGGGAAGTAACGTTGAAAAGAGGCAGACATAGAAAAGAAACATAAAGGGCTTACCGGAGCAACAATAAACAATTTAACTGGGGCCGTGTCTTCAACTAGCATGCCAAACAAATTAACTGGAGAAAGCAGATGCGGTATTCCCAGTGTGGATAGAACAACGTGAAGCAAACCGCTAATGGCCTCGACAGAGCTTTTTAAGCTTTGCTGAAATAAAGGAGGATCCATAAAGAGATTCACATCAGAGTGATCAAAGCGTGGGGTGATGGAGAAACTTTATCAGAGACATAAAACAAGCCTTTGTTCTTCAGTTCTCACCCAGCCTCAGTGTCGGCTCAGACGTCTGAAGAACCAAAATCAGTATCGCATCATAAGTCGTGAAAAGTTAGACGAGGAAATGCGTACAACTAATTGAGCAAGTTTTCATCAAACTAAACATATTTGTTGGGGTTCGGCCTCTCTTCCACATGACAGTGGTGCTGTCTGCGTGGCTGCAGCCAATCACAGCAGTCTCAACCCGGGCTTCCATTGCATGCATGACTGCAACACTCGGACGCATTTAAGATCGCAGGACAAACTACAAACTTGCACTGCTGATTATGCAATAACAACCATGAATAGAGATACCACGTTGTGTGAAAATGGTTAAATCTGAGGTGGTCTGGCCGTTCATCTTTGTCGTCTTGTTTGTTTGTTGGTTTTTTTTTGCTCGCTGCTTCCCTGCTCAGTTGAGATGAACGTGTTCTGTCCCCGGACAACAACTTCAGCGTTTCCGACTGTTCATACAATGGCCTTTCACAGTCAGGACGGTTCCGTTTTCAGCAACTCATATCATGTGCGTGACCTTTCAGTAGCTCCAGTCTAAAAATGGCTTTATGTAGGGATTTGTTCAATGCATACTTGTACAAGAATATAGTTTGACCCACGTCTTGTCTGATACTACTGCCAAGTGGCCATGCACAGTGAGTCTCTTTCGTGCAATTTTTAGCAGCTCCTTCTGCCTTTATAGAGAGTCAGTGATGGTTGCAGCAGCACAACAGCTTCACCAGGTAGAAACAATCAGATTCCCGGAGCCTAAAGCCAATCGTGGAATGCAGGGCTTCTCTTGTTTTGCTGCAGGCTGCTATTTTTCCTTCACTGGTTCACTGTCTTGGAAAAGACCTCACAAAGACATGGTGCCATCTTTTCTGCGTTCAAAATCTGATTTTTACACCTTACGAGTGTGACGACTGCTGTCTTAATTGCCGTCGGAATTCTATCTTGATTTTTTCTCTCTTCTCGTGGCCCTTCTCCTCTTCCGTATATTGCGTTCACGCTGAGAGAAATGAAAAAAAAAAAAAAATCAGATGAAATGTAAAGCTAAAACCGATGCACTCACCCCGTCTTTTTTGTCCCTCTCCAGGGCCCCGTTCAGGAAATCCATGGCAACGTCTTCGTTCTCATCCAGCCACTGGATGACAAAGGGCTCGAACCACCTTAGAGATGAAGAACATTGCAGCGCTGAGCAGTCGCATCACAGATGTAAAGCAGTTTTGACTGCTGTTGCACATTGTCTGTCGGAAACCAGTGCCGACATTTGCACTGAAACACAATTTAGCCACGGCGGTTTCAGTGACACAGAGGTTCGCTTACTTGATGCATGGCTTTAAATGCTATACCCTCAAATAGATGCCGAGATTTTGGCCGGCGCTGCATTTCAAAGAGCAAATTTAGGCCACCGCGAAAGCTTCCACAGAGGACAGTAAAGGACACGGTCGATTGGATCTAGGGTAAGACACTCCTGTGTTTGCTTCAGTCTGCCTCGTTTAACAAAACACCCGGGTTTGTCCTCACAGCAGCGGATGCTGACAAAATAAAAAACAACCAAAAAAACAGGAACAAAAAGAAAACATGCCATTGTGCCCGAGCTGAGGGCATCTGCTGCAAGGAGCCAATAAATAAGGTGGGCGTGGCCACAGCCGGGAGAGATAGGAGAGACAGACAGGCAGGCAGGGGCGAGAGAAAGTGTGTGTGTGTGTGTGTGAGAAAGCGCTGGTGTCTGTGCGCTGTCTACGGCTGTGCAGCAATCCATCGTGGCGGAGATGATACGTGTGAGTGACAGTGTCGGTGAGGGGGAGGCAGAGCTGGAGCCATTAATCTGATGGATCTGCAGGACGGCAGCACAGCGGTCGCCCTGCGCACGCCTTTAACGGCCGCCGTTCCCGCTCAGCCGCTCAGGATTATGTAGGCGCGCTGGAAAAGGAGGAGGGACAAAAACAGGCTGGCCGCTGACAGGTTTTTTTTTGTTTGTTTGTTTTTTTTTTCCAGAAATCTGTCGAATCATCTCTGGCTGGACTGGTGAGTCCAAACTGCCTGCAGGGATTTGAGAACCATCTCGTGATGTGCACCAATGTGCACCGACTTTCCATTTGGAAGTGTTTTATATTTAAATTCTTCAAAATAGCCACCTTTCATTTAAAAGCATATTTCGAGTTATTTAATGTTTTTGCTGCATAATTACATATACTGTATCTTGCTGATATTTTTGAGGTCTTCAGCATGCATCTACAATGTACAAAGTACGAAAGATAAAGAAAAAAAACATTGCATTAGATATTGTGTCCAAACTTTTGACTAGTAGTGCATGCGTTTCAGTTAGATTAAAGCTCAGCCATAACTCACACAGCTGCAGATTAAGTCTAGAGGCATTTTGTAATGCATGGTGAAGTGTAGGCAACTTCACCAACTGTGCAAGTGAAGGCACATATGTGCTTTTCTAATGCATGCAACCATTGTGGAGATTCACAGGGAGAATTCCACACCATGGACAAACATAAAACAAGGTGAGGAGGCAAAAGTAGATATTTTTAACAAGTCCCAATTTTAAACCCACAGAATCTGTATGCTTTTTGTCTGTTTACGTTAAAGTAATTGGATTTTTTTGTCACTGGTTGTTGACTGTGGCTGTACTATCCCTTTAAAATCTGCTCAAAACATTCTTTTATATATATATATATATATTTTTTTTTACATGTTATTACAAAAGGTGCAAAAATACAGACAGGACACTTACAGCGAATACTCTGGTGAAACACCCTTAAACGCCGGCAGGTCACGGACATACTCATTGTGGAACCATTTGACTTTGAAGTGAAGATTCATGTATTCAGTACTTTTGCATAGTCGGTGCTTGTCGTGCTCTGTAATAGAGATGAAGACATAAGAAGATCACATTAGCATACACATTATATCCTCTATAGCCAATTCATCATATCTGCTGCTCTCAAACACAAAGTCACGCACGCACGTGCACGCGCATGCACACACACACACACACACACACACACAGTGGAGATATTACAGAGCAATAACTCAAATTCTTAGTCTTAGGGTATGAAAGGTTTGTTGCACATGTTTTGGACAAAAAAGGAGCAGATTTATCTTTGAACCCATAAGCACAAGTAAAGACGGACTTCACGCATTGCACGCACACACACACCGGGTGAGAGAAAGAGGGGGAGACAGAGAGAGAGAGAGAGGAGATAGCGAGAGAGAGAGATACGTGTTAATATCCTGACAAGCACGAAAAGGCTGTGGGTGAAGGGTTACTGCGAATCTCACATCTAAGCACTCAATTACGTGGAGCCCTCAGCTATCCGAAAATGTGAAAGTAAAAAAGAATCCTGACAGAAGGCCTGAAGAATCAAAGTCCTTCAATGACTGTAAACAAACTCAAAATTAAAAAGGATACTAATCCTTTTTTTTGCCAGCTAACGGGGAGGCCAAGTTATTCAACCCGGCCGCTGCTCATCTGTGAGGACAATTTTCTACAGGACGCTGCTGCTGGAGGTGGACGGATGCAACTGGGGTTCGGAGCGAAAGGAAACGGAGACGCAGAGGCAGGAGGAGGCGGGGAGGACATCAAACGGTGGAGAAATGTTCCGCGGCTGCGACGGCTGATAAACGGGCCGCCGTCTCCGCTATACATTCCTGCTTACGTGACGCTGGCATTAAGGAGCGGGAGAGGAGGCGCGGCCAAGGAAATGTCAGGGCGGCTAGGAGGATCAAACGCACAACTGTGGTGTCGTGGAAATGCGAGGAAAGCCATCATCGGCGCGGCAGTGGAAGGAACCAAAGGCCAGCGAGAATGTCAGCGCGGGCCGCTAATGACACGGGACCCTCTGAAAGCTAAATCCTGTTGAGCCAAAGCCTGAGATCAGCTTAGCGACATGCTTGCACGGCTGATGTGTGACATTTACGCCATAAATCAGTTGTCTAACAAACTGCGACTTTTTTTTATGGCACGGAAGTTGCAGTCATGGGATTAAAAATACACACACACACACACACACACATATATATGAGGAATATTCTGGAACAGTGTGTGCACCAGCGGTGCTCAAACGATGTGGCGAGCTACACCTGTCTGCCTCCAGGCAACTCCAGAGGCCGACTGCAGACTTCCGTACGACACTCCTCACGCTCAGGAACTTCACACATTGCCAGCCATCACTTAAAATACAGAATTGTCCCTTATTTGACAATGAAATGGTGCGTCCTGTTTTGCATCCATACGGGGCGATACGGGCGTTCGTCCTGTATTTCTGAGTTGTCTTGAAGGTAAATTTATTTTCGACGCAAACTCACGTCCGTGTCCGTAGAGTTCGCATTCAAAAGCGTAATCTACGTAGCTGCAGTCAATACCCACTGCGCAACCCATTCACTACAACTGCGTACTGGACGCATAGCTTGCGTAGAGTAGGCTGTGAATCAGAGCTGCTTGTTCTTTTCAGCTTTAGCAGGCTTTGTAAAAGCCATCCATCCTGGACTTTATTGACTGTTGTGGTAAAAATATGTTCAATTAAAATATTTCAATCCAATTTAAACATTCAGTTTATTTCTAACGTCTATTGGTCCCAAAGCAGTTCAAACTATGTGAACCATATACTTTTTTGAAATCCTATTTTAAGTTGTAATTTAACACTGCTGGTGAGCCACTGGCCTGTAATAGTCATGGTCCCGAACACTGCAGGAGGCCTCCTTTATTCTTCTTAATGAAAGTTGGCTTAACACTTTTCACACACTCAACAAATGCTGTGGCGGTGCTGCAGTGCGGAAGCGGTGTGATAACGTTATCCTCCTCGCTACTCTTAGCACACAAGCTTACGCTCTCCGCGCCGCCTTTAACAGCTGTTCGCAAAGTGAAAGGCAGAAGAAGCGGAAGACAAAGTGGCAGAATAAAACCGACTGCACTATCAATAAGCTGCAATTAGTAGTGCAAGATTTGGTCCCGCACACTGAGCAATGGTTGCACTATGTAAGTGCATTGCATTGAGACAGTTTGTACAATGTGTCAGTCTAACACACTGGTTGTTGGATCGCACAATGGATCCGTTCTTCCATTTTTCATTTTGATTTTTTTTTGAAGTCCCTTAACACCTTCATTGTCTAAATAATATATTTTATGAGTTGAACTGGAAAATTCCAGTCCTTATCTGATTATTTCGCAGCACCCCTGGCCAGCTGTCACGGCGCCCACGTGAAGAATCTCTACTCTAACAAATGGTTTTCAGTGTATTCCAATTTTTGGACATTTGCTACTATATACTCATTCATCCATCCATCCATCCATCTGTTGTCTATCCACCTCCTCTCCTGCCCTCAAGGTCCCAGGGTGCTGCAGCGTCTGCCAGCTGTCTTGGAGCGAAGGCGGGACTACACCCTGGATAAGTGGCCATGTTAATCACAGCGTCAACGCAGAGGCAAAGAATTCAAAATTATATTGTGAATTCTTGCAGCGAGGTGAAAGTGCTGACCACTGCACCAGGATGAAGCATAGTCAACCCGTCGTAAGCAGCATAAATAAACATGCACAAGGTAATAAGACACAGATTTAAATTTAGATTTGCACTGACTTCTTGTCTTGCATTTTTGTGTTGCTTGGATGCCAAAAGCTTTAAAAATAAAAAAACGCTGCAATAGTCCGACCGTCATCGCTGAGTCACTCCGCATCACGGAAATCGACATCATGGGCGCTTTGCTCAACAGTTTATGCAGTTGTGACTCTGACTTCAACAGAAATAGATGTGATTCCATAAACTTTCTTCTCTGTTCGCTTTTGTTAGCATTGGCCGTTTGTATAAAACACACAGGCATCGTGAAATGTGTGCGTATGTGTACGCGCACACGCACACGCGCGCACGTAGCATCAGAAAACTCCCAAACCGGGTCCCTCTGCGCTCTCTTTCCGTCTTTCTCGACATTAATCGCTGCCATAGATTCTCCTTTGCTTCATCTACTTTTGCAGACGCGTGACTTTGATTTTCTTAATGTGCGTTTTACTCTCAAGTCGGTTTGAAAAATAATCGTACGCCCGCACGCTCGGAGCTGATATGTGTCTTTGAGTTGGCAGCTGTGACAGACTGGCAGGGACTCCAAATCCAACTCGGCCGCTCAGAGAAATGTGTTTTTATCCCGAGCGAACACAAACCAGGGGAGGGAACAGCGGGGGACTGAAAGGAGTGCCTTTTCCTTTTCTTCATTTTCTTTTACATTTACAATCTTTCAAAAGGGAGAGGCAGAAACCGGAAAGCTCGCTCGGTGTGTTTTTGCACACATGCACGCATGTGACATCAAAGACGCGATTAAATCCACACGTTGCTCCCTGGCTGTCGTGACTTAATCCTGATAAGAGCCTCAGTGCTTAACGCCAGCCAGCCTACGCGCGACTGGAAGTGCAAGAAAAATATTTACATTTACACAATTAACATGCTTTACCTGTGGGTAATATATTCGGCCGCCTTTTTAACCACTAAAGAACCGAGAGGGAACTTGAGCTGGCTTAGTCAACTTGACTGAATGACAAGGACGAGCCCTCCTTTAGAATGAATGCAAGTGTGATCATATCTCCAATGACTCATTCAGAGGACCTCGAAAAGAAAAAAGTCTCCAATCCTGTTTATACTGCAGACGACACCTGCACCTGTTGGTACCATCATTGTCATTTAGTTCTCTGAAATCAAAGTCAACATCCTGCGTTTATTTGCCAATATAATATGATTTTTTTTTTCCAATCAGTCTCTACTGTAGCACACAGTTCCCCATCTTTCCTGGCAGTGGGTGAATTTGAATGTTACAATATTGAATAAATATTCGTAATTGTAAAATGTAAGTTTAGATGTGTGATGCAAAAGGAGACGAGAAACAGTTTTGAATGTTTTTAGTGTTGTTACTATTGGGCCTGTTTAAAAAGATTGAAATGCTTTTAACTGATTGTTCATTGGCACTGGAGCAGACTTTAGAAGTCGAACACCTGACTTTTTCCTGACGGCAAACCAGCAGGAACGACCAGGACGAATATTTAGAGATTCTGCTTGGAGAAGAAATGAACAAAATTCATTTCTCTCAATGTCTCACATTCGAAACCCTGGCAAATAGGTGGTAACCATAGAAACAGCAAGTGTGTGACACAATCTGAGTGCATAAACCTGTGACGGTCTCGGTTCGGTTTGAGAATGACTGTTGGATACGGTCCAGGCTCGGTCGCGACTCTCTCTGACTCTCTCCGTTGGACACGGACAGAAATATGTGGCCCGAGCCGAACTCTGCCTGCTTTGGCTTTTTCCAACTCATTTTTCCAGCTCACACTGTAAATGCCTCAGGTGGAGTTTGCTCAACTTGCACATACACTGTATAACTATTTCTTTTTTCTTTTTTTCATTCCGAATCCCGGAGGAGTCACAAAAGAGAACAATTTGTTTTAAGTTTTATAAAGTGAAGCGATAACTCATCTGAAAAGGCACATATTCTTTTCCGAAATAACTGTGAAAAATGCAAGCGTCCGCTGCTCTCATCTGTAACCAGTTTATAGGCGCTGCTTCCTTTTCTTTTTTCATATTAAGGAGTTTGAGGTTTCCCCTGCTCAGTCCCTGTCCTGCATTCCGAATACGGAGCTGTTAGAGACGAGACCTGCAGTTTTCCTGCGGAGACTTTCAAATCCAAGCAGGAGGTTCCAGGAAGTGGCACTGCCCCGCCTGGACGCTCGTGCACATGCAGGATGGACACGCACACACTCATGCAACCTTTGTCAACCTTTGCGCGCACAGCCAGAGCGCACAAACACACGCAAAGTGACAGGGAAGCAGATGGAGGTCACTCGGCAGACAGAACAGTCGAGGTCAGCAGGTGCTTCGTTTGGTGCTGCTGGCCAGGTTCTGCTCGCCTTCAACTGCATTGGGTTTGTGTGTGCATGCGCGTGTGGGTAAAACCGAGCACACAGATGGAGTCGTGTCATCATCATAATTTAAGATTTTTTTTGCCCTCTTTTACAAGATCTATTCTTTTAGACGAAGAAATGCTATTTCCAGAAACACTGGAAGTTTTTCCAGTGGTTTTTTTTTTCCAGTTTTGAATGAGGGTTGTATGTAAAATTTGTAATGGTTAAATCAATCAGTTGGCATTAAATTGAATAAGGAATAGACATGCATGTTCTTAGTGAAGTAAAGTCCAAAAAAAAAAAAAAAAATGCTCCCGTCCATGATCATTAACACCACACTGGGCCTTTAAGACAATGTGAGGTTTTTGAAGATAACACAAAAAAAAAAAATGTTTCCATCATGGCAAATTTGGCTTTCCGGGTTTCAAAAACTTCTACCGCTGTTGCTCTTCTTTCACTTGCGTTCTCAGCTATGGCTAAACTTTCAATGGCTTCATATTTTTATGACAACTAAATCCCGACCATAGCGACCACTTCTCTCCCCTCAGGACGCTGAGTGGTTATTTTCAGAATAGCTGAGAACCATTTCCTTATGTGGTTCTCCAAAATCAATCAGCTCTCGACAGCTGTCTGAGCTGTTCATATTTCAGAGGAAATTAATCCAGTGACAGTTAAAAAATAAATAAATAAATAATATATATATATATATATATATATATATAAATATATATATATATATATATATATATATATATACATATTAGCAACCTCTGCAGTTCTTACATGCTGCAGTATTCACAAGCTATTACCAGTGGTACCAGTTTCACAATACAAAGGTTATAATACTCAGGTTCAAATAAAAACTGAGCAAAAATGAGTACATTTCTGAGGAAATTGCTTTGATTTCATGCTTGTGCTTACACTTTCCATCTGAAGGTGTAATTGATATTACCTCTAGAGTCGCAGACACATCCTTGTGGAACTTTTCACTTCAAATTCTTCTTTCTTTTGAAAATACCTGGCTGTCTGACACTATTGCGCTCCATTTAAAGCCTAAATGAAAAGGATGGCTGTGCTAAATATTCTGCATTCACAGTTTTTTGTTCCCAGCCTCATTTTCAATGTTGCCAAGGCCAAAGGTAAGCAAATGTTGAGTGCTCCACTTTGCAACTAGTGCATAAAAAAATCATGCTGTAAATGACATAATTTTCCATTCAGTGGGGCCAATCGGAAATTGTGTAAAAAAGAAGGTCTGGCAGACAAGTTGAACTCAGTGCACAAAAACTCTGTCTGGTTTTCCAGACATGAACAAGTTTTAACATCAATGAATGGAGGTGAGTCAAAGACTCGCATGCCGTTGAAACTCCATCACATTAATTTATCATTCATAATTTCATTGTTGTGACAGTAATTAGTGTGGAAATGGTTTAAAGGAGAAATCCTTCATTCCTGAAGGGGAAGTTGATTCATTTTCATTCACGCTGTTTATGCAAATCTAATTCTGCTGGATCTTCCTTGGAGTCTCACGAAAAGTCCCATTAAAATTTCAACACAACAGAGAATGTGGCAGCTCAGGGGCCTTTGAATGTGCACTATTCTTGCCACTTGGCAGCGATTCCTTGAGCTGCACTTCAACTGAGGATTGCTTTCGGTGTCCTCGTGGCGTTGTCCTGTCACGTGGCGGTCATGAATGGTCCCGAGCAAACAACAATGGGAGATAACAACATGCCAGCAAGCAGCCAGGAACACAAAAGGTCAGGAGTTACGATTCACTGGCAATGGCAAGGTCAACTGTGATAGTACCAGGGATCTTCCACTCTATCCATCTATCCATCTATCTACATGTCCACAATCCCATTTGTCTTTAAATCCCAAAATACAGCAATGTGTTCAACTATGAATGTGATGGATGAGTATAAGTAGATGAGTGTTTTTTAAATATGGATATAACTGCATATTATATAAACTCCCCTGATACAATCATGTGAGTGTGTTTTCCTCTCTCTTGCTTTCTTTCGGGGACAGCACATTAGACCCTCCGTGCTGGCCTTTTCTTGGAAAACAACTGCCAGACTTTGAGTGCAGACTGGCCTCGAGTTCATTTAGCGAGTGCGTGACCTCTTGACTAGCGCAGCTGCTTAACACCAAAGGTGCCGCGGCACTGTAATTAATATTGCGCCCGTGCTCTTCACATCCCGCTTCGCTCTCAGGTTCGCCGATGCGGGTTTGCTCGAACACATTCTCCTCCGCGACCAGGCTGTCCGTTCTCCGTGCCGCATCTGTACATTCACATGCTCCATGTGCGTTTGTGTGCCCATCTGAGCGTTGCTGGTGGGAAACAGCGTGGCCCCGTCCTGAGGGAGGAGTAAGCTCAAGGTCCCTGGTGAGGATGTCATCGGGTCTGACTCAGTCCACAGGGACGGAGGAGCTCCTGGGAGCCTCGGTCACTCACTGCCTCACCGACTTAAACGCTATGAATATGATGATGAGCTGCGGCGGTTCCATCCTCTAATTACCCTTTAGTGAATCTTTATCCATGGGAGTGTGTGGCGAGATGGACAAACGGCTGAAGCACCGGGATGGCAGCCGTGGCCAGGAAGGCTCTCGCTCTGTGACATAATTCCTTCATCTTGGCTCCTGACCCAGTTCTGTCAGAAAGCCTCCAAAGCTGTGTGACTGGGACCTACTGACACAGCTCTGCTATAATACCAGAAGCCTACAAGAGACATTAACTGTTGTTGATAAGACTCAAGCACACAGGATAATGCAGCAGGACACAGCCAAACATAGGAGTTGAGGCTAGACTTGCACTTCAGGTCATGATGTCCAAACTCCAGTTTGTGGCCTCGGCCTGTTTTTCTTTGAATGACCTGCTGAAGTCTTCGCTTAAAGCGACCAATATCATTATTTAATAATAATCATTGCATTTGGGCAATAATTTAACGATATGTACGATATATGATCTATAATTCCAAGAATTTAATAATAATAACATGCAATAATTTGAGCCCTTCATTACGTGTCTGGAATACACTCATTAGCAGACACAATCAAGATATGGATCCCGGGGACACATATTACCATTTCTCTTTCAACCCAACGTGCCTCTTTACAGTCAATCAACAAACAAGGCAGCGCGTGCTGACACAAGAGGTAAACAATAGACAACACTGATCGCAACACCGCTCAGGATGATTATTTAAAACTAGTACAGCATTACAGGTTATGCTATGCATGGTCTGCAATAAATGCGTTATTGTTGTTAGCATGCAAATTGGATTCATCTGATAATTTTAACCAAAATACAATCACTTTTAGCAGCTGGTATGATATTTCCACACTTTCCATTTGGCAACAACCTTTAAATTAGCTGTAGCCAAAGAGAACAAGCAGAATGGAAAATAGTTTTATGTTTGTTTCTTTTTTGAAATGCTTCCACTTCTGTTTTTCTTTAGTCTAGTATTTGTGGAATTGCTGCTTTTGAATCATTGTTACAAAAAGCAGATATGAGGTGTTGCGTGCTGCCATATTTGAGCGGATTATCCTCTTCAAAAATGTCAGTGAAATTGTCCCAACGTCTGTTGTCACTTTCTTTAGACTTGCTAATTGAGCAACTATCAGCGGGTCATTTTACACTAATTTTCAATTATCGTTTTTTTACCAGAATGAAATTCGAGCAGACTTAAAAAGAAGCGTTCTAGAGGGCTCTCGTAATAAAAAATGTTGTTTGAAGTACAAAAGGCCAACAGTTGGAAAAGAGCCAACCTTATTAAGATGCCGCTGCAGGACACAACACAACCTTTAGCCATGACTTTACACACATAAACAAAGTCTTTCTATGGAAAACAAAATACCCCCATCCAACCGACCCACCCAAGGAAGAGGCACATTAATGGAGGCTCAGTTAAAATATTCTATGGACTGAAGTTGTTCCAACTGGCTGAAGGGGAAATAAGTGGCTGCTGAAGCATCGGCTTTTTAATGAAAAGCTCCGGAGAGAACAGCCGCTCAGGAACACGGAGGTGGATGTACGGTACGTTACCACATTTGTTTAGGTGTACACACAGTACTTCTGTTCTCCGCTTGAGTAGCGCTGTCACGTTATTTCTATCTACCATTCATTTTCTACCTCTATTCACGGTCCGGCTTCCCTTTTTAGCAAACAATGTGTTTTGTCTGATGTTGAGATTCGGGAAAAGCATAGCCTCGCGTCCCAAATGACATGCACTTTAAATAGCATGCGGCTTAGTGGACCCTTGACGATGATGATCGTGATGATGACTGATGAGCATCCGGAAAACAACAGACAATTCTCCTCTCAGCACCCTTTCAGGTGTTATCATGTAGCCGACATGAGAGGCGCGAGAGGGTCATTTTAGCTCTTCGCTGCCCTCCGAAGCGCCGCCTGCTTCCCCCCGTTTCTTATTTTTTATCTCTTTTCTCTCGGAGTGTCCCTCCTACCTCTGTCTTTTCCTTTACTCTTTCTCCGCCCCCCCCTCACACATTCAAGGATTCTCAGAGATGCTAAAATTAGCAGCATCCATTTCTGCACCGAGCGCTGGTACCAGAGGGCTCCGAGCGGGAAAGAGCCGATGAATCAAAGACTTCATTAAGTAATGCGCACGCGCGTGCGCACACACGCACTGTCTGTATGCACACGCACAGTTCTTTTATTTTTGTTCACTCCCTTTTCTGACTTACATCATCAACGGAGAGCTCGCACTGCACAAACATGCCTGCACTCAAATGGAGAAACACAGGCGAAGCATTCTGGCCCACCTCCTTCAGGGTGTCTCTGTCATACCACCACTTATGCAGCCCTTCTTTGCTAAAAAGGTCAGTCTGACTTCCATTTTTTTTAGGGGGGGGCGGGTGGTATGACAGAGGGAAACCTGACCCGGCTCCTTATTATTTGTCTGACTAGTCAGTGTTGGTGGCCAAACGCACTCGCATCCCGCAGGGGAATAACTGTAAATACCCAGCCACACCGCACATGTAGTATTCTGCAGCTCGTCTCCTATAGACCTCAGCCCATACATGCGTGCAGACACTCTTGTCACACACACACGCACAGAAGGATGTTTGACAGTATGATGGAGAGACAGGAAATGTCACTCCATGCCCCGAGAAGTGGACTTACACGATGGGAGGCAAAGCATCGAATCAAGGATGACCCCTTCATACCAAGCAATCAGCCGCTCCTGTTTCTTCTTTGACAACACACAGAGGTGAATGTGAACGGCACGGTTGAGTTGCGGCTACGTGAGGACAATAAGCCGCTGCATGTTAATTAGCACCAATGAACAGTAATAAAAATAAAAAATGACCATGTCATTAATCAGAAGCTTTTACGAGAAATCTATTTTTCTTGTCTTCATTTGTAGGATGTAGAGATTTTTTTTCATCCTTCCTACACATTTATTATTTTAGATTTACAGTCGGATTGATTTGTTTCTATAGAGAGTTGCACGTAAAAAAAAAAAAAAGAAAAAAAGAAGCAGAACATGTTTTCAGTTCGGCAGATATGGAAACGTCGCTTTGGACTCCACAAAAACAAGGATTAAGGATTTCAGCCAGCATTTTCTCATCATTAACATGCAGTGGACAGCGAGGTTTAATTCTATCATTTAAAGTGAACTCAATCAGTGCACCATCGGTGCACTATTTCTTATCCACTAGGAATATTATGAGGCAGCCCGAGGTTAAGTCGACCAGACAGATAATAAAGTCCGGCCATCAAACGCACTCACATTTTAAACGAAGCGCTCCAACACACAGTGAAGATAAGTAGTACAAAGAGTCAATCAATGGAATGGGCTTTTCCTTCCTATTTGCAAATGGCACCGTCTGTTTTTAATGGTCTTATGATGCGAGCCACTAAAAAGCACCATGTGGCTCACCAGCATCATCACCGCTCGGACCACAGCCGTGTATCCTTAGAGAGCAATACGCTGTCCTTGGGTCACACTCTAGCCAAACCGCCACCGGAGCCCCGACAGCAGGCCGGCAAACAAGAAATGAGCAATAATTCATACAAAGTGCTCCTTTGAGGAACATGACAGTTGGTGGCACGTGTCGCTGTGGGTGGGAGGTGATGCAGCGACACGACCGGGCAGAGGAGCGATGGGGGAGGGGAAGAGAGGAAGGGAGGAGAGGAGGGAAGGGGTTTGGTGCGAAGGAGCCTGGAAAAAATGGGAATATGTGACTAAGTGCAGCCATGATTCTTGCCTCCTTTTTATAACACGGACACCCTCGGGCACAAAAAAAAAAAAAAAAAAATAGATGCACACGTATACAAAAGCATGCGCGCGTGCACGCCCACACACTCAGCCCAAACCTGCTGTGACAGCAGTCAGTAACACCCTGGGTGGTCACATGCCCAGCTGCCCTGAGTCAGATATGCAAACATAAACACAGAGCCACCGCTGACTCCTCCCCCTCTCTTCCTGACCTCTCTAAACGCACTTTATCACTCCTGAATTGAAATGATAAAAAAAAAAGAATAAATCAAAAGCATGTTTACAGCACCTTTCATGCAGTTGTATGCTTGAAGTTCTTGAATTCAAATACATCAAAAACGCCGCTCACAACAATTTAGGAGGAAATGGTTTTTGGATGGCTTGCACCTGAAAGGCACAATCACCTTTACAGGTGAACGTCTCGTGATTTCTGACATCCGCAACATGTTGCGCAACTGTTCAGTGTTTCAGTGTTTCATGCACAGCAGGCTGGTCTCCATGACAAGCTATTGAGCCAATTACATTTTTGTTTGATGTTATATACCACCAGTGTGGTTCGCCGTTGTGTCCATGAACAGTTTGACATGAACAAACGACAATCGGCTTCATTCTCTTCAAGCAGGTAGTCTAACACACGAGAAAAGGTGATTCAACATTAGTTATGTTGGCAGCACCAAACACAAAAAAGGTTTTACATGTAATACATAAATATATGCACGTAAATAAAAACCTATGGAATCAGGCAAAACAGATAATAAGCTAAGCTGTGTCTTTAGTTTGTCTTCAAAGCCAGCCGCAGCTGCAGCATTGCCTCATTTTTGTGATAAAGAATTTGAAAGAGTGGAGCCACAATAAAAGCAGCCTGAGCTGATGCAGAATTGATTGTGGTTTTTGCGAGGATCACGATCTGAAGGAACTCACAGGAGTTTGTGCTATGAGCTGGCCAGAAAAATAAGATGGATTTCACAGGATAAAACGAAGTATCAATCCAGTGCTTCACAGAGAGGCCGCTGATGATAAAATAGAGGTGACGTGTTTGAATCTTCTTTAGAAAACTGCTCCTTGAACTGGCTCAGGCTGTTTTCGCAACCTTTCATTAAGTCCAGCGAAAGGAAAGGTAAGACAGTCCGACTGTGGAAAAAAGGTGTGACCCTGATTCCCTGAGCTCATGTATGACTGGATTAAAGGGGACATGAAGAAATTGTGCTAATTTGGTGTAACTAATAATGTTAAGAAGTGATTCCCTGGTGTAACCATTGCTTCATACCATCAGGCCATATGCTGATGACACACTAGCCTGCACTTCTATTGAGTATTTCCATTTATAAAAAAAAACCCTGTTAAGACATTAACATAGGGAAGTTACTAAATTATATATATTAAACATAGATAAAGCTTCTTAGTGAACATACATTTTATTTTGCTGTGAAGCATTAACATTCCATTTCTCCTCTCTCCTCTTTAAGTCACCCATTAACTGACAGCAGAGCTGTATGAGAGCTGAAGTAACATGTGGCAGCTGCAGGGATTTTACAATTCTGGTCAATTCTAATTTATTTATGCAACCCATAAAAAAAACAAGTGGGCTTGACATGCATGGGAAAACATCCTGAAACAACAACACACTGAGCGCAACATAAAATATGAAAGCTCGTGGAGCATTCAGAAAAACATGATAACGGCAGCCCATAGAAAAGAGAAAAAAAGGTGATTTAAAACATTTGGGCGCCGGTCCTGTGTGGAATTTTTGGCGGCGTTCTACAGGCAGAGAGCTGAATCACTTGTTTTGGGCACGTCCTGGGGCAGCTGTGTGGCTGACCTGAGTGCTGTGGCTGGAGCATGAAGATAACACAGTGGCAGCTCATTAGAAGTTTAAAGTATAGCCAACTGGAAGCCTGTGGGTACAGGGTTAATGTGGTCCCTCTATTTTTCTGCTATGAAAAAGGAGAGTACTTAAGCTTTATGGTAGAAAAAAAAAACCAGTAAAAGTGCACTGGCATAAATTTAAAAAAATCAGTGGGCTGAATTTTATTTCCATGCATGTTTTCTTAGGACCTCAAGCGAAACAGTACACAGCGCTCACTGTTTTCCGAGCAAAGAGAGAAGCCGTATGAGAGCGCGTTGGCTTTTCTAGATGAAGCATTTTAAAAAAAAAAAAAGGCTTTTTCTCTTTAGGGCAAAGGAAGGAGATTGCATCACATTTAGCAACATCCTATTTATGACACATGGGGACAGGAGGCTGGAAATGTGAGGCTCCAGCAACGCAGCTAGTCTGCGTGCCGCTCGCTAATGGACCTGACTGCTGCCTCCTTTGTTTTAAAGTTCGCCCGGCGCATGAGAATATTAATGTGACACAAACATGCGGGATATTAAAACGATGCACGTGAAATTGTGAAAGCGACGTAATGCTGCGAGATCTGGTCGCGCCGTGCCTCCGCCCTGCATCCGTCTTTCGCTCACCTCACCTATTAAAACGTGCACGCCTCATTTCAAACCTGACGAACGAGCACATTTGTGCTGTGTCAATATGCACTCTGTCCCCCCCACAAAAGCAGCCCGGACCGCGGAGCCTGCGGCGACTGCACCGTGCACGTCGGCGCAATCAGATCTGCAGCGCTGCCACATGGCACCTGGTCGCCATGGCAACTGCTCGGCGAGCAGCAGGTAGGTGGTGCCGCGCGCATGCAGACTGATTTAGCCGTGCCTCCACTTTGCACGCTTTCAGTTCTTATCGTCTAAAAGCAGGCGTTTGTAAAAAGTCAGTAAAAAGTCATCAACGCGAGCAAAGGTCATTGTCATGTTCGAAGTAAGAAAGTGAAAAGCCCCGTTAACTTTACACCCTCACAACTTTCTGCAGGGCACAGTGGCGCTGCGTGCGGAAACACCCACAAGCCATTTGCCATTTATTTCACAGACTAAGCCCATTAACTCCCTTCCGCATTACACCTTCACACCATATATCCTTATGCCCTCCCACTTAACAAAAAAGAAACTGTTCAATAAACTCCAAGTGGAATGCACTTTCTTTGAAGGAGGTGAACGAGGGGGCGGAGGACTGAAATCAAAACCCGTGTTAAAACGCGGCACATCTGTCTTCCTGCCAGAAGAGCAGATCAGGGATTTTCTGCTTGATCACTGAGTCTTTGCCGCCTTAAAAAGAGGAAAAGAAAAACTCTCACTTGTGTTTAGAATGTAACAGAAGTAGAGCATCTTAAAGAAATAGTAAATGTGAATCCCATTGTGGGTGCATATATATGTGTGTATATATAAATATATTTATTTTAATTAGCCATGGCTGGTATAGACTGATAGATTTACGCTCTTGGGTGATTAATGAGAGTGGAAGACATTGATTTGCTATTACGGTTAGCGCCAGCTTACCAATGGTACCAAAGGTAACTTCATTCCTGTGACCTAAAATATCTCTCTCTCTCTCTCTCTCTCTCTCTCTCTCTCTCTCTCTCTCTCCCAACAGTCTGAAGCCTGTTAGTATTGGGATCATTACAGATGTCATTGGTCTGCAGCAGCGACTGCTGCTATGGAAACGTAGAGAAGCGTAAGGAGACGCACATTTTGTCAAGTGCAAAAGCATTCACTAATGAATCAATGCCTTTGCATACTTGATACACTTGAATAGCAAATGGTATCATTCTTTTGTAACATTTTTATGTAAAATGTTACAAAATGCAAATTAGCTTAAACATGTTAAACATGTACTGGCCTGGGCTTCCACCAAAACCCTCATACTTGAGAAATCGGCATAAAATCGCATTTCAACATCTTGAATAATGCACCAAACGCACAAACAAACAAGAAGAACTATCCGTCCATGATATTAAAGAAAAATGACACAGCTATGCAATTCAGACATCTCAGGCCTTGACTCCAAGGCAATTAAAAACACTAGGACACAGACCCTCCCACACACAACAACAACAGCCAAAAACAAACAAAAAAAAAAAACAGTTGCATGTGACACACGTCATCTGTGTTTGATTACGCCATTGATCGGCTGCTTATCGTGATTAAAATCAGTTCCAGTTCCTTCGCGATGGTCGATAGAGTGAGATCAGGGATGAGTTATCCCGACAGGCAGCCGAGCTGAGAGCTGCCAGCCGAGGCCAATAAACAGCAGCGGGACACAATGAGGTGAGACACGGCAGCGCTTTACCACTTACTCCACAGCTGTTGCACACAGCAACAAATCCCAAACAACTACTAATGCAACTCCTTCTGCTGTGCGAGCGCGCCCTATTAATTCCCAGCAGCATCTCAGTCAATTTTGAATCATTCATCCTCACCCCGTCCGCCCAGAGGCGTCCGTCTGACGAGCGAGCTTTTACTGACCTTCCATGGCGTACTTCATATCCAGGGCGAAGAGGCTCCACATGATCTCGGCGCTGATCTTGCCCACGCTCAGCTCCTGCGGGAACCTGGGCGGAATTAGAATGGAATGCAATCAGAATCACTTTCCCCAGTTAGGACACGCGCTCCACTGCGTCGCTCAGACGGTTCGGCCCGGCCTGAACCTCCTAACAAATGATTCAACAGATGTGCAAGAAGACATGGCGGCTGATTTCCATTATCTAATAATCCCTCCACGCTCACATTATTCCCAAAACTGCCTGAATGGTGGCAGCATGGGTGAAATTTATGGATTAAAAGGAAGAGGAGAGAAAAAAAAATCCCAGAAGGAAATGACACAACGGCCCCGGGGAGTTAGACAGAAGGTGGCATCCCATTTAGGAAGGAATCCTACTATTTTGAATGCCTATGGATTTTCAGTCAAGGGCTAAATATGCACTGTCCATGGTTTAATTATCCGTGGCTCCTGCCTGAGATTGGACGATGTTTATACATGGCATGAAGAGGGTCGGTGGCCTATAAAAGGGATCTTTTTTTTTCTTTTGAACTGGAAAGGCGGGAGACCAAACAACATTTGTCACGCAATTTCTGAAAACCAGCAGTAATGAAGTGGTGCAACTCCACAGCAACCGAGGCGCTCGTCTCCTCTCCCAAATTCCTCGGGAACTGAGAAACAAACATCGCGATCAGGAGGGGGACTTTCGTGCTTCCCCCTTTACAGCTGTGGAGAGACACAAAGAGGAAACCTCTCGCCGTCCCTTCTCTCAATCCTTGTCATTCTCCGGGCTGGTCGGGTTCCCGCGTGGCGTACCGCCGGCGAAAACAAGCCCGTGGCAGGAATAAATCGGGCGCGGCGGCAACTGTACATGCCTGTGGATGCTTCACAATCTACGAGGTGTAATAAATCTAGTCGTTGGCTTTACAATCCGCATGATGAGTATTTCTGGAAATAATCTCCAAAGCCTCTTATCCCTTTGCGCTGCCGCGTCCAATTCCACATTTCCAAACGTTAAAATAAATAAATAATCCCCCCCTGCCGATGGGCACCATTGGCAAGACAACAACGGGGGGAGCCGACCGTCATTGAAAGCTAACAGGTCCAGCCGCTGGGCTGCAGAGCGGAGAGGATGTCGCGTGGACGCCGGCCGGGAGAAAACGTGTCAGTAGCGGGGCATGAATATTGCAGATCTATCATTAGACGGCGTGCGGAGAGAAAGCTCACGGCATAAACACAGTGTTAATAAGCATCGTAAATCAGCGAGAGGAGAGAGGGGGGAAGGAAAGTGTGTGTGTGTGTGTGTGTGTGGGGGGGGGGGTGGTGATAGAATACGTAGGGGTGAGACCATGGATGTATTATAAGAACTGGATACTGGACTGGCAATATGGTGGTGCGCCGATTTCCGCCAATGGCGACTCGAAGTACTGCAGCAACAAACAAAAAAAATCCCAAGGGCCCAAAAAGCATTTTCCCCAAAGGCCGCATTGCAAAAATAAACGCCTTTAAAATGGCTGACAGGACGACTGTGACCTAAAACACGATACATAGCAAATATTTCAATTGTAGATTTTTCAGTTATGGTCTTTTAGTCATTTAAACAAATGATACAGGCCAGAAAATCAACAGAGAAGAGTTTATTCTCAGCGTGACGTCACAACGTCGTACGTGCCGCTGTGTCTCAGCTCGTGCTGACTGGCTGCGTCCTGACGTGTCTGTAAGTGACGTTCTCCAGAATCGTTCTGATTGGCCAAATAGATCATGTGAGTTTCAGAGGCACGATGGGAAGTGACACTACTGCACATGCTTTATGGCCCCGTTAATTGGGAAGTCAACAACTTTTTCGACGTATGCACTGGGTGAGCAATGTCACTGAAATTAATGGGCCGCCATCTTGGAGTCTGGGTGTTTGGGTGAAACGGATGGAGAAGAATCACTCCGTCCTCTTCTCTCAGAGCCCAGCGAGCCCCCTCGCCCCGACACCATCTCATCTCCCGTCCCTTTAGGTCGCATGATTTGTATGATTTTATGAACACCATCGACCATGCCTCTCTCTTGCCCCGACACCAACACCACCGCCACCACGCCGCTCCCCTTACGTACCTAGCGTGGCGTCCCATATCTTATATAATTCGGCGGCCGTGCACTCACCTCACTTCCATTCATGTTGAGGCCAGACGTGCAAACAAAGCCCCTCTGCAGCTGCCCGCTCAGGCTAACCTACTTGCACAACACTGTGCTTGTTCATGTCCCCGGAGTCAGTAGATGTATATTTTTCACGCTGAGAGAAGCTGACAGGCTATAGGGATCTGTGCCCACCCTCCCACCGCCATACATTAGTGTCAAGGAAGGGGACAGAATGAAATAACAACACATGTGGTAAACAACAACAACAACCCTAAAGATATTAGGAAACGGATATTAATAACATGACTCGGCTGCTATATTATTATCATTATTATTATTATTATTATTATTATTATTATTATTATTATTATTATTATTATTATTATTATTATTATTATTATTATTATTATAATTAACATGGAACAAATGTAGTAAAAAACAAACAAGTATTCTACTAGTACTACTCCTACTACTGCAACTGCCTCTGTGAATACTACTCCTAGTTACTTTCCTCCTACAAAAACTTCTACTCGTTCTACTACTACTGGCAGGTACTCCTCCTATGACTGACTCATACTACTACAAATAATAATAATAATAATAATGATAATAATAATAATAATAATAATATTGATGACGAGAATGGTGAAAACAACAACAATGGGAAAAATGTCAATGTGAAAACCGTATTAGTGTGATGAAAGCACAACTGACGCTGCCAGCGCAGCCCATTACGCCTTCAACATGTAATCAGCCTGCCATGCAGCAATAATGAGTCAGTACGTACTGGTTAATGACTGGGGTGTAGGCCGTCCGGTCCTCATCGATTACGGACACCATGAGAGTGATGAGTTTTGGCCAGAAGTCCAGATTCTTTATCGATGGGCCCTGCTCCTCTCGAGGAATGTCCTGCTTCCGGCTCTGCAGGGAGGGACATTGGGACAGTGAGGGTCAAAGTGGAGTTTGGCTGAAGGCTGCGATATTGTGATGCAAACAAAACTCAATATTTGTATTCAATCTTTATATTAAATTGGTAAAATAAATAAACAAGACTATGGCACTTCTTAAATCATCCCGACATATATATATATATGTATACATAAAATATTTATCTATCATATATTCATTCACTGGAGAAACTACTAAATAATAAAATAACAGAATAAATAATGGCTTTACTCTCTACTACATCACTACATCTATTCAGTGTGATCTCATCCAAGTACTTTTCACTGGTAATTAATATTATGCTGGAGTTGTGTGTCAGTGTAGTGTACAGCAGAAATGCGGGCGGTTTGCCGCAGGGTTGGAGGTGTTGAATTTGAAGCTCACACTGATTCCGCCATCTGCTCACTCCACACTGAGTGCGTTCACACCAACGCTCCAATCCGAACGTGACTCTAACATTCTTTAATTCAAGCACGGCTGAGACCAAAATAACAATAATAATAGCAGAGGCGACTGCGATGCTTGTCGCTGGTCCACAGGCAGCCAAGGGAAGGTAACACGTACGGGCGTAATTAAGAGCAGCACACAGCTTATGCACAGTGACAGTGATAAATATACAGTGAGACTATGGGGACACATCCTCCTGAGAGGGGGCATATTTGTTCATTTGTGTGGGCAAATCTGACTCAAACTGATTGATATACATGAAAGAACAAGTATGCTAACAGTGAAACATGTTAAGATCGTTTATGACACGATTCACTGTGAGGTGTTTAAACAACTCGGGGTTAATTCAAGACTCTGTGGCGGCAAAAGCTGGGAAAGAGTGAACGCAGCAACACTGCGTCTGTGACGTGGAGCTCGCAGAATCAAATCAACGCACACAAAAATCGGCTTGCGCTGTTGGCTTTGAATACTCTGCCGCGTCGAAGATGTAGCGTGGCAGCGTTTAAAACCCCGCTCTCGGTTTCAGCCAGAGGAGCTACAGATTTTAATCTCAGCGGAACAAGAAGCAAAGACGAGGTTTACAGCTCATCGTATGAGGGTCGGCCTTGTAACAAACTTAATCATTCGGGTTTGGGGCTATAAAATCATCATCATAATGTCGACTGTCTTCCTGCACGTCACGGCCATTAAAAACAAATTACAACTCATTTCGTCTCGTGCGTCATGTTGATGAGAGC
The DNA here is from genome assembly GCA_009823395.1 of Thamnaconus septentrionalis. Lineage (NCBI taxonomy): Eukaryota > Metazoa > Chordata > Actinopteri > Tetraodontiformes > Monacanthidae > Thamnaconus > Thamnaconus septentrionalis. The sequence goes on along the minus strand of CM020505.1, from coordinate 5,006,084 downwards.
TTTATAAATTCCTAATTCACTCGTGCATGTGCATTAATCTCATTTCACATGTACCCCAAAAAGAACAAATCATCCGCTGTGCGCACGCGTGGACGTGTGCACGGGCGCGGCACGCGCCACCGCAACTGGTGAGCAAAGGTAATTGCTCGGCGTGATCATAAATTAAAGGGAGCGGGCGGCGAATGCAAATTTGCCTGATCAATTAATCATGAAGTCCAACGTATTGAAGGCAGAACAAGCGATTACCAGCCAGAAAGAACATAAGCAATTTACGGGTTTCGATCGAGGCCGCCGCAAATGGAGCTGCAATCCGGCATAAGGTCGCACACTTTTTTGGGGGGGTGGGGGGGTGGGGGATGGTATGAAATTAGGACAGTCGCGTTTGTGCGTCAGAGGAAACAGTGATGGAGACGGAGGTGGGTACACGCTACAAAAGTGAGCCACCTAAACCGCAGTTACACTGCCAGTCTCATGCATTTTTCTAAGTTATCTTTACAACTTTCTATACTGCAGATACTGAAGACATCAAATATATGAGGAAGATATCTGTAATTATGAAGCAAAGAAAAACACGTAACTCATAATTCCATGTGTGTTGATACGTAGTTTTGATGCCTCCAGTGAGAAACTGCAATGTCAATAGTCATGACAATGAAAGAAAAGACATTAAATTCAAAGGGTGGGTCCAAACTTTTGACTGGCAGTGCACATGGAGAATGAAACCACATGCTGGACGCAGTTGGGAGGAAGTTGAGTGAAACACAGCGTCGGCTGTTTTCTCGTTCCCTCGAAAGCAAATCCACTGCGGTGCACACTCCTTTCGCTCATCTGTATTCACCTCAAGCAGGTGCCAACACACTGTTTAAGGTGATTAAATGGGCCTGCTGTATTTTTTATTTTATTTTTTTACACTCAACAAGACACCCATGGGCTTCACCCTGAGCTCTACCAGGAGCAGAGCGTCGTAAACTAGGAGCACGCCGCCGCCGCTCCACTGCTCACAGCGCAGAAATAAATAAATAAAAAAGAAAAGCCCCTCAGTATTTCCGATGCTGGCTGCCGGTTTATGTTTATGGCGCAACACTTTCTGCTCCCTGCGCGGCCATTAGCACACAGCGAGCTGCTCAATGGCTCCCGCCACCGTGGCACATCAATTACAACGTGTATGACTGACGGAATCTCTGACAGGATGGCTGCAGAATCCCCGTCAGAAACCGCCGCTGATGAAAGCGATGCCGGGAGAAGAAAGACTCGTACAGGCCGCTAGGAGTCGGCGCACACGTGTTTGTGCACGACGGAGAATACGCTCAAACGCCCGCAGAGGGAAAGCCGGAAGGAAAGAAGAAAAGAAAAAGGAAAGAAAATGAAATAAAGCCGTCTTCTTCAAACAGAGAGCTCTCTGAATTCCATCGAGAAAATTCTGCTGATGAAAGTGATGCTGAGGCGTCTTAAACCCTGGTGGAGCAGGTGCAGCGCGCAGAGAGGAGAATACTCTCAAGTTTCGTTTTCCAAGATGCAGTGGAAAAAAAACCCCACCCAAAAAAAAAAACGTCTTCTTCTTCCGCTTCAAACGCTGTTTGAATCGAGCGTGAAGTGAGATCTGTTGGCAAATACGGGCCGGCCTCGGCGAGCGACGTATACTTAGCCAATCGATAGCGCGGATTGTGCGCGAGGCGCCGCCGTCTCGCTGCTTCTCCGGCACCTCCTCTGCGCACGTGCACGTGCGCGGCGCTGACAGCGTCCCGCCTCCCGGCCAGATGGCTTTTAAACACATCCATTTTTATTCATTAATATCTGCATTATGCATAGCCATGTGTGCACATATACTTTTTTTTTTTTTTTCCAAGGGTGCACGTGCACGGTCGCTGCCGCTCTGAATTTCTGAGCCGGGGACTAAAAACAAAAACAAAACAAAAAATGAAAAAACAAAATGGATGTGCGTTTGGTTTATTTATTTATTTTTCCCTTTGGCCCTTCTGCATGATTCCGCTGCCCTATTTCCACGCACTGCTTGTCTTTGCTTTTATAAGTCCCTCCCCTTTCTTCCGAGACTTAAACTGTAATAAGAAAAGACCCACCGCCCTCCCCCCCCGCCACTCCATCCCTCCCAGTCATTTCACGGCTGGGCAGTGGCGGAGGGGCTTTATTGTCGTGTTACGCAAGATGCCACGCTGTCATTGGCAGGATTTTCCTCCGCTGCCTGCCTGGCCACCGCGTCGCCACACTCACCAGCCACTGGGAGCAACCGGAAGGGATGGGGGGGGGGTTCTACCAAACGTCCTGTGCCTGCTGAGTCAAAGGCTACCTGCTGCACGCGATCAGAATCGTTGTAAAGACGCAGCGCTGCTCGCGTCGCAAAACCTATTTGCTGCCACGGAGGAAAGAATTGATAAAAAAACGTCATCTGTGATGAAGAAACAAGAAAGGAGTCGCATCTCCCCGTCTTGGCGCTGGCTTCAAATCCTCCAGGCCCTCCAGGAATTATGTTTCATTCAGCAGTTGAGATGATTGCACCAATGATCTAAAAAGCGAGTGCTGTGTGTGCATGCGTGTGTGTGTGTGTGTGTGTATAAACCATAAAATGATCATGTAGCGAGCTTTTCACCTTATTATGGCTCCCTCTAAGAGGGATAAAGCAAGAAAATGGGGTCACATCCTGTTGGTCCCACATCGTTCCCACTTTTCAGATCTTTATTCTGATCTTTCATCTTGGACATAAGCCTTCCGTTATTTGCAAAGCAGAAAAAGAAAAAGCTTGCTTGATGACCCCCCCCACACTCACACACACCGCACAAAAAAACAGGGCTACCAGTCAGCTGCTGTGGGCGGAGCCTACACCTGGTTGGGGGTGTGGCCGCAAACTTGTAGATGAATCAGTGTGGTGTCATTGCAACAATCAAAAGTAATGAAGAATCCTCGTCTTTGACTTCGTCCCCGGACACACAGATTAATGTTTGACAGCCCTTGTTAAAAACAATTTTCCATCACATGGAGACTCAAATGGAGGGTTGGCTCAGAATATTAAAAAAAGGTAATGATGAGTCTATTTAAGAAAAAGCCTGGAGCTGCATTGGCATTATGCAAAAGCAGCATTTTGTCCATATTAAAAAGGTGTTATGATGCTTTGTACTTGCAGCTTCAGGAACAATAATAATCATAAATGATGAAATGGGAATTTTTAATAGGCAAGTGCTTGGCTGACCTTTCAACTCTTCACATATCCTTGCTGTGTCTGGGATCTCTCATGGAAGTGGACATTCTCATTGTCAGCCAGCTGTCAAGATATACTGCCAATTGATTTCCTGTCTCACCAGGGTGAATTTATATATATATATATAAATATATATATTTTTTTAAAGTTAAGGGGAGGTGCAAGATTTATGACAGGCTGAAGGTGAGAGCATAAAGGCAACAATACACCTGGGGGATGATTGGTGCTGTTTGGATTTCTCCAAACCAATCTGATCCAAAGTATCTGAAGGCTGATTCTTTTCAAATTCCTCCATTACAAAACATTCCAGCTGAGAGCAACAACCCAGGTTGTTCTTCCCTGAAGACTCAATTGTTGTTAGTCCGCTATTTATTATTGCCTATGCAGTTAATAAACCAATGTTCGGTGGTTTTCTAGATTAAAAACAGGACTGTACAGGGCACGTGTGCAGTGAGATGATCCGTATATTTAGCTGCTCTTACTCACAATGTTATTACAAACTGTTTCAATCAGATTCTCACATTGAAACAGTCTGGGTTTGATTCATCTGTTGGCCATTTTCCCGACTTCCTACACCATGTATACAAACAATCCTCCACTCATGGGCTGGGTTGCTGTCATTTTTATCCAAAAAAGCCAGACACCAGCACAACAGAAATGTTTTTGCCAAACAGGTGGCAGACGAATCCCACGCTGTAAATAGAGTAAACAAAGACATTAGCTGCATTTTACAACTCACAATGCTGCTACTCGGCATTCTGTGAGTGTAAAGGGGCTGCTTCAGGCGAAAACCAACAGGTGGTGCTTCCTGAAGTCTAACGTGCCTGAAGATTAACAGCATCCGTCTGACAGACACTTTAGGAAAAGGAAGCATTGATGCTGTCCAGGTGTCTCAGCATTACATTTATGATTGAGCCTACAGAGTCCCCAAGGTCCTAAACAGAAGCAGAATTGTGTCTGATCAAGGGAAAACAATATATTTCTTCACAGAATGTCAATGCTACCTGTGACTCAGGTGCTATCAGACGTCTGTACACGAGCTGTCACTGCACTTCCTGCAGTTAGCGGGAGCTAACTGAGCACTTGTTGCTTTTTTTGGTCAGTGTATTTTTCAAACCAACGTGCATCACTATAAACATGCTGGATGCAAAAGGAATCATGGAATCACATTAAATCACGTCACCCAGTGCAGTCCAGTACGTAGTGATGGAGATTGTTTGGTGTGAATAGAAGGAAACAAAATAACCAGACTTGAAGCTTTTAAGAAACAAGTCTGCAAACCTTCACTTAAATCCCTTTGTAAGTAAATCCAGTCAGAGAACATTAACTGCCGCCTCAGTGGGACATTTATGAGTCCCTACATTGAGGTGCAAAAGAGCACTTCTGTTCATCAGTCCGTTTTGTTGCTATGCTATTAAACTTAAGTAACTGACTATTTCTCACCAGCGCCAACAACCACATCCACTCACTTCAATTTCCCTTTCTTCTCCATTCTGATCCTCGCTCAGAACTTCAGCTAGTCATCGTCATAAACAGTTGCACATGCTACACCCTTGCGCGGCCGTGATGTGGTCTGCTGGTTACCTATTTGCATGCACAAAGGATTGAACACTTAAACCCCAAAGATGTGGAAGTCACTTTACCTGGTCGAGGAGCTGGTTGTAAAGCTCGTGACAGTTGTCAAAAATGTATTTGTACGTGGAGTCCAGGCACGCTTTCACGCAGTCCTTCACCACCATGCTGGCCCTGGGCGGACTTTGGAGTTCTTGCACCTGCGCAGGAACACAAAGTGAACATAAAAACATTGTTATAATACCAACCTGCCTGCAGGGTCGGTCGTTCTCCATGTACCATATATCCAGATGGTGCACAACACCGTCTCAATCAATGACCTTATGTCTAGGACCCATTTCTATGCACACATCCATCCATCTATCCGTCCATCAGGTGCGCAGTAACATAAGCACGTTATATCAGACTGATGAAATATTAATCCTGCGATATAACTTCCTTGTAAGAAAAAAAAGAAAAAGATCATCACTTACATCTATTATGCATTTTATAATTGACATGCGGTCAGACGGCTGAGCGCAGTATATCACACATTAACGGCAGAGCTCCTGTGTGCGAGCAGCGGTGCGCAGGCACGGTGAGGCCCAGCCTGGGCGCGGCGCAGAGTGAAGGCTTTGATGAGCAAAAGTGACAGTTTTCATTCCTGCGCTCCCAGCTGCCATCTTAGCTCTGCCTCGGTGCCTCCCCGCCGCTGCCGCCGCCGCCGCCTCCACCTCCCCTCAACCCTCCGCCAAAAGAGAAAACGTGAATGGAGCTTTTCATGCGGCGGAGGACAAGCAGAGACGAGGCGCGCTCTCAGACAGGGGAAGGAAAAATGGGAGCGTTTTTTTTTTTTTTTTTTTTTTCCCGCACAGAGAGAGAGAGGGTTCCTCCTCTCGGATCACGGGGCGCACAAACAAAGCCCCGAGCCGCATTCTCCCCCCGGCAAGTCAAGGTGATTGTGCAACAATAAATCACCGGGATTTGAATGCTGAGCAGAGCGCAGAGGAGGGGTGTGGGAGCGGGGCGGGACTTCGGGAATTATGAGTCGGAATTGATTTCACCTAAATGACAAGTGTTAAAATCGATGCGGGCTCGCTGTTCATTATGGAAAGTTGCGATGTTTTACAGCCGCGTCCGGCGTTATGGGCGGTGGCGCGTGCTCACGAGAAATCAGAGGTTGCGTTACCTTCATCCTGAAGAAGGTGATGCTGGTCAGGAGATCAACGGTCGACTTCAGGTCTTGGAGGCGCTCGGGGTTTCCTGCTGGGAAATTATCCTGAGGCGAGAGAGTGGGAAGAAGACGGAGGGTTAGGAAGAGAACATGAGGAGAGATGACATCTTGTTGGGAGCAGTTCCTCAGCATCACTCCACCCTTTACACCCTGAACACACACACGCACACGCGCGCAGCTCACAGCGCACACACACAACATTTAGGCAAAACATGGAAATTGATTACAGAGCAACGCCCAGCAATCATAACAAAATGACTGTCTGTCTAATCGTTTAGTGGACAAGGGAGGTCTCCGCTGATGAAAACCTCTATTTCGGGGCCATGAAGTCATCAGGCGGTGCAGAGCAGCGTGACGGGGAGCATATAAAGCCCTGACAGCCCTGAGGAAAGGCACCGACGACTCATACATTATCCCACTTCTCCTCCCCCTGCACGGCACAAGTCGGGCTCCGTCGGTGTTCATCTTCGTCATCGAGGATTAATAATAAAAGATATGAATTTTATTTTTTTAGGAGCAAATATTGCACTGTGGCCCTCTTCAGGTAAGACAATTCTCAGATGGAGAAGCACCATGCATCGAAAGCAAGAAATGCAACTGATGTGCAGAGTGGGAGCAACACCAGGGTTCTATTTGCATTACAGATCCCACATTTCACAATCAATTATCCAAACATCCTAAAAAAAAAAATGCTGAGCTCTTTAGAAAACAGCATTTTTATGTGTTCTGTGTATCTGTTTGCAGCCTCCAGCAAAAGCATTGGTTTTAGCTTCCTGCCAAAATGCTGCTTGGACTGCCCTCAAATACCGAGGGACAAAAACAGTGGCTCCAATAGGCTATAAAATGATCAAGTCAATGGACACGCATATTTTCCCCTTAAATAAAAAACTAACTTATGGTAAAGTCAATTTCGCATCACCAGGAACCGTTTAAAAAAAATAATGACCAACAACCAGAAAAACACTGCAGCGATAAAACATAGCGGCTCAGCCTGCAGACTGCTTTCATCCACCTGGGCACCCCCTCAAAGTACACATGTCTCAATCAATTATTCATAAAAAACTCTTTGGTTTTGATGTGAAAGCTCAGTGGAAACAAGCAAAATGGCCTCCGAACAAACGAGCTGGACACACACTCACAACATCGCAGCCCATCAGTCCTATCTGTCAAGCATCCATCACTTCCACTGCTGACATTCTCTCCCTATATGTAGCCTTCAGGAATAAACCATCAGTTCGTCAAGAAATATGGATCGCAGTTCTGCTTATGCAACCTTGAATAGTTCCATCATTAATCCACAGAATGCTTTTCTCCAGAGTAGTGTCTCAGGTGTGCAGGAGGCACAGCAGAAAGAAACCACGAGTGATGTGTGATTTTCTTGGTAACAAATAAAGGGGGGTGGGGTAATTTAAACATAATTCATTCATGTACAGAAGCAATAAGACCTTGATCTGGGAGAGAAAAACACTCATTAAAGAGGTTGAAAAGCTCAAAGAAATAGGGTTTTTGTTTTTTTTTCCCCAACTGCCTTTCAGTGAAAGTGGAGCTCGGGCCAATAGAGTCTACAGTTTGGAAATTTAATGAGTCATTCACATAGCAAACACAAACACACAGAAATAGTCAAAACGTTCTCCACTGTGGCATTTCAAATCTGTTAATGAATGTAGTCTCTTTCATGGAAAGGTAATCTAACTGCGTAATTACAGACTGAAATCAAAAGTAAAGTCAAGTGCTCATTGACACTCGTCACTGCTGTCGCAAAGCAGATGGGTGTTTTGTTTTTTTCCTAATGTTAACAAGCTGACCTGTCTGAACGGATGTTGAGAGGTCTCAATCAGAGTTTGGACTTTACTTATTTCTTGACATTCGTCGTTACAAGGTTGCCATTTCTGCTTCACAGTTCAAATCCCCATTGTAGCAGGTCTCACACAGAACAACGGCACCATTAGCCTTAACATGGCCATTCCTTTGCACTACTCATCCTGGCTTTATCGCTACCAGTGAGGATGGGATACTGGTGGAGCAACGCCCCCCTCCCCCAAAACTGTGTTGGGTTTGTGCGTAACACACAGAACAACGAGGCGGAAGAAAGGCAGCACGAAACCGCCTCCAACAACATCAACAGGCAGTGTGTCACGAGCTGCGTGCTACCGTTGGAGAACATTAGTGAAGTCATTCTTTTGCAAAATGTGGGAGCTTCAACGTTGGCGCTGTGGGGCCACGGCAACAAAGTGCAATGGAAGGCTCCATCTACCTCGTCGTCCAGGGGTTACCAGGAATTCAAAGCACATTTTTAACCTGCCCATTTTTGCAGAGGCTGGTAATGCGTGCTGGGGAGCAGATAAAATCAGTCAGATGCTGACTGGTAGCGGCTCCTCCCACCTCCTACAGGAAAACAGCACCGGTCTCTGTCACACACACACACACACACACACACACACACACACACACACACTGAAGCTGTTACCAACGTCTTTTCTCCCCGTCATAGCTTGAAGGAGGCTTTCTCTCCTTCTAATCTTAAAAGGTGACACTAAGTTGCCTCTCATGTTTGGCTTTTACCATCTGTCGAATATTTCAAAGGGAGAGCTCCTGATTATTCAGGCTTTTCTCTGCCAGGAACAGTGTGATCCCAAATATTTGCAGCTACAAAGATGCTGTTTTGCTCTCTAAAAATGTACCTTTTGAGAAACATTATTTTGTTTGTTTGCATTTTTTTTTTTTTTTTGCTGTTGTCACAGTTTAATAGGTATTCTCCACCTCAATAAGTAGTGATAGCTGTCTGTAGCTAACTGAGTCATGTTTTGCTTGCAAACTTCAATTCATTCAAACTTTTGACTGGTCGTGTATATGTATACATACATGTATAATCCTACCACAGGGAAACAGGGCAGAACATCTTCCTGTTGGCCTCTTTTCCTAAAGAGAGAACTGCGGGAAGCAACAGACCAGCTGTTTGCAGCTACGTGGTCCCCTCAGACCCATTGTAATGCTACACAGATCTCCTTTTTAAAAGAAACAGTGCACAGGTCCCTGGGGTTCTTCCTGAACAAACAGCACTTTATATCAAACTGTCCAAACTATGCAAACAGCCCAGATCTCTCGCAGCGCGCTCTGAATACCGAGGCTTTTGTGTGCGTAGCCCAGAGAGACCCGATCAGTCCCAGCTGGGACGTGTTGACTGTGCAAGAGGTGTCACCGCGGCTGTCGGGGGGAATAAAGTTTGAGGATGGGAGAAGTGCACGTGTAGCAAAAATTGTGGAGTGGCAGCTGCACCCCGAACTCAGATTCTCCTTGGAATATCATTAGCGGCGGGATCCGTACAGTGATCAGGCCGAGGAGCCGCAGTCAAATCTTATTACCGTCCAAAAGTGTCAGGGTGGCTCTGCGGGACGGCACGAGAGAGTGAGAGAATGAAAGGTGCAGTATGGACGTGCGCTCGCGTGTGTGTGTGTGTGTGTGTGGGCGTGCGTGTGCTAGTGCGAGAGACCCAGTGGTGTGTGTGGCAGCTCTGACAGCAGAGCAGGCAGGTGGAGGGAATGTGATATATCCTGCGAGCGCTGCGAGTGAACGTGTCATCAGCAGCCTGACAGCCAGGAGGTCTCCTCCCGTCCACGCTCCTCCGTCCCACCCATTTGTCCGGCATCGCTCCCCATAACTGGACTTAAAGTCCCAGGGTTTCCTTCTAAACAGCTGTCTTCCCTCGCTTCCCTTCACCCTCCATCCTTTTAACCCCTTCCCTCTTCCCGGTCCCTCTCTCCGCACTGGGATCCTTGTCTCTCGCCGAAACGCCTCGTTTTTCATCCTGGCGTTGCTTCATCCTTCATCAATCGGCCAGTCACCCTTTCATTGTTCAACCCTCCATCCCTCTTCTTTTCCTTCGCCCCCCATTCATTTACCTCTTACGCCCTGAACTCTTCTCACTCATCCCTTAATCCCTCATCCTTTCATTCCTTGATTCCTTCACCTCTCATTATTTCATTGTTCATCCTTTCACCCACTCTCTCCTTCACCCCCTCCACCCTTCATCTCCTGCTTTTTCGTCTCCTCCTCGGTTCCGTCGACAGTCTGTAACATGTGCAGCGAATAAAAACCCAACAGTTGTTTAGTTTTAGTTCTCCTGTCTGACAATTTTTTTCATGATCCCATTTCATGCCTAAAGATCCCTTTAAACTCGACACACTGGGACTTGAAATCCATCCGCCCGTCCATTAACCCCCCCAGGTAGATCCCACTTAATTCTCTCCCTTTCTCTCTCATCCTCTCTTCCCTCGGTGGTGTTGGCAGACTGAACGAACTGCTGCTATCAAGGTGCGCCCCTGCCGTAATCACATGTAGTTTCACACCGTGATCCGCTCCCGGGGAACAGGGCCGCTAAAGCAATCAGCAGCTCGACAACACGCTGCCTTTACTGTCACGTTAAAGGTGAGAGGGACATCGTTCAGTTACAGGTCACTGTGTCCTGCCACCAGCTGGGGAGGGAGTGTGTGTGTGTGTGTGTGTGTGTGTGTGTGTGTGTGTGTGTGTGTGGGCCACCAGACTATTAAGGTGTGGCTCTCTGAGGGGAAAAAGCAGTGTGGATGGATGCACATATGGACGACTGAGTGCAATAGTGTCCATAGCACTGTGGATGTGGTGGAGCATATAGAGGTGAACATTGCATGAGCAGTGTGTGTGTGTGTGTGTGTGTGTGTGTGTGTGTGTGTGTAAGTAGGATAAGCTCTCCTGGCCTGGGATTTCTCTGCACAATTATTTGTGGATGTGTGTGCAACACTTTCCCTCCTTCTGAGTGAAACAGCACAAAAATGTTATCACCCAAAGTGTCTCACTCTTCATCACCCGCAGATTTCGGTACAATTCTGAGAAAAAGGAGTAAAAAGGAAACGCGGACAATAGCATATTTAACTCAATTTTTCCGCAATACGTGACTTTTAAGATAGATGTTCTGTCTCCAATTACAAAGTGACTATACTGTCATTCTACAAAATTAGATCATTTTTATCAATAAGCTAGTTGCATTTCAATGAATATAATTGTGTCCTGGTCATAAAAACCATTGTTTCGTATTTCTTATTTGTCATATTGCAAAAATACTGCCGTGAGTTCCTGCATGCTTTTAATAGAAATGGGAACGCTTGCATGCAAAACAGTTATCTCCTTGTGCTTCTTCTTCTGAAAATGTACAGATTGCTCTTTGCAACATTGAAAACACTTGCCAAAGTGTTTCAGCCCAACCACACCACAAGAAAGAAGTCCAACATGTCAAAAATCAGCACGCAGTGTTGCCTATGGGGACAATAAACGGAGCTAGACAATCCAATAGTCCATTAACAGCATACATGGTGAGGGTCAAATAGGCCAGCCAGAAAATTGTTCATTAGATGCAGATTGAGGCGAGAGAAGATGTGCCGCCTGCTGCTCATCTGGGAGGAGAATCATCACTCTTACGACAAAACTTCCTCATCACGAGGCCACGAGCGCTCGGAAAAAGCATATTAGAAACTAGTTGCACAATAACACTGTGGCCAGACGCCCAGATTAAAACTAGGAGGCCAAGTCTTGATGTCCTGAAATGCACTCCCAATTTTCTTCCAGTAATCAGCGGCTAGCTCTTCGTTACAGGCTTCCTTGCCTCACTGCAGCGGCAGCCTCCTCTCTGTGCGCTGACAGGTCTATTTGCTGCAGTCAGTCTGACATTTAATCTAAAAGCCTCAGACAACAGATGCTGTGGAGGAATCGCCTACAATATGGACGTTACCCGCTAGCTCGCGAGCAACGTACAGCACAGCGCAACTTCTTATTCGGAAAAGTGGGATGTGACTTTTTCCAGTTTCCTTTAAAACAACACGGCATTCGATATAAGATTAATGACGATCAACAATAAAGATTTTTTTGAAGATGAGCAGAAAGCATAACACGTGAGGAGGGACCATGGAAGAGAGTGCCCATCAGTCATGACATAATCTATTTACTGGACCATGAGGACCACTATTTCTTGGGATGCTGATGGACCCTTTGACGCTGTAGGCAAAATATCAATATTTATGTGCTCTGCTGCACTGCTGGATGGTTTCATCAGGAGTTGGCTGCAATTTACAGCCGGTCCTGTGTTTTTTGTTGCATGATGCCTGGATCTTCCGTATTGTTTGGTACTCTGTTCTTCCATTTGGTTGCTAAACTTTACCCGTAAAATTGCAACTGTCAAAGCTGTACGCCGTCCAGGCGTTACCATGGCAACGTGCGTTTGACATTATCAAATGTCGCTCTCTTCACGAGCTCATCACATCCAAAATGGCCTTTCCTTTTTCCCGTCAGCTGCGATCTTCAGCCGGGCACTTTTACATCCCTACATGTCTGACTGCACTTTTATTCATAAATCAACCGCTGAAACGCATCAAAGAGAGATTAACCGCATTTGGAGGCCAACAGACACATATGTGGCCCTGACATCAAAGCATTAATGGATCGCCGCCGTCCGCCATATATGCTGGGGCAAGCAAACAGCGCGCTGCAAGCGGCGCTGCATTAACCTTTAAACATGTAGCAAATGGCCCAGGTGAGACTGAGGAGACAGAAACACGTCTGTCAAATAAATATGGTCTGTTTTAAAAATGCTGCAAAATGCAACACAGCACAAAATTGTTGGTTCCTTAAAGATACTGACAGCATCCAGGCGGAGAACATTTATTTCTATTAATGACTGTGTTTACATGGAGGCTTTGTTATCTATATCATTCAAGTTCTTGGCACTCGCAAATTGACTAACAAGGACAATATCTTATCCTGGATTTGAGACATCACATCTTGATACCCAGACCGCCAAAACAAAAACCGGGATACTGTCATATTTTCACTCATATTAGCGGAAAGAACGGGAAGACGACGGCCAAATGACAATTTGGAGACATTGGGCTGCAGACATGGATGAGATAGATAGTTGCTTCAGTGCTCTCAGATAAGTTGTTTAATTCGAGAGCAGGACACCATCAGGGCAGGAGCACTTTAAAAACATCACAAGAAATGGGTGTGGATGAAGTGAGAAGCTTTCAAGAGAAGTATTTTTTGCTGCTTGCAGGAAGAAAATCAGACGGAAGCGAATAATTGAATCTGTCAAAACTGTCAACGTAATAACCTCGGCATAACTGTGTATTTGTACCCGTGCCAGTTTACATATCAATTCCAGTCGGTATTCACATCACATATTTCATGAGAATTTCATTTATGCTCATTGTAGCCCCCTGCTGCTGCTGACAGATGCAACTGACTCATTAAATATGCATCTTCTGCTGGTTTGAGCACTGCACCTCTGAATCAGGCTGCTAACATTGTGCGCATGTTAATCATTTTTGCTGCATTTATTCAACAATTTCATACAGTAGATTCAATTGTACCCCACGAGGCCCTGCCCTAGTATGCAAAATATCTGAAGAGCCTTATATGCGCACAATGATGTTAGCATATCGTTCTCAAACCATACAACCGCCACGTAAGGTTAGTACGTGTGCAGTACCCATACAGACCAGGTGGTGTCCCACTCAGTAATTAGCAATGAGTTAGCAAAAGTGCAGTTAAACTATAATATTACTACAGCTGTACAGACTGCAATCTAAGATAAATATGACAGGATAAAGTGGCGGGCTGGTAGCAGCTGAAGGCGAGGATCATAATAAGAAGTTTAATATCTGTTGCTGCTCCCTCCTACCATAGCTCAAGGTGGATAAACCATATTTTGCAACCTGATGTTGGCATATAATAGTGCTAAACCCATAATAAGACACAGTGCTCTCATCCGTCTCAGTTTTAAGGAGTGCTAGAGTTTGTGCTATAAAATATGAACGTCAGGAGCAGGTAAAACCATTTGTCATGTAGAGATATGAACATAAGTGTGCGTGAATGCAGTCAGTGTGAAATAAGACTAGTATAAGTGAACACAAGTTGAGAAATGACAAACCTACCCGATACTTTGAGAGGTCGATCCTCAGTGAGTTGTGCAGCTGGTCCAGTAATTTCACAAATTTCTCCCTCTGTTAGGATGAAAAACACAGGAGTTCAGCCCCACAGCCAATGCACCTAATGGATTGTGTTTAAAAATGTACAACATTATTCCTTCCATAGCTGCACCGGTACAGATTCATTTTTCACTCTCTAGAAAAAAAGAAATAAAAAAAATAATGTGCCAACATTCGACCTTAGTTTTGTGGTTTGGAGCGCTGGGATGTTGAGGATTAAGTCAGAAGGCATTGGCTGCGCTGTTGTTTATACCCAATGCCCAACAGGCTTAGACAAATAACTTACTTGGAATGTGGACAAATAAGTAATGTCAGTGCCACAAAGCCACAGGGCTGCAATACTTCATCAGGTCCAAGTTTCTACCTCACACCTCTGTAATTCCCGAAGAAGACAGCCATAGCAACCGCTGCACTCACCCCAAAGTTAGAAGCAGCGAAGCGGTCAGAGGCGGACGCAGTGGTCGTGGTGGTGGTTGTGGTGTGGGCAAAATAAGCGTTGATGTTGGCGAGCAGGTTGCTCATGACGGCCGGCACACCAGGACACATGTATTTGGCCGACAGACAGGAGAAGTGCCTGGAGAAGAAGAACAAAGGCAGAGTTCTTCACAGCATAGTGGTGTGGTTTGTTTTTTATTTGGCAAATTAATATTCAATAACACTCTGAGGCCAACGTAAGACAATTTCAGACTTGGTATGTGGTCAATATGTCCACATGACCTTTTTTGTCAAAAAAAAAAACGTCCAAAAGTTCCTTGAAAGAATGAGGGTTTGGCATTAAGTAGCAACAAATGGCCATAAAGGAGACTGCAGACACACCAAGACCTGTATATGTAATACATGTAGCCTTCCACCATTAGCGCAAACAATAAAATTATATCAGGCTGGGGGGGATGAATTATCCATTGTTCGGGAAGCAGGTGACTTCAGTATCTCACGGATCAGCAAATTCCACTGGGGGAAAGGTCACCCCAGAGTTAATCCCTGTTTTCAGGTGTTTCACTTGATCTCACATCTGTCTTATATTGGCTGTGATGTCGGGGTGAAATTAGAGACCTGGAGCAGATCCACATTCCAGGCTACTGCTGTTGCAATATGGCCACCTCCTTATCAGTAAAGTTGCTTTTGTGTGAATGGTTATTCCCAGAAAATGTGGGTCGGCAGTGATTTGTTTTCTATTTTACTAAAAAATAAAATAAAAAAAAAAAAATCTATGTATTTCATCGTATGAAAGCAAAAGATTACTTTGAATCTTATACATTGGCCCTTTAAATCGACATCTCAAAAATCCCATGCAGCTATCTATTGCCTCATCTATTCATATTATCTGCCAGTATAAATGGTCATAAAGCACAACCTGATCACCAGCCTGCAGTGTAGAATTGTCACCTTTTCACCTTTGGGTTAAGTGCACCATCATCTAACGAAGTGCATACAGTCCCCAGCCTTGTTCAGGATATAAAACAGTCCCTTCAGTGACAGCTTATAGCGACCGATGACTTAAATCTGAGCTATTTAACCTGGAAGCCAAAAGGCTGCTTAGTAATATATGTAATACATTTACATAGGGAATGGGTGAGTGGGGGACTGTGTTATAATTACCCACGACAAAAGATGAGAACTGCGAACGTTTTGCTATATATTAAAATGACATAATTATCGTGATTTTTTTGAAACTGTCTCTCCTTTAAATTGCGCACAGTCAAGGGCGACACATGCGCTGCCTCTTTAGGTCTTTAGCGAGACCCTGCAGTAATTACGCGGTGAAGCCTGAGAGGTTCGGTCTGAGCAGAGATCTCTGCCTAATTGAAGGGCATCTGCTTGCCTTAACACCTCATGCTGCTGCCACTGCTGCTCCTTGAGCCATGTGGAAAGACTCAGTCACTACAAATTGCTTCTGTTTAGAAGACTGGATGGTCGTTTGTTTTCATCGTGGGAAAGGTTGCTCCGGAAAACACTTGATATAAAAAAACACATGAGCGGAAATCTCTTTATTTTAATGTCGCTGAAGTTCTCCATTTTTTTTTCCTGGCCTGAAGCATAACCTGTGGTGCATAAACATGAGGATGCAGTGTGTTTTGCTTTGGCGCTTTATTTCTCTAGACTTGACAGATATGGCCTGTTTTGCGCATAATCGCTTTCACAGATCAAAGATGAAAATCCATTTTCAGACCTGCATTCAAAACAAATGTTCAAAAATTTAAACCCAAACCAAGCTTTCATACCGCTTGGAGGTGAATAATGGAACTACTGAGGTGCACATTGACTCATGTTGTATAAATCCTGTGTTAAAGGTCCCACATTTTTACCAATTTTCCGATGTCTGAATTTCATCCCGACTCTCCACGGAGCTGCTTGATTAATTATTAAGGGAAAAACATGAAAATACATAACCAAGAAAACAGCATTTAAAAACGCTGGGTTTTAGCTTCCCGCTTGACGGAGCCTAAATCCAAAATTTCACACGTTTCAAAGAGGAAAAAAACAAGGCAGTCTCAGCGGGGCGGAGCCAAGATCTGGCTGGAGGCATTGTCGTTAACCTGGGAGAGGTTTCAGTGCCCTCTACCACCACCACCACCAAGAGCTGATTTACACAAGTGTGCTTGACGCACCTTCTCTGAAACGCAGAGCAATCAAAAGAAGAAAAACAAGGTGTTTCCAAGGAGGCCATTAAGAAGGACAGACATACGTTATTGTTCCAAAACCCTGTTTCAGGGAATTTTGCAAAACGTGGCGTCTTTTTAAAAAGGCAGGCCAATTACGTGGAGCAATGATTACAGATAAAAACCCATCCACACCACAACCCCCGGCAACTCCTTGGTGCCATCTTGACGAGCCACAAATGGAGGCGCAAACTTGTTCTCATCGGGAGGCCTATTTAATTACTCCGCTTTCAGCCTCCAAATTACCCGAGAGCACTCGGGGGTTCAGCCGAGCAAAGAGAGCGGTGCAGAGAGAGTGATGAAGGCATCCGTTGAATTCCCATGGTGAATTTCGAGCCGGAGCTCTTGAGCCAATTTCCAAGAGGAAGACGTTGTCCGCTGTAGTGTCACCCTTCCTCTGTGTCTGCCATTGGACCCGAGCCACGCACATCGCTTTGTCCCCACCCCACCCCCCGGTAGCTTAGAGAGATGGGATCGAAATGGTGAGAGAGTGTGTGGGGGTTGGGATGGGATAAGGTGGAAGGGAGTGGTGATAGAGTGAGATGAGGAAAAACTAGCACAGGGGAGTGGTGGTGTGCTGGGGAGGGATCAGAGCAGGCAGAGAGAGTCCACAGCCGCTGTGATTTATGCAGCCATCATGTCAGGAGGTGCTGGGAGTCAAGGCTCCATGATGGGGAAAACAGAGAGGTAGGGTCCTTTCATTAATTCCTGATGAAGCATAATAATCGCTGATCGGGAACGCGTCAAACTTAAATGGGCCTCAAGTCTCGAGCATAAAGTCGACCTCGGGACGCCGGAAATAACCACTTACCGCTTCACACGTCTGCACTTAAATAACCCGGCAATCGCTCAAAAGCCGTCGCGCTAAACAACGAGCTACACCCCGCTAGCAGCGGCTGCTTTGGCTGCAGCGAAACAATCAAACATGTCAGGCCCCCTCATGCTTGATGCATGCTTGTTATTGTTGCAGGAACGCCGCTTGGCACGACAAGGCACAACAAGGACCAGCAAGAGGGGAAAGAAGAGCAACGAGATATTGCTGTACGGACACCTGCATAAGGAAACATTTGAATGGGCACCGCACTGAAAACAGTGAAAAAACTTAATACAGAGAAATTGTTCAGTGTTTTGGGAAAGGGGCGGGGTTAACGCAGGGATGTGTGGCGTGATTTATGGACATGAGAGCACAACTGCGAGCTGTGCCTTCCATTCAATTTACCAACACAATCTGCACACAATTAGCAGCAGATTTAGTCAGGCAGCGGCTAATTACAACATCAACGACTGGGGCTGCACAACAGCGAGTGGCGAGGAGGGAAGCGCCCAAAAGAGCACCCGGGAGATTTTCAAGGGAGGCGAACAGGCAGTGGGAGGGTTGTGCGACTGACAGTCCATCTGCACAAAATAAGTGTTGATATGAAAAGAAAACGTCAAGGCACTTATTGGATATACAGTATATGAGGACGTACAAAACAACTAAAGATTATGTAGAAGTAGCAAAAGACATTATCATGTCTTGAAACAGTTTATTTGCCCACAAGCAGTGAAGAAAGGTGACATTCAAGGCTCCAAACTGTTGATGTGAATGTTTATATGGTTGCATTTTTATTTTGATTAAGACAGAGTGATGATTGAAATTTAACAAGAGAATGGCACCATAAAGTGATATGGACTATGCTTATACCTCCTGGTCTACAGGTGGCGCACTCATTCTAGCCTTGTCAGAGACATGAAATGAAGGTGACTGTTTCGATTCTGTTGAAACTCGTCTCGTTGCCACACATTTTTCACAAACACTAACAATACGACAATCCTGTCAGAGGCTAAAGATACTAACTTTTGCTCACTTATCCAGCAGAAAAGTGGCAAATGTGGGTTTTCAGATGTTTTTTTGTCCTTCAGCTCAAAGCAGTGGGGAAATCCTGAACCAATATTGACCCAAATCTGTCTCCTTTATTGGTCTGAAAATGTTCGAGAGACATGCTGAAAGAAAGCATCTGTTTCTTTTCTGCTTCTTCTCAAGTTGGCCAAATCTAATTTCCTATTTCCTTTAAATTGTTGTTTATACCACAAAAAAAAAAAAAAAAAATCTGGATGAAAAACAAGCAACTTTAGGGGAGTGTTCTCTAAGGTATATTATATGGAACGCGGATTATGTGTCCTTCAACAGTTAGGAGATTACTGTAATGTATGTAAGGGTTAGACAGAGGATGTGGTACACTGCTGTGGTAAGCATTACATGCCGGCTACACATTTTAACATGGCATCGCATGACCTTGATCAATAAGCAATGATCCTAATGTTCTACACGACGTGCAGGAGAGCGCCTGCAATGGATGGAGCGAGGTTACAGAGGATCAGAGAGACAGACTGAGAGGGAAATGAGACTGTTTATGTGTGTCTATAATCAATTTGGACAAAGCAAGTTGAGAGTGTTTCTTTTTTTTCCTCCTGGACACCAACAATTAATCAATCAAAGCTCGATAGTCCTGCAAGCTCTCATTCTGCTGAGGAGACATCTTTATTACTGTGCCTCTCCTCCTGCTCTCCTTCTGGGTCTCCTTTGGTCTCCTCCACTCTGGCCAATGAGACAGTGACGGATTGGCAAGGTAAAAAGGCCATAGATCAGAGGTGGTACTCACGTCATGGCCTGATAGATGGACTCCACTCCATATCTCATGGCGAACTCATCCACTATCTCCTGGGACACGTCGTCAAAGTAGACCTTCCAGGCCTCCTCGCCTTTCACCTGGGGGATCTTCACCACGCCGCTGTTCCTCACCTCAGTCAGGCAGTGGAACAGGTTCTGCAGGTGGTGGCCGAGATAAGAGGGAAGAGGTAGAATGCTGTCAGCACAAGTTACGGGGTCGTTTTCACACCAGAAGTCCGGTGGTCTTGCTACGACTGGAGACTGAGGTTCCCATTGAGGTTGCAACACTGAGCTGCTACAAGTTTGCTTTCACGCTGCACTTCGCCAAACAAACCAAATGCTTTGACTAATGTGTTACCCTCCTCGCGTCCGGTGGTGCGACTTGACAAATTACTGAAGGAAAAGACAAGACAACCAATGAACACCAAACCTCGTTAATCTGTTGGTTAATAGGGGTTCTTAAGGTTGTCTGTGCCTGCAATACAAAGCATTGTAGTCCGCTTCCTGCGTTACTTAAGGCGGAATTAGACCTGTTTTTGTGCATTCACACCCCTACAAGTGAACTTTCAAAACAGCAAACTGGGTTAAACAGGACTGGTGTGAAAGCACCTTAAAAGACAATTTTCCTTTACGTGACATGAACGACAGCAGACTTCTTGTGACGAGCGAAGTCAACAACAGCTGGTCGTTACGACTGCTTGACTGTTTTTCTGCCGACGACATCTTCGCAAACCCACCAGAAGCCGTCATTTGAGCCGACAACTAATTTACCCCCCGGTGTTTTTAATCCCACTGCATTGATCACCTCATGTAAACAGGTGTACTGGCCGTGAGGAGGAACCACGTTCTCCTCTCCTTTCATCTCCACGCTGATTTTGAGCCGGATGGCGCCGGATACGGCAGACTTGTCCGTCCTCTTGTCTGCAACGCGCGAACAAAACACATCAGGCAGAAAGTCAATGAAAACACTCTGACATGGGCGAATGAAGGCAATAAAACAAAATATTTCAAAGCCTTTGTATTCATCCTCCCAAAAAACATGCTTCCAATCTTGTTTCCTTCCACTGCTTGATCGAGCATGCATGGCACACGCTGAAATACTCTGAATTATTAGGATTTTGATTTATTTTTTTCCAAAAGTTTTATTTTACTCCATATAGAACACCTAAAGTAAAACAATTTTGCATTCTAGAGATATTTAGGATGGAAAAACTGACCTTTCAACTAAGAATCCAACAAGACAAATCTGGAACAACTGGATTTTATTTATGAGAGAAGATTTTTTTTATGATCTCACTGGTACCACTTATTTATTTGTTCATTGTTATATAAATAGAATAAGATAAAATTTCAGAAACAAAACAACAATTTTGCAACATTACGGGGATGCCAGGTTAGAGGCGCAAATGCGCACCATGTGACGTAAAGTGCCGGGACACATGTGCACGGAGGCGCGGTGCGTACGAGCCGGTGACGGAGCTGAGGGCTAATCGCTACGCCGCTGCTGGGGTTTATTACATAACACCCCGCCCAGCGCCCCTCCCCCGCGCGCGCTCTCACAATGCATTGGCGGCGGCTCGGCCAAGCGCCGCTCTCCTCTCCCCTGCGCCGGAGTCGGTCGAGAGACAGACGAGTGGAAAATAATAACGTGACAAGGCGTCGCGGGCGAGACCCCGCGGACGCCCAGAAGCCGAGAGCGAAGAGGCTCTGAAGAGGCAGAAGAGAGGGGAGCAGCTGGAGGGGTGGAGCGCCCTCCACGGCAAGAGGCCTGTTTAAACATTCATTGTGGACATTTAAAAAAAAGGCACTGAGCAGTGACAGTGGACGAGGGCTGGGGACGGGCTGGAATTACGTCAAATTGCTCGCTGTTTACGTGGAGAGGCGCGGAGAGGACGAGGAACGGCCTGCTTTAATTGGCGAGCAAAGGCGGGAGCTCTGGTTAGGAGGCCGTTTTCATTCCGGGCTACCTCAGAAGAGGCGGCTGACACTCACGGAGCCAAAATACGGCGACGGAGGCGATGAATCAACTCCATCCGGAAGAAGATTAAAACACCGTCACATAGCAACAAGCTGCACCTCACCTGCCTTCTAGATGAGGCATACAGATTAGTTTATGTCCCCAAGGGTGCAACATTCAAACTTCTCCTGGGGATTTCTTTGAATTGTCTACAACCCTTTATGACGCACTCACTGAAGCACTTAGAGATTTAAAACTTCTATTCTGAAGCGTCATGGGGGATTTTCGTCAGTCACTCATTCACTAACTAAGAGTGAGGTTTTTTTTTTTTTCAAAACAACGTACATGTTAAAACGACAAGAGACATTATTTTCCTCACAGGCACGGCAATTAGCTTTTCTTCCCTCATTTTAGGGTTTTTGAAAATGATTAGCAGGTTCTCAACGTGGGAAATGATTGATTGAACATATTTAATTGGAACAATCTGTTTCTCATTAAACATTTCTAAAAATCTATGCACCTGTACAAACCCCAAAACCTTTGCATTGTATTTAAATGTCAGTTTCAAGAGATTCTCTGTTGTGTTTTCTGCAAACGTACCGAGATTGTACCAGACGTCCATCTCTCCGCTGAGTGTGCGGACCTCGATGATGGTCTGGCCCAGGAAATCGTCCGATTCACGTTTGAAATGCTGCTTCACCCGTGACTTGATGTCGTCGTCCTCGTCCCACACGCGCACCTTGATGCGGTCGGTGGCGTTGTGACATTCGCTGCGAGTGCACAGGTAATAAAAGTGGGTCAGAACAACAATTGAAAAATCAGTGCCCTGGTGATCTGACGGATCACGGATCACGGATCACCTGGTGATCTGACGGATCACCAGGTGCGGAATGTGGGAAACCCGATCTTGCAACATAAAATTGGCGTGCGTTTGTGGTCGCGTGTGGGGAGGAATTGTTCGCCTGAAAGGAGCAGTCGGCCTTTGATGCAGCGTGACATTTATCCTTCACCTCGATCTTTGTCTGCGGCTACGACAAGGAGGCCCTCCGAGTGTCTCACAAGGAGGACGAGGAGCGGTTCGCACAGGGGATTATTTATTTGCGAAGGCTTTACAGCCTCCCTGCATGGCTGCCGCCACCGCCGCTGCCGCCGGAGCTTTTTACAATATTGACGCTGCTAAACAGAGCAGGGTGGCCAAAGCACTTAGCTCGAGAAGGGGTCAGGATGTTCGGCTGTGGAATTAAAACGGACAGATTACATTTTGTTCTAATGACATCTTGGGTGCGACAGCCAGAGAAACAGTATCTGCACGATTTTCTTTTTCTCCCCCACTCCATCTAAACTAATCCTTTTCTGGGGAAAGCACTGCCGGCTGCTGCTGCTGCTGCACACGTCGTCAGGGACTCTGCTCTCTATCAAGCACACAGTAATGTACCGCTCGATTAATCTACATCCCAGTAGTAATTGTCAGGAGTTTTATTATTGCCACCCTGGAGTCCTGTTACAGGTGCACAGGCTTGTTTTTTGTTTTTTTAAGCAGCGTGTGCTCATGGGTGCAAAAACACTATATGTTCTCAGTCCACAGTCATTTACATTTCTGAGACAGTTTAAGAACATAGTTTTCTCTCCTGTTTGAGCAGTCAGATCAATAAAAGTTTAAAATCCGATCTTCAATATTTGCCATGTTCGTACGTCTCTTGGCTTCTAGGTGTAATGCGTCAGCGAGGAGCGGCACAGCAGCTTAAAACTGCTGAAAAGGACCATTTTTGAATGAAAATGACATGGTTCCATTTTTATCTTCAACCATTTTTACTTCAGGTTCTCCAGCTCTACTAAATATTTATCAAGACAAGAGTAGTGAGCATCACACCGGGGCTGCAAAGGCTCACATTTTCATCGCGCTTTCCAAACTGAATGTTTAAATTAGTCAGCACACACGTTTATTTATAACCACACAGAGGCAAAAAAAAAAAGGTTATTAGGAAATTCAGACGTGAATTGAGGCATCATAGTCATTACTTAAAACAACGGTGACATTAAAGTGACTTTTATTGTTGCTATATTGATCTCGGAAACAGTCAAAAAAAAAAGGAAAGTGCAGTCAGCAGGACAAAGTCGTTCGCACAATACGAGGGGACGCAAGCTGCAAAAGCGGCATGGTACAAAGGGAGCCAAGACTAATGACTTGAACTGTGCGCTGACTGATGCCGTCGTAAAAGTCAATTCTAGCAGCGTTTGCATTTTAAAAGTCTTGGTCGCAGTGCAGCAGCTGTCCAGCACGCCATCAGCAGTAGTAATTTCCTGTTGGGCTAAGTGTTAGTGGTTCAGGAAAAAAAAATGTATTGACTGCGACCTTAACTTTGTCGGACAGATTGTTTTAAATCTGGGGCAGGGATTAAGCAGAGGGCAGAGAGAGGTCAGATTGATGGAAAGCACTCACAAGTAGAACTTCTCATCCCAGATGGGGTTTAGGTTGCCAAAGATGGTCTTCGTCCTGCGTTTGGTCTTCCCCACCTGCACGGTGACGTAAGGGTCGCTGGAGCCTGTTTTGTCCTTGGCTTGTAAACCTTGTGCACTCATGACTGCAGAGGAGGCAAGAAGAAGGAGTCATGAATAAACCAAAGCATTTGATCATTTCCAGGGTCCAGGTTTTTCATTACACCTACAGGGGCCCCAGTTTTGGATTGAATAATAGATTTTATTTGGAAAGTCAAACTGAACGTTAGTCAGTAAAGTTGAACGGGGTGGGGGACTCAAGTGTACGTTTGAAGGAAGTGTTTTTGTCTCAGTCGGCTTTTTCCTTACAATCGCCTCCGCTGCCTCCGGCAGCAGAGTGCGGATGCTGAGGCATCAATACGGCTCATTGACAACAGTTTTTATTTTCACTCTTTATGTGTGCACAGGATGTGGAGGCTGCAACCTATTTATGAAATATCTATTCCCGTGTCCCAAGTTACATAGGTAGTTTCCCACCCCTGAGTGTGAGTGTGTCTGCCCACACGTCTATGTTGAGCCAAGACTTCCCTTGGAAGTGGGAAGGCTTTGTGATTCAACACTCACAGAGGAAGGCGCGAACAAGAAGGGGGAGACAGTTGTATTTCACTGACCGTAAAAAAGGAAAAAGACACTGGGCCATGAAATATGCAACAGTGACGATCTAAATAATTCACGGTACACATATATGTGTGGCTCAGCTCAGTGCTGTCAAGGGTGGGCGGGCAGGATGTAGAGGGTCTGTGGAGGGTTATACCGCAGTGGTCAGCTTTCTCCCGCGGCATCATGGGTATAACCTGGTCATTATGCTTCACATTAGAGTGCAAGACAGATCAGCCATGAAATCTGACTGAAATCAAATAAAAAATACATAATTAAAAACCAAATCGTTTCGGGGGCTTCGGAGCAAATCTGGATTTATTCTCACGAGTCATTCCTCAAATTTCCTCAAACACTTCCACACATACAGCATCTCGACAGGAAGGTTTCAGTTTAAACATCTACGTCTCTTTTGCCACAGCTACTTTAGTGGTGATGTCATCCATTTCCATGCTTCCTCACAGTGTCTTCATGCGAAGTACGCTGAAATCCATCATCATTTGTAGCTCTAACTCATTGTTGCTGCACATTTGGTTTTGAATACAACAAAAGAAAGAAAACGGCTCAATTTCAAACGTTTTTAAAAGACACAAAGAGTCATCAAAGGCAAAGCCCGGCATCCCTCCAGTGTCTGTCTCTCTTTTTTTGCTTCTCTTTCATTCATTCTGCTGTTAGAGAATTTCTCGACTCTGGTTTCATCCATCTACCACTCTATTTGTCCCTCTTCCGCTCTGTTTCTATTTCTCTCTGGTGTATTGACACTGCTAGAAATGCAAGGTGAGCAATAAATAAGCTGAACCTGACACAGTTACCACAGGGATCGATTGGAGTGCAGTGCTAAGGTTACGGCGCTAAGTTCCTGACCTTCTTTCTGGCACTGGAACAAGGAAGACGATGAAACTCTGCAACGGCACAATGTTTATGAAACATGAAGTAATGAAGTAGAACACAACACCTGTGTTTCACATGCATATGATGATATTTAGTGTTGTGGTTTACAGCGGTTTATGGACAAAGGAAATATGTAGATTGTGTAGTTCAAAGAGATTCCTGATTCTAAAGATGTCCGAAAACTAATAACTGCATAATGTGGTGAAGATCTCAATTTATAAATTCTCATAAACAAAACTGCAGACAAAAATCTCACAGGTACGGTTAGATAAGGAAAATAAACCCCCCAAAAAGGAAACTGTATTTAATGTTTTATTTAATGGGTTTTAAATGAGGAAAGACTGCAAGTATCAAGCTCTGTTTCTATTCTCAAATCAGTTGTGGAAAAATGGTCCTCAACCAGGCCAGGATGCAAACGGTCTTGCTGAACAGCTGCTCTTTGTAAAAGTGTTGTCGAAATAAAACACTCCTAAATCTGCCTCAAAACTGAAATGCCAAGAGAGAAGAAAAAAATTGGTTTCAAATTTGACAAGAGGCTCAGGGTGACCCCACATGCAATCTCACACCTTGCTGTGCTATTTGTTTATCAAGACAGCAGCTCAGTCTCATTACGGGCCTTTTTATATTCACTAAAAAAATGAGCAAGGAGGGGGAAAATGAAAGCGAATGAGGATTGATAATTGGCATTCCAAAAAACAGCATGTGAAATCAGCCCAGGGAAATGGACAGAAATTCAAAACATGGACTTGAGTATTTTCCATCATTAATGCTTTGCAAGCAATAAAACAATTTTTGGGGGTACATATAAATATATCAAATTATAATTCACCAGTAATCAATCAGAGAATATTAACAAAATAATTCATAAATCATATTCGAATCAGTTCCTTTTTATATTTGGGGTTCTTTGTCAAACTTCACTCAAGGGCACAATTTGTGAGTGACATCTTTCCGAGGACTTGATGCGCAGCTGTGAGGGATTCATTTCCAGCATACAGCTCACGGAAGTGAGTTTCAGATAGGACAAAAAGACCTCTGGCAGCTGGGAGAAATCTTTCTCTCTGACACTGACATGAGCTTTAGCCGCTTATGACTGGACTTTTGAGCAGCCATTTCTGTGGTTACAATCAATAAATACCTGTCTTTCAGAAGTTAGGATAAACAAGGATATTCCCAATCTTTCGTTTGTGCAGAACTTATTTTTGTTACCTGTAGAACACAGAAAGGCAACCGAGTACCGTAATGTACGAGCAAAACAAACAGTGACAGCTGCAGTAACGAAAACGTCACGCTTCTAGAGCAATGGAGCAATGGAGACACCCGGATCGAGATCATTTTTCCCCCTCCAACAAAACTTTGTCTTCTTGAGAGCCTTATGTAACGGGGCTCTCAAGAAAACAAATCTCTGTGTTATTAAAAACAAAACAGCTACAGCCTCAGAGGATCAGGGCTAAATACGACAGATGAGTCCTTTTAATGATGGCCAATTATTATCCATTCACCCGCCCATGGAAAAGTCCCATCCCAATCTGATTTAGGCCAAGAAAAAAAATCAATGTCTATTCCCCGTTCACACTGAATATGCGCTGCAGGTTGTGGGGAAAATGTCAGAGGTTAATAACACCAAAATCCTGAGATTAATAAGAGGTGAAGGCTAATCAGAATAACAATGTTTGCACTTTGAAGTGAGTGTGACACCAAGTGGCTGTTTTGTTGATTTAGGATGGGAGGTAGCGAGTGTAGTGTGAAAGGTGAAGGGCCAGCGGTCAAAGGTCAGCTGCAGTCGGACGATGACACAGTGAGACACAAAGGGCTCGATACAGATCAGCTGACTAATGGCTGACTGAGGCTGAATAAAATACAACAATAATTGACAGGCTTCGATCAATATGAGAATTAAACTGTGTCATGTGCAGCTGGGAAGCACGAGCCCACCTGTGATGCTGATCTTGGCCGACCACTTGGAGGTCCCATCCAGCACAGCCTGCTTGGCCGTCTTCAGGTGGCTGTTGAACTCCTCTTTAGTCACATGGAACATCTCCAGGATGACTTCGAAGACCTCCGGGCGGTTCTTCTCCCTGATCTTCATGCGCTCCTTCATGGCCATGATGATGTTCTGGGTCTTGTCCTCCGCTCCGTGCTTGGAGCTCTTCTCCACGGCCCCTGGATAAAAAAAAAACAACCAAAAATTAATTCTCAAATCTGGTCATTTCCACATTTCATCAAGGTGAAAAACAAGCGCTACACCCGGGGGCCAATCAGTGATTTCACTTCATCGCATTGCACCGCATCACAGCCCCGAGGAAACTCGTCTAACATGACCCGCCGTAACCATGAGGCGGATCAGATATCGCCGATTCGCGCCTTAGCGTGCGGCTGTTCGTGCCTGTAAGACAAAAAGAGGCGCATGTGACAATTAATTTCCTGTATCTGATCTGGAATCGTGTAACCAGAGTGCGTTCCTGAGTGCAGATTGAAACGTGATAGAGATAAAGCGCAGTGTGGACGATCAAACCGCGCCATGCTTGCATAAAACCGCTGTAAAGCGTTGCGTTTTATAAACAGTGAGGGTGTAGCTAATCCAGTTAGAGTGTGTGAGGATTACTTTGAGGATCATCCTGTAGCCTGCGTGTCACATTGTTCCTATTAGTTCACGCCGCGGCGGCAGCGGTGGCGTGTGCCTGATTGGAACGGCTGATTGGAGGGTTCATAATGAGCGCAGCACACGTGGCGACAAAGTGTAAATGCACCATGTCACTTGTAGCAGTCTGTGTCAGGGGCCGCGCAAAGAGTATTACATCAATCCCCATGACGGCACTTGCATGCACTGTGGAAATTAATGAGCATCATGTTAATATATATTGGGCAAACCTCTAAACCTGGAATATAACTCATAAATGTCATGCCTTGAGCATGCACACTTAAATACTCATGTTCCTGTTTTATTATTAGCAGCAGCAGCAAAAAAAAAAAAAAGAAAACCAGCAAAATCAATGTGTACAACTCTCACATACAACACAGCGTACATGAAAACAGTAATGCAGCAGCTTATCTTCCAAAAGGAAAATCATATTCCGCACACATCTTCGTGTGCACTTTGGAATGCCTTTAGAATAAGTACTAGAATTAGAATGCCTATACACGTATATCGCACCTTGGGGAAATTTACTTTGCACAAACTCAAAAAAGAACCTTCTTTTTCCCGGTTTCCGTCCCTTACTTTGTAAACAGTCTGCATTGAGGAGGTCCTGGCACTTCTCGTGGCATTTGACGCCGCACTCCGAGCAGCGCATTCCCTGCCGGGCGATGCCCCACAGCAGCCCCTCGCACTCATGGCAGTACGTGGGTGCAGTCGCCGTCCACACCTCGAAGTTATGGGGCGTTGTGGAGGATATAGGATAGATCAGGGCCTGTAGGGTCTTCTTGAAGACGTGCAGTTTCTGAGGAGAAAGGGGCAGAGAAGGTATTGTCACTTCACTGTGGCTGCGCCGTGTTGTTACAGTTGGTTTGGTATTCTGTCTTGGTCCTGCACAACACTTCTGGTTTTTGATGGTCATGCAATGTATGATCACACTTGTGGACTTTGGTATTGCAAGTCCGTTTTCAGTTTTGAGCAATGCGAACTGTCTTGCCTCCCCCCTCTGAAATAGCAGCAATTATGGCCTGGTTATGTTCAGGAAATGAACAATTTCTTGGCTTAATTACTTCCATAAATATTGAATGCATGGTGAAGCATTTTGTTTAACAATTAAAAACAGCATTTGCCAATTCCAAGGGAAGATGTCAAATAAACAGCAAAAACAATACCCTCTGTTAAGATATTAAAATAAGGTTTCACATTATGTCATTTCAGCTATGATTCATTCTTGCTTCAATTGAATCTCTAATTATGTGACACAGCTAAATTGGGGTAACCATCCACATCAGATCTCCTTAACTAAAGCGATTCTTGACCCTTCTTCTGATCACCTCCTCCCTGCCAAAGCAGTCAGCTGTAAGACTAAATCATTGTTACGTCTCATTAGGATCAGATTAATAGCGTCATTAAGCGCGAGGCCCTGTTTACATTCGCTTCTTTATTGTCAAAAAGCTCCCGTGTGGTGTAACACTGCAGCCAAGCAGAGGCCAGTCTGGACTGGACTGGACGGGAGCCTCTTCAAGCCAAATGCTTTACTGCAGCAGGCCCGCCATCCACATGGGTCTGGGAAAATGGGCCGGGACGTGGCAGTTCTTGAAGGCAGAATCGATGGATGCTGTAAATAAGGTTTCTAAAAGTGAGCATTATCCCGATTGAGGGAGCGAGTGAGTGCGGGTGCCAGTGAGAGTGACAGAGAGAGAGAGGGAGATGTATGGTGCTTAAATAAATCTTGAAGTGCTACTACCTCTCCACTCTCCCCCAAGCATCACTTTCATCCCCGCCTCCCTCCCTCGTCCCCTCCCTCAGCTGCCAGACTCCTCCCCCAGTGTATCGACAGTGTGCTTTAACCACCAGCCCGGCTCTTCCACAGAGGGCGAGCAACGGACAGTGTGTGTGCAGCGGCCACCGCGCTGGTGATTAAATCACACTAGATGACAGGACAACATCGCGAAAGTTGGCCGCTGCCACGCAGAGGTCCTCTCCGACCCTGGAGGACCTTTAATGAAACGCAGAGGGAGACGGTTGGAGTGGGGATTTCTCTTTTAATCGCTGGGGGATGAGATGAAGCAGATGTCTGGCGTTTATCCACAGTTTGCACACGAACGGGACCAGGGTCACACCCAGAAGCTCTGTCCCGTACCAAGTTTGACACTGAAGCTGCTGCTGATGCCTCCTGCAGCAGATGAACCGTGGAGAATTTCATGGGAACCTCGTTGGACTTGGAGACTCCAGGTAGCTGAGGCTACCCCACAGATGTGGGAATTAGAACCCTGTGTGATGTCACGAAGGGCACTGTTGCCTGTACCCAGATTGGCAACACGCACGGCCAGTTTGTTTTCTTCCGGAAGGCCCAACGGAGCGTAACTTTCCTAAGTCCCATTGTTATTGCTGTAAACTTTAGGGGTCATTCGCCGTTTTCTGAAGATGAAAAATAAAGGCCAGACGATTTCATACACACACACACACACACATATCTGTGTCGCATCACTTCCCATCCTGACGCCACACGTCACACACCACGGCAGCAGACGTGCGAGGAGCGCTGTGCTCGTGGGTCTCATGTGTTGCACTGCGACTTAACCCTTGTGATTTTGTGCGAGACGGTGCTGGAGCTGATTGACAGCCATGGCCACTCTGCCCGGGAGCGACGCGACGGAGGCGGATCTAATCTCGCCTCCTCTTCTCACCCCTCCTCTCCGTCTCCGGTCTCGCCACCTATTGTCCTTGTCAAGCTGTGGGCTGACACCTCCGTCCTCCCCATTTTGTTCCAGCTTTCAACACATCTAATCTTTGTCATTAACTTTACCTTCGTCGTGGGCTTAATAAAGACTTCACATGCTTTGTTTGTACCACTGGAACTTGCTGTGAATGTTTTAAATGGTGTCTGTCTGTCAGAGATTTAAAGCACATCACATTTTACCTCCTGGTGCTTTACCTCTTGGGCTGCAACAGATTGTGATTCTCATTCTACTTTAGCCCACGTCTTCATTCAGACAAGTGAGTTTTATTTGAGACTGACCGTTAAAACGTCCAGGTACTAACAAAACCCAAAGAATGAATCTCCAGTCTGTGGGTGAACTCTTCAGAAATCACAGATTTCCTCCCTTTGATTCTGTTTTTCTTTTTCTCTTTTGTTCCAAAAGTGCCCTAAAAGAACTAGATCTGGGTTTTCAGTCTTATGTGCTGTCAGTAAGGGCACCGGTACACCCCCAGCAAGGTATTTGTTCCCTTGTTTTAGATCCCTTCCAAACACCTGCAAGGTCCAACATCAGTTCAAGCAGGAAGCTACATCTGAGGGTTTTTTTCTCGCAGGAGGCTAAAACAGAGGAGCTACTTTTTTTTGTTTTGTTTTTTAAGAATTATTCAGGCAAAGCTATTGTGGTTTCATAGTGTCTGTCCGCATCGGACTCAGAACCTCCAGATGCTTCTTGAGCAACGTCAGATCCTGGCTCTCCTTCTACCTTGGCACCTAAACCTTATCAAGGCAGGTGACTTTATGTGTGACTGTTAAAGCTGGCACTCAGATGACACGCGGCTCAGAACATCGAGCAGACACAGGCGCCGCTAGCCGGCCCACACACGATGTTCCTTTCTGCTCTAAAAAACACATCCGCCTGGAAACAACACACGATGTGCGACATCCATAGGTCGGTTGACGGCGTTCAAATCAGCTTAAATTGCACTAAAGCGATACGGAAAACAAAGCGGAGCACGGAATCAGATAAGACGAGAAGGAGGGGAGCGAGCAGGGGGGGCTGGAGGAAGAAAGCAATTCGGACAGAAAACATTTCTCCGGGGGCTTGAGGGGGCCGGCGGTGCGGCCGCGGCAGCACGATCAGTGACATCAGGGCCGCGAGGTCACTCTAAACCGGCTCACTCCTCACTCTCCTTCCTTCCCTTCCACGGTTCCCCCTTTGTCCTCTATTATTCCCACAACTCGTCCACTCTCCTGAACAGCATATGGTGGTTTGCAGAGCAGCCCTGCCATCCTCACAGGAAAGCACTCTCCTGGACATAATGCAGCAGATAAAACTCGACATCTGCTCGTCCTACTTAAACAAGACCACACAATCTGCAGCTCGGCTCCGATTTCGCAAGCTCCCCACCACTGCCTGCTAAAATCTTCCTTCCAATCGCGCCGTTCAGACGTTTTCAGGTCGGCTATTCTTCTCCACCGCGGGTCCAATCGCCACATCTTTGCCCGCTCCCCATCCATTCACCCAATTAACATGGCGCGACTATGGCGTCATTCCTCCCTCATCTGGGACACGAGGGGTTCATCCCTGAAGCCCCTTTAATCACGCCCGTGGTTATGAGTAAGCAATCAAGACCGTGACATTTTGGGACATTTGGGCATGTGGAACATGAGGGGTCAGTCAAGTGTGTGAAATGGGTTCATGTACACAGCGCAGTGAGCTCACACATGAGACCCCCTCGGTTTGTTTGAAAATGCAATATTTGGGCATAAACTAAAGAGCTCATTTAATCCGTCCAGTGCGGTTGTTTAGGCACACACAGGCTCACGCACGGCGCACATCAGCAGATTTGAAATCGCCTGCTTGTTTGTCCGGCTGGGAAACGGCTCCCTCCTGCTGTTTGCCTCCTTCCAACGATGCCTTCCCTCTGGGAGGAAGCGATGGCAATCAATTAATGCAGAGGGAGCTTTGGAGGTCAACGCAAGAAAAAAAAAAAAAAAAGGAAAAAGTGTCTCACACCATCGACAGACTCTCTGGCCTTCCTCTGTGGTGCTGTCGCTCGATGCACAGAGCTTGTTATTAATCGCAGCGCATTTATTTCCAAAACTCAGCCGAGTGATCCGACAGAATGAGCGCAGCTGAAAGGATCGAACGAGCACAGACACTATTTTAATAGACTGCAGTATCGCAGGCCGACAGATTGGAGCATGCCAGATGCAGACATGGAGAAAATGAAAGAGAATCTCACGAGGGGCATCTTGTTATTATTTTTCTTTTTAAAGAGCTAATTTGCCACCCCTAAAGTCCTGCAGTTGCACAGTACCATCAGTCAAAGTCTCAGCAGACACTTCCTTCAAAAATAAGGACACATACCCTACATCTCAGCAAGACCATTAGACAGTAGGCCTGCGCAATAAAACACTTAACGGTGTCTTATGCAGGCATGGCAGCCATGCTTGTACTCACCAAGTCCTCATTATTCAGGGTGGAGCGGTTCACCAGAGCGAACGAGATGCCTGCCTTTCGAGCAGTGAGGGTCTGCAAGACGGAGAAGAGAGATGATGAAACAGATAAATGCAATGACCCATTTAGCCTATCTGCAGTTTAAGGCAAACACGGCCATAAAACAGCTTCTGAGTTGGGTTCATATTTTTTGTCTTATCCTAGCTATTAGACACATCCTAGCTAATATATTAGACATAATTAGCAAATCAAGTGGCGAAGTCTATTAATCAGATCCTGCAAAGCATTTTTGTTGCACGTTTCAAAGGATTTATCTGTTGCTCTGTAGTGAGAAACACAGAGTGAGCTTACCAAGGCCTGCGGTTGTCCAGCAGCCCGCGAACAGAGTGAAAGAGAAGAAGTGATTGAATTAGACAAGAGGTGAGGCCAGTCGATGCTAAAAGCACAAACAGCAGAGTTGTTCTTTTCATTATCCATACTCAGCGCACAGGTGCCTTAACTGCCATGCAGGACTGCCGGTTGAGGCCAAAGAGCTATTAGAGATTTGACTGTTCGTCAGGAGAGATTCCATAGCCGCTGCCTGATTCTTTATCCGCTCATGCAATAGAAGTTACTAAACTGCAGTCATGCTTGGCGTTTCTATTCAATTCTCCGTTGGATGAAGCTTTGATCATATTTTCTGCTGTCTGCTCTGCACATTAGTTTGACACAAACAGAACAAACACACAGGACGCACGCTCACGTACGCACGCACGCGCACTCACGAATGGGTGAAGCCAGCCGAACTGCACAACACCGACTCTCTCTTTCGCTCAGAAACACATATGCGCACGCGCACACACACACACGCACGCATCTGCACAACACAAACGCACTCCATTGAACACTGCACACCCACTCCCACATACAAAAACAGGTAGCACACACGGAGATGTGCACATGTAAAGACACACATAGAAATTAGCGGCCGTGTTAAGTTAATCTCCATTTAGGTTGAGTCTAGTTGAATCCCAGACTGGCGCAGGTTACGTAACAGGAATGCAGACATGGACAGCTGACAATATTGGATCAGTCTTTACCAAGATCTCCATCGTCCGTACAGCCCGGCTGTGGTAAAGATCCATGGAAGCCATGGAGAATGTGGGGAGGATTTATGACCTCTACATGAACTATGAGTGTTGATGTAAGTTTATCAACATGCACCAGCACTGCTGAGGATGCTAAGGGCAAAACAATGTGACCCAGCATGTCCAGATGTTATCTATACACCTATGATATACCGATCAATGCTTGTTGGAGCCATTTGAAACTTTTCCTCTTCTAGGTTTTTTTTGTCTTGTTTTGTGATTTTTTGTTATCTTTTTTTTTTGCTATCCCGCTTCCCACCTAAATGTGGGGCAGGCTCACTGTCTACTCCAATCAAATGCTGTTGCTGCCCTGAAGCAATCACACAGCAAAAAAAAAAAGGGAGACATTGACAAAGGAGAGGCATGGGACCAATTATTTTGTTGACCACTGACTTCATCCCACGTGTAAAAGGCTTATTCAGCGTCACTTTTACATGATTTAAAAGCCTCGCACAGTTAAATCAAAAGTCAATGAAGTCTTTCGGATATATTTTTGGGTTGAGTTGTCAACATTTCAAGCTAGGAACAATGGTTTTTTTCCTTTGGTTTGTTTTGGGACACCAACTGAGCAAAAAAGTGCACAGAGAGATAATGATGGCCGAGCTTTGGCTTGGCTGAAATCTGACAACTCACTGAAAAATATCACCCATAGCTTTTATGGGTCTGTGTAGGAATGGCGAATATACACGCAAAACCCAAAATAATTTAGAAGAAATAAATATATAAACGACAACCCATACTTACCAAGACATTGTTGGTAATTAATTTCATGAGAGATATGAACAAATACAGCATCAACTCATGTTGTTCACTGTGATATAAACATTCATCATAATCATCAAAACTACAAAATTATTTTACAGGAGGCTCCTTCGGGCTAAATTTTAAAAAAACAGATAATTTTTTTTCAATTCTAATTGTGATTATTATTTTTTTTTTTTTAATTGAAATCCATCTTTCTGATATAAACACATGAAGATGAGAGACAAACAAGAACGAGACAGGTACACTGTGTGTGGCACACGACAGACAAACAGTTATAAACAAGCACTGACGGTATTTAAACTTGGAGAGGGAGCGTGTGGTCTCTCTCAGAGACCGGCCATGTGGCAGAGCGCTCCGCTGGACTGCACTGTACCAAACCTCTCGGTGGGATAGCGTACAGCACATTATGTTGAGGAGCTTCACTGTGATGCTGCGTCTTAAACACTCTCTGTAGGCTAATTAATCATGTCACGGTGCACTGGCTCAGATAACATAGCCTTTGTTACCAATCCCACCCTTGCTAGCCAGCTTTTATTTTAATTACAGAGAAATTTGTGGTTCTTCTTTTACTTACAAACTACAGAGGGAGTCCAT
Organism: Thamnaconus septentrionalis; assembly: GCA_009823395.1. NCBI lineage: Eukaryota > Metazoa > Chordata > Actinopteri > Tetraodontiformes > Monacanthidae > Thamnaconus > Thamnaconus septentrionalis. The sequence goes on along the minus strand of CM020505.1, from coordinate 4,970,545 downwards.
ATATGTTATGCGGTGTAAATAATCCCAATGGTTTGCTCTCATGAATAGGTTTAATAAATAGAGACTTAAAAAAATGGATATATTAAGGCCCCATAATAACGAGCCCACGGCTAGCTTTGATGTTTTACATAATGACAAGAGACGCTGTCACACTAAAAAAATTCTACGAGGCTCTTCTAGTGAAGCTGTTATTGTCCTCAGCAGGCATCCATAATCCCACAGAGCAGGATTCCACCAGTGTGGCATAACATGTGGTCACTTAGATACATTTCACCATAAATCACAGGTAACCTTGTTGAGGCGGATGACTCACCAGGTCTCGGACAAGAGGCACTGTCCTCTTGCGGCGTAAATCTGGCATGCTGTCAATACCATAAAGAATACTGCCAGCCCTGGAGTAGCAGACAGATTTAAGGTGTATTAATATCATAATAATGCCATGCTGGGGGAGACATTAGTGAAGTGGTGAGTGTGGGGGGATGGACATGGGCAGGGCGGTGATTTACACAGCCGAGCAAACACCATGGATCATGCTTCCTGCCTCACGCTGTCTCGACCCTCCCCATTCATCTTGCACGATGCCGTCCACCTTCACTGGCGATCTGTGTAGTTTCCCATGAGTGACTCTCTTACACGCAATCTACTGTCTTCACAGGACGCTGCTCTTGTGACATTTCAAAGGTCACTACAGGTAATACCCTAATTTTTTTAGGGGTTTGCTGAGAAGAAAAAAATCCACTTGACTCTGTTTGCTTTCATTTCTGAAAGTGTGTACATTCATGCTTTCTTTTATAATTGAACGTCGGGATCCGCTCGAGGTTTCTGCCTGCTGAAAGGCAGCAATTGCTTGCTACTGTCGCCTCAGTATTCGCTCCCCCCCTGGGAAAAACTGGCTAAAGTTGAAACCTATTGCTCAGAAATTTTATCATAAATGACTGGGCAACACTACTCCAATTGGGTCACTGAGAGAAAAAAAAATGAACATTGGAAAAATATCCCAATATGCAATATATACCTTCAAAGCGAACACCTGAAGATGAGTTTGTCCCCATAATGCTAACATTCTTACTTCTTCCTCTCTTTCTCTCTATCCTCCACCCTCCTTCCCGCTCTCAGCAGCACCCTTATTGTTTTACCAATGGTTCTACCCATTTCTTGTGAAGCTCTCAGCGACACCACCTCAGCTGTCACTCTGAGCTTCTCTGGTGACCTCAACATGACATCGGGGCTCCGACGGCCTCACCCTGATAAAGCTCCCCGAGCTTTTGTGTCAGCCCTCTCAGCAGCATCACTGTATCACCCTAAAGCCACACAACGTGACGAGCCGCACTGGCCCTTGCCTCACCCTGGGGTCCCTGCTTCTCAACGCCTTAATGCACAATGCATTCTACAGCTGGCTGCATACTCGTTTCATACATCGACAGCTTCCTCTTTCAGGCGTACCTTGGTCAATACATGTGCACAGATGTAAATGTGTGTTCAGAAATGTTGCACGTATCAGGCAGCCAATGTATGCACATTTGTCTCTATGTAGAAAAAACAAAATAACTACGTCTCCAGAATGGTTGCATGCCGCATAATTAGAATGTGCGCCATATCTGTGCTGAATTTGCCCACAAACAGCACAGCAAAGTTAGGATATGTGTCAATGTGAACTGATCAGATCAGGAAGTGAGCAACCACTCACCCTCCAGTTTGTATTCCGAGCACTTTGGGATCCAAAACACTGCGAGGCTGCAGAGACAAGAAACGCACAATAAGACTGGAGAACTGGATAAAAGTGCATGCAAAACAACACCTGAACTAAAAAATGACAAAATAAATATAATGTGAAACTTAATGGGCTTGGTAAAATTTCAGTACATTTGGGAGGTCAACTCAGGATAACATAAATGATAAGGGAGGAGGAGTAGAAGACAGGAGGAAGAGAAGCACCAAAGGCAAAAGGCCGAATTATTCCACATCAATGTAATTTGTGGACTCAAGACTGAGAGTTTTGCCGCCTTTCGTGCTTGAGGGCAGATTTGCCTATTGTGTAACGCTCCTTCCTCACTGGCTCTAGCAGTCATTTTGAAACACAAAAAGTTAATAAATAAATAAAACACAGCCACTGCAAAGTGACCCCAATAGGCACATGCTATGTACTCGCCCATATAAAAATATTTTCATCTGTAGAAATAAATCAACATGTTCACAGACACAAAGGGAGATGGTTTAAAAAATATACATATTTGAAAGAAAAAAAAAAAACCCATAACATTACAAACAACTAAACACAAGAAAAGATATAGGGGCAAAAAATACATGCAAGGAATCACACATCAACACGGCGGTAATGTGCAATGACTTTTAACCTGTGAATCCAAAGCACTGCTGTCTGAAAGGACAGAACGACAGAAGGTTGAAGCATTAGAGAAGGCAAAGTCACTGAAAGATAGACACAGTAAGTAGGAACACTTATCTACTATTACTGTCCAGCAACACAATTGTGTTTTGCCAGATGTTATATGCAGAAATGGAGTTAGTGACAGACAGAGTCACCACCCGCCCCAGGGACAATCATTATATACCACTAGAGAGTCATCGCTATCGCTTGAACACACAAAATACGTTAACATCATTTTTTTTTTTTAAATGTCTTATAATGATAACATTACATGATGATTCAGTTCAGCTATGCAGACAGAGGGAAATTGGGTCATGAGCAGCTGGTATTATATCTCTGTTTTCAAGACAAGCTGGATGCAGAAGAACGGATGTGTAATTACTATGCTATTGATCTGTGGGCGACAAATGGCAACATGATCACAATCTAATGTTATACAAACAGAAAACAGCTGTTTGCCAGGTTAATGGTAAAACTGTCGCAATGTCAGAGCTGAATCTGCACGCTGATTGATATGGCATTAGCCAGAGTTTTTACAAAATATAAGATATTTACAATTATCAGTGGTTGAAATGACACCACTACTGCACACATGGTGAGACAGAGCACTCAGAGAGAAGCTAAACTAAGATCAGGTAACCATGGTGATCAGCTAAGCTTCCGTCAGCACAATTCCAGTGTGTGTGCTTTAATTTTGACAGATCTTGCATCTCACGCTTCTCATGCTGGCTTTTTTTTTTATTTTGGGGGAGTTTGTTTCTCCCAAGAGAAAGACCATTTAAGAGGTGGCAAGTGGAACTATTTAAATCACCTCTACAAATTGGCTTAATAATAACCAAGGATATATAATCTGCAGACAATGCAAGATTCAAATGAAGAATCATTTAAACACAAGCAATGTGTTTCCCAGTACAGCTAAACCTGGCAAACTCCATGCAGTTAGATGATCTCATCAAACAGACAAACCAAGAGCTTTGCCTAATGTCTTGTCTTCCTCTTTCCCAGCATCCCAGTATCCTCTACTTTGCAGACTCTAACAAACATTAATTCCCTGACTTGAGACAAAAACACTGCCCTTTTCCTTGTAGCAAAACCACATTTTATAGTCAAGAATTTCACACTGCAAATGCCCCATTTCAATATTTCAAGTTAATGATGTCAACAGAACAATGTCATCTGCAAATAAAAAAAGATGCAATTCTAGATCATTCTGACATCTGAATCCTAAAGTCTAATCCTAGATTTCAATGTAGACCACAAATATAAACAGAGTTTCTACATTGATGCTACCAGCAAGAGATTGGTACTGAATACTGAATAGGACTCTTATTTGTAGAATCCTGCCATTGCACGAAACCAACAACAGGCCCAGCAACAATACAAACATCCAGTTCATTGTTCGTCTTTCATGTAAATTTAAATTATGTCTTGTTTTTGGTCATAATCAAAATTACCATGGCAGACCAAAATTGTATATACATCCTTACAAAGTTGGTCACTGCGAGCCTCTCTCTTATGACTCAAACAACATGACATTGGACTATTTCCTATATGAGAATGTTTGTCAACACAGATTATACAGAAATGTAGGAGCACTCACTGCTATTCCCATAAGCTTCTATTTTTTTCAGCAATGACTAATTGTCTGATGCCTTGGTAGGCTGATGTCAGAGGCTTTATGTATTTTGATTTCAGCACATACATGAAATCCAGCGGGCATTAACGCAATAATGCAGAATTTATGGCAATATGGGTTACATGCCTTTACTTTGACAGAAATGTTTTTTTTCCTGATTCTGAGGTTTGAAGGTTGCATATGTAGGCAAAATCAATGCCTAATTATTCTTGTGGAAGTTTGGATAAAAACTAGGCCTGCAGGCATGATAATGACGAGAATAACCCAAGGATAAGTAATTAGAGAAAGCAAGTAGTCTCATCTGAACTCCATGTTGCATTGTACAGTCAAAGCTTCAAGTTCCGGAGAGGAGTCTTTCCCTTTCAGTAGTCATCTACAGCAATACTGAATCAGATAGGTCTTCAAATTAGATTGCAGTCGTGAAAAAATACACCCATCATTCCCTGTATCTGCATTTTTCTTTTCCATACTTTCTGAAGAACTGGTGCAATAAGCATAAAGAGGGTCTACCTCTGCTCCTCCCCCAGGAGCAAGCAGCAAACTTCACTAGCATCAGACCTCTATAAATATTCCAAGCAAGGCTGACCTGGTTACAGAATGCCCTTGGGAGTGTGAATTAGCATCTGAATACAGACACTGCTGTAGCCAGTCGAAGACAAGCCTGGCAGGAGTGGCAGCGCTGTGGAGACTCCCTTCACAGCTCCAACTCAGACCAGCAAGCACGTTTCACAACACAGGCCTGATGAGCAGACAGTAGCTACTACAAATGAGGGAAGATCGCTGGCAGAGTGGAGGAGTGCATGACACTTTTTTTAACAAGCGCAAATTAATCTTTAATTCAGTGGTAGAGTAGTATTACAACAATGCTGTATGACTATTTTAGATCAAGTAGTTTATGCAATAAACTAGCTTAGCATGTTCAACTCTGTGCTCTATTCAGCTGGTAAGTTGCAATAAAACGTATTGTGAATCTTACAGTAGTAGTAATAGGAGAAGTAGGAGTTGAAGTCTCAACTTTCCTTCTGTGCATGTGTGTGTGTATTTTGTCATTGATAATTTCTGATTTGAATTGTTGAACATGCAAGGTAGCCAGTGTAGAAAGCCAATGCACAAGTGCCTACTTTAATTCTCCTGGCACCAATGTAATTAGAGTGTCAGCACAGTGACATACAATAGTATTGAGGGAGCACTCCAGGTTTGATAGCTTAATGAATCACAGTAGACGTGATTTATTTGCTGTATGGATATTTGTGAATGTGCTCACTAAAAAAAATATGTACACACAACTGTCAATATCCCTATACAATATCTACTCTCCAACTCAACCTAACGCCTCACTATCAGTGCCACAAAGGAACACTATACTCTCTGTGGGTCAACAGCGTTCTCATTCAAACATGGAGTGCAAATTCTCCGGCCCTCTTTCATCCCAGACTTTTTTTGTCCTTCAATAAATCATCCTTAACCATTTAGAGACCAGCTGAAATATACTATTCCATTCTCCTTTTCTCAGTTAACCTTGATCTATCCACCTTAGCATTTTTTTCACAGTTGATAATCGGTCAATAAGTACCTCACTTAAAATTAACATCATGTCAATTAGAACTTCACTTAAAATTAACATCATGTCAAATTAACATATTAGCTCATGCAATAGTTTTTCACAAGGACAGACTGGAGCTCCATTAACCATGGCAGTGCAATATGTCATGCAAAAAGATATTTCACCTTTGAAAATATATTTTTTCCAATATTGCTTCTTAGGGTTCTCCCATCATATTACAGCTTTTTGGGTTTATTATCTCCCGCCGGCGTTCCTCATTGGAGTCTTGTTTTTCAATTAGAAAGTTTTCTTTTAAAATAATTAAATCCAATTCTGATGAGAGTGCACCAAATGGCATCTGAAGTAAACTGTGTCAACAAAACTATTATTTTTATGTTAAAAAAAAAAAAAAAATACATTATTTTGGCAATTCCGAATGTTCAAGTGGTGCTTTTGTATTTATTACTATTCTGTTGACAGAATATTGTTTGTCTTTATGTATCAGGCTCTTGCTATTGGCAATAACCATCGTTATGCCAATTATGTTATGTCAATGTTATAAATCTTTCATTTTCGGTGATATTTAAATTAATTAATAAAAAAAATAATAACTTAAAGAAAGTAACAACCAAATTGAGGCATACCTCCTGCCAGGATCTGCTGCTCCAGCTCAGCCATCTGCTTTCTGTAGGCCCTCAGTGCTGCTTCTTTGAACGTTGGCCGTACCCGTTTCTTGGGTGGGGCCTCTGCTGGCTTTTCTTCAGAAACATTCTTATTCACATCTTCTTGCTGTGGCACCACTTTTTCAGACACATCAGTAGCCTCTTCTGTTATCTCCTCTACTTCCTCTAACTCCTCATCACCCTGCTCCATCTCCTCTGTGATATCAATGTCCTCATCCGGTTCCTCAACATCAACATACTCCACCATTGCATCATATTCAGCAGTGTCCGCTGTGAGTTGTGTTTCATATTCCTCAGTATACTCCTCATCATACTGTTCATCCAAGCTGCAGTCATACTCAAGAACATTTGCTTGTTTACTTGCATCTTGATCCTCCGTGGCTTCAGGATCTTGAGTGGCATCATACTCCTGAGAGTCATCATTGTCTTGAGAGGCCTCAATGTCATCGGACACATCATATTCCTGAGAAGTCTCACATTCTTGTGCATTTTCTTCTGTATCCTCTATCTCATTAGTATTAGTTCGGTTCTCCAGGTTAGCAAGTACCTGCTCCATAACTTCAACGTAGTCGGTCTCACCATCCACTGATTGTTCCCCAGCCTCTACCTCTGTGACTGTTTTCTCATCTGCTGGACTGGGGAGGACAGGTTCCTTGGACACAACAGTGTCTTTTGTAGTAGTAGCGGTATTAGCTGGGGAAGATGACAAGGTGCGGAAACGGCCCATGAATGAAGAAGAGGAGTTGGCGGGTTCTTCAGTTGGAGGAGGAGGTGAAGGAGCAGCAGCAGCAGGTGTAGTCGGAGGGCCAGTCTTCCATACAACTTCCAGTGCTGACTTAGCCCTCTGCAGTGTCGAGCCAAAGCCAAAACCAAAGGACTTTTCACTGAGATCTATACTGAGCCTACTGCTCCAAGACTTGGGAACCTCCTCAACCTTCTCAGTTCTAATCTCACTCTGACTGCGGTACATAGTTGAAGACTTACTCTGAGACTGGTGAAAGCTATGATTTACATCTAGTTCAGGGAACTTTTCATTAGGGAGAGGTTTGACTTGTTCCTTGGGGGCATTTTGAGAAGGTGCCTTGTTTGCTTCTTTGACAGCTGGGGTTGGGGCAGCTTTAGGTGTCTCTTTTGGCATCACTTTAGGACTACTTTTGGATGCTACCTTCACAGGTTCTGTAGATGGAGCTTTGGGACCATCTTTAGATAATTTAGGTGCCTCTTTAGATGCCACTGAAGGCACCTCTTTCTGGATCTCTTTTTGGATTGGTTTTGCAGCTTCTTTTGGAACTTCTTTAGCAGCAATTTTTACTCCTTCTTTTGATGTAACTTGCGTGGGCTCTTTAGGAGACACTTTAGGAGATTCTTTTGGAGACTCTTTAGGGGACTCTTTTGGAGTTGATGCAGGACTCTCAAATGGGGTTACTTTAGGGCTCTCCCTTGGCGACTCCTTAGGGCTATCTTTAGGAGTCAGTGATGGACTATCTTTTACAGTAACTTTGGGAGTGACTTTAGTTGGCTCAGCTGCAGTGACCTTAGTTGTCACCTTGGACACCTCTTTAACAGTGGGCTTTGTGACATCTTTAGGTGGAGCTTTACAAATGTCTTTAGAGATATGTTGAGATGACTCTTTAGCTGATGACTTCACAACATCTTTATTTGTATCTTTTGAAACTGCTTTAGATGTCACTTTAGGCAATACCTTTGCAGATTCTACTGGGCTTTCTTTTGGTATTAATTTAGCTGCTTCTTCTTTCTGAGCTAATTTAGTTTGTTTTGTTTTAGTTGGTTGTGTTCCTTTAACAGCAGCTTTAGGAACATCTTTTGATGCTACTTTTATGCTTTCTTTATTCATCACTTTACTTCCCTCTCTTGGCTGTCGTGTGGATGTCTTCAAAACAGACTCACGTTCAGTGATGGGAGGAATGATATGTGTTGTTATTGGTGGCAGGGGAGATTCTCTGTCAAGCATCATGAATTCCTCCTCCCCCTCAAACTGTAAATCAACCTCCTGACATTTAGTGATGTTTTCTGGAAATCCAGGAATGGTTGATGGGTCAAATGGACTGCTAACTTCTATGGATGCTTCTAGGCCAGAGTCAGCACCCTGTTCCAGATGATGCCAGTCTTTCCAGGGTGACAGGTCACCTTGTAATGAGAGCTGAGAGCCACTGTAATGACTTCTGTCCCCAGACATGCAGACAAGGCCATTGCTGACTCCACTGTCAATAGTTTCTGTGGTCTCAACCTCATTGTGTTCATAGGTTTGGCCCTCATGTGGATGACTGGGGCTAGCATACCAGGACGAAGCCATGTCTTCTTGTTTTCTTTGCCAGAGTTCCTGGTCTGAAGATGAAAGCAGGCAGCAGCCATTAGTTCGTGAAAAGTATGGACTCTCTGAAAAGTCTTCAGAGTAAGACTGACAAAGTTTTGAGCAATCAGATTCAGAGCGACTAAGTTTAGGGGTTGAATAGTCACTCTGGGACAGCCAACCGGAAGTCACGTCTGAGTAGTACGCCTTTGCATGCTTGTCTGGGTCGTAGTAAGAGTCATCAGCATAGTGAACTGCACTTGGGTAGCCTGCCTCTTCCCCAGACCGGCTATGACCATGGGATCGCCTTTTGTCTGTTTTACTCTTGTGAACAGGCTTTGAAATTACCATTGCATATTTATTTCTGCTTAGTTCATCTAATTCCTTGTCACTGTCCATAGAGTCCCAGTCATCACTCTCTGCTGCTTTGTCTTTTCCCGACACCTTTATATCCATGCTTTCATAGGTTTGTGATGAAGACATTGTTTTATCTTTTCTATCCTTTCCATCATTGGTTAAGCTATCAGTGGAGACTAGAATTCCTGTACCTTTTAATTTGTAGCATTTTTTCAAGACTACGTCCCTGTCTTGGGTTGTTGCAAATATAACAATAATGGGACGGGGTTTAGCATTAGAACATTCTCTTTGTTGGCCTAACCGATGAGCTAGCTCAATTTTGATTGTTTTATGGGCATCAATAAAGCCCATTTTGTCTTTAAGTATTTTATATATTAAAATCTCTGTTTTCTCCGGCTTCTCTTCAGGAACATTGAGAAATCTCAAGGTTGAATTATTTGCCTGGTGACTGATCTGCTTAATGTAGTCATGAATATCACGTGTTTCCCTTCTCGACTGGACAAATCCTGAACGAAGTTGTTCAATCTCACTTTGAACTACCTCCACACTGCTGGAAATCTCATCAATGGAACTTTTCAGGGCGTTCACATGTCCACGCAGTTCAGACAGTTCTGTCTCTATCTGACTGATCCCTTGAAGTTCCTTAAAGATCATCTCCATGACATCCTGGGTCTGGCTGATGCACCCTGTGGAGGAGGATCCAGGCTCCAGCGTTGAGCTCTTTTGATGGCGTCCAGCACGGTCCAAAGACTTGCTCCTGATACCCAGGGTTTTCCTCCAGTTGCTCACCTCTGAATCTGAGGAGACACATTCTTGACTCTTTTTCCATTTTCTTAACTTGCGTAATGCACCTAGCCTAAGTGTGTGTAGACTTGAACGCTCCCCACGTTCGCCCTCAGAGCTTCCGTCAGAGGGAGCCAAACTGATAAGGCTTTTTCTGTTCCGTCTTACCGGCATGGTGTAAGATTTATGCTCATCCAGTCTTTTGACAAGTTTGGTCTCACTCAAAGAGTCAGAATAACTACTGTCAATTGAAAGAACCTCTTGAAAGATACTTTCATTATTATTCAAAAAAAGAGAGCTTTTTGGGAGTCCATTAGCAATAGCTACACGATAACTGAAAGTGGGTGACAGGGAAGGACAGTCGTTTTTTCCGTCGTCGTCTTCAAGTGATATGTTACGTGCCGAAGAGCATTTGGAAATTTTTTTAACTGTCGTCTTCAGTGTAGTAGACAAATTTTGTGCTTGTGGATCAGTGGTCAATTTAGGGTCTTTATGTTCGCTTCTCTCTTTTTTCTTTATTGGGTTTGCCAATTTCTTTGTAAACATTCCTTTGCAAAGCTTATTAATGTATGATGATATAGTCTTTATTAGGGTAGAAACCATGGATGGTAATCCTGTTGACTGTTATTTCAATCCTCAGTTGAGAAAAGCCGTTTGAAAATAAAGTCGACGGTGAACCAAGCACAATCAACTTGTGCTTGACAGTAGACTAACGCACAATGACTAAAGCTGCAGTTGGTATAGGGACTCATTAATACTGAAAATCCAATGGCCTTAATCCAGAAAGGAATATCTGCCTGAAAGACAAGCACAAAAACAAAAGCAGAATCAGAAAAAGAAGATAAAACAGTCATTGCAATCCTAGAGTCTCCCAAAAAAAAAAAAAATATATATATATACATTATTTTAACATGCATTTACTAACAATTTTCCTCTCCAGAAAATGTACAGCATGTGGTCTGAATAAGCCAAATGGTTTTAAGTTAAAAACTGAACTGCTGAAATGGTGAATGCTTCTACAGAACAGTCAAAGCATGAAAACATATCTATGCTCGTGTATATTTGTGGAGAAACGTATAACGTAGACTGCAGTGGAATATACAGTATAGTGGAATATTTAGCAGCAACAGAAAACAGTATACAATTATTATCTTTCTTTTTCAACAATAATGCAACACCCAAAGTAAATCATAATTAATGTAGGGGACTTTAAGATAAAATAAAGGATTATAGAGCAAAGAACCTGGGCAGTATTTGGGTTAGTATTTTCATTTTCATAAAGTTGATAATGTAGGTTTACTTTTAACTTTTAAGAGTAATACTTCTCTCCTAATAACCCAAATAATGTAACTGCATCGGCTGCAAAAAGAGATGCAGTATTGTGGCATAATAATGTAAAAATTGCCATGTAGAATAGGAACGGAGACATGCAAGACAATTGTGGAAGTCTTAATAGTATTGAGTGGGTCTGACAGGTATGCTGTTTCTGTAAAACTGGCCAACTGAGTCAAAACCCTTGACGCTTGTTGTGCAGGGGACCCAACAGCTGCTCCGCATTATTTCTCGGGTTTAGAGCTTGATGCGTCTATAGTCTCATGACCATAGAAACATTCTCACTTCAAATGAGCTGTGAAACATAGCCTTCCAGCAGGCTTTTATTACCAAACTCTCAGGAAGGAATAGGGCTTAAGGTTGCTGCAAAGACGCATTTGCTCCAATTTCATGTATGATGAACTGACACCCAGGAGCTAGGACAATTTGTTAACTTGGCATAATACTGTTCAGGCAGGTACGCAAGCTGAAATGTCTGTGGGAATTTGCGAAGTTAAATGAATTAATAAATACAGCGCCTACTCTCTATATTCAACCAACATGAGCCTTTAATTATAATAAGTGATTAAGTCTGTCATAATGGGTCAATTCTTGGAAGTCTCGTCTGAGTTTTAAAAAACTGAAAAAGAGAAGGGAAAAAAAAAAAGAATGATGTCTGTCATGGCAAAGCTGTAAAGAAAGTAGTACATGGACTACACCATGGTTTATGGCATGAGATGGTCCATGACTCAGCTTTCTTGAACACTGGCATGAAGCCAGGAGCAGCTTTTTGCAATTGAAAGGTCAGGACCCAAAATTGTCACTCCCATAAATAAATCACATCAGATCCTTTTAAAAATATGTCCTGACATTGCCTGGACTGCTGTCACTGACATTTGCAGCTCTTATGAATCTCAAATGACCATTTGCATGCAAAAGCCGGGGTTCTCAGTGAAGAACCAGTCAAACTGTGTTAATCAGTGAGCATCGAAGAGTTAAGTGTCCTGCTTACGGGAATCGCTATAGGCCGATAATGGTGACTAATTCTGTTACTGTTTCGGGGTAAATGAGTTTGTTTGTTGGCCTGTATTTTGGTCAACAGCATCCAAATAATGAACAGTGTCTTACCAAACTGCTGTGGAAACTATTCTGTTATCTATTTAACCCTTTAGGCGCCATGGTCGCAAAATTGCGACAAGCGTCATTGCTGAATTAAACAGGCCATAGCGACAAATATGGTACTAAAAATAGTTACCACTTTACACCAGGAGATGGCAGACACCTGTGGCTTCAATCTGAGTAGCATTTGTCAGGGTGTTTATATTCAGATTTTGGAGTATAAAGAGAGAGAAAGCCCGCCTCAGTCGAGGAGACGAGGAAGTGGTTGTAGTGGGAGCGGAGAGATAGAGAGAGAAAGACAGCGAATTTTGCAGAGAATACATCGCTGAGAGCTTTGTTCGTTGACGAAGTATTTCATCAAGTAATGGCTGACTCACATTCCAAAGAGGAATATTCGCACTCTGACGATGATGTTCCGTCGTCCCGTTAGAGCGAAGTCTGCCGGTGCGTCTTTACGCAGCAGCAGCAAGTCCATGCGCCACGACAGTCACCAAGCAGCACATGATTCGCCTCAGAGTGGCCGGGGTGGGAGTAATCGGCGAATGAGGATGAGGGGACGTGGTGGGGGAAGCAGTAGTGCTCAAACACCACTAATGGTGACGGAGGGCGCGTGAGTAAAAAAAATGGGGGAGGTAGTGATCAACGCGCCCAGCCAGTGCCGGCGGAGGCAGCAGGCAACAAACAACCAAAAAAAAAATGTACTCCTTTCACAAAGATTTTTCTCAGTTACAGTATGGCTTTATCTCTAATAAATTTGAAGTCACAGCCATTTGAAATCTTGATATCAAAATTGAGTATTTTCTTGAAAAAATTCTGGCGCTTAAAGGGTTAAGATAACATGCAAAATTCCTGAGAACGGATGAGATGAAAGTTACTGTCAGAATGTACAAATTACTACGAGTGCATAACCAACTACTTCCCTAATGTATTACTATGGTCATTATGAAATGCGAGTAGGTAATATTCCAAAGCTTCTTACTGCATGATTCATGAGCCAAATGCATGATGGGATGGCAAGTAGGTATCTAGCAATCATCTTAACAACAACCCATCAGTCAAGTGATGGAAGAATAAATAATTAATCACAGATGACACTCACTATAGTGTTTATCATGTTTAGTCGAATAGAGACCATACATCGGAGTCACATTGTGGTTTGTGAAAAGTGATCGTAGCACAACTTTGTTGCAACCAAAGTTGCTCCCCACAGCAGCCATGAGTGTCATAAACCATAAATCACATTCAAAGCACATCTAAAAAAAAGAGTTGTTCTGGTAACCGATACAGCAATTGGACTACCGAGAGCTTTAGTAGAAAGTAGAAAAATAATATGATTTTTTTTCTGTCAAATGATTTTGTCAAGTGGATAAAAAAAAAATCCCTACCCAGAATATGATCTTAAATTAGTATCAACACAATTCACAAAACAATCTGAATCTAGTGTGCAATATTGAGAAAGTGAACTGATAAATGTAATATAATGAAGGAAAGAAACTCAACTTTGCTGAAAAAACACAAAATAGATCAATGTGTGGTGTGTCTTCAGTCCCAGAGCAAGTGATTGGCAGATCAATTTTACAATGTGTAACAAATTGACAGTAAACAAATTATCTGTCATTGTAACTGTTACCTTGTATGAAAATGCAAGGTGTGTGTTTGTGCTTGTGTGTGCCTTTGTGTGTGTGTGTGTGTGTGTAAACAAAAACATGAGCAAATCTTTCCATTTCCAAAGACAATTCAAAAAGGTGTGATACCATACAAACCATTGACACATATTCTCAATATTGGAGGGAGGCGCTCAAATCCATTTCTTTCCCATTCTGACACTGGCCTTGACCTTCCACAAATTAAGTTCTCGATTCAGAAAAATATTCTTGTGTTAATAATACCATAAAAATCAAACATTTTGGACACAGTCAAGAATTTGGCCGAAACTCATTGTCACGTTCCACAGGTTGTCCTTGGTAATTGAGGGAGCAGCTCAAATTTTTCTGCCAATAGGCCTAAACCTGGGGAGGTGGGCAGGGTGGTTTGTTAGCATAACAGTCACTGGAACGTAACTTTTAAGCACTCCGGCTGCCCTGGTCAAATCACACTGAGAGCGTAGGTTCCTCGTGTGCAATGAATGTTGAGCACCAATTAGGGTGGTTCCCCTCTCTCTCCTCCCTCTCTCTCTCTCGCTCTCTCTCTCCTCCCTCTCTCTCTCTCTCTCTCTCTTTGCGAAGCCAACATCCTGACATCTGCATGTTAAGACCTGGCAAATGAAGCTTTCACTGTCTTCCATAGCTGCAATTCATACACAAATGACTCAATAATACCCATGAGGTATTGCCTGTATCATCCCATCAGAGTGTAATGATGCAGGAATGCAAAGACTAGGATGACAGATGAATAACTAGATCACCTTATCCATCTCCCTAGCATTTTGTCAATATGAACACAGAACAAGTGCAGACATGACACTGTAAGTAGTCTCGTTAGCAAATGAGGACCAATTAAAATGTGTCATTTATTCTTTGCAATTGTTGAACAGTAATACAAGTTAAGTAGTTGTATTACTTAATATAGTATATATTATATATATATATATATATATATATATATATATATATATACATATATATATATATATATATTGCAATTACTTCACAAGTGAGCATGTAAAGACTGGACATGACTGATCGCAGCTGAGAATACTGTGTGTGTGTGTGTGTATTTATGTATGTACATGCTCACACTGATGCCCTCTGGCCTGAGGTCCTTTCATAATTGAATTGGGGTTGAGGTAAAATGATGCCATACTCTGAGATGAAAGGCTTATATTTAGCCTAACATGCCTCTGAAAATACATCACATTTATGTATATATGCTCCTTCTTTCACCCTTAAAAAATGAGCTTTGAAAACTTACCGCCAATACTGAAAGGGCATGGCTCAGGTTAGAAACCTCAGTCAATTAATAGGAATATAATGTCGGTCTTGATTTTCATGTGTATCAAGTGCTTATTCAGGAAAATCAGCAACTAACAGCTTCAGCTGATGTTAGCTAATGACTGCTCAGTAAACCTTTTCCTGACCTGACTAGACTCACTCCTACTGCTGAACAAAAACTACTTGCTTACACTGACTAACATGATTACAGACCGATACTAACCTATATGATCAACTGATGGACTATTTAAAAGTCTGCTGATCTGACAGATGACCAAGCCACCCTGATTAGCAGTGTATCCTTTAGTGATGAGACTTGGCTTTGTTGATGAAATAAAAAAGAAAGGATCATTTTTAATGCATTTCTTTGCCTTTTTTGTATTATTCCAAAACATAAAATCATGCAAAAACTTCAAATTCAGCACCTCACCAACTGGCTGTCTTGGAAAAAGAAGATCATGACAAAAAAAACCACTAAACAAGTTGTGGCTAAAGAAAGAGTGGGAATTCCTCCTCCTGAGGAAGTGCTGCCCCTCCCTTCTGTGAGTCAGCCCAAAAAACACAGAGATGGGAAGCACCGTAGCCACTCCCACCGCCTGTGCGCCCCGGGCAACTAGCTGTCTCCCCAGGCCTCGCATCACTGCTTTCATCCAAGCCCAATATTCCAAGCCATCTATGAGAGAACACAACAGCTGTTTGAAAGACCAAAGCGCTCCATCCTGAGTCCCTCTCCTTTACTGAAACAGTGTCAGCAGGAGACACGCTAACCCATTTCTCACCATTGTACAATCTGCCCTTGATTTAAGCACAAGCACGCCACTTTGAAGTTGCTATATGCTGCGTGCACGCTGTCACTTCCCTGTCTTCCAGAATGAGATTGTGTTCTCCTCTCCCTTTCTCTTGGAGCAGCTCTGAAGGAGCAGATGCATATGGATGAGAGATGTGTTACGTCATGTCTCCAAAACACCACCGCTATAGTGGAAATATAGCCGTGTGTGGATTAGGGGGCACATGTGTTTGATGTGTGCAACGCATGCCTGCCTGTCCCTGTGTGTGTGTGTGTGTGTGTGTGCGTGCGTGCGTGTGTACAGTACGTGTGCAGCTGTGCGTGTGCACACATGTGTGGCATGCCTCTCCCTCCGTGCATGGTTGCTCTTCAGCCTGCGTTCTGCTCCTCCGAGAGACAAGCGGAGGCTCTCTTTTTTTGGTGGAGGGTGTGTGCATCCCAAACATCATCCTGCCCTCACGTCCATCCTCGGCTACATTCCGCCTCCATTCTGTCTTTACCTGTACATCTACCCCACCGGCTATGTAAAAAAATAAAAAAATAAAATAAATAAATTGTATATATGCGCCCTCTGCATCCGGAAAGCCGCCAACAAGACGTCTTCCCTCCTCATCAATCAAAATATTGCATTTCCTCGGTGGGGTGTCTGGCCACGTCGAGCTCCAGTCTCATCGCAATCGCATGCGTTCACGCTTGCACACCGAGGGAATGTGTGAATGAGAGCAATGGGACACCGTTTGCGTCGGACATGGATCAGAGGATCGGGGGGGAATCATTGAATGACATCAACTCCTTCCATTCTCACAATTCGGCCCCACATCTTGCTGCACCGACAGACGGAGGGATGCCATCTATATACCCGCATCCTTCCCAAATAGCGTTGCCGTCAATCCATTGACTGGGCCACAGAGGGAGCAAGCAGCAAGGAGGGGAGAGAAGAAATCACACCACTACTACTACCACCACCACTGATCATATAATAAAGACACGGAATCGAGACAAGCCGTCAACACGCACACACCCTCAACATGCAAAACACGCCATGCGAGCGCCCGAATGGCGCTTCTCATGCCGACGCACATACCTGGCGGTGTCAGAATCCAGATGAGTGCAGGACGCCAGAGGTTTGTGGTGACCACCGGAGTGAGAGCCGTGGAGTGGAGCCGATTTTTTTTTTTTTTTCCTTCCTTCCTTTTCCTTTTTTTCCCTCTCCCCTCGTTTCTCCCCCCTCCCGTGCTTTCAGCGACTGGTCGGTGGGAGGAGAGCAGCTAGGGGTGAGGAGGGGAGGAGAGTGGAGGGAGGCGAGGGGATGATAGGGGAGGGGAGGGCGCTCGCTCGGTCGGTCGCTCGGTCGCTCGGTCGGCCCCGTTAACACCGGAGCTCACAGCATCTCTCGGCGTCCGTCAGACGCCAAGGCTGCGCGCCCTGCTTCCGCGGAGAGACGCGCTTCTCCTCCATCGCCAACCCCGCGATATCCAGCGGCTGTGATGTGAGGAGGAGGAGGAGGAGGAGGTGGTGGTGGCGGGGTGGTAGTGGTAGTGGTCTGTCAGTGCCGCAAGCTGCTGGATTTATTTGCTCCGCCGTTAAGACACGCTGACACACACACACCCCTCTGCTCCGTAGACAGGACGAGGCGTCTGGTCCAGGATGAGGTGCAGGCGGGTGGAGGTGGTGGTGGTGGTGGTGGTGGCGGTGCTGATGGAGAGGCAGACAGCGCTGCTGCTGCTGCTGCTGCTGCTGGCCGCCCAGACTGAGGCAGTGCCGTCCGGTTGAAGAGTGTCTGTCCCTCCCTTCCACAAACTCTCTCTCTCTCTCTCTCTCTCTCTCTCTCTCTCTCTCTCTCTCTCTCTCTCTCTAACACACGCACGAACGCGCATGCAACTGAGTGAGCCACTTGGCAGTGATGCTAGCCCGTCGACGTGTAAAAAGGGGGAAACACAGTTATGGCGGGAACTGTACCGCAAAGCGAAGGTCGGAGGTTACAAGACGCAACCCCCAAAAAATGAAAAGAAATATAGCTACTTTGGCCCGTTTAAAAATGTTTATGCCGCCATGCCACCACTCTAGGAGCTCACGTGTGCCCTGCACCGCGCACAACTGCTTTTCGGCGCGCTTGTGCTTTGGTTGTGTCCAAAATCACCCACTCGTTCGCTACTGCTTCCACAAGGGGTTCTATGTAGCTAACTATATTGTATAGTGTACACATTAGCCATATTATTAACGTGTCCTTTCGGCGGCCGTAAACAAATTAATGATTAAATATAAAATGTGTGACGAGAATTCTATACTCAGTGTCTTTACACATTTAAAAAAAAATACATGTAACTCGACTGCTCCCGTCTTTTCGGTATTTGCGTCAGCATGAGCGCATTGCTAGGTTAGTGACCATCAGTTGGACACTACTTCAGCGATGCATTGGGGGATATGTTGAATGGACTATGTATAGTGAACACCGTTGTTCACTCAGGATTTGCACGCGACTATAAAATGGCTTATCCTATACTGTATAGTTCACTACATTGTCAGTAGAGGGCGAATTTGGACACAGCCTCAATGCCCCTGGAGCGTGAGGGCCGCTCTGTTAGTTAGACCCTCCTGTCAAATGTACGCATTTCACTCATTCATACAGAGAGCGAGTGCATGGCTTTACATTTTGCACACAGCCTTACACAGCCCCTCACCACCAGAAATGCCCTCGCACTTGCTCATCAGTGGGGATGCGGATTAGTCACTGGCGCGACTGTGATGTGGGAAAAATGCCCAGGTCACGTGGCCAAGGAGCACAAGCGGAAGGATGCTTTCTATGGAAATTCAACTTGACACACCTGACATGACAGAAGAGTGTCACAGTGCCATGTGCCCCAATTAAGGTTTCGACTTCACCGTGGTGGTGGCAAGTGGGCCGCACCCAAAGAACAGTGAACATGTCAATATTTCAGGTGGACAGCCACATAATGGTCCACGTCATTCCAGCAACCAGCCGAAGTAGCCATTAAACATTAAAATGACAACAAAACAAAAGAAGTTTGCCCCTCAGCCTTCTACCTTCGCTCGCCTCTCTGTCAGTCTGATTCTCCTCTCTCAGCTAAGATGGTTGTCATGCATTCGTCCAAATGAGCACTAATTGCCTGGCCTTAGAGCCAAATGTTATCTCCCTTTCCCCCCCTCACTCTCACACAAGCGCCTAAAAGAAAGAGGTAGGAATGTCGGGGCTAGATGTGTCCACAAGCGTGTGCCAATGTCATGCCGAGATCACAGAGACATTGTTGAATATGGTTGTTTAACTAATATATATTTGACACACAGTCACTTTAGTCACCAGTGTTTTATTAAACTCGGGAACACTTCGCTGATCTAGAAAAATTTACATTTCTGAGGCCAACTTGTGCATTTTTCAATAATGCAAAAGATGACTTTGAGGTTTTGAATATGATCTGTCATACTTCGACGATTTGAAATGTCCTGAATGGGTATTTATGGTTGACTTAAATTGTCTGTGTCTACTGATACACAAAGCACCAGCCTGAAACAGCTTTTCACAATAAAGAGTCACCACAAAGCAAAAAGGAATAACAGTGACTTTGACCGAGCCCATGTACTTTTTTTTTAGAACAACTGAGTGACAGATGTGTCGATGGATATCAAACTTTCTTTGTCCAATCACAATGACTTTAAAATTTAGTCTGATTCCATAGTAACTTTGATGGTGTGCCACAGGGATATCTTCCTTCCCCACTATCATTCTGCATATTTTGTTCACTTTGTTTTAGGTCTGTCTTACAGGTCTTTCTTACAGAATCAGAAAAAAAGAAGAACCATGCTTTCGAAAACCGCCTTAGCTTTGGTATTTAAACTGGCAAAACAGTACAGTAAATTACTGAGTGACGTAACTGAAAGAACACATTCAATGTGCTGTTTGTCATGTTCAGCTTCCTTCACAGCCTAGGATAGGCATATGTTTACTAATGTAAACGGGAAATGCAACTCTCTGCCACATTTTAACACAAAACTCTTTTGCATCTAGTTAGTTGTCTGTTTATATGTTGATTTGATTATGCGCTACAGTAGAGAACCGAAGAGCCATCTGCCCAGCCCTGCTGATTTCTGCACTTGTGTTTATGTGGATGCATTTAACCTGCACAGATTACAAAAATCACTGTTATGTGAGTGCTTGTGACCTTTTACAGAAACAAGATTCTTACGCATAGAAAGAACCGATGCTTTTACCTCAACCCAGAAGAATTATACACATTGCACAACAATCTCCAGTGACAGACCTTTATCCTCAAGAGGCAGAGACACGGCAAAGTTGGCACTAATGAGACGAGCAGATGGCCTTTATATTGCCTTTTAGTGGTTAGAATCCTTCTATTGGAGCATAAAGAGATAGCTGTGGGCTAATGAAGTATTCAGTGTAGCACATGGCCATCAGCTCAAGGGAAAATATCTTTTCATTTATGTGGATGAGAGGCAGGACAAGAGTGATAACACTACAGAAGTAGTGTATCCAAATCTCACAGCTGTCGACACACTGTTGGCATCCTTTTTTTACTGCCATTGAAACCAAATGACCAGATTAACTATATTAGCGCCTGGTGAACAAGAGACATTTTGGCAGCATTGAGGGGTGTAGAAATTGAACAAAGCAAATTAGAAGGTCTAAATTAAATACAGTAATAATGGTAGCATATTATTTTTGTTCCTACCTGAAGGCTGGAGCCCATTTAATGAAAAAAAATACTGTTGCCGCATATCAACATGCAGCATATGAATATTAGAATTGCCACTATGTTTTAAATTTGATTGCCTGTGCTTAGATGTTCCGCCTTTTCTTTGTCAGCACACAAGCGTGTGTTAATTAGCACAAAAAGGAAACCTTAGATACAGTATTATTTTTTTTTACAAGTCCCACAGCATCTCACCCAGATGTGGAAGTTCCTCTTTAAAGGCTGCATGAGACCCATCAGGCTTAAACTAACCTCAATGTAATCCCCTCGATGTCAGAACTAGAAGATCAGAGCAACCATTCTTTAAGAATGGAAGTGGGATTGGACATATACCTCACAGCCTCAGGGCAAGAGAAACAGTTAAACCTAAACAGGCATGATTTCATTTTTTGTGATGAGATTTATCCAGAAGTTTCCTTAAAAATACATTTTTAAATTTCCCCATAAACTTCGGATGTCAACAAAACCTTTTCAATAGAAGATTAGAATATTTACCTTGAACCTTATATGAATAGTGTTCAGTCAAAAGAAACATTGGAGCGGTAATTCTATATTTCCAGTGAGTTGTGGATAATCAATCTAAATTCTTCTGATCATCTGCAAATGTGCACTTTTTCTCAACAATGCTCAAACCACACTTGATCCATTTAATCCACTATAAATGGAAATTAGCTAAGCAACAAAGTCTGTGGGTGATTTTATTGATTAAGTATTAAATTGTAGAAAATTAAAGTACACACAGTTTCAGCAGCAGGAGCCTGCTAATTGTAAAGACTCCTAAAAACCCCATTTAATGCAAACTTTAACCAAAATTTACCAAAAATAATCTGTGTTAATCTCTAGCCACAACTCCAGTTCACCCTTTACTTCTTTTGCTCATTGCACTTTTTAGAAAGTAACACACTCGTTTCTGTAACTAAGTCATTTTGTGATGTCACAACGAAGCCTGGACCCTTTCGACTCAGTGACACGCACCTTGTTTATGTCTCCTTTCAAAGTGTGCATTTTTTGCACTTGGCAACAAACAGAGGAGTAAATTGTTTTTTGTTTTTTGGAAATCTGTATCAATTTGGAAAAGTTAGTGCTTTTGTTTTTTTTGTTTTTTCAAAGTTAGATTTTGGTGCGCCTCGGTCTCAACGTGACAAAAGTACACCCTTCTTGCTCTTATTTTTATATGTTTATATTTTTTCTTTTCAGAGGATACAGCAGCACAATAGTTTAATAAACCGGATCAATCAGCAGATGTTAGTCTCTGCCAGACCGAGTCCCCACTTCAATTCATTCAGATGCTGCATTGCAGATAAATAAAAAAATAAAAAAATAAAAGCTTTATCTACCAGAAACCTTTGACACACCACAGAGACCAGCTAAAATGTCTCGTGGTCACTGAAAGTTAATAATGCAAAAAAAATATACAGTATATATTCCTCCTATGAATACAATGAGAACCCATCAGCACTACGAAAAAGTATTGTGAATGTCGATCTCATTGCCTGTTTTGGCCTCGTCAATTCATCAACTTCACAAAACAAGTGCAGCAATTTTTACTCTAACAATTTTACCTTCACAACATAGTGCACGTGTTAATTGCTACTGTGGTGGGGATTTTAAGGAAAAAATAGAATAGTTTTTAGTCTTACGCTAACCTCAGATACTTCTTGACATAGCTTGTCCACAGACTTGACATGCAGATAAACAAGTTTAACTATTCTTGTACATCTTCCGACGTGCTACTTCAAGTAACCGAAGTTTGTGGCTAAATGTTTCTATTCCTGCATTTAATTTGTTAAAAGACCATTAGACAATGTGAGAAAAAAAAATCTGGAGCTAGATATTTAAATTCAGCAGACGGAAGAGCAATTTGTCTCCGCTCAAGTACCTTGCTTTTTTGTGACGCCTCACTAAGCTAATCACCATCTCCGCTCAGACAGCTGAAGGTAAACCTGAATGTTTTCAGGCAGAGAGAATGTGACTCTATGCTCTAAACCATAATGGACTGAGAGCTTATCCCTGCTGCACAGCATGTCACGCCCCAGACAACATTTTTCAAAGCACCCAACATTTTAAACAGTTATGCTTTTCACAGTGCAACTGTCTGAAGATCCACTGCTGCTGCCTCAATCTTCATTCAACTGTTTTTTTTTTACCAATGAAATTCTTCCAAAGTAGGCGTATACCCACAAACCCCACACATTACAAGTTAAGGCTTCACCTTTTAAAATGAGCAACACACCTCAATAGGTGGCCTGCCAACCCCTGAATCCAGCCCCTGAATCCACAGGCAGACTCAACAAAAACCTATGCATGACAGTGAGTGTCAATACAACTGAAGAAGAAAAACTGGGAGGTCAGATACGTCAGATATGGTAAGCCAATGAAAGGCCAGCATTTGGCAGTTGAGAATGCACAATGTTGTTTTTGATATACTGATGTATGTTGTTGAGGGTAATTGTTTAAAATCATCAGATTGGACATTGGAAAAGAGAACCAGGAGGAGCGTGCCACACACACACACACACACACACACACACACATATAGGTACATTCAAACGCACACTTGCACGCACACAGATTCACATGCACACATATTCTCAGATTCTCTCTCTCTCTTTCTCCCACACACACACACACACACACACACAGGAGTGAACAGAGAACAGTCGGGTGCCCAGAGGCTCATAGCCCACTGTTGACATTATTGTCCTCAGTTCATCTTATTTATTTACTCGTAGTTGAGTCACTGCATCATACAGACACACAGAATGTTGCCATACGCCATGCACTATGACCCCTGTGGAAACATTTTGCTTACAGTCAAATTCAAAGCTTTATTAAGAAGCATAAACAACATGTATGCACCCATTTTCCTGACAGCGCTTGGACAAGAAGCACCCTCACGTGAAACAGGAACATGCGCACATGCAACAGCGCAGCCATTTTAATTCCCCTCTTTATGTCTCACACTCAGAGAATCACAGGTATGGATGCCTTGATGCCTCCGCATTTAAAGCGTAGCTGATTATCATTAAAATTAGCTGTGAGGGCTGCAAAGGCTCCCTATAATGTGGCGTTAACAGCATGGCAGTGTCAGCGCAACACTTGCTGTTTACAGTTTAATCTCGCAGCAGGCTGCAGGCGGCAGATAACTAGTGCACAAAGCATGCTGGGAGATAAAAGCTCAGAGAAATGCGCTGGGGCTCCCGTTGCGCCTGTCGCTTCGGTGATGCGGCATCAGTTGGTATTACTGCTGAGAATGGTGCTCCCTCAAACAAGTCACCTCATGGGAAAGAGGAGGGATGATGTGGAGGGAGCAGAAGGAGAGAGATGTGTTCCCAGTGATTCAGCCATTAAACAGAATTGGTTGCGCACGAATGAAAAGATGTGATGTTTATTTTTCTCACCAAGACACAAGGGGGAGATTGCAAAATTTGAAAATGTTAAATATTTAGTTTACTCGTTATAAAATAATGTGCAGGTCATTAGTTCAAACAACTTGCCATGTTGTTATGAAAGGTCCTCAAACATACACAATGAATGTGTTGGTGAGACTGAATTTGTATGTATGAGAGTTTGAATATGTATGTAAGAGTGGCTTTGAATTATGGCCCAGACAGCCTCTCATAGGTTGCTGGCCTTGTAGCGCAGCCAGTATAGTAGATGCGCTGAATGCTGAATCACGTTATATGACATTTGGAAACTTACACTGTGAAATGTATAACTTGTTATTTGGGACACGTGAGAAACGTCAGCTGAATAGCATAAAGACTAAGAGTAAATTCAAGGCTGCAGAGATGAACTAACAGAATCCCCACAAGATCCACTGAATAATTGAGGGCGAGCGCCTAATCTGCCATTTCGAGACATATGAGTTTGTTCCAGCCTTAAGCCAAACTTCTGACGACTATTTTATGCATTCAAGAACACGGTGTGAACATTAAAATATTAAAATATGATGAGTATTTGTGTGTTTGCCCAGCACTCCATATTCTAATTTTCCACACAGGCCCCAAAGTATATATATAAAAAAAACCCTGAACATTTGCATTTTTTTTTTTTGACTCTGCAAACTTCAAATAAAAGAATGAGTTTGATCTTGTGTGTTCTCTTTCAACCTTTGAGGCTAAAATAATTCATCTTGAAACACAATACCCATTTTCGTTTGGGGACTGTAACGTCTTTTGCTAAGTCCAAGTTGATGTTCTGACTTGTAGCAAAAAATTGGAATGGTAATGATAAAGTACAATCCTGTCGACTCCACATTTGCTCAGTAAACATCCAATGGCCTGCATTTTTGTATTTCTGTATATTCTGAATTTTGTATTAAAGTGAAAAAACAGAAAAGTAAAACACCAGCAGAACAACCTCGATATCTCATACAACCCTGACTGCGTTTAGCTGAAGCATTACAAATTTGTCAATACCTAAACACAAATGATCTAAAATTTATTAAGATCACATAAATTTAAAATAGAGAATGACATAAACCTGTGAAAAATGCATCTGTATAACATTAAGAGATGACCCAGTTTTAATTTCCTCTCAAATGGCCCATTTGAATTCTAAGATGAACATGGAAGTGAAAAGGGAAAAAAGCACCAGAATTTACATATTTTCGGATCAGAATCGGGCCTTTGTTTTGCTGTATTCAAAAATAAGTCTGATTCGGATCTGCTGTGTGCGTGCGTGTGGAAGCAGACAGATTGAATATTTACTGTCTTTGTCAGTCATAGTTAATTGAATATGCAAATCACTCTTACACAGGCACCAAAGCTTTGATGAAGGCTGACTTGTTTTCTGCTCCACCATGAAATGTCAATTGTTTCATGCTGTTCTACTCTTATCAAGATCTGCAGGACGCATGATGAACATCCGTCTGCTCCATGTCACACTTGGTTGGTGTTCCACCCCAATCTGTCAGGAGCAAACCTAAGGAACAACAGTTTCACAGTGATACTACACATAAAAAATACTTCCAAAAGCTCTAACTTTGATTATGATTTGGTTCTCATCTAAGCCCAGGTTGAAAAGGGATGCCACTCACTCAAGTTCCAATACTTATTGGATATTGACATTGTTTTTCCGGTAGCGATTCAGGATTCTTCAAGATGAAACTGCCAGCATCGGAGTTACCCTGAATTCTAATGCTGCTTTGTCCAGCATCAACATATGTCATTTAATGGGTTGGTAGCCAAATCATGTTGATGCATGGTGGATGTTCAGATATGGTTCACTTTTAAAATTAGATGTAGGCAGATGATGAAAAAAAATAACAAGAATTGGGCAGAAATTAAACAATATTGGAAATCCTGTAAGCGTCAAAAGTAGGAGGCACTGACTGACAGTTATTTCCCTGACACAATTATCACGCTGGTGTCGATGTCAGACACAAAGTCAGAGGATTGGCAAAGTCAGCAGTGTTCATCTTCCACGGATGGCAGTGCCCTTATCAGCTGAGACAAAAAGACAGCTTGCCAGACTGACACTGCCATCTATTGAACTGATTGCCTGATTAGAAACGAGCCTGAGCATTTTTTTTTTTAAAAAAGAAAGAAAGACAAAGAAAGAGAAAGGGGCGAGGTCGTTGTCATTCCATGTGCTGCTGGGAATCAGGAACGGAGGACACATGAACTATGTGGCCACTTCAGGGAGGCTGCAGCTTGAAAATAGTTTGTTTAGTTAGAGTGTTTTGTTGAAAACTGTGACATTCATTGTCAACACTAAAAATCTGTGCTGTGACATTTCAATACCCGTTCCTCAGCGCTGGCAGTCTGACTCCACTCTCAGCCATTAAATGTTTGCTGGATCATGGCCATAAGTCAAACTGGGCTATGTTCAAACTCCAGATAAAAATTAGTTCAGAGTTCATACATCCATGAGCCTTCGGACATAATTCTGTTTTGCAACTTTAAGTGGTTTGAGAGACAGATAACACTATCTTTATCTGTCCACGAAGCTTCCTAACAGCCTCTGGTTACAATCAAAAGCGGCTTTGAGTCTGCCGTTGGCTAATTTGGAAGCCCCCACTGCAACAGGGTAATTGCATCTCCCCGGCAGTGATGAATGTGGCCCTGCCATGATGTAGATGCAGCTGTCCTACCTGTGTTTCTATCATCTCGTTCTAATCGCCCCCTAACACACAAACACACATACACACACAGTTGAATGCTCCTGAGAGCAATTATCAGAGAGTCTGTTCTCCATTGTACTGACTTTGCACTGATGCTACAGTTCCTTCTGTAGCTATTTACAGATCAGTTGCAGGCCAGTGGTTTGAACTCTGGCGACAAAAGATGAAAAAGGTGATGTATAGGAGCCAAGCAATTACTTCACAAGTGAGCATGTAAAGACTGGACATGATTGATCACAGCTGAGAATACTACGTGTGTGTGTGTGTGTGTGTGTGTGTGTGCCAACAAAAAAGTTTTGTAGGCAGTGTGTTGTCAACACAACAATGCACTTCTTTATTTCTAAAGCTAAGGTATAGAATGCAACGAGGCAACATATATTTTGGGCTGACGCCAATCACAGTGGCATCTATACAAGTATTTTGCAGTTTGTTGCTGTCTGTTTTTCAGAAAGTCGGTAGTGAGAGGTTATCGGGAGCCAGACCAAGGCGTCTGGCATGGGAGGGTAACCAGCAGGGGAAAAGGCAAGCTGAGATTCATAACAGATGGCCTTTGCCTGGACCACATCCATTGACCTC
Source organism: Thamnaconus septentrionalis (assembly GCA_009823395.1). Classification (NCBI taxonomy): domain Eukaryota; kingdom Metazoa; phylum Chordata; class Actinopteri; order Tetraodontiformes; family Monacanthidae; genus Thamnaconus; species Thamnaconus septentrionalis. The sequence goes on along the minus strand of CM020505.1, from coordinate 4,943,269 downwards.
ACACACACACTCACACATTCTCACAAACACATTCACAGCAAGTGCCTTAGTTACTCCACTACCTACCAGAGAATAACAGATGACCGGTAGACCAAGCTTCCTGTTTTGCTGTAGGAAAACTGTGAAAGGTTATCTTTTGACAGTAATGATTATAATCGTAATAGTAGTATTAAAAGACTGTTAGTCCTCTTGTTGGTTTCATTCCATCCAATCGGAACATTGATGTGCAGTTGCATTGGCGCCACACTATCGAAGTTCAACTAGTCAGGGAGACTATCACCATTGGTTAAAACTAATTTTCTAAGGTATTCCTAGCGATCCTGAATGGACAACGACAGCGCATATTAGGAAACATCCTCTGAAGAACCCTGAGCATCCATGCTCTTTGCTTCTCTGCAATGACAGTTTCCGACCCCATGCTGCATACGTATCCTCGCCAGGCTTGGAATGTTTGTATACAATGAAGAGTGAGTCTCATCATACTCGGTCAGTATGTAAAGACAACAGTAGGAACTGTCAACTTCTGATGGGATGAAGACAGATTTTAAAACCAGGAGGGAATACGGCATATACTCAGCTGTCAATATTATATCCAAGACTAACCTTTGTATTCTCTGGGAAAACATACTGAAAGAGATCACTGACTCATGGGGTTACAAACCTCAGTGGTTATTCAGTGAACTTGTAACCTCCCTTACTAACATGTACTTGTTGTTAGTCTTATTATAACGCTCTTATAAATACCTGCAAAAATAGCAAGGACCAAACAAGTCAAAGGATTATAGTATAAATTGCCAAACCCATTCTTTGACTGCAGACAAACTCAGGTAGAAAGATGTTTTGTGAAGAAGGAGAAAAGCAAAAAAAAAAAAAAGAAGAAGAAGGACCTCCTCACAGTCCGATTAATCACACTGGACCTTCTTTCTTTTAATGAATACTGTTGATGCATGAGGGCACGACTAAATCTGTTTTCAACCAAATAAATCTGTGATAATGATGTGAAACTGAGATAAATCACCACTGCAGATTTTGCTGTTTTTTTTCCCCAAACAAACAATTTGGAACCTAATTATCAAGACTTTCATACATAACTGCCATCACCAGGTGGGTGATCAACTTACTTCTGCCTCTCAAATTACACAATAACTCTGGCTGTTTAAATTATTTCAGTGTACACAGTTCATCATGAGTTACACAGAAGTTTGTTTTGGGGTTTTTTCACCGCTGGGTTTCTATAGTACACCTCAGAAGTTTCCATATGTGTTGGGTGGAAGAAAACTACAATGGCTAACCAGAGAAAATCACCACACCTCTGACTATAACCACTAAACTAAACAAATCCCAACATGTCCAATCGATCAATAATGCCACGCTGTGAAAGCGGCCAAAGCAATTTCGAAATAGGGACTTTACCCGCTTACTCAATCATCACAATGGCTTCCATTGATCCCTTGTTGAATATGATTTTCATTTCCTTTCAAAAATTGCTATTATCAATTTGGACGAGGTTGAATCCATTAGCAGTGGTCGCTAGGCTAGAAGACTAACAGCTGACAAATGTTTTGTGTGCAGCGGCCAGTCCTGCTAATGGAATCACTGCATATGATGAGTGTTTGTGCACTGTGACCTTACACCTGAGATCCATCATGTCTCTTTGTGCCAAGGTCTCTTATGTCTGAAGGCGTCTGACTGAAAGCCTTGAACGGCCAATAAGACTGTGGCTTGCAAAGGTACTTCAGGCCTCTCAGGTTTACTTCACTTAAGTGGAATGAACAAATGTCTTATCGATGTGCACAGCAAAGAAGGTATGAGATATTACATCCTGGGAGCTTGTTATCGGCTTCTCCTTGATGAAGATAGCACGCCACGCGTACATGCGAGCTGTGCCTCTTTTCCAAATTGATGCTGTTCATCATCTGCAGTATTGAAGTATTTAAAGGAGTACTTTGAATTCAAAATTCCCCCTGTTAGGTACTCATCCGTGTTGACATCGGCATTCTTGCACGCAATTTTAATTGATGGAAGGACTACCACCCAAGGGAAGACCGGTGTGACCAAGTACAAATGGCCTCTGCTGGATGGACTTCTTTCCAACAGCCTGTCCTCCAACATTGTCTTTTCTTAGTGGATGTTTTCCTTTTATTTCCTAAACCATACAGATATATCTTCAGAGTAACTCATTTTATGAACGCATGTGCAGGGAAGACAAGGAACCCCATTTGCTGATAAAGTGACTCCTTTGAGCCTGATTTATACTTTTCCATGGCGTTGACAGTTTAGTGCACCTTCCAGAGTTCTGCCTCCATGGGACACCTCGCAGTGCAATTCACCGCCTTCCCACTGGGGTTTGTTTGTGCGGAGGGGTCCTATGCGACACCTCGTCTGGCCACAGTGAACAATGGAGGCCGAGGTGGAAAAGGAGGTTTTGGAGTTAGAGCTGATCGATAACAACAAATGCTTTAATTGCGTTGTTCAGAAGACGATTTGTTGAGGTGGTCGTGCTTTCGCACCTCCTCGATTAACCTCTCCTCGACTTGATCCATTGAAAACAACACCTGAGCAACACCACCAAACATTAAAAATGGCCTCGAAGGAAACAGGGAATGCTAACTGCGGAGTCGATGCAACGCAATCATGCAATAGTCAAAGGTCCTGATTTCAATTACCGTGTGTAAACATGTTGTGGTTTTCTTCTTTGGTGTCCATCACTCTCCACGCCATTTATTGGGTGGAATTCTCTCCATCCATGAAACTCCAGAACGGATACAAATATTCAAACATTTTAAAGCACAGCTTGAATTTTCAACTCTGACTTCACTTTCAATTTGTCAGAGGAGAGGTGATTTTAATTTTGTCTGAACTATCCCCTTAAGCACAGCACACCATCCTCAGCTGTCTGAAAGTCCAGGAGAAAACATGCCTGGCAAAAGTACAATACATACAACTGGCATCATGGAGAGACATTCCAGCCAAACTTGCTTCGGACTATATTTTCATTCACATTTTGATTGATTTTGTCTCCTAGGGCAATTTCTCCTGATGTTCTATCTTGGGTTGTTTTAATTGGCCTGACATGAAGGAAATCAGGCATGTCAGTGACATTCACATGCTCTCCTGACACGCACACATGGCTGCATTGCACTGCTCTCCATTTTATCAGTGTTGGTTTGAAAACAAAACACTTCATATTTACATTTATTGCAACCAACTATTGTCAACCGTCATAAAAATAAATGTCAATAGGTCAGATCCACAAAATAAGTCACAAAGTTCTCATCAGACAGACAATGACTCACAGATTTGGATTAATCAAACACACATATAATAAAAATAAAAAGCTTTTTGTACTGTATTCCACAATCCATTACGAAACTAAACTAAATGTTTGTGTTCAGGCATCAGAACCACTTTCCCAAACTCACTGATGATCAATCTAATATGTTTTAAAATGTAAAAAACAATGATTTTTAAAAGTGCTGCTCTAATCAAACAGCCATGGTTTAAAGTGTATAATATTTCTGAAACACCCATTAGTCAGAGGTGTGAAGTGCATGAAAGGTGCTTGTTGAATTTCATTGCTTCATAACTAGACTCTGCATCCTGCACCTTTACATTGCGGACTGCGCTGTTTTTTAATCAAAACCTTTCCAGCTGCTAATCTTGAGTTTAATTGAGGTTGCAGATCCTTGGATCCAGAGAGGCTAAAACAGCATGTTGTCTTATTAAATTACATTAAAACCTTCCGTTTTAAGCCTCATAACTGTATACAGCGAAGGTCAGTGCGTCTGACATAAAAGATATAATCCATGCTTTAATATTCATCCAATGAGCACGCGTGGGATGTTCACGTCTTGGTTTAAGGTTCTGGCACATCTCACTTCTTAATAACAGCGGCAACCTCTTGCCTCACATGACCCTTAACCCTCTTGATATGCAATGTGAGCTCGGCGGCTTGATTAACACTGTTCAGACACTGACATGTCCAGAAATCCCATCCTGCAGACGCCTTGTTGATTCTCAATTAAAGTGGATGGGGCCCGGAGTGGATTTTAGGACAGGGTGAGAGTGAGTGGGTTAAAGAGTGTCTAACCTGTATCGATGGGCAGGAGGAGAATTCAAAGAAGGGAAAAGTCAATAAGCCTCCAGGAGTAATGAGTGTCAAGGACCCCACTGGTCTTCGTCAACCATCAAAGGATCTGCTTTTCCATCTGCCACTGTGCATTTTAAAAAGGCACTCAGACCGAAAATAGATTCAAATGGCTGGTTGTAGATTATAGTCATTTTAATACTGGTAAATCTCCAGGAAAGTCAATCAGTGAAGATAAAAGTAACTGTAGCTTTTACAAAAAAAAAAATGTTCAATTATTCCAAAAACAATTTCTAAATTGATGTGAGTCATCAAACTAAGGTAGTAAGGTAATTCAAAATAGAGAAAAAGGACATATCAAATATTGTTTAAGAAACAGCTGATATCAATATTACATCAATTAAAAAAAGAATGAAACAATAAATGCAGTCAGACAGCAGTCTTGAAAGAAAAGTTAAGGCAAGCGGACTGGTTTTTGTAAGCTCGAGGATGTTTCTCCATAGTGTAAAAGTAGTCGAAATAACACAATGTTCTGGGCAAATGGTAATGACGATATTGTAACATTGGTACTTGGGAAATGCAGCCGGATTTTCATCTACATGTCACATCCAAGGATGCTCGGTATTGTCAAAACTATGGTCCATTTAGCAGTGCAGCGGTTGGGCCAAAACTAACAATAATTTGTCAGTTTGAGAAGAACATATTTTTCACATTATCCACAGTCGCTAGGAACGGCACATGGATTACTTTTGTGTAGGCCGACACAGGCTTTAGACACGTGTGCCATGGTTTGCGGGAATGAAAGTGAAGCTGCAGGCATTTCGGGCAAACAAAGTGTGTTCATTCGCTTGCCTTTCACAATGGCTGTTGTCTTTGTTTTCAGCTGTGCTGGAGCAGAATTCCTTTGTACTCTTGTGTTCGTCCAACTGCAGCTACTCAGAAATTCTGCTTCACTCTGTGGTGTGCAAATGTAGACATTTCTGAGTTTGTTTGTTTGTTTGTTTATTTTTCGTTTTCTCATGTTGATTCCATCATGTTAAAATATTGTGGATTAGGTTTAAGAATAAAAACGCCATGTTTTCGCAAAAATATACACTTTGGCCTTTGGATTTTTTTTCACCTCCATCCCTATAATAAAGTCATGACAATAAAAGCATATAAGCACCCATAGATTACATGCAAGAAAGTAAAAAGATTTTAAAAATATATATATCTAAACAGCAATACAAGACTAATCAGGAAAACTACTAAATATGTTGAGAAATTGAAAAAAAAAATAGATTTATAAAATAAAAAACAGCTACTGATGTTTTTAAAAAGTACTTCCAGTAGAGGCAAAAAAATAGAGATGGATTTTAAGACCAGATGATTAGCAGATGGTGAAAATGTCTTTTTTCCCTCTATTATTAGGTCGTTACTTGACAACTGCAAGAATTCAACCCACTCCGTTTCCCAGTGTGGCAGTTGTTGACGGAGCGCACGCAGCTCTTGTTCTCTTGCTCGCCTTCGACTCCCGACTGTCATGTTTGTTGACGCTTCTTCAGCATCACTGAGCATCTAGTCTGGGAGACCAGCCCTGACCATCGAACCTTGCGAATTTTAATACACTGATTCCTTGACTGAGCCACACGTCATGCAAGTCATGGCACAATTACTCCCTTTGTCACAACATCGCCGCAGGCAGAACCTATACACTGGTCTGCTCCGATCATCCGCCATGCTTGACTACCCGCAACAAAACAAAAGACTTTGCTCTTGTAAAAATGAACTGCGGTGGGGATTTAGGGGAAAATCTTTCACTACGGACTACATACACAACTAAGTCTTTGATATTTGGCACCTTTCTCTGAGGTCACACTTTGCAACGTATCACCCAGCTGATCTCTCAGCTACCAGGCAACAGCTGTTCCAACACAAGTCTCGTACTGTTTATCAGCTTCAATGATAGCTGCTTGTTATTCAGTGTCCTTCTTTCCGTCACATTGTGTCTTAAAAAAAAAAATAGGGTGAAAAAACAGCTATTTGTAGTCTGACAGCCCCCTGCTGTTAAACTTTGAGCAAATCGCACTGGGTGCCTTGTTTTCTTTGTGTGTGTTGGTGACAACGGGGGGGTTGTTTCTCAACGCAAAGCTGTTGTCTGCTGAGACACACACTTTTCTCCCTCTGATGTGTGTTGATGCACGTGTGTGTACAAATAGAGACCATTCATGGTAGTTGATATGTACCGTAGTACATTACTACTACACATGTATGGTAGTATAGTATGTGTAATGCGCATGCTCCTTTTTTCATGATCCTGCACTTCTTTTAGTATCGTTAAATCCAGTGCATGTTTGATGCAATAATCTCATCTGAGTGGCAAACAGCAGCTCCTGCATTTTACTTTTTTTTTTTTTTTGACAGAATATCTATTTAATTCTGGTAAATGTTCTACAGTGGGGAGGACATTTATTTTACTCACAACGTGAATGCCTATTGTAAAAGGTACTACTCTTAGAGCACAAGCCTATTCACATTAAATTTGCTATTCAAGATGCGGGCCAGAGAAATTGAGTTAGAGGGTTTTGTGGATAACAGTTGATTTATAAAAAAAAACTTGAAGAGCGCTGAACAACAGATGCTAAGAGGCTGTTCTGAACAGTTGTATCTCCACTCTTACAAATTCTTTCAAATCGCTCATCCTGTCTCTGCGAACATAGAAGTGGTATCTGGGTAATTCCGGTTAAGTTCATGCGTTGCGCTTATTAACAGCTAATCGGAAGATTTCTGAGCTCCTGTCGGACGACCCCTGCCTGTTAGGGAAGGTGAAAAATGGTGTTTTAGTCTTTAGGGTTTGGGTGAGGGTTGGGGTTAATGTTAGGGATAGGGCTTGGGTTTGGACTACGGTTAGGGTAGGGTTGGGGTAGGGTTAGGGTTTAGATTTAGGGTTGTGACTAAGGTTGGGGTTAGGGGTGGAGTTGGAACAAGGATTACTGTAGAGTTTGGGTTGGGACTACAGTTACAGTAGGGTTTGGGTTGGGACTAAGGTTATGGTAGGGTTTGGGTTGGGACTAAGGTTAGGGTAGGGTTTGGGTTGGGACTAAGGTTAGGGTAGGGTCAGAATTAGAAGGAACACGTCACGTACAAGGCCTGTGCTTCTAAACAAAAACCATAGTTTAATTTCCCTTGTCGCCATATTGAGGGACTCCCATGAGTGGTGGAACTCCCTCCTTTGAAATGGTTGTCACATTTTTCTCATCGTAACTTCTGAGCCAATTGACCACCCAGTGAACCTCGACCTTGCCCTCCTCTGGCAAAGTACACTGCGCAAAGTTACTGAATGTTCAGATCATTTCGTGCTGACGCAGATCGCTTCTTATTGCTGCTGTATAAAGCTCCTGTACACCTTGGCACGTCTGGTGCCAAGGGATGGGGTGTGAGCTCGGATGGCAGGCAAAGGAATAAAATGCTGAGCTCTGATGACGTGCATAAGAACAGTAGATGCTATGGTAACGGTTATTATAATGCAACGCAAAACCCATCGCAATAACTTTGTGGCCTCTCAGCTCTTATGTAAAATCCAAGTAAGCTGTGCATGCAGGCACACAAACACATGCAAGCAAACACAGAAACACACACTTACACATACACATGCACAAACACATACACACACTGCATTGCTTATGGGCTTGGCTGGTGCTAAAATGGAAATGAGACTGGGTAATCAGAGCCCAGGGAGAGGACATTCCTAGTTCTTCTCCAGCTGATGATGATGATGGGAAAGGGCTGTCCCAGAGGAGTGCCCCGCCACCATTGGCTGTGATGGCCAATGACATCACTTATTAGAGGGCACGGTAAAGAGCACACGACGCTGTAAGGGACAGAGCGAAATTAAACAAAGACAGTTAAAGTGGCTTTGACTCCCTGGAAGGTCAGTCAATACTAATGCATTTTCATCACTCTCACTTAAGTCCTGCATTAAGCCAAATACCAGATGCCACCACACATTTACAGGTCCCGGCAAGATCGACGCAGACATCACTATCCCGCTGTGCAATGGACACAGGCACGGGTATATCAGGTCACACACCGGGAACTGTCTGATTTGACACAAGGCCGGTTTAGGATGAACTTTACATGATCTCTAACACAAACACGTTGAAAACATCACTTCACTCTGAAGGCAGACGAGGTGATGGCCCCTGAGGCCTGTGACAGAACACTGCAATCTGCTCAGGCAATATTCAGCAGGTTTTAGTTCCAACAGGAAATTTAAATCATTGCATCCAGATGGAAATGGTGAGTCACTAAAACACATATATTGCATATTGAAACAACACCATTTAACATTTCTACCCTAAATGTATATGATCAGATTGGTTTCTGCTGTTAAATTTGCAGTATTTTGACTCGATATGTTTTTCCTCTCTGGATGGTTGCACTCCTTGGAGGTGAGTTCTGCTGTTAAACACCATTTTGTTGCATAAAAAAGGTCATACTTACATATGTCCATATGTTCGTATTTGCATGCGAGCCTGAAGACAAGCTCAAGTCTTTAGCACATTCAGTCTCAGAGTTGTTTTCTTGCTGTGTGTCCAAAAGTCAATAGTGAACTGGGAGGGAAAGGGGGGCATTCAAGGCCACTTAGCTGTTCTGTTCACTTGGAGCGAACAAGAAAGGGCCCCTAAAAAGCTGTTTATGGTTTATTTTCCATTGGACGCTTTTAGGAGGACGCAACTGGAGACTTGGTGGAAGCGACGTCTGGATGAGGATTTTCTGCCCAGATTATCTTGCGTTGCAGTGAGAGCCAGCGTCGTGTAATATTTGCTGTTTTATTCACTCTGTTGTATTTTTTTCTACCTTACATTTTGCTGCACCTCTGGCTACCTGGTGTCTTGGCTGTGCTGCTGCCTGTCTTGCTCAGAACACTCTTGGAGGGATAAAAGTCTTTTCTTTTGTTTTTGTTTTTCACCACACTGAGGTGTTCTTCCCCGAGTTCAAGGTTCCTCAAACAGGGATAACCACGATAATAATGATCAGGCTGCCCCGTAATTTGTTTTCAAATTGCCGTTCGCTTTGTGGCTGTCCGAGGCCACGCACAGAACGGCGGCGTCTGGCCCACACGGGCAACCGAAGCCGCCCCGATTGCGAGCATCGCTCACCTCCTGTCACTCTGCCTTCGCAGGAGGTGCAGGGAGGTGAAGAGAGAGCGCCTCGCCCACCGCACCGGCCTATTCCCCAGAGTCAGGCTGCACGGCGTATCAGTGCGGGGAGAGACAGCCAGTGATGTGGGGTGGGGTGTGTTGTGGCTGATAGCGCAGCTCGCCACAGCTGCGGGCGGCGGGATTTAAATGTCAATTTACACATGAAGCACAATGCGCGATTGCATGACCGTGGAAAGTAAAACTGTTGAGCCCCTATTAGACGGAGGAATAATTGAAGACAAAAGTAATTTTAGCGTGCGTGCATTTGTATCCCTGCACATGGTGGAGTGTGATGAAGAGGTGGGGGGTGGGTGGGCAAGGGAGAAAAAGCAAGCACAAAGAAATTTATATGGAAAAATTGCTGCCAATGTAGATTGTAACTGTTTCAAGCAGTTAATCAAAGATTAATATGTTTAAATGGTGGTGGTGAATTATATTTAAAAAAAAATACTGTTTTTATTAAGGATTTAAACTCTAGTTGAGTAACAAGACAGTTTGGATATTATTGCATTGTGTATTATATAACTATAGCTTCAGATGAGACATGTATTGGTTGCCAAGAACACAGCAAACAGGAATTTAATATCAAATAAATGTGATATTACATTTCAGCGTTCTTCGCTCCACTGCTGTGCGAGAAGAAAAAACACTTTCTCCTTTTTTTTTTTTTTTTTTCTTTTTTAAAAAACTCCTGACCAAAGTTATTAGATTCTGCCGAACCTGAAGGGTTCTAAAGGCGGAGGTGAGAATACACTGATTGTGAAAATTATGGTTGAAGATGAAGATGACTCGCGTCTTGGTCCCTCAGCAGCATGACTATTTGCATCATGTCAGAGGTAACGTGCGGTGTGGGTGCCAGAGTGATGAGACTGGCTGGCTCTAATCAGGGCTGACATACGCCCACGTCTCGGCTCTCTCCAACTCGGCGGCGTCGACGCTCACGTGGTGCTTCGTGCACACGCGCTCAGAACTCCAGCAGAAAACTGAGTGCAGAACAACGTGAAAAGGAAATGGGCAGACAAGAGGGAGAGACGTGGAAGTGCTTTATAAAATCGGGTTGAAAAAAGAAGTTTCCAGTTGAGATGGAGGAGAGGTACATTGTGTGTGTGTGTGTGTGTGTGTGTGTGTGTGTGTGTGTGTGTTTCCTGCTTATGCAATCACAATTAAAGTGTCCCTTCTCCAGGAGGCGGACGAGGGTGCGTGTTTCGACATGAAAACACTCTCCTCTTAAGCTGATAGTCTTGAGCTTCCCACCCGTGGAAATCCTCCTCCCCCTCTGCTCTTTTCCCCACCCAACCCCCCTCGCCCGGCACCCCCACCCTCCCTCCCCCCCAGCACTCATTCCAATCCCCCAGTGGCCGCACGTATGGCGCTTCTCTGTTTCAGGGAGGATGTTCCAATCGGAATTAATGGTTCGAAGCTCCGGGCTTCGGTTTCCTGTGGCCTCGCCCGCCCTGGCTTTCCGCTCGCTCTCCCCGTCCCCTCCCCCACCCGTAATGCCCCTCGCGGATCACTTCCTGCAGAGGAAGGCGTGGATACGGTTTCAAAATGCGATTCCACGAAAACACGGGGATAAAATTCCAAAGACACACCGCGGCTCGGCCCCACCGGAGCATGTATTGTCTCTTACGCGCAGTCAAGAATGATTAGAATAGTGGGAATACTTGGAGGACTTGAGACGACGTCCTCGCAGCGTTCCAACATCAAGGCAGCGTTCAGCGTTCAGCTGCCCATCTTGCAGAGGAGATAAGGTTAGTCATGGTGCACGTGGTTCAGTGCCATGGGGTCCGTGCAGTGACTGAGGCACGACCGTAATTGCCTTTTTTTTTTTTTTTTTGAAAAACAACAACAACAACAAACATTTCAATCAGCTTTACTGTAATTACAAGGCTCACATGACAGATTTGCACAACCTCCCAAAAGTTGATTCAACATAATTGCAAAACTGCAGTAATAGAGTCTCTATAGGGCATGTTCATGTGCATTTTGAAGAATATCACCACGGGAAAATGTATTGAAATGGCAAAATGCAAAGTAGCATTCTCTAATTGGTTGTTTTTGAATCGGAGTCAAAGCGCCAAATGTTTTATGGAAACAGGCTCAATTAGTCGCATAAAATCGCTTCAGTAAAGCACAGAATTTGCTGTTTTTTTTGGGCAAACTGATTTTTAAAGTAGAGGAAGAACAGGAGAAAGGTGAAATTTGTAACTCACTTGACATTTCACAGAAACTCATCTTGGGTTGCTGCAGAGCGATTTTATCTGACAAACTTTGTTTTTCTGCTCCTGTGGCAACTCAGTCATTCCACGTCTCAGGTCAGTGGGCGCTGTTCTACATTTTGGCAGGTTTACTTCTATTGTAAGAGCTGCACTTGCTGTCACTGAACTGTCAGCACTGCCTTAGAGTTCTGTTTCTCTATTGAAGACTTCCTGTTGGCTGGAGAGTTTTCTAACAGAAGCTCCTTTCCTTCAGTTCTGCTTGGTCGGTCTTGAAATAAAACGGCATTCTGCTGCTCTTGAATGCTTGACAATAACGATTTTTAAAAAAAAAAAAGAAAGAAAAGAAAAATCTCAGTGTCTTCCACCTATATTGTTCAAGTGTTTGTATTACACTTTTGTTAATTTTGTTTTTTCAAAGTATGTGAAATTCTACACCAAGTATGGAAAAGTATTAATGTATGGAAGTTCATGTAATCATCTTCTTTTTGTTTTGTTTAGTTGTTACCTATTTTTCTACTGCACAGACTGTTTCTACTCCACTCCTCTCCTGTGCTAATTGCAAGGAGATGCACCTGCTGTGTCGAACTCCTGGGCTGACGTCAGGAGCAGACTCCTCTACAGCACTGGCTTGTTTTCATAACCTCACAGTTTTTCTTTAATCAATTGACCTGCAGGACGAGACTGCATTAAGACTGTATTGAGTGCAATCTACATACATCTACGTACGGTGAATGCACAAGTACACCAGTACGACTGCTACATTTCCCTCTTTTGTATGTAGTCAATGTCTTTCCTCTTTTATCTTCTTGTTGTTGTTTTTCTGACAAGCTTTCAGTTTCCTCGCTCTGTTCTTCATCTGCATTTTTGTTTTTTGTCCCCAATAAACTGAAATCCTTTCATATTATGTGGGCTTTCTACCAAAGCTTATTGTTTTTGCATTGTGGCTCTTGTCTGCTTTCGTTCCAACGCAGTCGTCCTCCCTGCAGAGCACATTTAATGTTGACAGTCTGATATCGCAGCTCTCTGACTTCACCCCAGGAGGATCGTTCTCACTAAAGGCCCTTTCCAGGTCCACCGTGACAATGCATGCATGTTTTCCTGTTACCACAAATTATTTCCAGCCTTTGTTGCATGTTGAATGGAAAGTGAAAAAAACTGCATAATGTGACTTTTACCTTTGAGAGAAGGGAAATAAGTTTGTGGCCTCTGCAAGGAAGAACAGCAGCAGTCGCATGGCCCACTCATCGTGTTTCGACACTGTAGAGTAGAAACCCAAACAAGAAAGAAAGAGGCTGAATTCTGTCATTCTCAATGGTTTTTGATTAGAAGATCTGAATCTTTGGCTGAACATACTAAACTGAACTGAGTCACTACCTCAAATGAATCATGCATTTGTTCATTTTAAATTTCTCCACTGTTCGCGGTTCATAACGTGGGGTGGAAGATGAGAAACAGCTTGCTGAGACCATCAGCCATTCATCAGTTTGTAAGTCCGTCGTTCACCAAACGTACTGCATTTTGGGGATTTGTTGACTGAACAAACTTATTAAGCCTCCAGCCTTCAACCCACCCACCTCAGAAAAATGCCCAAATGTGGCACATTTAGGAGAAGAATAATGCCGAACTGTAGGTCAGGACAGAAAACCTTTTAAACGATATGTTTCCTGCAGCAACTGACCAATTTGAGAATGGGTCTTTGGAACAAATCGTTTTATTGTACTGATTCAAGTCATTCAGGGAACTGAAAAGAAGTGCTTAATGCATCACTAGAAAGGAGATGAGAAAAGTCAGAGATTAATTGAAACTTGTTTCAAGAATAAAACCTCACTTTTTTTTTCTTGATTGGCACAAAAATGTTCTAATCGGGGGCGAGGCAAAAAGATTCCTATTAGAAACAATATTTGAAAAAGAACCAAAGCTATTGGAAATGAATTTGGCCCCAGCTTTATAGTTCTGCGACCTTGAGCAAAGTTTCTGTCTGTTCTGTCTTTCGGCACCGGGGTAAGGGTTGCATCTTCAGCCCTCAGCGGTATCAGAGTGATGGCGCAGCTGCTGTTTGATCAATGGATGTGAAGCGACGACTCCTCCATTCACAGTACCTGCACAAAACCACGGCGCTGAGATTTTCTTTTCAACAAGTCCTTTCCCTTTTCCTCGATGGAAAGCCGCTATCGCCGGTGCTTGAAACTGATCAAGACACTGGAACACAGACAAGCAGCCTGAGTGTGGAACAGAGCAGGGCGACTCGAAACGAGATCAAGGTGATGTCAGAAAAGCACACTGTGCCGTCTTTGTCATTTGAAGGGAAAACTCTTATCTCCTGTGCTGTTGTGGCTTGTTGCCATCTTCTGTCATCATCTTTTTTTTTTTTTTTCAAGCTCTTGAGCGACGCAGGGTTGCCTGACAGGGGGGCTGTTCTGCAATCTGAATTGTTTATTTTCAAAAGAAGAGTGAGGCATCACACCTCCTTTGTTACCTAAAAGTTGCCAATCTTTACCTGACTTGAAGATTTGACATTGTCGAATGATCAGATTCATGTTTTTGTGACTCCGCAAGGGCTCGGAAACCTGTTGGATTATTTTTAGTTTTCACGATTCAATGACTTCCTTTATCTAATCCCATCGCATTCTATTCTCTCAACAAGAATTACACACTGAATTCAATTTTTAAAGTCTTCATTTAAAGTTATTGAACGTGTTTTTCTTTGCTGCATGATTACATATGTCTTGCTCATATATTTGATGTCTTCAGCATGTATCTGCAGTGTAGAAAGTTGTAAAGATTAAAAAAAAATTCATGAGAAGTTGGTGATTATGCAGGCGAATGAGCAATGCGATACCAAATGCTGCGATGAAGTGAAAAACCCCACTCAATCAATCACTGTCAAACCTAAAACACATAACATTTGCTGCAACCTAATAGCAGTGTAGTGACTTCTTGCTGCTTGTTGACCAAAAGTGTTTTTTCTTGTAGCCACTATATATTCTTGAAGGCACAAAGTGGTGCAGAGGTTGATGACATCATGAGCGTCAGCAGGAAATGACCCTGATGTTACCTGGCCAGAAAGTTGAAGCTTTCCTGCAAAGCATGACCGCGTGGAGGACTTCCTCGCGGTGTGATCAGACACGCGCGTCAATGCCCCTCATTCCTCAGGATTCATTCAGTGGAATTTCATTATAGAAAATCCATTTCCTGTTAAGGGGTTAGATTAGGTCACGGAGGATATCCAGTCAGCGTGGATTAGCTCAGAAATGGGCTGTGAACACGGCGAGTCATCATCACTTTCTCACAGCTTCACTTTCTGTTCTTCGTCTATTCAGTCCAATTGGAAAGATTTGTTTGGTAGCTGACGATCGCAACGTCTGGGGAACATTTGGCCTGATTTGCCTAAAGAACATACACCTCATCACTTTCATACGTAACAACAAACAACAGCAAATTACACGATAGCTGACATTTCTGTAGTACTTACGAAGGTTTTTTTTCTGTGAACTTTCCAAGTTTCAAGTTCGAGTCCCTTTGCAAAAACAAAGGGAAAGGCAACATTCAAGTCTGCCTCAAATAAAAATACAAAAAGAGAAACATGCTGTACATCAACAATTGTCATCTCTGGCCCCTGGTTGTCTCAAACAGGTTTTTCTGTAGCATGAAGTGTACAAGAAAAGTTACTGCATTATTAAACATTCAAAGCGGGGGGAAAAATTATATACATATGTATATGTATATATATATATATATATATATATATATATATATATATATATATATATATATAAGTCAGAGGAAGTTCAGCACTTTCACAAGGAAAAGTAACACTACGTCCAATCAGCCGCATATTAACAAGGTCTAAACCCTTTTCACAGAATCGTTTAACTATTTCTCCGTTCTTTTCTTGAAGTGGGCTTTAATTGGTTTCAATTTCTACTGCCTTATGTCCTGGTGCATTGAGGACTATTTGCTGCTCCCAGGCCAGAAGTGAAACTCCATGAAATTACTTCTCTTTCGCTTACCAGGTGTTTCGAATCTGTCCACCAGGTGCCTGATTACTCTGGATTCCCTCTATGTTTGGTTAAGCAGGCAGCAGTCACTTGTCTGACTGAAACTGACTGGACCTGTTACTTTGAAAATGCTGAGTCTGAAATGTCTGCGCTTGCCAGCTTCACCAAAAACAATTACTTTGGCTGCACGGGTAACTCGTTGAGTTGCGATTTCGATTTGCTGCACTCTGACCGTAACGAACCCGAATTCAACAAACACGAGTCAGCCCTGATTACTGACAGTGGGTGGAAGGTGAGATCTAACTCGCTGGCCTCCCTCGTGAGACATCGCCAACTGGCCTCAGGCATGTTACTGGTTAGAGATGCCATTTTCTTTCTTCATTGCATGCCACCTACACTCCAACAGCTGGGTGGAGGAAGATTTAACGAAGGAGATTAGAAGTGACGCTAAATGTCCCCCAAGGCACCCCAGGCACAGCAGCCTCTCCAGGGGTACAGGCCAGGGAGGGACGCCAGCTCCAGCGCGATGACGCCGATACACTCACCCACAATCCTGGGAATCATGGTGTCACGTTGCAGGGGCAGCGAGCGAGCGAGCTATAATGAATAGGAGCCATTACCAAAGTGCAGATATGCACACAGCAACACGACATTAGCAAGTCTGACAGAGAAACAAGAGGACTCAACGTTCAGTCCGGGTTCGGGGGTGACGTTGGCCACGGTAAAATCACGGCATCAGCTTTTTAATAAATAACAATACAATTATCAGTGCATTGTCATAAACTTAATATTCCTTAATATTACATTTTCTAAGCACATCTGTAGAATAACTAAAATATATCAAAGCATCAGTGTTTGGATAACTGATCCCAAACTGAACCACGTCTAAGCCGGAGCAGGAACATGGTTCAGTTATTATTAATATCCAAATTAAAACCAACCAGAATTTCATTTTTTCTGAGTTTATTAATCTAACATAAGATTTTCTGCCCTAACAATACTTGTGGGTTATGGCCAGAAAACCAACTATCCCCACTGGACAAATATTTTGACACATGCAGCCAACACAAATAGTAAATCTGCTATAGTTCAGCTCCTTCAGGGCATCATTATGTTTTAGTTGAGCAGCGGAGTGCTATGAAAGAAATGAGGGCATTGAGGAGCAGAATCTTACCTAAACACTGGAGACTAGATATAAATTAGAGGATTGGGGATGGTGCTTTGAGAGCAACTTCACGACTGGCCCTCGAACAGCGACAGAAAACCAAAGTGTGACTGCACAGCTTGGAGATGTTTTGTTGAATGCTTATTTTTTTAAATAATTCATATGAATTCTCACTATTTTCTTCTGTTTTTCACCACTGGCTAGCGTGGAGGCTGGTATTGTGCATAACTTCACACCTGGATCACCTAGAAGTGTCAGGCGTTAAAAGACAGAAGTGTTTGTTACTATTGAGGCACTGTGAAAACATTTGTGGTCTCTTTCATTCATTGCTGAATAGAAAGTGAAGTCACAGATTCTGTAACAGAAATGCCGACCTGAGGTGTGTTTTTGTTCGAAATTATGGCTTGACTGATTCTAAACGTGTCACGCAGTCCGTAGCTGCGTTTCCATTACCCCTAGAATTGCACAAAACCTAAATATCGCAATAAAAAATAACTGTTATAAAAAATAAAAAAATTAAAAAAACTGGTAAAGGAAACAACTAAACTTCGAAAAACCTTTTGCACGAGATTTAACGAGAATTACGGCTTATGCGCTTCACACTATTCAATGGAAACACCTGCAAATCTCAATTGTACTTTGTCAAAATTTTAGAAATATCACTTTTATTCAGCAAAAAAGTGTCATGGAAATGCAGCTACTGGTTACCAGGTTTTTGCCAGTTCAGCAAACTAGCGTGTGACCTTGACGGAAGATGAGTTTTTGTCCTATGATTGTGGATAAAACAATGTTGAAATGAAGCACAGCACATGACACATTAACCCTAACCCTACCTCTCGTGAAACATCCTCTTCTCTCGCCCGTGTTAAATATAGCCGACTGATTTATTTAAAAGACACAAAATACTGATATTGACGTTTATCGTGCCTCTGGGGGCCGTCCTGGTGTTGTGCTGCCCAGGAAATTGATGTCTGACCCTTCGCCCAGTATCCCTGACATTCAGCTTTGACTTTGAGCGATGGGTCTATTGACAGCGCCGTTCGTGCAAAAGCTGTTCTACTCCTGCTCCCACTTTTCACAAAACACAGTCATTAATACAAAATGTATGGTCAACCGTAAGCCTGTCGTAAACATTAATTATTTTTTTTTTCCTGTTGCTTTTGGCAGGGAGAACTATCAAAAGGTCTTCATGAACAAAATGACAGTGACAATACGGCCGCAGACACGGAGCGGCGTTTCCCTTTTCCACTCGGATGAGCTGCAGCAGCTGTCTGTTTACTTAATCCAGTCCTGTGCTGATGTCATTACGAAGCGAGCTAGCAAATAACCTGAGCGAATTAGAGAAATTGAACCATTCTGACAAATTCATTAAGCATCTGATTATTTCATGATGTGGAGCAGAAAAAAAATGAACACATGCATGCACTTGCATACGAAGATCACGAGATATAATTTATCTGTTACCGCTGCAGCCGGCGTGCATCTCTCAGGGTTTTTTCCTTTCTTTTTTTCCCTCTTCTTCTCCCTTCTTCCCTCGCGTCCGCTGTGGGCGTGTTTCCCAACCCCTGCCCTCTGCGTTTAATCAGAACGGCAAGAAATAATACACGAGGAGAAGAGGAGGGGATGAGCAAAGCGCAACAAGAAAAAAAAGGGAGCAGCATTTGGATGCAATGGGTGCAGAAATCAAATGACTGATGTGGAGAGCAGCATTTGCATGGGGAAAAATATCCGTAAGAGCCGGTTCAACTAACGAGCTGCACCTGAAACTCAGCATCCTGCTGGTCAGACAGCTGAGATAAGGCAGCCAGCGGGTCAATCTGCCGAATCTAACGCATGTGTTTTGCATTTGACGTTAATGAGCTGATTTCAGTGGATCTTTGTTTGTGAGGTTCTCATACTAAACATGTCACAACAGCTAGTAAACCTGCTGATGTGGAAAGGTTGAGGTTTTCATCGAGCCCGAGCCACAGCTGTGTGAAGCGGCACTTTAATGCTCTGCCGGCTTCATTCTGAATAAAACGAGGAAATGGGGAATAAATCACGGATCCGGCAGTTTGACGTCATTTGGGAAACTTCACAGGCATCCACATTGTGCCTAATGTGTGTAAACGCATTTCACGTGCCCCACAAAATCAGAGTGAAGAGCGAACAACTGTCCTTTCAAGGTGCAAATGATGCCTTTCAAGAGACACGATCAGTTCACAAATGCGGTCAATCTGTCCATTCAGTCAGCGGGAGACACGGAGAGGCTGTCCAACAACGGAGGGTTTTACAGCTCCGGGTTTGTTCTCAAGAAAAGATTTTTGTCAGTGGCAAAATCAGGTGGCCTTGTCGAGATCATTACTTTTCTTCAAATCCAAAACTTCGGTGTGGCTGAAGGGGGGGATTACTGTGAAAGAGAAAAGGCTTAGAAATGCGGGAGCGCCTTTGGCACTCAATCATGTCTGAGTGGGTGTCTGATGGTTTCGTGCATAATGTCTTCAAATGTTATTTTTTGAAATCTGAAATAAACAACGGTAACCTTGATGTTTTTTTTTTTTTTTTTAAATAAAGGATGCCGTTATTTGCATCTGTCACTGAAATGGGATTGCCGCATCTTTTCTACTTATCTTTTTTAGAATTTGTTTGCATTTCAACAAATTTCCACAAAGTGTCTTCGTGTCTGTGTTGTTGATAATGTGTGTGCAGACTTGCTCACGGGTGTCCTTGTTGGGTAAAGAGGCGACACTATGATCGGGACATTTAACTGGGACAAAAAACACCACTGAAACGCATTGTTCTGTTACTGACATGCTCCTCATTTGTGGTGAAGACGTCATTATTGATGTTTTAAATGTTTCCACTCACCGTTACAAAACTTACACAAAAAATACCCTTGGCTCTTTTCCAACTGGACACCAATCAATATGTGACGTGTCGCATTACCGGAGAGCCACGTGGTCGAGCCTCTGGTCAGCGTAACGTGAGGCTCTTTCATGTGATAGTCCATGTAAATTTAATCATGGCAGCCTTATGCTGCCAACGGCATTTTTCACCGCCAACAGGAGAGTAAGTCCTGGCTTATTAGTGCTGCTGAACACAAGTGCGAGCGACTGACGCGGCTGTAAAATGGCTCTGCTTGGCGAGGCATCGGTGTTACTCACTCCTGCCTGAGCAGCTGCAGGTGGCATTTTTACATAAAACCTGTGTTACACTCACATACTTAACTGGAGAAGGCGCTCGGTTGGGTCTGGCTTTTGAGAATCAAAACTATGATCATTTCTCTACTCAACTCAGCTTAAGAGGGACCTGAGTGTTGAGAGCCTGCTGCCTCTGCTGAGTTCTCTCAGCTGGAGAACACTGAGGTTGCTCGCTTTCCTCTGTAGTGAGAACAGTCTCTCACTGTGAGGGATCTCGCTACAGTTTTCCTTCTTCCTGAACAAAATCACTGCTTTAATGCCGCATGTGCATCCCGCCTGGGCCCAGAACTCATTTCTTCTTCATGCTGATGTAGATTTTTCTGAATAGCAGCGATAGCAAATGCATTTTTTGCTCACTAAATGTATACTGATGATTAATCAAAGTGATTCTGTTTTTTTTTTTCAGCCTTTTGAGACACTGAGCCAGTTTCATCCAGTTTGTTCCAAAATCCATAAGGCCAATGTATAAAATAGAATACATTTCTACTTTATTGATCCCTTTGGGGAGATGGTTTCATTGCATTTGAGCCAACCTATTCATAGCTAACCTTAACTATACATACTTGACGCAGTGGGCTGCTGCAGTGTAACCCAGGGAGCATTGAGGGCTTTAATAGTCTTGTTCAAGGGCCCTCAGTAGTGGTGATAAGGGTGGAGGCAAGCAGTTGCCACTTTCCCCACCCAAATCTCATGTTGGTGCTGGGATGCTTTGTCTCTGAGCAACTGATGAATTCATTTATTTAGCCACATAGCAGGGAGGGAAAGGGTGAGCTGAGTAAAAAGAAGAAACCAGACCTTTTCCCATGGTAAAAAAAAATAATGCAGATCTTGACTTGATATATGAATACAAATGCAGTGATAAAAGCTATCATCCTGATGCGTCCGTTAACAGGCTATTTAGTTGGCTAGCTAGCAGTAGCAGGGAAGAGTCAGTGAACAGATTCCTGCAGATGAGGAATCAATGACTCTATGGCCACTAAAATGATATGAAATGAGTTTCGATCGATTATTTCAGGATTACCACAATATTACAGAATATCGTAGCAGCTGTGATGCAGGCGACAAGCAGGGTCGGGGAACATTAAGCCTACCAATAAGGCTCCAGGTGGAGTTCGGCAATGATCTTCAGTTTGAGAGCATGACTTCAAGGAGTTTTTGTTTTGTTAAACTGACCAGGGAATGTGTGCAAGAACACAGTGCTTCTATTTCCAGAGTACAGCAGCCACCATGGTTGGCATTTACAATTAGAAAGACCACAGACCTCTCATTCATTTTGTTTCTTTTTGGGCTCCATGCCAGATTATGATTCCTCTTCAGTTTCTGTGCCTTCCAGTGATGACACCAACATAAACACAGCAAACAACGTATACTTAACGCCACACAATGGCTCCTGTGATGTTAATTGCGCGAGACCCAGCTGCCACGCATTCCTGTCAGGTCTCAACACCCGTGGGGTTCGGTGTGAATAAGTGATGAGAACACCTGTGAGGCGGCGCAGCACAGAAAATTGGAAGTCCTGGCGCGGTTTCGCACAATGTCGGCACTCTTGTCGAATCAAAATGCCCGGTTGGAACTAACTGCTGTATAATTGATTTCACATCAGTCTGTAACATCGACGGTGAGTCCGAGGAAAAGCCGAAGAACGCGCGGCTGAAAGCGTTGCAACCACAGTTTCAAAACTGCAGCCTCAGTTTTAACCTTTTTTTTTTTTTTTTTTTTCTGGTCATAATCTCTTGCATGCAAGCTCCCTCCGCTTTATGGATATTCAATACAAGTCAGAATGCTGCTCTAATCTGTGTCCTCAAGGATGGGATTTGCGTGAGCCTTTGCAAATTTCACTCACGGTGTAAAATATGGTATGTTGTTCGGTGTGAGTAAATTACTAGAAAAAAAAAACAAGCAGCATTGTTTGGACGGGCATTTGAGATATTTTACCACAACCGACGCCCACCCGATCTAAAAGTGTCTTCTCCATCTTCCTCCACGCCAAAGAGTACAAAGCGGGTAAAACCTCTGAAGTAGGCCACATTGGCCGGGCACGCGGTAATCGATACAATTATCTAACAATGAGCGCGGTACATGTGCAGCATGCCGCCCTCGACATATCAAACCACCCCCACATGGATCTGAGGAGAAATAATCCGGGGACATTAAGCTCACCATCTTTCGGCAAATGAGACATGGTGAGTAATTCCAACCTACAAAGTGGGGATTTTCACTTAGGACACATGTAACACACATACGTGCGTCAGCACAGCCTCCTGCAATGTACACGTGCGCATGTGCGTGCTTAAAGGCTTATATATACGAGCGTGCGCGCACGCACGCACGCACACACACACACACGCGCACACACAGGGTTTACTGTAATCTGAGGCTAGCCTGCCTGCGGTCCTAATGAAGTCATGCTGCCGCTGCAGCTCCGTGACGGAAACACTGCGAGACACGAACGTACCTCTCTCATGAAGTGAACAAATTCAGTCCATGTGTGACAACAGGAATGCATTACGAGAAGCGCCCGAGTCCTCATCTGATCTCTTGCGTGTGCGTGTGTGTGTGTGTGTGTGTGTGTGTAGGTGCGCAGTTTAATACTTTGTGTTTCTGCGACCTGCGTCTCTGCCTAAGAGTATTCAAAGAGTGCGGCTCCACAGCCCATAGTTTCCTGTGAGTCAATATCTCTGAGGAGAGTCCTGGCAACGGGCAGCGACAGCAGGGGTTCAGTTTTATTCATTCCTTCATCAGTCAGCGGCAGGACGAAGGCAGGATATTTATCTTAATCGCTGAGCCGGGCTGCGTGTGTCTATGCACAGCAGAAATGTTAGACAGTGCATCAATGGTGAACTGACTTCCCCCACACACACACACACATTTTTCTAGAGAGGAAGTATTTGTGGCATTGCGACTGTTTTTCTGCTGTTGCCAGTGTGGTGGTCCTCGCATGGCGGGATTGAGTCTGTGTGTGCGTGCGTGTGCGTGCGTGTGCGTGTGTGTGGTCAAGCTTGTTAATATTCTGCACAGT
Organism: Thamnaconus septentrionalis; assembly: GCA_009823395.1. Lineage (NCBI taxonomy): Eukaryota > Metazoa > Chordata > Actinopteri > Tetraodontiformes > Monacanthidae > Thamnaconus > Thamnaconus septentrionalis. The sequence continues at coordinate 4,920,419 of CM020505.1, read as the reverse complement.
GCACAGACACCAGCGACACCTGGTCACAGCTCAGTGAATCAGACCTCTGTGGGACACCACTGAGAGGCCTTCTAGACAGCCGGAGTGGTGCGTGCACACACACACACACACACACACACACTATACATACACCGCACACACTACAGTGGTGTAAAAAAAAAAGTTTTTTGGACACCTTGTGCATTTGATGTACTGTATTGCACTAAGAATGTGTCTCCCTTGTGCAGTTTATTTGAGTGCAGTCACCAATATTCACCCACTTGCTGTGCGTGCAGTGTTCCTTCCAGCTCAGAACTGAATGTTTCAGCAAGAAGCAACACATTCAGAGCACAAGGCAACAGCTGCAGGGATGTAGTTTTCTTATTTTGTCTCATCAACAGTAAGCAACAAAGTATTTTACATCTCTCTGTCTCTTTTGCAGCCAAACCTTTTTGAAACACAAAAAAAAATGATGGCCCATCATCGTAATGACAACCATCACAAAAGCTTTGTTTGCTTTTGTTCATGCATGAATCTTAAGCTTTTTTATATCACGTCTGATTGCTTTTCTGATCATAGTAGACAATGTTACAATTACAATGTGTCACAAGCTGTTTTTGCTTGTGATATGACTTTCCATTTTCCTAAATATTGGAAGTGAATGTTAAAGGCAAATGTTGTTTGGGGCAAAATATTGTGTCTTTGACGGCAGAGCGTCGAGTATCTATTGGTGGAAGGCGTCACATTTGCAGCACGTGACCGCGTCGTGGTGTTCAACTAAACTCTTGCCAAAGCCGGCCCTCCATAAAACAAAAACATATTTTCCAGTGCAAAGCCCGTGGTACATTTCTTTGTTTTTCTGTGGAAATGCCATCCGCGCTGTTCTGATAAAACATGCTGCAGCGTCAACGCTAATCTCTTTAGCAGCAGCTATTGTTTACTACACATACACGCAGTTTTGTTTCTGCCTGGTCTTCTTCTGTGGTTTATCAGAGCAGCTTAGTGGAGTCGCTTCTTGATTTCACTCCCGCAGTAACCCTGACTGTTGCGTGTAGATGAAGCTGTTTGGCTGCGGAATCTAGTTACATTTTCAGATCGTAATCGCTGTCTTTGAGAGGTTGGCAAGATGGATAACTGAGATTAGAGATCTGAACTTTACATGCGGGGTCGAAGTTTTACATCAAGGGTATCTGGACCCTTCTGCCACACCTTTCACAAATACAAACGATGACTAAGTGTTGTTACTAATGACAATTTGTCCTTGTCAAGTGAATCGATTGAACAGAAGACGATGCAATCAGCCCACCTATCTTCCTGCAAGAAACTTGTACCCCAAAAATGCACCTTATATCTCTTAACAAACTGGAGCGTATTCAGTTCTGACGTGATTTCGTGTTTCTCCTCCCTCGAGTGCCGGGACGTCACTGCGGAGGAAGGACAATGGCATTGCAAATCAACGCATTCTTCCGTCTTCGCAACATCACGTCCGCCTCAGAAGTCAAATCTTCAGTCGGAGGAGCTGCGACATTAAAAGAGAATGAAGGACACAATTAATATTCTCATCACTCGAGGGAAGTTTGCCAAAGTTGCGGCACATCAAAGAAGAATCAAACCGCTCCGCCGCTGCGGGCCTGCAGGTTCCAGCCTTCAGCTGCCAGTAATAAAACCGAGGAGGTATTTAACAGTCAGTTAACTGGAAACCCCTCTGCAGCAGCGGTGCTTAATCGTTTCCGTCCCGACCTCTCAGAGCCGCGTTAAGCAAATCTCACCTCCTTATTGCGCCAGCGTGGGTAAACGGTCACATCAGCTGGTCAGGACAAAGAACAGCACTCACGACTCCACTGGACAGGAGGCTTCCTTTGGAAGAGTCTGTGTGGATGATTTACCCTGATGACCCCGTGTGTGTTTGTTCCTCTGCTGATGAAAGCCAAATTCACAAATTAGTCTCGAAGATATTAACGTGAAACGTTTCTAAGAGTCGATACTACACAATGAAAATATTTTGAAACTCCGTGTTAATACACAAGTCAGTGTTTGAGATGTAATTACATGCTGCATTAGACAGTCCCTTGTTCTTCACAGCAGCTGCCACCCAGGGTCGCATCTGGGCTCCACCCTTTCCCAGCAGTCACTGGGGCAGGTCATTAGTTCGCCAGAGGGGTGACCGACCCAGACAAACAAACACAAACAGTCACCGGCACATTATTCAGAACAATTGCTGATGGAAAGCTGCATGTGTTTGGGAACTGGAGACCTCAGCGCTCGTCAACTCTCTCTCTCTTTCCATTAGTTTATTTTATGCATGTGCTTTCCTTGCTAGATATTCATTGCAAAATCTTCATATGTGAAACAGATGGAAAAACATTGGAAACTCACTGAATTGTGTAAAAATGCTGGGATGTGCAGCTCCGACTTCTGTTTGTCATTCTGTGGATGTAAATTAACTTCTTTAAGCAGCATTGCACTTGGATTAAAGTGATCAGACTTTCTTCACCTGAGGGCAAATTGACATGTTTTCACTCTTTTCACTCACTTTCTGACTTATTTATATATTTTCCCATCTAAATTGCCTCTTTGCTTCATCGTACCTGCGGCAACAAAGACAGCCTGCGTCATATTCAGCTGACTGCAACAGACATTAAAATACATCCAAGCTGCGTGTTGCCTGGATACGGCGCGCAAATGCAAATATGTGCGTGTTTTCTGCCAGACTTATATATCTGGATAATGTGGTTTCGTTGAGAAACATAAAAGAAAATGTGAACAGGAGTCTTTGAAATCTAGAGAGCGTCGATTATCCAGCCAATGAAAGTTCACATGCTACCGTTTCCAGCGACCCTAGTATAAGATACAGTGTAATGAGAGACGAATGCACATCAATGGTGTGGGTAAGAAAACAAAAAGGAATGGAAACTGCAGAATATCTGAGGTGTAAAAATCACTGGAATTTCCTGCACGATATGAGGGCAGTAAAGTAGCAGACATGGGATTACGGCTGTGGGACCTCAGTCTTGGCTTGTTATATCTGGTTGAAAGCACAAATGTATTTCATTAGAGCGTAAATAAAGGCAGGATGATGATCCCATGTCAGTTTGTTGTTTTTTTTGAAAGCGTGGTTTACTGTGGTGAATAAACTCTAGAGGGAATCACCCTACTCTTAAATGGCTTTATTTGAAAAGAAAAAAAAATGGAAAAATGAAAAGAAATACGTGCTTTTTATGTGGTCGGACATTTCAGATTTTGCTATTTGAGATAGATTTTTCTTTAAGGTCTGGGTGTTTTTGTATACAGTTCATAAATACATCTGCTCTTCACTAAAGCTCATTGCTAGAGCTGTTTTAATGTGTCCGTGCTGAGCTGTCAAGGGGGGAAATAAAGTGTCAGCGACAGTACAGCAACGCGTTCTTTACAAAGAAACTTCAGATCTAACTTTAGAATTGCCATTAAAGATTAAATCTTCAAAGAAATGCAGAATGAACCAAATTCAGAAGAGATTTCGTATAAAGAGACATACAACATGTCACTGACGCTGTCGTGCACCAATAACGTGGAAGGATGCTTTATAGCTGCAATATCCGTCTAGCAGTTTGTGAGGAATTTCACGATTATTCTTTTGTTCCTCCACAGAAGCCGACAAGAGCCCTGCATGGAAATGTTGCCCTTTTTGGTCTACATGTTCGCAATAAAACTGCTGATTGTGGATGCAACCTTTATCGTGATCTCCAGCAGAGAAGTGCTGCTAGTATCAGGTAATACAGGCACTAAAAATAAAAGCAGTCCATTGAGTCCCACAGATCCTGTGACAGTATTTGTTTCTCCTGTCAGTGTGCAAATGATTAAAAAAAACAGCAACAGAACCCTGTCAGCTGGCATCTTTTTTTATTGTTTCTATTCGTAATGCAAAGGTAGAATTTGTAATTGTAGTCCATAGTAATATTATTGTTATATATCATATAATAATATATAATGAAAATTATATCTAATTAATTTAAATCTGCTTGATCTACTTAAAGGTTTTCATTTGTGATATTCACAGTTTGATTCAAATCAAAGTGGATTCCTACCTTAAAAATAATGGAAATTTTGTTTATGGCCTGCAATTTGTTATGTTGGGTTGCATTTCTGAGTTAACATATACATACATACATACATACATACATACATACATACATAAGCTTGAGTAGGCTGTTCCCACAGACAGACAAGGCCAAGTGTCTTAAGGTAAGTGCTCTATTTAAAGCTGGGCTAAAGGAGTCTTTCCAACAGTTGAGTCCAGAATGCGAGTGGAGAACCGGGAGTGGATGAGAGTGAGAGGAGACAATAACTGTGTCTCAGCTGATCAATACGCTCTCACCGGATCGATCACGGCGGTCCCCGTCAGGTCCTTGGACGAGCAACCTAAGCCAAAGCCTATCGCGAACTCAGACTCCGGAGGGGCCTCCGCTGTGACCCCACTGATGACTCACTGCCAGACCGAACACTTCAGTCTCCAGCACGCCTGAACAGTCACCGATATTTTGGCAGAGAGGAAACGAGAGACAACCAGACGAAAGCTTTAATGCAGCTGCAACAGTTCCTCTCAGTAAGCGCAACAAACTAAAGATCATTTTCATGACTAGCTGACTTGTAAAAGTGGGGAATTATCACAATGCTATTGACAGTAAACCTCACTGGCTTGGTATATAACTAATGTACTTGACAATGAAACTTGGGTCCATATTTGCATTCCACGCAGGATGGTGGCGCTGTGTTGTGGCAAGCATGGAATTCTTCCCTCTCTAAGTTATTGAGTTGTAAAAGAAATATTGTGAGACTCTTGGTGGAGAAAAAAACAAGTCAGAGTTTCACATTGATGTGTCAGTGGTGCAGTCAGGGAACAGTGGCCAGACTATTTGCAGTGAGGATGTGAAGTTTTAATTGATTATGGATTACTTTTTCTCTCCTGGTCTGTGAAATCTGTTGCTCTCCTGCTTTGCCAAATGTGCTTTGACTGATAAGCAGTGCAAGCTATCGACGCGGGCAGGGGGAGAGTTTCACAGTCGGCTAATGGCTCTGAGCAGGTTGGAGCCTGAAGGAGGTCTCACTGCTCCGATCCTCCGTCTGATCGCTGCCTCCAATGTCTCTTGATTTCTCCCCTTTTAGTGCGCACGGTTACAGTTTTCAAGGCGAATACCGAAGAGCCAAGTACAGCAGGTTGGCCGAAAACTCGATGTGATTCAAATTGAGACGAGAGCGCAGACAACGAAAAAAAAAAAAAAAAAATACCTGATCACATGACGCATCAACAGCCCCAGAGGATTAGACATAATTAGCTTGAAGAATGCTCTGAAAGCATTTTAATTAAATCAAGACAAAAGGGATCCACGCAGGGAACTCCAATCTGCAAAGTAATAAAGGGCGCTGCTGCATAATCTCCTGCACACGCAGACACAAAAACAAGCCCACATCATTGTATCATACCTCCACCACCTCTTTGTCCCACCCTTGGAAGTCCTGAGGCGGCACTGATCAAGATCTTGCTGTACTCTGCCGCCAGAACCGGGAGCGTAATATTTGCATGTCAAACACATGGTTGACGATGAAAAGTACGACTGCTGGAGGCCAAAAAAGCAAACTGTTGTCTTTTTTTTTTACGTCTTTGTAAAATGCTGCACCAAAACTCAAAACTGCCTGTGGAGGAGGTTTACACAAACTCAGAACAAAAGCAACTTCAGTAACCGCAAGTCCGGATTGGGAAAAGACAACCGCTCTATTGTCAGGGCGGTCACATGGTTGAAGCTCGAGGCTCAGGTGAAAAATAACAATTCCAAACTTTTATAAAAAAAAAAAAAAGAAAAGAAAAAAAATCAATTCATCTGTTTTGATCAATACCTGACGGAGAGCAGCGTGTGGCTGTACTGCGGTGCGGGTGCAGCTCACAAAACGGCTCCGGCTACACACCTGTATCGACAGCGACGCCGCGTCGTACGGGGGTCGGCGGGTCGGACACTGTGGGAAATCTAAAAGGGCTGAATTTTGGATTGTCACGGCGTGTTTCTGCACGCCCAGCACATCTTCCCACATCAATCACCGTCCCTCCCCACCCTCCCGCTCCCTGGGAGGAGGCTTTCCTCTGCCCTCAAACAGCCATACACCAAGCAACACACACACACAGCAGTCTATGCGCATACACAACAGGACCCTGAAGTGCGGCTTCCCCATTGCCCCTGCACACACGAAGTGGGATGTCAGCTCTGATTATCAGCACTGATCGCTGCTTGCTTCAGGAGCTTCTATTTTAGATCCTTTTTCTTTTTTTTCGTTCTGTCTCTATGTGGGCGCACAAACTCACTCTGAGCCTTCAAATTTCAATTTCAAAATTAAACACACAGAAAAACGTCCCTCTCCCCTCTATTCACTCAAAACAAGCAAAGCAAAGTGAGCTAGCAGCTGTGTCCAGGCTATCAAACGCTTTCTGCTGTTGTGTTTTCAACAATCAGACGCCTTTCACCAATAGCGGAGGATGATATTTAGCTAATTGTGTCGTGTCGCTCTGATGCACTGGGATTAACCTCGCTCTACAGCTGAATCACTCAGATTTCAGGTCTGAAATCTTGCTAATACTTCTTAAAAGCATCCAGCCCTCAGAGCCTGCAGCTGGTCCTGGTCAGGAACCTGGATTTTCCTTTCAGTTGAACGATACCGCTAGATTTGGTCTCCATCTTATTCCAAATAAATACAGCCAATACACTGCCAGCATCCCGGCCCCTACCCCCACAGTGAGTGGCCCGGTCAACCTCAATATTTCCGGACTGCATTTGTGCCCCAGTCCGCTGAGGACTGGGCCATCCATCACCACTGCCACGGCGTGCTAATGCATCCAAGTGTCGCCCCCTCTGGCCAAAAGAGCCACCTGAAGCTGCCGTGATTTTGATGCACTTACAGTGTCTGTCCAATCATGTTACAAGTTTGGTTTTGGTATTTTTCCCCAGAAGGATGTGCTAAAATAAGCTTATTTGAAAAGCATTTCAGGTTTTAGGTTGCATAGTTGTGCTGTAAACACTGAACAACACAGGGTTACACCCTGGGCAATTTATCGCAGGGCAACCTGCCCCCACCCTCACCCTCACACAAATCACATGGATGTTTTGGACTGTTGGAGGAAGCCAGAACACCCCCATCCAAAAATTGAAATTGCCATTTTTTTTCTTTTAGAAAACACAAAGTGAGAAAAAAGAATGTGGCGTTTAATTCATCAATAAGTCATTATTTTCAGTAAGAGCAACTCAGTGCTGCAGGTGGTGTGCATTAGTCCTGCCTTGTCAATGTCTCTATATTGTTTTTTCTTGTCTACCACCTTTGGCTATTTTTCATTTTTTGACTCAACGAAAATAAATTGCTTCCACAATCCATGCCATGTTCGTGCTACTTCTAAATCCACTGAATTGATAGTAGCCCAAATGATAATGGTCAGGCACATGGAATCAAGGCTTCCTGTCCGCTCAATTTGGCCGCAGCTGAAAGGAAAACTCCGGTTTTGTCCCAGAGGAAGAATCGTTCGGGAGCGTCATATTCCCACCATGAATTCTGGATGCTTTTGTCACTGTGATGCAGCAAAAAACTGACAGAACCACGGCGTTCCTCACTTGAAATGTAAAAGGGGCTTTTAAGATGATCACTTCTCAAACAAATATGTTTTTTTTTTTCCCCCACGTGAAACAGGGTTATATTGAAGGTTGATTTATCAATTTGTAAGGTTCAGTCTGTGCTAAATTGAAGACAGTGAAATCAATAAGTGTTCTATTGTTTCTTTGGCACAGGGAAGGAAACAAAAACAAAAACACAGCTACGAAAATATCTGTGTGGGCCTCCTGCCAGCTCGCTGTTTCCAAAGCCAGCATCAGAGTTTTCCGACTCGGTGCACCACTATTCCTTATTTATAGTCTTTATTTTCTGATGTACAATTCCAGCCAATGTGCCTCGAGCGTTTTCTTCCTTCTCCGTCGCAAAAAAAAAAAAAAAAAAAAAAAAACAATGCGACCCGATGCTGAATAAAGTCAAAATACCTGCGTCGGCTGCAGCGAAGGAGAGGCCGCGCACTAAAAGCAGGAGCGCGGGGGGGAATGGGGGGAATAATAGAGACGGGCTCCGGGACACGGCCAGAGATAAAACAGCGTGTGGCAGCGGGAGCGCGGGAACGTCGAGGCGGCCGCTCACGTGCACGTTCCGTTGCCTCCGCGAGCGCTTCCCATGTCGTTGATGGTGCCCGCGAGACGGCTACATGTGACGGCGGAGAGGAAAAAAAGGGTAGAGTGGTAGAGAGGGAGAGAGGATTGAGGAGGGTGTGTGTGTGTGTGTGTGTGTGTGTGTGTGTGTGTGGGATAGGGGGAGCAGCACTGTGTAATTCATGGGGACTTTTACCGCTTTGGAAAGGTGTCGCCTCCAATCACTGTACACAATCAGCGTGGCGTAGCAGATACCGGGGGGGAGGTAACACAGCCTCGCTTTATCTCACCTTCCTCACCCACTCTGCGCCTCTCCACCCCCACCCACCCCCCAAACCCCCACCCACCTCCACTCACTCCCTCATCTGCCATCTCCCCTCTTGCCTCGCAGAGACGAGGAGGGAGGGAAGAAGAGGCGGAGCCCGAGCGACCGCCGAGGAGAGAGAGAGTCGACGCAACCCAACATTTTCATCCGTCTCGCGCGATGTTGAGCGGGAAACAAATTCATTGTCTAGTTTTGGCTTCACAAACCAAAATCACACTTCAGGCGCGTTCACACCTGGACCATTTTGGTCAGAATCAGTTTTTGCGTTTATTTCCTGCCCCCCCGTCCCCCATGGGGCTGTTTTCACGTTCACGCCACCGTTTGTCGCCAAGCTGGGACGAGCTCGCACAAAACCCACGCTGGGTTTTTCATACACCATTACATCACTGCCTCTCCGCGTTGTGGGTCAGCGTCATGACGACAGCGACGTGACTCATGTGTTAATTCGGTGCAGTGAAGGGGTAAAGAGCCTCTTGTCAACAGGCTCAGAACATTGGGGACGACGGGACAAAAGAGGAGATGCAACCAGGGTCGCAAGTCCGCGGCGGTGCGAGAACCAGTTTTGTCCAGACGATCTGGCAAACGTCTGGTAGCCGTCGCTGTCGTCACCTGCCACTTTATCATGAAATGTTCATTTGCTCGTTTCCACACGGCAGTAATTGAACCCATTTTCGGCCTGTTGACGTGAAGACGACCGACTGAAAACCAAAGCAAGATCCACATGAGGAAGAAAGGGTTTGTTGAACTTTGACTTTGAATGTGAATATTTAACAATCAATCAATCAATCAATCAATCGATCAATCAGCCTTTATTTATACAGCGCTAAATCACCTCCAAAGGCATCTCAAAGCTTTGTACAAACAACAAACTGCTGATCTCCTGGGAATTGTTGGTTTTACAGATGATGGTTGATTGTACTATGGCTATTTGTGAAGACGTCGACACAAATCTGAAACCACTTCTTTCCGGTGACCTCAGCTCAGCTGTTTCGTTCCACATCAGAGTGCAACTGTTCAAAAGTTTGAGCTCACTGACTCATTTCTGTATTGAACTCCATTATAAGCAGCTTCATGGAATAATCCACTGGAGTGTTTCAAGAATATCACAAGTGCGGGAAAATCAGTCAGGCTGTGCTGAACACATTATGGGATGGTATTGACAGTTGTTGCCTTGAATGTGTAATTGAATGTGATTGGATGTACAATATGCAGCCATCATTACAGAAGTTGAATGCTTTAAAATAGCTAAAAATTGTTAACATTTCTAAAACAAAGCTTTGTGTTATAGTCACAGAATTTTCTACACTTGGAATTCTCTGAATCCCTTCATTTAAACATTCGAAATGGTTTCCATTCAACACTAAAATGTTCCCATACTTGTTAAGCATATTTTGACTGATTTCCATGCATTGATAAAGATTGCAAAGCATTCAAATTCATTATTTCATAAAACTGGTTACAATGGAGTTTAATGTAGAAGTGAGTCTGTGACCGCAAACTTTTGAACGGTAGTGTACGTCCAAACTGACCAAACCAAAAGTTGAACAACAAGGAACTGATTGATATTGCGAAAGCACACTGAGCACCCCGGGGTGCTGGACGTTCTCCAGTGTGCTCTCACAAACTCGGACCTGGTCTCAACGGCCTCGTGGGTATCGAGATAAACAAAAGACCCACAGGACCTGCCGCCGTGTTGTGTATCTACAATCTGATAAATGCTGGAGTGTCGTCCCGATTATCGCTGTTGCATCACTGTTTTCCTGTCCTGTCAGAATTAAAAAGTGCACCAACCAGTCCAGATACCATCGGGTCCGAGGGGTTCAGAGTTTGTAGCAGATGACGCAGTCAGCGTCGCGCAATATAGGAAATCAGTCAAAGTATCTCGCCCACAATCTGTGTCTGCAGCTGATACAGCAGGTTTGTTATAGATCAACACGGCGGCCGCGGATCTCCCCATCTTTCTTCCATTGAGTCGCACAGATCATCTGTTTATCTCTTCACCCACACACCCACCATGCAACATTAACACGACATCTCTCTGAGCAGCACCACATATCTTATTATGGTGAAGTCTGGATAATAAACTACACATTTATTAATTTATCCCAAAGAGATTGCAGTCCAACTTCCTCAGGGTTGGGAAAGTCGGGGAACATCGGAAGGGTGTTTACCAGGGTGTTCTGAAATCCACCAGTGGCCCCGTCCAAATGCAATTTCCAGTGCATTTGCGGAGTGTCGGGTCTATGTCACCGCCCTGATGAGCGTGTGTGGGATTATATTATGTCATATTATATTATCTTAGATTAGATCAGATAAGATTAGATAAAATCTTAATTATTTCCATGACCTTAATGATCTCCACGGGGACGATGAATCAGACAGAGGGAAATTAACGTAGGAGGAGAGAAAACCAATGTGCTTGTGTGCGTGCATGCGCTTGTGCGTGTGCGTTTGTGTTTGTGGTTTGATCCGGACTTGCCTAATGAGAGCAAAACATGGTGCATGTCAAGAAAGAGAGGGTCGACCTTTCAAGACACGTGGATGGATCGTGACAGACAAACCATTAGCAGCTCATCTGGCTTTTTGCAACCACGGACGTGTCTGTGTGCATATGAATGTACAACTAACCAGAGAGTGTGTTCCAACAAGGATACATGAGCTTTGAAATTGTGACATGTTTTTTTTTTTTAAGTCGCTTGTGAGAGTTTTATATGAGGAAAGAAGTATACAGAAAAAACAGATACTGAACTCGAAAATATTCGGACAACTGTGCAGGTGCCGTGCTGACACAAGCAGACAGCGAGTTCACATCTCAGCCCTGTTTTTGCTTCTTTGTCTTTTTAAGATTAAGATTAAAGTCCCAGTGATTGTCACATCCTGAAGGATGCGAAATTTGTCCTCCGCATGTGACCCATCATCCCCTGAGGGAGCGGTGGGCAGCTGCAGTGCTGCACCTGGGAATCATTGGGTGATCTAACCCCCCAATTCCAACCCCGAATACTGAGTGCCAAGCAGGGAGGCAATGGGTACCATTTTTACAGTCTTTGGTATGACTCCGCCCGGGGATCGAACTCACAACCTACCAGTCTCAGGGCGGACACTCTACCACTAGACCACTGAGCTTCAATTGCAGCATTTAACCAGCAACTAGTTTCAAGGCTGTATCTTTACCTCCTGTTGAGACGAGACGTATCCACAGAAAGTCACTGTGGCCTGCAGCTTCACATTACAGTACTGCTGAAAGAAGTGAGCAATGCGGCAGCAAAGACAAATCCATGAATCTGTTGTGTCGTTCAATCCCTCTCCATAATTGCAAAAAAGCCTGGGGGACCAAGGTAATAAAATAGTAATACATATTGATACCAAGCCATGAGTCGGTATATAAACTCTGAAGACATTGCCTGTTTCAGCAAGTGCTCTATAAACAAGAGGGATGTAATATAAGCTCTATTCACTTAACTGTGGCGTTGGCTAGACCTTTGCAGTTGATGTGTGAAGGTAAAGCAACAAAAAAGTAGTTTTAAAATAAATTGTAGGTTTTTGCTCATACTTGTATGAAGCAGTCAATCCTACTGACCACCACTATTTTTCTTTTGTCTTGAGTCTGAATGATTCGTAAGCACCATCCTTTTAAGGCCCAGTGTGCAGAACTCAGCTGCAGCTGAAGGTGAGAAAGCACCCTGGAAAAACAATGTTGATCTGTGCTTTATTTTTTTCCTTCTACTGTCTGAGATGCCAGAGTTTAGTCGCTAAAGCCACGTGGATCTGCTCTGTCTATAAAGCTCTAAACCTTCCTGCTGTTTCCATTTTCTCATTTGCATCCAAGCAAAACTAAACCGTTTAATTGGAGATGCTGCGAGCTTGGCAAGTGATGTGGAGCTGAGAAGCAGCAGCAGCAAAACACAAACCAGAATCTATTTACAAAAAAGCAAAACAAGCAGCCCACCTGGATTAACTGAACCGCCCACGTCCCTGCTATAAAATCCACCAGTGGGATGCTCACTGTTTCTCTTTTAGCTGGATAACAAGCTGGGATGCGTTACGTATTCAGCTCCTAATATGAAGACACCATGAGGAGCTGCTTTTAACCTTTGGCTCGACATTGAATGAATTAAGAAAACTTTCACAGTTGAGGCTGCGGTGTCTCCTAAAGTTCATAATTTTGTCTCGAAGACAGATTCACAGAGGATGTCAGGTTGTAATTTCTTTTGCAATTCATGGCCTTGGAGTCTCTGGTCTCCTCACTGGTGATAAGTTACAAAAATTAAAATCCAAAGCTACCAAACATCCCAAAAGAAGACCTAGAGGCGTGATAATACATAAATATAAAAGCTTCGTGCTGTCATCACTGAGCAGTGTTGCACCCTGTTGTTGAGCAGCACAGACACACACCAATACACACACCAATATCCAATATCTCGCTGACTCCAGGCCAGTTGTTCCAAACAGTGCCAGGACTCCAATGTGCCTCCATCCTCTGCTGGCCTGCACTCACTCAGCTTTATCCAAAGTCGTGCCTGAGCGTGGTTACCTTCTTCACATACCGTGGTGTCATGACACGACCCGCACTGCTCAAAAAATACACCACTTCTTGCTGGGTGAGGGCCAAAGAGTTGTGGCAGGCCATGAAGAAGGCCTGCGTCGCTCACACTAGTCAAACATACTTGACTTGAGGGGTTAAACTTTGGGCATGGCAGAGATTGACTGGTGTGAGTGCCTGCTTAAATGGCACGGTACAGGTTAGCGACTCCATTCAGGATCTACATATTTAACTCCTAGTTTAGAGCCCACGAGCATTATGATGACATCCTGTGATGCATCTCTTATTTTTGTTTGCAAAATCAAATCCTCACAAACTTTTGCATATATGTACTTATTCATTTAAGAAAAAAAAAAAGTTTACCAAAGCAGGCAGGAGCTCTCAGTGACTCTTCCAAAAAAAAAAAAAACTCCCCTCCTGGAGAAAAAAAAGCATGAGTCAGCAGGTGCCTGTGAGCTATCAGGTTTATTTGAAGAGACATCCACTTTGCCCAAGAGGCAGGGCTCCTCTCCACCCTGCCTGATCAGGTTGAGGCTAAGGTCAAGAAATACAAATAGGCAGAGCCATCGCTTCTCAAATTGGGATCCAGTCAGCGCGGGAAGAGAAACATCAAGCTGTTCTCTTGGCTGTTATGAACTCTGCAGAACACGCCAGTGTACCAGTGCTAACGGGACCTCGTTTTCTTCTTTTAAGAGGGACTGGTGCTGGGAACATTTTCACCACAAAACCCTCAGACAAATTTGGACAGAGCAAAAATACTACTGCTACTACTACTATTACTAACTAACTAACTAACTAACTAACTAACTAGCTCACCAATAATGAATAAATGTTATTACATGTTATTACATACACCAAGATGTTTAGTTTTAATGTGCATCTGTATAATGGCATTAAAATAAACTATTCATTAACTAATAACAATCATCATTATAATCATGATAATATGCATAGTATATTGATAAATCTTTTCATTTTCATTAATTCTAAAAAAATATCATTATTTTGATTTTACACCTCATACTTAATCTAGTAAACACTCCTAACCAACCAAAAAGTGCTTCACATCAACATACCCCCAAACACAACGAGGCAGTGACTGGTGACAGCCTTAATTTGATTTATTTATTTTTTTTCTTCAAAAACTCTTAGAGATGCAAGAGAGGACACACAGTTTCCCTCCTGAGCCAGAGAGCCGCCACAGTCTGGGAAAACGCCCCAACACACAGAGGCGGGTGTGCAGAACGCAGCAAGATGAGGTAATGCTGCCCTCTGGTGGGGGAAAAGTGATTGGGGGCAGATCTTTGTGGGGGTCTTTGACACGTCATCTCTTTACAGTTCACTTTTTTTCATATGGCAAGAACCCAGTGACACCAGTGTTGACCGTCGAACAATTGTTTTTCTCTCTTGGTGAAAAATTCATTTGGACCATGGTGCATTATGGGGCTATTAGAACACAGCAGCTACAGCTCTGCTGGTCCTTGTTCAAACGTCCTTCTCCACAGGTAGTTCTAGATCGGGCATGGGCAAACTACGGCCCAGGGGCCAAAAGCAGCCCGCTAAGCTTTTTAATGGGGCCCAACAGGTTGGATGTCTCCCACCGATGTTGCCTCGGATGTATCTCGAGGATCTGTTGGTGAGACTGTATGACCAGTGAAGGTCTGACATGGTCTCTGTCAGGAGAAGAAGAGTGGCGGGGTACATACACAAACCAGCTAGTGTTGGCGATGGTCTGGGTGCTGAAGGGCAGCAAGAGGAACAGCAGGAGGCCAAAGAAGCTGTGGAGACGTACAGTAAGTTTAAGGAAGATGGGTGTCAGCTGGCACAGGGACTGGAGCAGTTCCCAATGGGAATGGTAGTGACTCAGGGTAAGTTCATCAGTTACATGTATATGGTTTCCATCAAGGGTGAGTCATGTGCTTTTCTTTCCATTCAGTTGCAGGTTATTGACTGCTTTGCTTTATTTTGAATTCACTGTCTTAATGTTGTTTTTCACAGGACGTGAGAAGATTTGGGTGGGCATTTGGACCATCGTCCTACTTCTTCTGTATAGTTTGTTGTCCTGTGAATATACAATCTCAAGCAGACTATCTTAAGGTTAACGTTGAGCTGTGTCAAGTTGTCGCTGATTATTGTGTCGGGCCACTGCTGTGACCAATTTTGTTTTAGTCGGTAATGTCTTCCAGAGTTTAACGCCTTTAAGGGAGAAAACAGGAGGTCCAAATGCAGATCTGCAGGGTGACAGAGAAAGTTCAACCTTGGAAGTCAGTGTGATATATTTCCTCAGTATGTTATCAGTGATATCAGTGTCTTTGTTTTTGTTTTGTTTTGTCAACGTTTGAGCACGGTCACAAAAAGTTATGTAGCTGAAATTCATCACCGTGCACACAAACAATCTGTCCCCATTCTAGCATTTCACATTCCTAACCTGTCAAACTGTGACAATTGCCTTCCCTCTGAACCCTTAAAGCTTTTTAAACACAAATTTCCCAACCAAAAAATTTATTGGGCAGAGCTTAAAACAGTCCTTTCTTGTTTTCTCCTTCAAGTCGTGGTGGTAGAATACTGAAAGACTGAAAGAGACACTGTATCTTGAGCGGCTTATCGTGCACTTTGGTGGAGACATTTCTTCCTGAAAGGGTCACAAGCTGCCAATCAGGACTTCATTACAAAATAACAAAATGAAACAAGATTTCTTAATTTGTATGGGTGAAAAAATATTTTCACAACACAATCATTGGTTGTGTTGTGAAATTCACCCTAACCGCTGCGGGGTGAGTGAGTCTCCTTGCAAGGCTGTTTTACGCTGAAACGCAGGATGTGCTGAGTAAAACCTTTTTCACACTGACCACCAGCCACTGGGTGCCGAGTGGCTCCAGCTATTACTCACAGCAGTCACTTCCAAGTCTATCTGGAGGGCGCCGTCACCTTGTTCATTTTACAGCTTCTTGTTACAAACAAAGGTTTTTGCGAGGCTTTCCGGGAACAACGTTTGATACATTAAAGGGACAATCTTTAAAAAAAAAAAAAAAAAAGCATATTAACGATTCACTCAGAGGAGGACGACTGCGGCACTAAAAGCAAAAGGCATGGTTGTATATATGAACTGCTGGCAAATGGCTGCATTTATATTCTATTCCCATACGCTGACATTTGCAAAAGAAATTAATCATGCATGCAGCCAGCCATGCATATTCACAAAGCCACCAGGAATCCAGTCGTCCCAGGGAGTCGTCAACAAACAGACAGACAAGCTCACCATAACTAGGAAGTCCCTGGCTCTCTCTCTCTCTCTCTCTCTCTCTCTCTCTCTCTCCAACCTCCAACCCCACCCTCCCTCTGCTCACACACACGCACGGTAGTCACATATACATAAACACCACCACCACCACCACGTGTCGGCAACAGGGCGGTGCTGGACACTTACGGCCAAACACGCATCTGACTGACTATGTGTGTCTCAGCATGTCCACAGGGTGTTTGAGTCATACATCATAGTGAGCATTACTAAATGGTAGAACTTAGAACATCATTGTAGCTACACAGTTAAGGATTCATGGAAAGGCCAGCTAGGCCACTACATGGACTGGACGTCTCGTATTTTGCCCTCTTCCAACATGTGGAGGTCCAAAGGATCACTTTGAAGTGGAGGCTGTGTGTTTTTGCAGAGGGTAGTGCATAAAGAGCTAAATATGTGAGTTTTTTTCCCCCTGCTGATTTAAAGAGTCGCTTTTCATTATTAATCGTGTGAGGCTGCTCCGCTGGAGTCTCGACTGAAAAATAAACGCCTGAAAATGGATAGTATCCAAGATCATTAATAACTGAATTCATGTTATGCACGGACGGAAATTTATGAACGATGCAAATGAATTCCTTGCTGGGTTGTTTGTCTAAAATGTAGAATTTACACATAAACTTCAGAAACACACTGTTGAATCTGCGCCCAAAGTTCTCCCAGGGACCCCCTGCAGGCCACCCCTGGTATGGCTGGCATTTAATTAAAGATGGGAGGGGCGGCATAAAAGTCTCATCTTTTGCATGCACGCGTGATGAAGCGCTGCGGCATCACGGCAGCGTCAAGGCTTATTTAACTGGTCAGAGTCATAATCCGTTCTTATTAAATGTGTTTCATGGTGTCTATTCGTTGTCACTGGTCCCCTAGAGGGCAACACTGAAGGTCTCTGCATTTTGACCTACAACAAATGACAATAATGTATGAGCAGCAGCTCACTGCTTCTGAATGTGTTGCACCCCCCACAACAACATGACAGCAAGGAATTTATAGAAGAAACTGATGTTCGGGGTAGTATCTCATGTTGTTATTGCCACTTACAAAATTAATATGAACTGCTGTGCTAAATATTAAGAGATGATATATGCTGAAATTCTAATTAATGCAATAAGTACCCTTGTACGCATGTAAGGAACATCAGGAAAGATGAGCTTGTAACACGTTATAATCCTTAATCATTTCAATCAATATAACATGTTATATAAAGATTATGAATGCATTATAGTCCCTTATGAATACACTCATCACAGACACAACAGCAGACCTGCAGACCTTCAGATTCAGACGACTTCATTTGTCCTATTCGCCATAAACAAACCCGGGAGTTACGATTACGGGATGCTGTGACGTAAATTGCACGGATCAGGAAGACGAACAGCTCGCACATACTCGTATCGCCACTTTTATGTGCTTCAGTTATGCAGCTCGGCCACAGGGTGTCGCTGCAGATCCACCGTAAAGCAAACCCCAGTCTGACACGAGCCTCGGACCTTGCGGTGGGCCATTAGTTCCAGGGAACACATTTGCACACGTAAGAAGCCAGTGCATCGCCAAGCTGCTGCCCCTCCACATGCACTAAGACCAGAGGCTCAGACATGTAGTGCAGGAAGACGTGACGTCCGTGAGGGATACGAAACCTTTGTACTAAAATAACACCACATGTGGGACTGATCGGTTGGAATGCAGAGGAATTCAAATATTTTCAAAGAAGGGCAAAATATTTGTTGTGTCAAGAGCTACACCTCCAGCTCTGACTGAAGCGAGACCGTCTCAGGGGCCTGTCGGTAAAACACGAGGACAACTGACTGCAAAAGGCCAGAGAGCAAACATTTAATGGTTGTGTGTGTGTCTACAGATGGAGTCACATGCTGAAATGAAAATAATGGTTAAAGAGGCGGTGAGAGGAAGCAATCGGTGTCTCGTCGCAAACAATAGAATGTGAGAATCAACCCTTTAACATGACAAGGAAAAATGACTTTACTTCAGTACGTCAGACTTACTGAAGTAAAGTCGTTTCACACCAGTCAGTTATTGCTGTCAATAAATGAATACGCAGGCAGCATAACAATGTTGTTGCCTGCTTATCTGCTGATCTGGTGCTTATGAAAAAATATTGTCTTTTTTTCTCATTTGGCTTTTCCATTAGTGTCTGTATTTTTGCAAAAGACCATAAAATAATATTTATTGCCAGACCACTCAAGTTTACGTGCCTGTTTCTTATCGCAAAACAAGTTCTTGATAAATTTACTGCGATGGTTGGATGGAGGACGATGGTTTTCAACAAAACAAACCATCTAAACATTGTATTAGCATCAGCTCACTGCTTTGTCGTGAATCCATTGAGACTCTGAGATAAGAGAGGGAAAGAAAAAAAGGAGCCTTGTTTTTCAGGCCTCCCAGAGTGAAGCTGCGAGGTTCATCAGTGATCATGAGAGGACGGTCAAGATACTCCAGTGACGCGTCCTGGTACCACCCCTGCTAAGTCAATGAAAACACTCCGCCAGTGTAATATTGGCTCTATTCATCACATTATAATTTCTTTATTAGCCCAGGAAGTGAGACGGGGAACATTTGTGGCAAATAATTTATGGCTTTGATAAACATTGTAATAATGCATCATCCTTTATTTGCAGGCTAAACATGATTCATATGGGTGATAAGCCAGCCGTTTAAAATGGGATTGTGTCAAATGACTGCAGTAGTGGCTTTGCAACTTATACAGTGCGTGAAGTAGATTGTGTTTTATTTGTGTATTTTGTTATATTGCATTGTTTGCATGTGTAGCATGGAAAGCGAATGAAACACAATAAGTCAGGGGAGGATTCAGTGGCCGGTCCATCACAAAGACTGGAGGACGAGGCTGGAGAGAGAGAGACAGAGAGAGAGAGAGAGAGAGAGAGAGAGAGAGAGAGAGAGAGAGAGAGAGAGAGAGAGAGAGAGAGAGAGAGAGAGAGAGAGAGAGAGAGAGAGAGGAAACACTGCGTTTGCTCTCCTTGATCTGCGGGGCCATATAGTCATCGAGTTGCTCCCTAATTGCTGAGCGATGGTCTGCCTGCAGCCGTTTGCCGCCTGCAATCTGTGTTAGCAGGCAAATACTTTAATCAGGTTTATATCAAACAGTAGCCTGTAAAAACATGACATTTACAACAAGAGCGCCATAAAGCTGTGTTAGCCAATCAATAAGCATACACACGCGCACGCACGCACGCACGCACACACACACACACACATATATGGGCAAACAAGCAAGCACAATGCATGATTTAATGTCAGCTTCTCTGCATGGAGTCGAGCCAAGCGGCAACACAAGGCTGCCGCGAGCTCGTCTCTCGTGACCTCCATCACCTCGTCTCTTCTCCCCGTGTCTCCTTTGAGTTTCCCAAAGGTGAGAAACACTTACATTTTAAGTGCTTGATGATTCACCGGCTAATTTAGGGTCGAAATGCTCCTCAGCTTTGTTTTTCCGTGGTGCAAAATCAGCAGCGCCTTGTCGTTTTCAACTCTCAGATATTTTTTAAAAAGCACTGCCAAAGGAGAAAAATAAGGAGTAAACAGTTCAATGAATTGTGTTTTTGCAGATTTACGAGCCATGTTCGCACACAGAGCGGCCGGTTCCGCAGCAATATCGAGTTCTGTGCCGTGCGCATAATTAAAAGCTGCTTTCAAAGGATTAATTCCTGCAGAAAATTCCTCAAGGCCTCATAATTGAGTGTTTAGGACCTCTCGCATCCAGCCTTGGTCCTGTGCGTGTTAGCTGATGAATGCAACCACTGTGAAGCCATTCTCGCTTCTTAAAGCGCCTGCTTGGTGGAGGCTGCAGCAGAGTGGCAGGGGGTTGGGGAAGGTTTGCAACCCTTAACAAGCCATTAAGGAGATTCTAGCCACTCGTGCTGCTTTCTGTTAAAACCTCCACACTTCTGCCGCCGCAAATTGATGCTCCGCAGCCTGTTTTTTTTTTTTTTTTTCCCTTCTTCTCGAGGATTTGCGGCTTTATTGTTGCAGCAGTGCTCACACCGTCCTATGCCATTATACTATTGACTGACGTGGCTCTGAGGCTGCCTGCATTATCATTCAATCATGTGTTTGAGCCTGTTTGGCAAACAGCAGCTCCTTTCATGTCATTAACTTTCCCTGCAGGTTATTGGATCAGCAAACACACACACACACGCAGACACACACACACACACACGTTCACACGACGGTGCGCACACTGCGCTTGGGCAGCGTCATAAAAACGTACACTTGGCCCTCTGCACCGATGACTCAACCCATCAGGTAAAACACAGCATTGTAAAGTTTTGTGGGTCTAAATCAGCGTTTTATGGTGGTAAAACACTGGATGGATTGCTCCTTCCTCTTGGTTTTTTTTTTGTTTTTTTTTGGCCCATCTTTATCTTCTTTGGTGAGTCAACAGAGGCCCACAGCTGCATGTTGAAGCAATACGACCCATCGTGAGCGGACAAACATCATCTTTCTTTAATCTTGTTTCCTTTTTGAATGCTTGTTTGAGTTTGTGTAATAAAGAGGGTACTTAACTTTTATTACCTTTTTTTCAATCCGTCCTATAATACTCGGAATATCCCTTTTCCACATTTAATTCATGTGAATATCAGTAGCTCACAGGCTTCATCTGGGAGTACGTTTTTTGGATTTTTCTATTGGTGTATGGGAACTTTATACGCAAGCGTTTTTATGTATTTCCTTCTAACTTTGGAATTTCATAGCGCTTAATGTCATTATTAGGGGCTTATTGTACAAAGACGGTTCTTGTTTTCAATTTGCCTGGTAAAGTAAATGAAACTAAACACAGGTCTCGGTCAGCGTCATGTCTGCGTTGTCTGTCATGTCCCGTCTTGAGGTGTCTGAGACGCAACGCCAGAGTCTGTAACTGCAGGACATGCTTATAACTTCTGATTCTACAGATGATCCCACAAACTTTATTCCGGTATTTTATGCATTTCCTCTCATTAAAACATTAAAGACCGTAACTGAAAAATCTATAATGGAAAGATTTGCTATGAATCATGTTACAGGCCACAGTCGTCCTGTCAGCCGGTTTGAAGGCGTTAAATTTTGTATTGTGGTCTATCGGAAAAAAGCTTTTTGGGCCCATGGGATTTTTTTTTTTGCTGCAGTACCTCGAGTGGCCACTGGGAAAAACCGGTGTGCCGCCATATTTCCAGTCCGGTATCCAGTTCTTATAATCCATCCACGATTCATTCGGCGATGAGAATAAGCCGAGACACAGCAGCACGTACGACGCCGTGACATCACGAGGGTAATATAAAACTCTTGTCTGGTGATTTTATGGCCTTTATATTTTTTTGGAAAGACTAAAAGACCATGACTGAAAAATCTACAATAGAAAGATTTGCTCTGAATCGCAGTGAATCCAGTTCTTACAATACATCCATGACCCCAGCGCTATGCGTGTGAAAATGAAGTGCAAGAGTGCAGTATTGCACATGCGCAGAATCCCAGAGTAATTGGAAGTGTAAGGCTGGAGTTATCAGCAGTCTGTGATGTTGGGTATTGCACTGCACAGTGTGGCTTGGTAGCTGACAGGACGTGGAAAAGACAGTTTTGTGCAGGAATCTCTCAAAGTGTTTCCTTGTACCCGGACAGCAAACTGCACCGCGGAAACAATGAACTGCCCGCTGCTGTACATTGATTTGTGAGAGTTTGCAGAGATTTGGACCCAATCACAGAATTCAATATTAATTATACAGAACAAAATAAAGCATAGCAGCTAGTAACTCATTCGCCGATACAGGAAATACGTCGCAGGAATCGCGACACTGTTTTATAAATACTTCAAAGTTCCTCGCTGAAAACAGACATATAGATATAATATATATAAACAAATATGTATGGTGGGTGATTTTTATTTGGTTTTGTTTTTTTTGAAGGAAAAGGTAAACACCTCCTGGTGTAAATGCTGCAATTTGCCTCTCAGCTGGTGGAGGCAGCTTTGACAATGGCTAAACAGCTCAGAGGCACAAAAACAATCAATACAGATTCTCTGCTCCATCCCGAGCCCACCTGCTCTCTGCTCTGAGTCGCGCACAGGGAGACAACCCCCACCTCCGCGCTTACCGCCGCTGCATGTGTGAGCACACAAAGACGCACACACACACACACAGGCGGAGCACATCCCTGCCTGAATTTTGAGCATTCCCGCCATGAGCCTGGCGCAGGTGAAGCGCCTCACCTGCTGAAAACTGTCATCATGTTCTCGCTAATAAGCCTCTGATTCCTCGGCCTCCGTATTCACCACGCCGCCATCTTCCGGCGGGCCCCGCTAGGTGGTCCCCCCCCCCTCCTCGCTCCTCCCCGCTCCTCCCCGCTCCTCCCCTCCCACCGCCAGCCTCGCCGCCCCGGACCGCCGGACCGCGCGCCGGGTTCTTGCCCGGACCTCGTAACACTTTGACTCCTCTTTTTCATATTGCGGCGTTGTTGACGCGGCCGTGTTCATACTCAAGGTCCATTTGATGCATGTGTCAGGCGTGAGGTGGAGGTTTAACTGATTACATCAAACTCCAGTGTGGTAAAAGAGCACAAAGGTGTCAATCTGGGCCCTGTGATGGGAGATCAGTGGAACAGTAATGCAATGGTAGTGAGTTATTAAATGAATAAAGAGGCAGAGCTGCCGAAGAGTATTGATTTTTCACAGCTCCCCGAGGCTCTGAGGGCTTTCAAGGCAGGGGAAGGACGCACGCGCACGCACACACACATACATACACACCCATATGCACACATGCGCAGACACACATGTATGCACACATAGAGAGGCAGAAAGAGAAAGGTTTAAGAGTGAAAGGATAATGGCCCCAGCACTTGCAGTCTCACTTAAAACCCAGTTTGGGTTCTCAAGGTTTTTGCCTGATAAAAGGACTCATTCGGAACCAGCAAAGGTTTTGTTCCCTTGTGCTCGCCCCGCGACAATGATGGCCGCCCTCGCTCCCGCTCCCGCTCACGCGCGCTTTTGTGCACACGCAGGGACGCTGAACGTCTCGGGTTTGCAGCGGCGACAAAAACCACCTGGGGCTCGTGCGAGACGAGGACGGAAGGGGAGAAAAGGAAAAGAGAAATCGTTGAAAAAGCTTTTAATTGTAAAGTCTTAACAAAAGCTGAGACGCGATGAGCGGCCTTATTTGATTAAGGCTGATTCGTTTTACCCTGGAGGTAAATGAACAGCGGGAGATTTCAGACGAAGCCGCCCGAGAATCGGTTCTCTTCACACGTTTGCAAAATACACATTATTCCGCTATTATGTTGATTGATGCTTGAATCAATGAGTCGGCGAGCTCCTGCGACTAATTAAGGCGTGAGCTCGCGAAGTCTCGACCGGCTCCCAGTCGGACTTTTCATTTAGCTCACACTGGAAACGCAAAGTGAAGATTTAAAATCACAAGACACATTGTTTATGTTGTCAGCTGCTGATGTCTGACATTTCAACAAAAAGTCTTCTTCACAGTCAAATTATCATTACTATTATTTAAATCATCATTTATCTACACCTGGTAAATGACCTAAAACAACAGTGTGCTTCAGCGCTGTTTCCTCACATTTCTGAGCTTTAACTCCTCTTTTCCGACAGGCACCGCTCCGCTCTTCCTCGCCAGCGTAGTGCTTCTTTTTCTTCTTCTTCTTCTTCCTCCTCCTCTTCTTCTTCTCACCATTTATCCAAACTGACGCTTCTTTGTGTGTCATTTTGATGAATGCCCAGGGCCTTTTCACCGAGTGCAAATGTGAGGAGGCCCAGATCCATCTTGATTTCAGGAGTCCATCGGAGTCCATAAGGGGAGGGTCAATGTCTATCCGTTACCTTGATGTGACACTGAGTCGGCACAAAAGGAAAGACAGACTGACCTCAAACTTGGCCGGCGCTCGTGTGTGTGTGTGTGTGTGTGTGTGTGTGTGTGTTTGGATCGAAAATTCTGCAGTTGGAACACAAATCTCTCTGTTTCATACATATTCCAGCGACAGCAGCGTTGCTTCATCATCAAAGACAAGGGTTGGAGTTAAAGACTGTCACACTTCCTGAAGGGCGTCTCCATTGCAGGAACAAAACTGCCTGGGAACGCCGACGCCTTATCTGCTTCAGGTGCCGACAGGCGGCCTGATGAAAATATCAAAAGAGCGCTTTGCACCATTTCTCCAGCAGCCGTACGTTCTCCTCTGCAGATGTGCGGCGGTCGAGAGAAAAACATGTTTTTCTCCAGCCGATACTATGACAGTGAAATGCTGTTGACACCTTGTTAGAGCCGAGTTCTTCATTCTGCCGCGACGGCAGCGGCTCTTCGTGATGATAATGGCACTTTATTTCAGCTCTATGGCGGATGTGTTGCGAGCGAGGCTGTAAAGGAGCGTCGTATGAGTGTGAGCAGGAGAAAAGAGCAGGCAGGCATGACTCCGATGTGATGGGGCTAATAAAGATGAATCAGTGACAAACAAGCCTAAACTCTGCACTGGCGTCGCCGACTTGGGAACCTTTTGAGTCTGGGTGTGGCGCGGACTGATAGGACCTATTCTTTCCCCTTCTTTTTTCCTTTTTTTCAGCAGTGCAGTCGGCGGGATTAAAGAAAATAACAAAGTAAAGGGACTCGCCGGCTCCGTGGCAGCTGTATTCTGTCTTTATTTATGTGAAAGTACATCTCAGCTACGGTTCACTAGCCAGAAACGGAAAGCCTTCCACCAGGCGCGTGTGGATAAAGACGGAGAGGATACACACGCTACAAACTGGCTGGCAAGGACAAGGCCGCCCTTCTCACTAAAAAAAGAGAGATGTATTAAACGAGAAGAGGCCCGTGTCCTTTAAATCCTACTGCAATGTCTAAAGAACACCTAATTTTGTTGAAATAAAAGAAAAACCTTCAGTGTTCTGTTGGATTTTCTTTTCACACAGAGGGGGAGTGAGGTCATTTTGTCTGACTGAAAATTGCACCTTTGTGTTGAATTGTCGGGACTGTTTCATAGTGAGTTGGTGGCTGCAAATCAAATCAGTCCTCAACAGCCAAGTTTTCCCCGAAAAAGGGAAAGTTTTTGTTGAGTGTACTTTTCCCAGTAAAAGTCCATGCAAAAGGTGTAAATAGCAAAACTGATTAAACAGAAAAACTTCCAACAGATTGCACTGTCTGTTAATTCAATAATAACAAAAAAAGTATCCATGCTAAATATGTATTCAAGTGCTCACTCTATATTTATTCAAGACACATTTCACAATTGATCCTATTGAAATATTGTACTACAACTGGTTTTAAGGTTTTCAGTGGTCAGCGGCAATGATTTCAGTTTTCAAGAAAGAAAGTACAAAAAAAAAACTCTCATAAGAAAAAGATTGGAGTTGCTGTCACTTATATCAATGTAGCTTCCATTTGTATATTGCCATGTTTGAGGCTAAGTTCCCGTTTCAGCAGAGGACAGCGAACAAATCTGCTCCTTTTGCCTGCAGTATTTTTGTATAATTGGCTCATACCGTCTGAAAGCCTCCCGCCACGGCGCTGACCAGCCTTAATCTGGCCGCTCCTGCAAAGCCGGCCTCCAATCTGGAGGTTGTCAGACGAGATTCCCGAGCCCCCCGACTGATCCGGGAGCCGCTGCCAGCGCGTATTGCCCCGGCCGTTCAGACAGTAATTACAAACAAGCGAGCAAGTTGTATCCACAGGTGCTGCGTATGTAACAACACAGAGGAATTAATGCAGTTAGCGAGGGCCCTCTGCAGCGCTGTCTCCTGCCGAGAGCGAAACCCAACAGGCCTTTAATGCAGAGCGGAGCTGTGAGGAGCGCCGGCCCTCGGTGAGCTGATTCAATCCTCCCCTCCTGCCTGTTTTAACACAGGATCCTTTAATGCAGCCCTAACAACATTTGGGGAGTATTTTTATACGAAATGAAATTGCAGAGGCGCCACCTCCGTCTGCCCCGGTGTGGCATGGGATACGGTTCCCCCAGCCGAGCGGCGCTCAGAGAGGCTTCAGGAATTTCGACTCCTGCTAATGAAGATGGGAGAGTGCTGTCTCTCCACTATAGGGTTACATTGTCATACAGCACGGTAATGCAACAGAGTCGTACCCCGGCTGGGGGCCTGGGGAAGTGTGGCGCGAAAGGCACAAACGATGGGCGTGTCTCTTCAGGATTTATTCCCATTTTAATGACGGCACATGCCCTGTGCCCTTTAACTCATTAGATCAGGAGGCCTCGTCCTGCACATATGTTGTTCACGGACATGCAATGCGAGTGAGGGTGGGTCTTCTACTGTGGTTTGTGAGTGCATCTTGCTGCCGTCGCCTCTCAGTTTCATCACAGCAGGAGCGGCGCTGACTGGGCACCAAATATTAAGAGCAGCTGCCATCACGCATCAGAGTGTGTGTGGCAGATTTCAGACCTGCACATGCAGCAGTCCAGCTGTTGTCCCTCATAGGCTGACAGGAGATACATTTATTTGATTTGTCAGCGTTAAAATGAAGCTTGTTTTAGTCATTGTGCAAAATTGTGTTCGCCGCTGGTGCATTGATGACATCATTTGAAAACGGCCAGACAGGCTTGTGTCTGGCCGTTAAACTTCAAGGAGATGTTGGGACTTAGAGCTCCGAGAGGGAGACAGAGTGTTTGTTACTCGGGTTAGGGTTACTGAGTATTGTGTTCATAAAGGTTGTTTTTTTAAAGTGCTTTAAATAACGCTTTCATATGCCAGTGTAATTGCAAAGCAGGAAAGAATGAAGAAATAGACACACACTGGCCTGCTATGGGTGCTACAGGTGTATGTACAGTATGTCCCCACTGGCTGTGGACCCTCTCTTTCTTCTTTCTCTTCTTCGTTTCTTTAAAGGGAGCAAACTCCTTTTCATCCCAACTGACGATGCTGATTGGGTAGGAATTGTAAGAGCTAAGACCCACCATGGTCTATGTGTCAGATGTCAAACTTAAAATTGCATCAGTCCAGCTGCTCTCTGAGGTTGACAGCAGATTAGTTCCATGGTTTTATTGTCCACGACATGATTGCATTTCAGACAATGGACAAAATTGAATGAGCTCCGTCTGGAAGCCAAGTGCTGAAATGTTTGTTTGTCTGTTTGTTTGCGATATTATACATGTAGTAGCCACACGATTTGTCTATAGGTTATGCCCAACATATGCAGCAATAACATCATCAGTTTAGAAACAAATGTCTTTAAACAATTCATCTTCATGGTGAATTAAGAGGCGGCACTTTCAATTTCCAAGCAAATCCCACCAAAAACGACCTCTTTCTGAACAATCTAAGTCAAAACAGTGTTAAAACAATTGAGTGAACGAATGAATGAATGAATTGAATGAATCAGTGAGCGACTCGTCTGCCATTTCAACACATCGAAAAAAAACAGCAGAGCCGCAAGAAATCCTATATGTCGCTCACGAACATAGTGTGTGTGTGTGTGTGTGTGTGTGTGTGTGTGTGTGTGTGTGTGTGTGAGCGATCGTTGCTGTGCATGCACGAGGGTGTGCGTCTCACATGCCAGCAGCTGCAGCCTCTGAGGGGCTGATGTGACCAGCGGCGTGAGGAGAGGATCTGGATTGTGGAGGTCAAGAGGGTGCGCTGCCACGTCGTCGCAGGGAGGAGGGGGGAGGAGGGGGGAGGAGAGAGGAGGGGAGGTCGGGGAGGCGGCGCAGACGAGGGGGCTCCTTGATGTTTGTCCTGTCGATAGCGCCGCTCAGGGGAGTATTCTGTCTCACTGAATGTGGGGCAGCCGTCTCGCTGGGCTCCGGCGTGTCTGATGCGGGCCTGCTGATGCACGACAACTCGGCCGCCTGAGCGGCGCAGCAGCAGTGTTGGATGTTTGAGCGAGAAAAGGGAGGTCGTTTCCTTTTTGCGCTCTTTTCTAAATCGACAAAGTGCGCTGACAGGAGCACAGCGGAGCTCTGGGCAGGAGGCCCGGTGACGGCTGCACAGTTTAATTATTTTTTTGCACTGCAGCGACAATACACAAGGGGGATCTGGGCTCTCTGGCTTCCCCAGGCAGTTTCACGATCAGTGTGGAAACTGCTGCTTTTCACCAGCTGTAATTCCCTGTGTTTAGCCAGGAAAGTCTTGAGGTTGTCTTGGTAGGTGGTAACATTTGAAACACGGTTTGCTACTGACTACATCTACTTTTTTTGCAGTGGCCACGTGTTCTTGCTTGTCTTGCTAATCTGATCCACGTCCTTCTGCGCAGGCAAATATATATAAATATATCACAAAACAAAGGCTGAAATCCAAATGTAAAAAAATATAAAATAATGTCAAAGTGAGCATCAGAAAAAGAAAGGAAGAAAGGCGATTTCAAGGTACAGTGTGAAAAATTCTGCCCCCTAGTGGTCAGATTTTAGATTGCATTGCTTACTCGCTAACCCTCCCTCTCCCAAGCTTGCTAGTGAACTACGGTGGCCTGCGCACACAAAATCTGGATACCTCGGTCTTCTTCATTGGTTTATTTGAGGACGCGAGCGTTCACCCTCAATACAAAAGGCGCTGCTAGGTGAGCTGGGTTGTCCATGACCTTTGCTCTTTGTACATTCTTATATATAAGAAAATATAAGAACCATGTCATGGGTAGGAAAAGCAAATTACTTTTATTGTACTATCAGTATACACTTTCATTTGTGTTGAGAGACAGTATATTTAGCTTTAACGTAAATAAATGATTGTTTTCATTTTGTATGAATGACAGACATACACAGGTAAGAAGCCGAGTCTTATAGTAAACCTACGCCATTACATTTACAATCAATCATGGTGTTAGAGACACGGTCATTAGGCTACTTTGTGTATTATAACGGAGACCAACTTGGAACATAACTAAGTACGCAAACATAATTAAACAAAAAAAGTTAGTAGAATAATATGTTCTTGCAGAAATTCAAACATTCATATAATAATTCATGAGAAATAAGCTTTCTATATATTTTTTTAAAGCAGATAGACAAGGAGAAAGAGTAATAGGCAAGATAGCATTGATAACTTAGATTTGCCAGTGTATATATTAACTGAGAATACAGTAGTTTAAGTCTACATGGAAACATCCACCTTCAATGTGAAATTTGAATGTGAAATGTGAGATGTGGAATTTAGAAAATGTTCCATAATACTCCAGTTGAGAGGCACTCAAAGCAGTCATCGCGCTCTCAGTACTGTTACTAATCATTTTCTCTTGAGACGGTGTGTACGTGTATGTGAGTGTGAGAGTGTGTGTGTGTATGAGTGTGTGTTTGTGCGTGTGCGTGTGTTTGCGCCTTTGTGAAGATGCAGCGGGGCTCACAGACAGAGGGGGAGAAGCGTGGAAGAGGTGTAGTAATCCATTAAACAGGCCTCCATCTCTGGATTAGGTGGGGCCATCAGGAGATGGCTCCTCTCTGGGAGACTGGGGCCGAGCTGGAGGTCACAGCATTTAGTAATAAGCTCAGTGTACAGCCGCGAGTCACCGAGACCACCCGACTGACCCCCGTCCCACAAAGCAACCCCTCAGAGTCCCGGCAGCACCTCACCGCTGTGCAGGTGACACACATTTCTTTTTTGCTTCTATTCATGAATTCTTGATCGTGTCCTTACAGAACCCTTGCACGGGTTTCAATCCCCTTTTTCACAGTTACAAAAAAAAAAAAACACGAAAGAAGGGCAGTGCTGCAGGTCAACCTCAGGGTCGTCTCTCCTCCGCTTGGTCTGGAGGAACCTGGACCAGAGATCAGCAGCAGCAGCAGCAGCAGGGTGGAGGCCGTGCAGAGTGCTGATGCACCATTTGTCCGAGCCGTGTTCTGCTCCACATGATGGATGACATGCGCCGGTGCGCCGGCTCTAAGTGATTGGGAGGAGATTAAGCACGCGCAATTCACCGACGGTTGCATCGCTCGCCATCTCATAACACGGCGACTGGAGCGACGTGTGAAATACACAAAGTGCATTTTCTTTTTATTTTGTTTTCAGTCACCGTGCAGCTCTGCGTCAACTTTCACCATGATTTATGTTTAAAGTTTGAGATCATATCTCAAACTTTCAGTCTTTGGCTTATGAATCTTCACCAGGCCACAGTTCCGTATTTACCGTTTACAGCCGTCTGGGAAGGCAGCTGCAGCACGCTGTGGTAGCTGCTATCAGAAGCGTTCATTTACAGCGAGAACAGGGCTAAGAACACATTGATGATCACACCGCAGATCACACGAAATAGAGGAGGAACAGATATTCAGATGTTTGCCTCCCTGGGTTCCTCCCACGGCATCAGACGTTGTAGTCGCTCAATCTCCTTCATCATTCACCCATTGATTTTCCCCACAGCACATCCGCTGATTTCCTTATGATGAGCCATTGAGTAATTTCACTTCGTACGTGTCGGGCAAGGATAATGAGGGAAATATGTCTGTTTATAAGCCCATTGGGGAAAACATGTTATTTTTTTTAGCAGTATATTTTGTAACCGTATTTCTGTGAAACTTTGTGGATTCGTTATTACAGACTCAATTTAACTGAAGCACATTTTTCATTTCTCTCCCAGTGTGTGTGTGTGTGTGTGTGTGTGTGTGTGTGTGTGTGTGTGTGTGTGTGTGTGGTCTCCCGAGACCCTAAGAGCCACTGTTGAATTTTTTAATCCTTTCTTTGGAGTGTTGAATATGAATGTTATTGAGTGCCCTTCATGAATTTGACATCAATTTCTCTTTTCCACAGAGCAGGTTCCCCCAGGCTAGGTGACAACAACAACTACAGGTAGCAGAGTCAAACGGGAGACCAGTGCAGTGTTAATATTCTGTTTAACATCAAAGAAATGAAAGGGAAAAAAAACAAAGCGGTACATGCGATCTTCTGCTGAGGATAGAGGGATATCGCCCTCGGCAAAACTGTGACAATAACAAAAATTAACTGCGAAACAGACGCTACCACGATAACACGTTCTGCTAAAGTGGAAAATTATAGGAAAACAAGAAGAGAAGAAATATCAGGAGGGACGTCGTCTCTGGGGCAAGATTGTCTTCTCACAGCCTCACTTGACACTGTTAACAACAACAGTGACGGTGGTGTTGGTCTTTATGTCATTGTTTGCTCAGCTTAGTGCCGGCTACACCAGAGGCCACTGAGGACCTGCAGGAAGCCGCTTTGTTTTGGTCCACCAGTAAAACCACATTCAGCACTCAGTGTAATGCCATTGTATCTAGCCCAGGGGTGGGCAAACTACGGCCTGGGGGCCATATGTGGCCCGTTAAGCTTTTTAATCTAGCCCACCAAACTTGAAGAAATTTTATTAATATTAAGTAAGTCATAAGCTAGCTGTATTTCATCCATTTGTTGAGTGTTTTGAGAGTCATTTCAATAAAGAGCTGAATACCGTTGGGCTTCAAAGACGCTTTTGTTCATTTTCAATTGACATTAAAACACATGTTTTCTACATATCCCATGATATATTTTTTCCTCCTATGAGGTGAGTCACCAAAAACACTCCATCCATCTGCTCCTGCTCCGGCCCCTCTGTCAAATTTTAGAACCCATTGTGGCCCCACCAGTCAAAAAGTTTGCCCACCCCTGGTCTAGCCCCTTTTAAAAAAATGTTGTGTTTTCATAAAGTTGTTTTCATAGAGCTATTTCTGTCAATCCACGTGCTTGAATACCAAGGATAGAAGGAGGCCAGAGCGAAGCGGGCGGAGGAAAGACTGATGCTGTGTAAGAGAAATAAGTGTGTTTTCAGCTGCATATCTGTCACACGTCTCAGTGCCATTGATGTCTGCCGTCCATCAGATCTCTGAAGCGTGGAGCCCTCAGCCTTGGAGCTGCATTGAGGAAATGTATACAGACATACTTATCATACACACACACACACACACACACGTTAGACACATTTAAAGGTATGAGATGTGGCAGCACAGATAATCAGTTGTGGCCTCGAGGAAAAAGGAAAGATGAACGTCGGCCGGAATAATGCAGCGTTTAGAGAAACACCGCGAGTCTGCCGTTTTATCTTCCCTGTAATAAACAGAAACATCATCACCTTCTGCCAATGGAGACAGTATCTGTAATGGCATGACAGCTCTTTGGTCTTCAGCGTCGGGGGTTTTGTCAGGCGGCTTTCCTCCTGGGAGAAGAGCGTGAGAAGCTATCCCCCTGATTCCTCTTCTCCCTGTCAGCCAGCTTAGCCTCGATTAGCCACGACACACACACACACACACACACACACACACACACACACATTCAGAGACACAACCACATACCCTGGATATACCCAAATAAGCACAAAAATGTACTAAAAGCAGCAAAATTGCCTTTTTGCCGATTTTGTCTGACAAAACTAATCAAGCAAAATGATTTGAAATTATTGCTGCGGAAAAATATAATTTTTAAAAAAGTGTTCTGCAGTAGTGGTGTTTTTGATAGCAGTAGTTTGGGGTTTATTGTGAAATGTGCAAAAATAACAGGATGTGACTGGGTCAATTTTAGATCATCTTTTCATTTAAGAATCCAACGACTATGACTACTGTGATGTGTGCACAGCAATTAACAGGACAAGTTTTTTATATATAGATATGATAAATTAAAAAAATAAGAAATCTAGACAAAAAATAATAAAATGAGAGAAAATGACAAAGAAAGTCAACCACATGATCACCCCTTAAAAAATATGTAATTTCCACTAACACTAACAGTTCTTTACCTGCTCGAACAGCATCTTCTCTGCCACACACACAGATACACTCTGGTTTGTTCAGCCAGACTCTCCTGTGTGTATCACTTCTGCTGATTCTCCTTGTTCACCCCGAGTGGAGTGGCCACTGGAACAGCAGGGAAATTTGGGCATAACAATAAAATGACAGGCTCTCAAGTGTGAGTCACATTCCCCTTCTTCAATACTATCAGATCCGCCTCTGATGTCCCATCAAGAGGTTGCGTCCCTTTACTTTTGGGGTTTTTAGGCCAACAGTTGACAGTTAAAATAATTAGATTCCGTGTGTTGTTCCTGACATTAAAGTGGGGAATCATGAAAGATACTGACAGCAGAATATTTTTGATTTGAGATCTCCTCATCTGCATCACCTTTCACTTCCTGTGTTTCCCTGTTTGTGTTTTTATTGTTTTTATTTACCTTCTCTACCTATTTGGTACGCTCCACGCTTACCACCCAAACATGGCATCACTCAAAGAGTCTGCCCTTAAAAATCTGTTCAATTGGCCAACTCAATGTTCATGTAAGTCCTTGTGGCAATTATGAAGCCAAGTGGGAAAACAATACAATAAATGTGTTTTCTTGTAACATCCATCCAACCATCCATTTTCAATACCCACTTCTTCAATACCCAGCTGTAAT
Source organism: Thamnaconus septentrionalis (assembly GCA_009823395.1). Classification (NCBI taxonomy): domain Eukaryota; kingdom Metazoa; phylum Chordata; class Actinopteri; order Tetraodontiformes; family Monacanthidae; genus Thamnaconus; species Thamnaconus septentrionalis. The sequence continues at coordinate 4,886,785 of CM020505.1, read as the reverse complement.
TGGGCAAAGGCAGGGTGACACCCTGGGCAAGGTCTTGCGACATGAAATTCAAATTATAAAGATGTGCAATTTGAAGTGATATTTTTTTTTTTTTAACCCTCAAAACTGACACTTTATTGACAAGATCACACAAACCGTGAGCACAGAATTTTTTTTTCATATTTTCTTCCGGTTGCTGGCGTCATCAAAATGCAATCTTACGACGTGAGTAAATAAAATCAGTTTTAAACAATGAAAGGCAAAAGTAAGTCATGAAATGAAACACGCATGGAGCACATCAGTATGTGCACTACCGTTGAATGACTCACTGACCACGCAGTTACCCAAGATGCTCGCAGACAGCACTCATAAAAGGACAGGGGGAGAGGGGAGAAGGTGGGACAGACTGTACAGTTTGTAGGTCTCCTCTCTGTAGGACAGGAGGCTCCGTTGCCATGGTAATGCAGTATTTCTCCAGAATTGCACATATTGATTTGCCGAGGCGTCGACGGCCGAGCGGGAGTGAGTGTGTGTGTGTGTGTGTGTGTGTGTGTGTGTGTGTGCGTGTGTGCGTGTGTGCGTGTGTGCGTGTGCGCACTGGGAGCAGGGGGGCGGTGCAGGAAGAGGAAAGGGAGTGAGGGCGAGTGTAGGTTGGAGCAGAATCACCAGACAATAACCACACACACACACACACACACACACATCCATATACGTTTATGGGATGGTTTCCTCGCAGTTGTGCTTCTGTCCCGCCTCCATCCTTTTTAATGACCTTTTTAATGCTCATGTTTTGACGCGAAGCCGCTGCAATGTCTGCGCTGTCACCTCAGCTGGCACTGTGCAAATTGGAAGCGTGTGCTGGTGTTTTTTGTGCGCGTGCGTACATGCGCGTGTGTTCGTTTACAGACTTAAAGCGCCGCTTTGCATGTGGATGAATGTCTGTCCTGTGGCGTGCACCAACGCCGAGAGAGCAGCTCGGAGAAGCGCGCCCGGACAACCACCGCGCAGCAGCAAAACATCCCGCCTGAAACGGAATCCACATATGTTATTCCTCGTATGTTTGACAATTCAATCAATAATTGTGGCCTTGAAAAACTGCCTCCTAAAGCAGGAAAGCGGAAAAGAGCGGAGCTGCCCGCCGTGATGTAATCAAAAGACAAAAGCCCGGAGCGGTATCACCAATAATCGTCTGGGAATGATTTTTTGACAATCTGCAGGGAAATGTTTGCGCTTATAGCAGATAAGGTTATTGCTGCAAATTCTCGATCCTGCAATACAGATGGATGTGTGAGATTTTGCCCCTGAAATCGCAGTTGAAAGCACCAACCTGAAGTGTTTTCAGGGAGGAGGAGGAGGAGGTGGTGGAGGAGGTGATTTGACTGGCTGGGGCAAGTTTAGTGAAACACGTATTGGTACAAACACAAAGTATTTTTTTCTCACACCAGTAGGAAGTCTGTTATGGTGATAACAGGCAATTATCATCATCATCATCATTGGTCTCCTTTAGATAGAAGATACAGATACAGAAAGCCTGGCAAATCCCACACTTTCATCCAAATGTTCTCTCTGGACTCTTTCCAACATGCATTCCTTCCATTCATTTTTAAACAGTGTTTAACCTGCAGGTCGGCCTATGGTGTTTTGTTAGTTTTAGATTATGAACATTTGTGTATCTCTCAATTAGATTGAATATTAACTACCATTCAGGTTTTCCAACCTTTCTTGTTAGATTTTTTTTGTGTTAATTTGTCTTTTTTTTTGTTTTGTTCTTATTTTTCCCAGATTCGGCTCTGATATGTCATGTGACGTGGTATTGCTGTTATTGTTGACCTTGTGTGCTGTCTTCTGTGAGCTCATGCTACAAATCTAATTTCCCCTTTGAGGGACAAGGGACAAGTGATGCAAATCCAGCACATTGAGGAAACCTTCCATTCGTTTTATTTTACTTCTTCCAGCATTGATGGATTATCATTAAAATACGTTTACATTTTTATCGAAAAAAACCAAGACAAAAGTCCAACGAATTTCTCAGTGTGGATCCCTACCTGTTTGCCCAGAGCCTGAAGCACCAGAACCAAGACCGAATACAGACACCTGTGTTTGTTTGTGATATTCAACGAGAAAACAAACAAATAAATAAATAAAGACGGGCCATTAAGTTGGCGAGCGAGCAGAGATGAAGGGAGCGGGGAGGCGGATTGAAAAGCCGGTGCGGGTGCCAAAGCTGAATTCCACGAACGCTGTTTGAAAACTGTAATCCCGGCCGAAAGGTCAAAAGTCTCAGCAGGTTTTTTATTTGTGTCTTTGTGCAGCTGTTTTAAGCCCAGAACACGCTTTGTACTCCGTTCAAAGAGCAACATGAGGGGTCTGTGAGGGGATTAGTCTGAATGATGGCGGCGGAGGCGGTGGAGTGCGCGGGCGTGTGAGCAAGCGCGTCTATGCTGCTGTCATGATAAAACCTTGTAAATACAGCAACTACCAAGGAGGAGCAGTTTATCCGCACATGCCGTGTTGTCTGTGTGTCGTTGTATCATTAAATTGGCATATTTCAAGAGTGATAGCCTTCGTTTTTTTCCCCAAGACGATTCACGTAAAAAATGATCTTTTTGCCGTTAACGTTTCTGCTCGGCTCGGTTTGTTTGGTCTCACATTTTCCTTTTTTCTCTTCCAAAAGGAATGTAAAAGGTGCTACTGGGAAGACGATTAAAGGAAAAACCGGATAGTGTTTGGCGTCTCAAACAGCCTTCAGAGAAATGCTCAGTGAAAGTGTTGTTCATTGCTACATCAGACTCATATTCCACAAACTTGGTATTGAATGTGTTATTTTTCTTGTGTAAAGGTGTTTCAGTGCATTTGTTAATGTTTGGGATGTTTGAGAAGCCTTCTGTGCCATTAGCCACGCTCCAAATTGCAACACACTTCAGTGCCGTACACTTGTTCCGTGGTCCATTCATCTCAACATTCAGTTATTTGAGTTGTTTTGCACTTACCGCCTCCTCTTCTGTCTGCTGCTACATTTTTAACAGCAAATTGCAAGCAGAAAAATCTCAGAGATTTAACTCTCCACGTTTAACCTTTTCATTCATATCAACACATGGAATTGTGAGTTAACACACTTATTATACAGTATATAACATAATATGGTATACCATTTATACCATACAATTTATACGGTATTTCAGTAAAACAAGGAAAAGTAATCCTTCCATTTCCTGTCACCACCCTGCACTCCTGGTGGCAGGGTGTTGTGGAATCTATACTAGCTGTCTTGGGGTGAAGTGGGGTTGCACCATGGACAGGTTGCCAACACAGAGAGACAAATGGCCATGTACATTCACACTCACACCTCATATGTACATAATTTGTACTTACATGGACAATTAACCAATTCACCTGGAGAGAGGAAGAGAGCGACGTCCTCCCCGGGCCATTGCAGTACTGACCTTGATCATCAGCATACACTACGATTCAAAAGTTTGTGGTCACTGAGTCATTTCTGCATTGAACTCCATTATAACCAGCTCCATGAAATAATCTACTGGAATGCTAATTAGTGCATGAAAATCAGTTTAAACAGGAGTTCAATGCAGAAATGAGTCAGTGATCCCAAACTTTTGAACGGTAGTGTACACATGGATGTTACAGTATGAAACAGCAGATGCCGACCTGAAGATCTGGCACAGCATGTGTTTGGTCACCCAGTGACCTCATGAAGACGTGTGTGTTGGGTTACGTTGGTGGTCCCACCCTATATGTGCAATATGCAAGACTTTTTTTTGAACAAAACTGTAAATAAACATCTTTATTTATTTATTTTTTTTTTTTTTGCTTCATTCCTTTCACAGCTGTGCCAGAAATAATCACTTTTTTTTACTCTTTCATAAAATACTCATCACTTGTCGGCAAAACACAGTGAGCTCTTAATTTTATCACTGTGTTGAGAGGCAGGGACTAAGGGGCTTTGCAAAGTAAAGTTTTAGAACACACACACACACACACAAGGACACCTATAAATCCACAGAGCATGCAGACAAATGTTGATCGGCACAACACACCATGCCTTAGCATGGAGGTCATCAGACAAGGGACAAGAGTTGAATTTTAACGCCTCAGTCACTGCCTCAAAAACACAACTAATCATGTAACCCGCGTGTGTGCGGGCGTGTGGAAACACACAAACACGCACACAAACCACAAACACCCTTTTCCTCTCACACTCTTTTGCCCTCCTTCCCACTCTACATTCAGTGCAGCACACTCATGACTGTGAGAGGGGTCGTGCATTTGGACTCAGCGTGTGTGTGTGCGAGCGTGCGTGCACGTGTGTGTGTGTGTGTGTGTGAGAGAGAGAGAGAGCGCCTATGTGTTGGTGTGTTTATTTGTCTTTGTCTGCATTGTGATTGTGATGGTGTGCTTTGAGACATTGTTAGGCCCAACAGAGGATTGCTGCCGTGTGTTTGAGCTCAAGGTCTCAGCCTCCGTCTCCGGCTGTGGTCTCAGCTCCTTCCAGCTGCTCCTGAAAGCTCCACTCTGCCTGAATGAGCTGCTAACCTTGGCACCAAATCAATATCAGCCAAACTCTTTGAAGAATCACAGATGGAACTGGCCCTACTGCTCTGTTCTTTCTGTGCCCCGTGATCTGTGTGTGTGCGTGTGTTGTGTGTACATGTGTGCGTGTGTGTGTGTGTGCGCGCGCGTGTGTATGTGTGTGTGTAATTGCTGCCAGCCTCCCTTTTCCTGTTTGGCCTGCATCCAGAGAGTTGCAGTGTAATGGGTGAGGATCTGCTCTCCGATATGAACGGTGGGAGAGGTTGAAGGTTCGCCGAAAGAATCTCCGCACGCTCACTCCAACAAACGAATCATCTCAACGCCTCATCATCATCTTGCATCCACATTGGTCAAATATTTTATCTCCACCCAGTCCATCCCTGTTATGAGGGAGGCGACGCTGGCGTCATCCCTCGTGTCCTCAGGCCGCACGCTCGCACTTCCTGCAACTCGGCCCGTTATCATCTCGACTGAAGCTGATCGATGGTTTCGTTGCAACGCATCCAAGGGTACGACTGGATGTTTCTTTCACACAAAGCAGCGAGGAAACATATCAATAGACCCGGACGCTGGCGCACCATCGTCTCTGTTTCCAAATACAATTAAGCACTTGTAGCTTCTTCCTCACCCATGCACTCCAAGCAGACAAATAATGCTCCGCAGCCGGGCACACGGATTGATCGTGCAAAAGATGCACTGAGCCCATGCCAGCGCTGTGGCTATAGAGGAATATACAGCAGCTTGTTTAGCATAATTGTAAATATCTTCAGGTTGTAAAAGCAGGATTTTGCGGGAATCTATACTGGCTGTCTTGAGGTAAAGTGGGGTAACACAGTGGACAACACAGATTGTCCATCCATCCATCCATCCATCCATCTTCTATACCCGCTTATTCCAATTCAGAGTCACGGGGGTCTGCTGGAGCCTATCCCAGCTGTCTTAGGGCGAAGGCAGGGTGACACCCTGGACAAGTCGCCAGTTCATCGCAGGGCCACACAGAAACAAACAACCATTCACACTCACATGCACACCTACGGACAATTTAGAATGTTCAATTGACCTCACATTCATGTTTTTGGACTGTGGGAGGAAGCCGGAGGACCCGGAGAGAACCCACGCAGACACGGGGAGAACATGCAAACTCCACACAGAAAGGTCCCATGCCCGGGCACACAGATTGTCATCCTGGGGAATTAAGTATGAAAAAACCTTCACAATTCTCCAGCAAAAAAAAACAAAAACAAGATATTTAGCCTAATGTTTATAGCCTTCTGTTTTAGTTTTCTTGCTAAAATGATGCTTTGCTGAATCTTGCACGTTTGGACAAAAACCAGGCGACTGTGAACAAACGCACTGAAGTGCAGCTCTCTATGGCATCCCAAAGGAATGGAACCAAGCATAGGGTGGACTTTTCCTTTTTTCATAGATGGAAATAAACACTGCTCATATGAATTATGCATGATTTGTAACATACTCTACATACATCTATGATAAATTGCTGCAGTCGTCATTGCACCAGCCCAGATACACATCCCAAACTGTTTTTTATTCTATCATGCATGAAAAGCAACACCCGCCCAGTAAATCTTCCTTTCCATCGGCCACATTTCTGCCAGGCATCGAGACTTTATAAAGATCCATTTAGTTATGTCATTAAAAACAATAAACATATTTATAGACAGAGTCCCCCTCCCCCAGTCATCATCCATCGTCCAGGGATAAATGAGGAAGATCTGGATCCGGTCACTGGACGCTGCACAGTGCTGCAAGTTGAATTGAGAATGATACAGCGGAAAATGAGACTTTCAAAAGTTCCAGTTTTTTCTTTGCTCCAAGTTTTATCACCCAGCTAGATGAAGTGAAACAAACAAAACAACACCTCATTTTCAGTCTTCACAGCTGCTGAGAGGAAAGTTGAGGACGCTGATGGGAGGGACAGACACACAATAACAAATATATTCTTCTGATTGTACACTGGCGTCATTTTTCTTTGTCTCCTCCTTTCTGCTCCCCCTTCACATTTCTTTCCCCTTGCGCCTGTCCTCATTATTTATCTTTAGTCTATTCTATTACCCTCCCCCCAGTTCTTATGCCTTCCTGCCTCCTCGTATTGATTTTCATTTATAGGTTTTCATCCTTTTCACTCCCATTTCTCTGCACTGATGGCACCTCGCAGCTTGCCTCTCACTCTGCCTCTTGCCTCACCTCTCTAAAAGTAAATGCCCTCCACAGTCTCTTGCCGCTCCTTTGATACGCCGCCGTAAACTCCCCCGGACCTTGCGAGACCCAAGTGGCTTGGACGTGACAAAGACTGCACGCCGCAGGTAAAGAGGTCTCGAAAGCTTCATGCTATTCAAAAGCAGGTCAGATTCCTTCTTTACGCGCCTGAATGAGGGAGTTGTTATGGATACAGAAATGCTCAAGTAAAGTAGGACGGCTGTCTTTCAGACGGTTTATGTGATGCTACTATAGAGAGAAGACCCGGGGTGGAAATGTTTCAATAAGCCTCAGTCATCACATCTGGCATATTAGGAGATCATAAATTCAGCATATTTGTCCAAATGTTGTCAGTAACGTGGAGTTTGTTTTAGAAAATACTCATTTGTCACGTATCATATATGCATCATGTTTTCAAGTGCTGATGTCTGCACGATACAAATAGGGGGCAGCAGAATAAATGTTTGCTGGAGGTCATGTTGGGAAGCACAGGTGCCTCAAGCAAGAGGCGTGTGCATGAACATTTGTTTGGCTAAATCAGAGCCTTTCCAAGATCTCAAAAATAATGACACTGGATTAAACCTTAACTGGTGAAGTACCAATAAAGCTTCATCTCCGCTCACAAGCACTGCTAATCGAATCCTCTTGGAACAGCAGACAAACATATAACAAAATGACTGCCTTGGCTGTGATTTATCTCTGAGAAAACTTTTTTTGCCATTGATAGTTGGACAGAATCTCATTCTGGAATCAGTCTGGCACCAAATCGAGACAGGAAGCCTTGTTTGCTCAAGTGGATGGACTTCAGCTCTAAGACTGAATGCAAACTGTTTGTTTTGACTCTGCAGCTAACAGGGAAGTGACAGAGTATCAGCGGAGCAAACTGGAGAGCCAGATAATGACGTGTTGGCGTCAGAAATGCATGCCCCGGCTCTTTCACTCCTTGTGCACACACACACACTAATATCGATATTGGTTATTAATTGACCAGACAAAGAGTTACACGCGGAAGCCGCCGGTTTCGCACCGATAGCCAAAGAAGCTGCTGTCGTCACACTTCAAAGACGCTTGATAGCAGGAAAAAAGTGCCGAAAAGCACGATGAGAGTGACCCCAGGATGAAACAATTGCTGAAATTCCTGCCAATGTGTGCATTTTAACAATGCATATGAAAATATTGTGGCTACATCTATAAAAAAAAGACCTTTATATGGAGGTTTTACAGTTGCAGTTGTGGATATAAAAGCCCATATTAAACCAACCACATTACCTCTTTCCTCCCTGTTCCCGGTTAAAGCCTCAGTGTGGAGTTTATTTCGCCTTGTAAGATTTACTACCTGGTGGAAACTAGAAAAAACATTTTAAAGATGATGCACTTTTCTGGAATCTTTGACTTTCAATCAGAGAACAGCTGTGTGTATCTTTTGTGTTTTTGCTTTTTTTGCCTCAGCTTTCCGTGAATATGATAAGCACCACGTGGAATTTCTGCTCCCGGCACTTTCACTCAGTCTCTGGCTCCATTGCGAGTCCTCACCTCCACAACTACTTTGCTGTTTTCCTCTTACTGATTGAAAAAAATCTAAACGTGTGCAGTAGAAACGGCAGCTTTGCCCTGTAGCCTGGCATTACCAGGAGTCCTATTATCTTTAGTGATAGCAATGGGACGTGACCACGCGCACACGGACGCGCGCGCACACACACACACACACCAAACAATGACACATCGATCACACAGTACTAAATTCTGACATTCTAAAGAAGCCCATGCACACACCCACCAAAGCACACACGCACACGCACGCACACACACACACACCGTGAAAACATTGATTTGCACCCTCCCTCCTACCCCCTCCCCCCTCTGCAGAAAAACACTGCCAATCTTCACCAGGCTGTAATTTAATGGCACAACAAAATGAAAGGGTAATTTCAGCGGGATAGTGAGGGAGAGGCACAATCGGAGATAAAGGGACAAAGTTTGGCGTCTGAAAGGCCCGGTGATGATGATAGCAGCCGTGCCGAGGGAGAGAAAGGGGAGAAAGAAAGGATGTTTGACAAGGCTGACAGCCTCACGCCTCGCTGGCCGAGCTGGCCGCAGAGAGACAGGTGCTAAAACACTGCAATTTAGATAGTTTACTGGCCATTGTCAAAACACTGGCGCAATCTGTGGAGGGTTTAACAGGCTTAAAGTCACTTAGAGATGGGAGCCCCAGTCGGCCGCTCCGCCTTGCACTCATTACTTTCCATGGCTGGTGTAAAAAAAGAAAAAAATCTGCCCGCTTATTGTCTTTTTGACTTTAGGTTCAAGAGCATCAGATCCAGAAGAAAAGCTGAACACAGTGATAACACACCTGGTTTCATTTGAACATGTTCTAGTAAGTGTGTCCATTTATTTATGTATCTCAACATTTACAACTCATGGTTGCTTCGTCTTTGTCAACTTCAGGGGCTTTCAGGTACATCGGTGCTGTTGCCTCCTAGTTTCATCACAACTGTCATACCTGCAGCTGCTGACTGGTAAAGGAATCCATGGAAAACTGAGACATTGAACAGTTACCCGGGTATCAGTGTGTGCACCTCTAATAAAACAACTACTGTGGTTGGGAGGGGTGGTCGACTAATACAGAATAAACTCTGATGAAATACAGTGAGAAACAGAGTGAGAATAAATGCAGTGATTTACAGTGTTGCACAAGGCACAGCCACAGCAGCATAAGGTGGTGGTAGTATCGCAACAGCAACACGAAAGCGCATTGTTCAAGTGGTCAATAGACTGTATGAGGGGAGCGGTTCACAGGTCTGACTGCATCTGGGTATAAAGACTTTTCACCAGCGATGCAAAATTAAAAGCAGCTGTTATCTCAATCATCTCACATCGAAATGGTCAAATTTCAGGGCAGTCTTTGCTCTCCTCCACCTTCAGGTCATAAACGCTCGCTTCTCTCCAGCCTTGGGAGCAAGTGACGTCAGAAACAGAGCCACGGTGTGCAGCAGCGGCAGCGTGTCGGCAGGGTTTTATTTTTACAGCCACTGTTGCCATCCTCTCCCTTGCTTTGTCCTACTTTCTCTACCAGATGCTATCAGTGTATTGTGCAGCACTGATGAAGAGAGCCCGTACCTTTTTAGTCTGTTTGAAGGAAGGCAGAGATGGATTGATATCGATGGCCTCAGATGGAGACTCGGGTCTGTGGTTTTCCAGCTTGGAACATGTCCAACATTTTTCCACATTTTTTCCAGCCTGCGGACCGAATGGGACGCCGCTGCAGTATTGATGAACATATCAACAAAGTCCCTCACAGTTAACCTATTTTTCTTTACCTTTGTCTTTCCTTTGGTACTTATAACTGTCCTGCTCACCCCTTTGCCATCTGTTTTGCACAAAGGTTGAAGGATTCCAAACGTTTCTCCTTTTAAAGGTCTCGCAATATGTGAAATTCATTAATATGCATCTCAAGTTTGTCAGTGAATTCTCCAGGTGAGGGACGACACCGCCCCTTTGTTTTTGACCCCTTCTAAGCATGTGGATGGACCAACTAAACTAAGTTTAGCTGCAACTCCTGTTTCAATAGACTTAGAAAAATAAAAATTTTAGTTTGCAAGCGAAGAAACTTTTCTAACTATGCTATTTTGTTGTTTTTTTTTAATGATTGTGAACCCAAAAATAAATGGGAGAAATGGCTACAATATGCAACTTTCTAAAAGGAATTAAGCCATGGATATATGTATGGCGTCTATGGTGAAGGATCATATAAATGAGCAATGGTGTGATATAAGTGCAATGATGAAAGCCACTGGGATACAGAAGGACTTTCTTTGACATCCGATAAAAGCGGCAAATAAGATAATGACTTTTTTTATGATGACTGATACAACATGGATCATCCCAACACTTGGATGGTGTTGGGACGAGGGGAAGAAGATTAGACAGAATCTGGGGGAGGGTCACAGTTTAAAGGTCGCGACCCTGAGTATTGATCAGGTTTTGTCATTTCAATGCACCCCTCCCCATCCCATCATAAGCCCCCCCCCCGACCCCACCCACCTCTCTGACCTGCTGCTGGAGAGCACCGAGCCCAGGCCCTCTGCTGCTCTCTTCCTTCTTTGCGCCGTGGCACACCTACCTACGCACAGGTGGTGCAGCTGCACTCACCGTCGCCGCACACAAACGCACACGTGCACAAAAACATACACACATCTGCTCATCCAAGCACAGGAAGAAACTGAATTAAACCTTTAAAAACAATCTGGGCCTGTAGGGAGGACAATTCATCATGATCTCTGTGTGTCAGAGACGCACGTGCGTGTGTGTGTGTGTGTGTGTGTGTGTGTGTGTGTGTGTGTGTGTGTGTGTGTGTGTGTGTGGTGTGGGGTGGGGAGTACGACGCTCCAGCCACTGACCACTCGCCCAGTCTCATGTACACACACACACACACACACACACACACACACACACACACACACACACACTGTACTGACTTCACAAGCCTGATCTTTAAACACTCATCCACAGTCCAGCCAAGGTCAGCGAGATTGTAAATGAAGCCACATATCTGGCAGTTTGTGTGTGTGTGAGAGAGAGAGAGAGAGAGAGAGAGACAGTGAGAGAGAGAGAGAGACAGACAGACAGTAAGCCAAGTGGTTGCACCAAATAAAGAAAATGTATGAGAGGTTCTATAGTAGCACTTCATGTCAACTTCATTCATATTCTATAGTGGCAGCAATCACATTATAACATTTCTGTCCTGCTCGGTGAACTGAGGCCCTCATTTGTCTTCTATTGTCCCCGCTGTATTATTTGCTCAGCTCTTCTTTGTTCTATGTGTGTGTGTGTACGTGCATTCACGCTCAAGTGTGTGTCTGTGTCACGCTTCAAGTTTATTTTTCCTCCGTTCTGCGGCTCCTTGTGCGTGGTCCGTGTTTGTCCATCACTCCTGGAGGCGACTCGGGCCGGGAGAAGGGCTCTGCAGTTTGTCCCGTAGGCTTCCAGGGGCCTGCGGAGACGAGGGGGCCGCCTCTTTGTGAGGAAATGATTTTCTCGGTGCTGAGGAGGACACTCCAAATCATCTCTAGCAATCTCAGTAATGGCCCTGAGACGCTGCTGCCTTTGTCCTGTAATGGTGACAGATGACTGGCTGTGCAGACGGGGGCCATCCAGACGCCCGGCGAAGGGGTGAAGAAACCACTGCGCGCACGCTCTCTCTCTCTCTCTCTCTCTCTCTTTCACATACACACACACACTCGCACACGCGCACGCACTCACTCACACGTACGCACACAAACACTTGCATAAAATGCCACTCCACTGGTGGCCCGTGTGATTGCGGGTAATTGTCTCCTCTCAGGCTGTGGTGTTAGTGGTTATCCTTAACGATCACTCTCAAAGAGGAGTTCTAACTATCCGTCCTTTCAAGGGAAAGATGATTCCACTTTACAGACTCACGCCTGAGCAGCCCGCCGCCGCCGCCGCCGCCTCCACCGCCACTGCAGGCATTACTGGCCGGCACAATACCACTTTTAATGTTAGCGCAATAGAAGGGTCGACTCATTACCAGATTATCAGTGGAGGCGATAAGAGGATTAACGGCATCAGCTCCGTATTACGTCTCATTCACTTTGGTTGAGCCGGGGAATTATACAGATCATGCATGAGGAAACTGAGGCTTTAATAGCGTAGCATGATTTAGCATGGAGGGTGGAAAATGGAACATGCACTCAATGAAATCCTAAACTTCTATGTTCAATTACTTGTTGACACAAACAGCCAATGGGCCAATCACAAGGCGGCAGCTGAGTGCATCTATCTGGATTTTGCGGAATTCAAACTGTGAATGCACAACGCGTCAAACCTTCAAGCAGTGTATACACAAGCAAGGTGAACCTAAGAAAGTAGCAGGTGAGCATAAAAAATGTGTTGAAAGAGTTCATTCAGGAGGAAGAATGTGAAGAGGGTTGTGGAATGGCAGGCAGCACAAGAAATACACCGGAATGAAAAAAATAAATGGATTTGAAAATGTTTCTGTTTGGCAAAGAAGACTTTTCTGTTTTCAATTCAGTTCAGTTTTATTTGTGAACGGCCACAACAACACCTTATACGCGGGGTTAACACTCTCTCGTTCCCATTAAGAGGGAAATAAAAATATACATATTGTTTTAAATAAGATACAGGATGAGAGGTTGAACGCAGACGGATTGAAGGCAATCCTATTAAATGTTGTATTAACACACAGCTCATTCATCCTTGTGGCTAAAGAATCAGTTTCTCTTTATAGTTCCTTTTTTATAGAAAAACACACACACACACACATTAAAATCACATGGATGACCTGTGTATTCTATTAAATATTTTAGCACTATAATGAAGAAGCATAACAACATTTCTGGATGACTAAAATAGGTTTGGTTTGGTCTCTTGGCCTAAACAGAGACATCTTTTAAAAGAACCAAACTTCCCCTGTTTCCACCACGGTGTCCTTAGTCTTCTCACTGTCTTGTCATTGTCTCCCTCAGCAATGACACAAACGGACACTTTTCGATCACAGAGGCTGAGAACATGGACTGGACAGTTTGGCGTGTCTCAAAGTTCGACTTTTAGCCAAACAAGACTCAAACACATGTCGGTCACAGAATCAATGGGTGTAAATGGAGAAAGCCTGTCGTCTTGTTCCTGGGCTGGTAGAGAAGGGGTGTGAGATGTTTGGTCGCAGTCCCAGTGGTCCCAGGTGTGATCTTCACTTTAACTTGTTCTGTAGCTACCGTGTCACTCTCTGTGTTCGGTGTTTGGGACAGAGCGATGCAAGCAAATTCATTTATAGAACTTTTTGGAGGTTTTGAAACACAGATTTCCACATTGAAAGCGTTGAGTGTCTCCCACATAATATTTTCGTACAAAATACTTAATTTTCAAATGCGCAAGTTGATCCACTCTACAAAAACATGCTATTCTACTTTTGTACAATAATTAATGGACAACTTGTTCATGGAACAAGTTGTCACTTTACACATCTACAGATAAAATTTTGGTGAGGTGGGCAGAGGAAGATGGAGGCAGTAAGGGGCGCTGATGACAAACTAGCGTGATAGCCCGCTCCCCTACGCCGGGACGCAATTTCCAACCAGCAACCCCCCGCCGTCAACGAAAGCTCGTTTCCCCTGTCCCCATCAACGAAAGCGCTATACGTTAGCGCGATTTCAACCCCGCGGTCCGTCGACAAAACTTCCGTGGCCCACCGACACGATTCAGGTCTGTCATGTGGCCCTTTGCAAAAAATAATTGCCCACCCCTGATCTAAATAATTGTTTGTAAATTTTAAACAGTTCATGGTATTTACAAATGTTCCAGATTTAAGACTGGTTCTCTCGACAGCGGTGAGGATGGGAGAGAAAGTGAGACTGAACTTGAACTTGACTGCAAGTGCAAGGTTTTGTTAGAGTTAAAATTATTCAGGATTTTCTTTTTTTATTGATGCTGTATTTAAAACCTTCTTGCATTTATTCTAATTGCTCATTTCACCGCAAGTACAAATGCAACATGATAATGTTGCCGCTCTGAAGGGAGATGGTGAGTTGCCTTCTAGTCTTCTTACTCCAAGATGATGTCCACGATAATTTTGATTTCATTATCATTTCATTATCATTATCACCTAAGATACATTTTTCAGCATTTCTCAAGATAGACGCCGCCCCGCTCTGCATGCATCGCAAAACCGTGCCAACCTTTTTTCTTTTTTTTTCCATTCGCCTTTAATTCCTGACGAGTGGAATCTTATTAGGCCGTGTCCCCAACAGGAATCAATGGGTGGAGGATCAGGTCAATGGCTGGTGCCTCATTAGAAGATAGCCACCAGCAGGCCTGAGGGCAGATCTAAACGGCTGGTCTGGACATCACCATGAGGAGGGGAGAAATGTTTTGCAGCGCTGCAGTCATCATGTCTCACTCTGTGAAGCATGGAGCTGTGGCGCTGTGTGGGACTCCACACCAACATTTGTGCCTGAGTTGGGTGGTTTTCTCTCCCACCGCTCAGAGCTGGTCCCACTGAGAAGATATATTTTTGTCCTGCTTTTGTCTTCTCTGTGCCTGAAAGTGGCTGTTGAGGCAAACACTGCGCTGGACCCACACAGATGATGCACTGGTCTTCTCAAATCCAAATACTGTTCAAAAATCACATTGTGATGCTCTTATGTGATGTAGAGGAAAAAAAAAAAATAACAATTTCTAGTAGGCAATTATTGCCTATGCTGGTCTCTGATATTGTTTAACCAAAATGACTGCGCTAATGAGTTTTCAGAGGAGTGTAATGCTTCGGCCTTAACAGCTTCAAATATTTATTATTACACTGTAATTGCTGTTGCGATCACAATGACACTTCCCCATTCATCGACATTAGTTTACCATGAAAATGCCACCATATATGATGTGATATGTGGCAGGTTTCTGGCAGAAAAATCAACTGCCTGCCACGGTGGAAGATCAGAACGTTGAAATTCCACCGCTAATCGCCTCCGTGTATCATGTAGCCCTGTTGAGGATGGTGTACTTTTAAATAAAATGTCTTTTGATTGGGAAACATTAATGCAGTGAAATCCTGAGCGATTAAACAGAGGAACGTGATACGACGTGTCGGACATATCGTGTTGCTTCAAGCTTCCTGGAAAACTGAGCTGAGTGAGAAGCTTCTCCAGAGGACACTTACTGCACAACTGCCTGGATTAGCTGCACTTACTGTGTGTCTGTGTGTGTGTGTGTGTGTGTGTGTGTGTGTGTTTCAGCCCATGCGTGCAGCAGCAGTGTAAAGTGGCGAGGCCTAAATTGCTTTACAGTCGCTGGATGAATTGAATAAAGTCATATCTGGTTTTTGGAGTGTTACAACCGGGTTCAGAAAAATTGTTTAGTGGAGCAATTTCTTTTTCGAGATCCTGTTATCTAGTCACCGTGCACTCAGTCTAGACAATGCTGGAAAAATACAGCAAAAAAAAAAAGGAAATTGCAGATTTATACATAGTTTTGTTTTTCAAAAACGCTTAGTAAGAGAGGTGAACCTTTTGAAAATGGAACAAGTTAGGGAGAAAATGTTCTTCCTTCCTACTTAGTTTCCTTCTCCATCTGGGATCAATGATGCAAACTTACCCTGACTGAACATACAGGTACTACCCGAAAAATTAGAATATCAAGTAAAGGTTGTTTTATTTTGGCAATTTAACATAAAAGATGAAACCAACAAATTTTATTGAGCCATTACACGCAAATCTCAAGCAGTTCCTTGTTGTAACTTTGCTGATTAAGATTTTCAGCTTATTAAAGCACAAACCCTTACCTTTGTTGAGACCAGAGTTATTACTCTTGTGATGTATGAAAGCATTTTATATTAAAACATTCACACAATTTTTTAATGGTGTGTCTCTGCATTTTTTGCATTGCTTGTTTGTGCACAATGTCATGTTATTATGACATAAATCATTTGAATTTATCAAGATTGACTAACCCAAATTAGTCTTAACTTAAAAATTGAACCGTATTGAATTACCATACCGAATGACATCAATAACTACATTATGTAACACAAGGTATGACAATATGTCATCTTCTGCTTTTTTTTTTTTTTTCTTCGGTTTTTTAAAACCCATCAATTCCAACCCCAAAATGCTGCTTTGTTCATACTGTTGTGGACTTGTCATCTGTTTGCGGTGGATAATATTAACATGTATTGCAAAAGATGTAGTTCAAGATCAATGCATGCTGTGATGCAGCATTGACTGTGAATCACACACCTTTTGAATAATACAGAGGCCAAATTTGGTCCAGACGTGTTCAGTTTAAGTGTTTTCCATCAGATGTAACCTTTGATCGGTCCGCTTTTCAAGCCAAGTGGTGTCCGACTTCAGCCGCATATTTGGGTTGGGAATTTCGTCTGCGGTGATGACATTTTTAGCAAGTTAATTGCGAGTCAAGCATTCATGGAAAATATTTTGTGCGTAAAGTTAAAGTGACTGCCAAGGTATCATGTGTTTGCGCATGCTGTTTTTTCAATGCATGGCAGTGTGTGTGTGTGTGTGTGTGTGTGTGTGTGTGTGTGTGTGTGTGTGTGTGTGTGTGTGTGTGTGTGTGTGCGTGCGTGCGCGTGCGTGTGCGTGTCTTTGCAAGGTGGGGCAATTTGATAAATGACGGCAAAGTAGAATAGACTGGTGTTCAGATGGTTTCAGCCTTGTAAAGATGTGACAAATGACAGAGCAGAAAGTATTGATTCCAATCTCTTTCTGCCGCAGCGTTTCACTTTGGAGGTTGTGCACACACACTTTTTCACACAGAGACATACCATATATCTACAAAGTATATACGTAGTGCATTGGATGTGCGAAAAGACAAAAAGAGTACGCTGGACAATAAATGAATGTTGATGCGTTGAACAATGTACGTCCCGTGAATGCATTCATTATGTTTGCACATTGTGTGTTATGTATGCGAGTGTGAAAGAAATGATGCCATTGTCTGTATTGTCTATATAGGACTCTGTGTTTGTGTGTGTATAGAGAGAGAGAGTCAGCGTAGCTTATTGTATGTATTTTTTGTGAGACGTGACTCTATATCTGCACTGCTGTGTGCAAGTGAGCCTGTGCGTGCTTATGCGCATGGGTGTGTGTGTGCTTTTCAATGCACGTGTGCTTCCCATTGTCAGCAGTTAGTATTGCGATGCCGGCAGGGTTCCCCGGTCACACACATTACAGCCTCATCGCACTGTGTCCTGAACCAGCTGTGTTTCTCCATGCTGTCAAAAACACTCAGTCACACACATGATGCTTGCGCGCGTGTGTTTGTGTGTGCGCGCACACGTGCACCGAGGCGGATGTCAGGCTGTTTGTCAGGGTGCACAGGAGTGGGAGGGTGTGTGTGTCATGTTACCATGATCACACACAAGGGCAAAGGTCAAAGGCAGCTCGTCCAGAGGAGGAGAGAAATGGAGAGTGGGACTGATCAGATGAGGATGAAGGACAAAAGCAGGAAATAAAGCAGAGAGATGGATGGCTCGATGAATAGATGGATGGGAGGCAACAAAAAACCAAAACAACAGAACCCCGGTGTGGTGGTGTGAGGTTTTCCCAGTACACCAACACGCACATTAATTATTCAATCAACAGCATCCTGCGGTTGATTTAACACCCTTGCCTCAAAGAGACCCAAGAGCAGACAGAGCCAATGGATTTCAATGAAGGACCTGAGTTACAGTGAAGCGACCTCCGTATAGCACATTTTCAAACTGGTGAACTCACGCTGAAGTGCATCTCCTCCAGTGTCAAGGCCACCAGCGCGTATAAGACTCGTATTCCAAACGGGCCTCCGCTGTTAATCCGCTCTGTTTGCCGAGCTAATTGCTCACATTTTGAAACATAGCGCCAGCTATTTGTGGTTCTAATTGCGGTAAGCCTTCCAATCTGGCGCCGAACCGCAGCGCAAACACCGAGAACGTTTCGGACAAAAGCAAACACGATCATTACTGTCTATCATGGGGAGCCTTCAGCGAGGGCTCGGTGCAGAGGTCAAAGGCATTCAGAGGACCCAACACCTCCTTCCTCCATCATCCGCACCATCTTCTCTGCCTGCAGCAACACCACCAATCACCCCCCCCTCGCTACCAATCAAGCTCCTCACACCTCGGCTCCTGTCTTCCAATCACAGTGGTGCGTGTGTGCGTGTGTGTATGTGTGTGTGTGTGTGGTACCCGGGCATGCTCAAACACAACTCATTCCCCTGATGCTCCAGAAGCTGCCATTGGGGGAGAAGAAGGGGGGTGGGGTGGGGGTTTGCTGGAGGTGGGCATTACCTCCGACCTTTGACCTGGGGAGAATTGACTCTTCACCAGGCCTGTGGGGTCGCTCACCCTTGACCTCGGGAGGTGGCCCAGTCAAAGTCAGCCAATGGCGTTCGTCTTTGATTCACTCTCCGGCCCCTGTGCTCCGGGAGGCGGGGGAAGGGGAGGGCGTGTTGGGGTGGGGTGACAGGCGTCGGAGGCGGGTGGGGGAGGGGAAGAAGGGTGCGGGGGAGAGGGGGGAGGGGGGCAGCTGACCATAAAGACACACCGTCCTGCTGTGATGGAGCATATGTTGTAGCGTCCGCCTGTTGGAGCAGATCTGTAGGGTTTTCCGCCTCAGAGCCAGCTCGTGTGTGTGTGTGTGTGTGCGTGCGTGCGTGTGTGTGTGTGTGTGTGTGTGTGTGTGCGGAACACCCTGGGTGTTTTGAAAAAGTGCAATCAGTGTAAACTGGAGTAGCGACTTGCGATCTCCGGGAAGCGGCTAGGCCTCCATGCGGCTGCGGTGCCTTCAGGTACGGGAGGTTGGGCTCGTGCCTCGCAGCCTCCCGCTGCTCCGGCGGAGTCTGGGGGAATGGAGTTTACAGGAAAGTGATGGAGGATCCTTACGGTCATGACCGTTGGTGTAATCTAATGACCGTTCACTCAGAGGGGCGGGGGGGTGATGGGTGAAGCCGGTGGAGGAGTAGATTGGAGATGGAGCAGTGGGAGGGGTTCTTGAGGAAACAGGGGGATGGGGATGGGTGATCTCCTGCTCTCAGGACCGGCCGCGCTGTCTTGACCTCTATTGAATCAAATCAGATAACCAGCACGGCTCAGTCAAAGGCATTGTCTTGTCAGGAGCCTCTGGAGCAGAAATAGGGTCCTGTCGGGACTTGGACCGAACTGGACCGGACCGCACCGGACTGGACTGGACTGGACTTCACTGTCCGGTTCAGCGTACAAGAACTGAGATGTTTTTTTTTTGTTTGGTCCGCTTTCTTCATGTCCAGGGACGTCACGTTGACACACACATGCACACACTCTGTGAACGTCCTGATGGTGAGGACGCTCTCACACACGCACACACACACACACACACACACAGATTTTTCCTGCAAGTGTGCCACTGTGTTTGTGTGCCTGTCTACCTTGCTGACCTCCAACGATTTATGTGCAGCAAGTGTGTGAGGGCTTTGACACGGAGATATATCTAGCGGAGCCATTGTGTTAATGCAGTGTGTGTTTGTGTATGTGAACCTGCCTCTCATATGTGATTCTTCCTCGTGTGTGTGTGTGTGTGTGTGTGTGTCTCCTGTGTGCGTGTGCGTGCGTGTGTGCGACACAGCCTAATTCCATTAGTGGTCGAGTGCTACGGGAGATGAGCAGGGATTGACAGAGCTGCAGTCGTAATGAATTGGCTGGCAGCATCACTCAGCCTATAAGTTCTTCCTATCTTCCTCTTCCTCCCCACCATTCCCCCTCCTCCTCCTCTTCTCTCCCGCCAACACTTTGGTGCGATTGCCTCTCAATAAAAGTGTGGGGGTGGGGGGGGGCAGCCGCCTCATTGGGGCCACGATGGCTAATCACCTTTCTTCGTTCCAGCCGTGTTCGCTGAACTGGCCGCTTTTCATTACAACTGCTGCTCCTGCAAATCACCGAGCAACACGACAGCTTCCGTTTACTATTACTCAGCCACTGAATTAACAAAAGAATTACTTAATTACGCCTATATATGGTGCACATAAAGGTAAGCAACACTTTGTGGATGCAAATCTGAGAAAAGAAGGTCATGGGGTTGAGAAGGTGCCGTGCACCACTGCTATGGGAAAAAGCCGATACATTAGTGTCTTGTTTTCTCTGAGATCTCCAAAAGAACAGACATAAAGTTACCACTGATTTCCACCACTGATCGTCACATCCCGAAGGATACGAAATTTGTCTTCTGCATTTGACCACTCCCCTGAGGGAGCATCAGCTGTGCCGCACTGCCAAGTCATTGGGATCAACCCCCGCCGCCCCCACCACCACCAAAACCACCCAACCCTAGGCCCAGCCCTAAATACTATGTAACAAGCATGGTGTTATTGGGTACCGGGTCATACAAAAAATCTGGGATCAAACACACAATCTTCCAGTCCCAGATAAGACACTCTACCGCCAGGCCACTGAACTGGCGGATGCATAGTGGCAATTCCAACCAGATACATGAACAGTGTGGCATCATCCTGGACTTCTGGAATCATAAGACCAGCACCATCCCACAGTAATCAAACTGTTCAGAAATAATTACCAGATGCAGTAACTATAAACTCAACCATGAACTTAAAAAGACGTTGTTTGTGTGGCCTCCTCTGATAGTGCCTTGCACTACATATGTAATGACGACCTCCATCCATCATCTCAAAGCAACAACACCAACATGAGTGAGAAACCATTGGCCCTTTCGTCGTTACTTGCCAGCAAGCTGCCAGTCACTGTTGTTTTGATCCAACAGATTGGCTTTGGAGCCTCAATTATCGCTTCCTGACCCAACCACAGCCTCTCTTTTTTTGAGGTACAGAAGTTCACAGCTGCACAGTTTTTCCATCTTTTCCAGTGTATTGGAGAACGGATGGATAGGAAGCCTTTGGGCAACATCACTGACCTTTAGGTGGAGAAAGCCCCAGCTCCTGTCGTCCAGGAACCCCACTGGCTGTTGCAGAGCCATCCAACGCAGTAATAAAGGAAACTGAGATGGTGGGGGGCCCCTGAAAGGGCACACAATGTCAATACAGGAGGAGGAGTGGTCTTCTGGCCCCCCACCAGCACACTGAAGATGTACAAACTCGGGGTCTTTGCGAGGTCTTTATCTGAGCCCCTCGAGTCGTCGCCCTTTGTGCGCATTGTGTGGCGGCTGAATGTGATCCAGTGTCGAGATCAGCAGGTCTGAATGAACTTCACGCCTGATGACAGCCGATGCAGATGGCACTTTTCAGAGTCTTTCAAGAGCTCCTCGGGATCGCAGCGCAACACGCTGTGTACCATGTTCCGGTTTGTGAGCACGTTAAAGGGGCATTTGTGTTATGTCACGTCTCCCAACAAGCCCCAGCAAAGTGAAACAAGGAAGCGTGTGGATTTATTGAACTTTGCAAGTGCCAGATTTGAACGCATTTGAGAGCCAGAAGTGACACATATGTTTTACCACAGACGACCAGTGCACGCTGATATGACATTGGTATATAAAGATCGTACAGAAAGCAGGACTGTGGATTATAGGCTAGAGAGGAGCTCAAACCATGTGTTGTGAATAAATCTGACAGTGTTTTTTTTTTTTTTTTTTGTTATCCGAAAAAATCAAGATGTCACTCTTTTAAATTGTCACTACATGTGCGGTGTTCAGTGTAAATCTTCTAAAGTTCTATTTGGCTATACAGAAGGCTGCTCTGCAAAATACAAATACATACATAAACTGTAGAAACTGTGATGTGTGTGATATATGAGATGTCTAATCGGACATTGTCAAGCAAAATCTCAAACCCCAAGCAGGAAAAACACATCTCACCTTTTCCCTAAATCCCTGCCAAAATGCATCTTGAACCCAAAATTTATATATCAAAAATTGTGTTTTAAAATAAAATTAAAAATCTACCTGTCTGCCAACCACTTTTCAGGTGTCCATCCCAGAGTACACATAAATCAGCCACTGCATCTCTTCTTTAAAACAGTTTGTTTATTATAGATTTTTCAGTTTCTGTTTTGAGATAAATGTTGTCAACAATATAAACACAAAAAATGAAGTTTTTTCTTTTAAAA
Source organism: Thamnaconus septentrionalis (assembly GCA_009823395.1). Lineage (NCBI taxonomy): Eukaryota > Metazoa > Chordata > Actinopteri > Tetraodontiformes > Monacanthidae > Thamnaconus > Thamnaconus septentrionalis. The sequence continues at coordinate 4,864,470 of CM020505.1, read as the reverse complement.
TCCTTTCAACACACGCACGCACACACACACACACGCACACAAATATATATAGCCTGTGGAATCAAACAGTTGCTTCTACCTCTTTATGTCTTTGTGATGTTGGCCGTGCTTCTGATCTTGATTTGCTCTTTTATGGCAACATTGATTGTGCAGGTCAGGTTTGCTGACCAGTCCCCTTCCCTCCCTCTGAGACACTTTCATGTTCCCAGCAGCAACCTGACACCTGCTTCGGACTCCAACAGGCAGCTTCCATAATCCATACATCACACAGCAAACACACACACACAAACATGGACACATGCATAAAGCTGGAAGTCGCAGTGCCACATGTATAGGCATGTCTGTAGGCATTTGACAGTTTTACACCAATATTCCTGTGTAAAATTGATTGCACAGGTCGTTGGATTGTGTTGTTGTGCTGTTTGAACACATCCAAAGAATTATTTTAACACTTGCACTACACTATGTCGGCAACTGGTCATGTGGCTTCATGGTTAGACAACTTCACAGCTCATTGGTCTGTTTATAGCCTAGTCTAGCCTCTCGCCCAGTACTCTCACAATAAGTGAATTAAAAAAAAATGAAATTTCACCTTTGAATTGGATGAATGGATGGATTAAGAGGAATAAAAAATAAAAATCTTAAAGGTTCAGTGTGTAAAGGATTGTGTAAGGTGTAAGGATTTCTAAGGATCATTATGTGATAGTGTCTGTCTGCCATGGGCTTCCGTTCATATTGACATTAAATGGAATCCTCTCCCTCCATGAAACTCCAGAAGCACAAACAAATGGATAGGAAGCAGCAAAGACGACACTCTTGAACTCAACATCATTATTTGAAATTTTTACGACGTTAGGTCGTTATGGGAACGTGTCCGTCTGAAACCAGCACGCGATGGGTCTTAGTAGCCTCTTTTGATATCCTGGTGCATTGCCGACTTTATGACCTGATGAGATGATCGGATTTTCTGGAAATGGATTAAATGTCAAATTCGGTAATATTGTATAAGGAAATTTTCTTGCTCACAAGGTCATCCCAGCACATCTTTCTTCTGTCTCTGCAGGGTTTTTGAAAATATGCAAACACTATCATCTTACAAATGTAAAGATATGACCACCATTTGATCCTCCCGGACTGTAGGTGGCGCATTATTCTATTTTCCTGGTTTAGAGGTTGAAATTTTCTTCACGCTTACGACTTCCTTCCAACTCTGGCTTGCACAGCCAAAGAAGAAACCATGTTTTGCTGTTGAAAGGAAGTAAAACCTTAGGACAAAGCTCCTCAGCCAACAGGATCTCGGACTCGGTATCTGTGTATGGTATGTGGCATCCACAACAACCGCCCAGCTGTGCCTGGAAGCAGCTGTTGGAGAAAGTGAAGGAGACCCTGCGTGGGTTTGGCTAATTGTGTCTTTAACTACACTTTCCGGTGGTGGGGCAGCTGTGGGAGCCTTCATGCTGATGGTCTTCTTGCGGGTCCATATATGAAGTACCTTGTTAAGCCGCGCTGGTCGATACAGTCGACGGTGTTTGTGTGTCCTCATTAGCTGCAGGATGTCCCCCCAGTAGGAGAGGGGAGGTAAGGAGGCCCTCATCGATGATGAGCTTGCGCATGTGTGTGTTAGCGCTTGTGTGTGTGAACCATCACATTGATCGATCCCACTCATAATCTCCCATGACCCCCCAGGCAGCATGAATTACACCAATGGGCAGTGTCTCCTGTGTGTGTGTGTGTGTGTGTGTGTGGGGGTGTGGGGGGGGGGTTGGGGATGAGGTGGTCTCTATAATTACAGGAGATGGAGATGGTATCTGAGGGTCCTGCACACAGGGGGAGCCCAGTAAGGGCAAGTGGATTAACTGCAGGGAGAAGAAGACGTGTGAAAAAGACGGAGCTGTGAAGTGAGTTCCTCACGTCCGTTCAGCCACACAGCAGATCCTCCGCCGTCCCTCTCGACGCCGCATCTTTACACTTTTGCCTACACTCGACAAGTGTTGGCAGCCAGAGGAGGGATGACAGCTGAGGAGAGCTGAGCAGGAGCCACAGCAGAGCTGAAGGTGCACTGCGGTTAGTTTTGGGTTTTTTTGACGGAACTGCCATACATCAATTTGCCCTGATGATGCAAGATCATGAGCAACAGCATGATGTTGGGATTGCAATGTTACATTTCTTTCACTGCCAAGCTGGTGAGAGCAATGCGCAAAGATGAGATGATAGAGAAAATCCAAGGAAAATAAGGCAAAGTATTTAGCTTTTGGAAGGATTTAAGATACGTTACTGTATGAAGGTTGTCAAAGGGGTCAACTTACACATCAAGCCAGATGGTTTTTACCTCGCTGACAGCCGGTGCAGGATGACTAGCTTCGACTATATATCCATGCTCAAAACCGGTAAAATCATTGGCCGTCATTGGTTTTCGTGCACGCTGCCTGATTTGCACCTAAGCGTAGCTCCCTTTTTCCTCCTCTCGGACCACCACATTCCTGCAGCTGCACTCAATGTGCATAACGGCGAGAGCGGCGCGTTGAAGGATATCCTCAGGTATGGGATTACACAGGCCGAAGATTATTATTGATTTGCTCATGGAGCTGTCAGCCCGTGCTCGGCTGGCAGCGGCGGCGAGGTGACTGACAGCGACGGGGTTGGGTGGCCCCACAGCCAACCAGAAGGAACCACTCAGCTGGATGGGCCAGGAAGGAGGAGGGAGATTGAGGAGTGGATAACATGGAGGGATAAGGGTAATTGATGATTGTTTCAGCGCTGGAGTGGGGCACGGGGGGAGGGGGAAGGAATGGAGAGACGGGAGAGGGGCGCTTGATCACAAAGGAAGGTTCGCTCACCTGCAAACTTTGAGTGTGCAGAATTTTAATTTTTTTTTTCCCCCCGATGCTTTACCATTTATTCATCAACAAATTGCATTGGCTGGATTTTCACAACAGGCCAAGATGCCCAGTATTAAATATTGTGTCTGTCCGCCACCCTCTTCAACAAGAAGTGAGCCACATGTGACATCTACATTTACAATTTTGACAACTAACCCTGGTAAAATGGTTAATTTTCTGTTCATTTTTACACTGGACCATTTTTATGCTGAATGAATCCAGCAGCAAGCCTGGAGCATCGGAGGGACAACTGCATCTCGACAGCAGTGATGGATGCAGATGAGAACAGAATCATAATAAAAGCTTTTAGAGGCATATTTAAATAAGTGAACGCAGCGTTTTATTCATGTGGAATTCCTGTCTTCAATTGAAACTGTCCTAAGGGTGTCTGAATTGGAATGTCAATGGAGTATTGAGTGTCCTAAATGGAGTCGGGTGATTCAGGTTGTGTGAAACAGCACACGTGTGTAGTCTGTATGGAGCGTGAGGAGTTAACCAGAGTGAGACATTGGCCATTTTAAGCAGGAGAAGAAAACAAAGCGCCTGATTATAATGAAGCCAGAAATCCAAATGTATGCGCAATCCACCTGCTTGTATGCCTCATCTGCGCCTCTTGAGAGGAAACAATTCAAATTGGGTCGCTGGTCACCGACACATCATTCAGAGAAGACAGCAACCCACGAGTAAAAACCTCAGCCGTCTGGGAGAAGCATTGCACTCTGTCGGCTTCTTGTTAGGAACCCTTGTAAGGCTTCCTTTGACATTTAAAAAGACAAAAGAAGCAATTTAGAAATACAATGAAGAGACAGTGAGACAGAAGGCAACTTTTAGACGATGTGGGTGCTTCATCTCAAAAAAATAGACCCACTAATAGGATTCTGCTGTGACCGCTGCATCCACTTGTGCAGATAACTTGTGCACACAGGCAACGTACATTTACAGAATCTTTCCTTCCAGTTTGATAAGATGCAACACTGGGGAAAAAGCATGAGTGACGGGATAAAAGGAGTGACTTCCTCCCCACCTATGGAGAGTTTCCATGTGTGTGAATCCCAAAACTGCACAACCCTTCACACAGAAGCACTTTAATCAAGCAAAATCACTCATGGGCAGTATAGACACACACTGGCAGACACACACTCACAGATTCCAAGTTCATTTTGCGCTCATATTTTATTCTTGCTTGACTCTCGTTGTCTTTTTTTTTTAAAAAAAACACAGGCATGTATACAGCAAAGACCGCACACACACACACACACACACACACACACACATCAATTTCCCTCAGAGTGCAGACGCAGGCAGAAACACTGATTTTATTAAACACTGCACTTTGGGAAAGCCATATGATTCATGGTTTTTTATTTGAGAACCATTAAACAATAAAGTGTGATTGCCGCCGCTGCTGCCGCCGCCGCCACTGCTTCCTGTTGCAGACCGAGACGGAGGCCAATAAATGACAGCGTTGATTTCTGCTCACACACGCCTCTCAGTTTATCCATATGCGTCTGCACAGACATGTTGGGAAAGGCTTTCAATAAAGTCCTGACAGACGTACTACACTAATGACCCACAGTAAACACAGAGGAACATGGAGCGTTTTTATGGGCTTTTCATGCGACTGCATCACGGCAGTGGATAAAATCTGAAATTATTTTGTGCTATGGGTGCCTTTTTGTATTTGTGTTGGCTTTTGTTTGTTTGTTTTTTAGATAACCAAGCTCATCTGTGGCGAAGGAACCCTTAGAAACCATAGAAGAGGAGCAAGGAGAAGACAAAGTGACTGGGTGCGCGTAAATAATGGCAGCTGCCAAAGAGATAAGTGTGGATGCTGCTGTGGTGGTGGTTTTATCAGAAGTGGGTGGCATCTTCACATTATAAGAAGAGCGGGGAACGACACTGAAGGTTTTTTCTCTCGCTGAACTATTCGTTTTTTCTCGACACCCGGCTGAGTTTGGCAAGAGTCTAGTTCAACTCTGCAGCAACACATCAGCCTGTAGTAGACGAGAGGTAGCTCCCAACTTGTTTTGGCTGGAAGAAAAAAATGGTCAGATTGTGCAATTTTGATGTTGTAGATACATAGATAGATATAGATTTACTGTATTGATCTCCAATTGGAAAACTACACAAATATACATCAAAGGTTTGTACAGTTAACTTCAAAGGTGCTGTGGAGAAGTATTTTTATTCATTTTTGAGATGTTTCTATGAACTCTTTTGCAGATGTTTGTGTCAAATAAATCCAACAACAGGTTCCATCTGATGTCATGTTACATCCCTCAGAATCACTGGCTGGCAAAAATCATTAGTGACAGGAGCAACTGAAATGGCCCCTCATGCAAACTGACTTCTATGTCTCTGGCTTGGGAAAAACAAAAGGTGGAAGTCATACAAATGTAGGTCTCTCTCTGGCTCTTGCACAAGCTGCCTGTTCTTCTATTACAGCCATATACACATAACACACGTGCATTCATCTTTGTATACGCTCACTTTGCCCAACTTGCTTTTTGACCACGTTATTTACGGGCGGCTGGCAGCATCCTGCGACACCTGCATACAGAGACACGACACACACACACACACACACACACACGGCATGTCCCCGTCCCCTTGTCACACAACCTGTGGTCCCACCTCACTCTGTTCCCATGGCCTGCCACTTTGCCACCTCCTCCCTCCGCTCAGTGTGCATGCGTGTGCGTGTGCGCGCGTGTTTGCGCTGATAAACACGTCCGCAGTTGCCTGGATGTGTGTGTACCGGAGTGTGAGTGCACACACGTCTCCCCCTGCCATCTGAAATATGGCCGTGTCTGCCCGCGCCGTATATCTTGACTCCTCGCTCTGGCAGAAAAACCTTGGGTGCCACTGATGGAGGAAGCGCCGGCACAAATAGCCCAGAGGCTCGGCGCTCTTAACAGGTCACAGGCGAGATGAAGGAGGCACGAGCTGGGAGACATTTGCTGACGGCACGCGCGGACACGGGACCCCGCAATAAAGGCTGAAAGGTTACCGCTGTTATGGGCACGAAAACGAAACAAATCAAATAAGCGGCGAATGAGCGGTAAAGACGTTAGGTCGTTATGGGAACGTGTCCGTCTGAAACCAGCACGCGATGGGTCTTAGTAGCCTCTCTTGATATCCTGGTGCATTGCCGACTTTATGACCTGATGAGATGATCGGATTTTCTGGAAATGGATTAAATGTTAAATTCGGTAATATTGTATAAGGAAATGTTCTTGCTCACAAGGTCATCCCAGCACATCTTTCTTCTGTCTCTGCAGAGTTTTTGAAAATATGCGAACACTATCATCTTACAAACGTAAAGATATGACCACCATTTGATCCTCCCAGACTGTAGGTGGCGCATTATTCTATTTTCCTGGTTTAGAGGTTGACAACTAATTAACACAGATAATAAGAGTTGAAATTTCCAGAGATATTTTAGAGAATTTTGAGAAATCCT